>JPHH03000013.1:0-693638 GCA_000750105.3 Tolypocladium sp. Sup5 PDA-1
GGGGGGATGTACCGCGGCAACTCCAGTCGGATGTTCAAAAACACGAGAGACGGACAGGAGGCGAGGAAGGGCTCGTGAGTACCAATCAGTTCAGGACGAAACCTCGTGGTCAGGTACGGCGAGACAACCCGCGGCCAGGGAATAATGACAGGAGCACGCCGTTGTGGCAGCAGGCAGAAGACGACGGGGTGGTGGCGCAGATGAAGAACAGCAGGGGAACAAGTAATATTTGAACCAAGGCTATGGGGATGGGAGCAAAGGTGGGATCTCAAGTGGGTATGCAATGGGCTGACAATGTATGTACCGTACTGTGGAAGATGTGTGGGATGGTTGCAGGTCCCTGGGGTGTGCGTGTTTGGCCCTCAGAACGCTACCCCAGGCCATCCAATGTGGCGGCCAGCAGAGAGACGGAAGGGAGGTATAAGGCGTGGATGTGCTAGCATGGACTTCTCGAGGCCGAGCTCGAGCCTGTGCTTGCCGTCGATGAAGATTGAGGAACCGTGTGAAGAAGCCCAGGGCAGGCAGAAAGACTCGGGAGGTCAAGACGCAAGAGCTGGCTCCATGTGCCTTTTTTGACTTGGGCAGCTGGGGGGAACTCGACGACAAGGGGGTGGGGTGCGTTGGGAGCTCGGGGAGCGACGGGGGTCTCTGGAGGGTGGCGGGATGAGAGAAGAGGCCGGGGGGCGGCCAGCGCATGGAAGAAGCGTGACAGGGGGGGGAAGCCCTTTGATTAAACAACCAATGGAACATGTCGACCGGGGAGCCAGGAAGCGCTATCCCTAGGGGCAGCTGCCCAATGGGGCATTCGAGAGCCGGGGCTAGCCAGCGGACCAGGATTCGCCCGGGATTGGGTCGTCTGCTTGCTCGCCGTTGGGCCACAAGCGGTGTGCAATGGCTGTCGAGCAGAGGCAGAGGCAGAGGCAGAGCAGTGACGCAGCGGCAGCGACAAGCAAGCCAAGGCACCTTGGCCAATTGCCAGGCCTCCGGCCATTCCCACGGTCCCCAAAGGCAGCCATGGGATGGGTCCCGCCGCCGGCCCCCCTGTCTGCAACGAGGTGTCGTTCGCAACGGCACGTCGATGAGAGTTTGGCCAGGGCCAGAGGCGGCGCGGGCAGCGGGCAGTGGCTTCAGCGGAAGCGCGCAACAGTCGGGGTGAGGTACCGGGACCTGACTCTGGTGCTGGCCGAACGGCTGGCGCCGAGTCTGCGCTATTTCTCGCCAGCGCCAGCTGCTCCCCACGCGCGCCACGAGACTGCATTGCTCGCGCTCTCCATCTTCCCGTAGCAGAAGCCCGTTGCCCGTCTCGTTCCCAACGGGCACGACACTCGTCCGCCCGCCTTCGTACCGCTCGGCTCAATGAGGGCCTTGTGTTGCGTCTGGCGCCACGCCACTGCTGGCAAGACAGACATGAATCAAGATGTCGGCGGTCTTCTCGGCCCTGGCCCGCGCACTTCGACAGCCACCGCCATTGTCAAATGGCCCCACTGGGGCACAGCAATGTCCTGCGACTGGCTGGTACTGGAAGCGTAGCGCGTTGGGTAGACGTTCGCCAATCTCCACAGCTCTGGTCTCTCCCCATGTCGCTTCGACGTCTCTCTCCAGCGGAGCAGAACAGGCGCGTGTCCCGGAACACACCCCCATCCAGTGTCGCGTTGTGAATGTTGGTCGCGGCCCACTGTCGTTACTGCTGCAGGCGCACTATTGAGCCGGCGTTGATGGAACTCAGTTTTTGACAGCCTCGCAGCGCTGTTGGCGGCCGTCGGAGCTTGGCCGCCGCCCGGTGGTTTCGCTCTTGCTTGCGCCATGCTCATCCCGTGGCGCGCGATGCCGGAATGCTGAGGTGTTTGAGGGCCGACGGTCTGGCCGCTGCGTCGCACACTGACGTGCGAACAAATGGCGAGAGCTGATGCGAAGGCCGCAGCCTTCCGACTCAGCCCTCCCGCTCTGGACGTCGGCTTCGTGGTACCACGCCGGGACGACCCACCCTCCCTGTCGTATGCGGGCACCCTAGTCGGTGGTGAAACAGGAGTTACCCTGCTAACCCACCACAGAGTCTTGACCCGGCCAAGCTTGCGACAGGCCTGCTGGGTCTGCAGGTACTGCAGATTTGCTCGCTCGAGGCTGCATTCATGGGCAAACTCAACCCAGGCGTACCTCTGCATGCCACTTGAGCAGCGCGGATGATGTTCAAGGAACTCCTTGGCAATACCGACCGGAGATGCCGAAATGCAATCGATGTGTTCGGGGTTTCTCAGTCATAGCAAGCCACTTGGCGATTGCATTTGAGATGAGGTTTCAGACGCAAGAAAGTATAAACTCACGGGATCAGAGCCGGGCTCTTCTTTAAAGTGGCCGCGTACCTGCCGGTGTGTGGCCATTGTTGCGGTCATAGAAACGGCGGGAAGATAACAGTCCTGTGGCTTGCACGTTAGCCAACAGTCTGCTCAGTTTGCTTGTGCTTGTGCTCAGCCGAACCTCCATGAGGAGAGCAAGCTGTCGACAAGGCGGGGTTGGTATGGAGTTACCTTTCAAGTTGCTGGTTTTTGATACTTGAAGTTTTCAACGGCTTCTTTTTGTCGTGACTCAAAGTCTGTTTGCAGCCGAACAGCGGACTCTGGAAGCCGAGAATCGGTCGATTATAGTTTGATCCCTGAGTCGAGTCACTATTAGCTTTACTTTGAACTGATATCATGCGGAACAAGGTCGTTCATGCGGTGATTGAGGGCACTCTCTGCTAGCCCACGCGGCAAGGTCGCGATCACACCGAAACGTGACCGAGAAGCTCGACGAGTCCGAACGCTCGCCATCCTAGCAGGGGCAGCACAGACGTGTAGTGTAGCCTTCGAAGGCGCAATGCATGTTCTTCATTACAGACCGTTGAATGAACGATAAGAGGGAGATCAAGGTCGGCACTTGAGTTTGCCAGCATCCATCGAATCCAACTTTGAACGTACCTGCACATGCGCGGGTTGATCCCAACCTTGAGGTCTCTTCTGATCGTGAGAGCAAGATCCGCGCTCGCTGAAACTGGGGGGATTGAGTGATGTTCTTCACCCTCTTCCACAGTCACGAATGGAATTCGCAAACGCTTATGCAAGCTGCAGGCCTGTGATATGGTCAGAACATCTGCAAATACTATGCCAGTCGCAGACGATGGTTCGTCCCACGGAGGCGGAGAAATGTCTAGAGGGAGCGCACACAAATAGCCAGACGTACCTAGCAGATCTATCGCGACAAACCCAGCGTGGAGTATGGTCTGGGCGGAGGGTGTCAGTTCATGCAGGCTGCTCCTTGCCAGACGAGTGAGTACCTCAGTACTACTCCGTACGCCGGCACAAAAGTCGGTGATGCATACCTTGGCTCGAGGCAGAAAATAGGCAATACGGCCCGCACAGTAGCCAGGCACTAGGCTGAGTCGATGGCGTCGGTGCTGAGGTCGACAAAGGTCAGTTCAATGCTGTAAACTTCGGATGGCTGACATCAAGGTGAGTGATGAACAAAAAGCGTGGCGGTAGTTGCGCTGACAAGGGCGGCCCTGCGTGACCCCGTCGGTCTGGCAGCCGTTGGCCAGGTGCATGGAGCACCCACGCCAACACTTGGCGACAAGGCAGGCCCCAAATTGCTTGCTGGCCCCTTTCTAGCCTGGTCGACGGGGCACGGTTCCGAACACTCGGCACGCGGGCTCCCAGTTCGACGCCGAGGACGACTGACCAGGGGGCGTGTGGCGTGTAGACGCACGTAGGTGCGCGTGCAGCAAGACAATAGAACCAACGACAAATGAGAGGAGAGGGGGCTCGAACTGAGTTTGGGCATGGAATTGGGCAAGCATGAGTTTGCATCCCGTCGTAAAGCAAGCCGTACATTGAGAAATGAAGAATCGAGCACAAAACGCCTGAGAACGTCGTCTCGGGTACGTACCTGGAATTTGCACGAGAATCTAGAGGACAGCGGGTTGAGCTGGTCAGGTACCGGGTACCTCCTCTTTGGGACGGTGGAGTCGGCGAGCGTTAGGGGCTGTCAGCCTGTTGGGTCAGCACTAAACCCTGCTTGATGGCGCGGGAGAACGCCTGGACGGCCCAGCAGACAGATGCACGCACCTCGTTTCGGGGGGTAGCCTCGCACTGGAGAGTCGCGATCCGAAGTGATGGCAGCTGCAAACTCTCGTTGTTTGGATGTACGCGCGCAAACGTCGAGCCTTGTTGCAGCAAGACCTCGATCTGCCCAGCGGCGCGGTTGCGCGGGACGGCTGCACGGGATGCGGTGTTGCTCGAAAACCCTCGAGGGTGCGGTTTCGAGCGACGATAATCGGAATTGCGCGCTCGTTTGATCGTTCGGACCGCGGGCCGTGCTGTACGACGGGTGACGACGAATCGAAGGCTCTTCGGGCGATGGGCGGCGCGTGATTCCCGCTTTGCAGCTCTGGACGATTGCGTATGAAGAAGCTCTCGGCGAATCTAAAAGGCCGTGCAGAAGCAATGCCGCGATGTTGTAGGCGGAGGAGCAAGTGGTGATGTGCAGGTTTTCTGCAGGGTCGGCCCTCGTCGAACGGGTTGCACAGGGTCAAGCGGCAGCCCGCGCGTAGGTCAGGTCTTGACAGACAGACGCGTGTGCAGGGGTACGAAGTAACAGTTGTTGAAGTTGAGCAGGGCTGGCCGCACCGTCAGACACGTTCTTCCAACTTGACAGCCTCGTGACAACGGGTCTGTTCGCATGTGGGAGGAAGACGGAAGATAAGTGCAGCAGATGGAAATGCAGGGATGGATGGACCTGAGTCGGGATAGCCTGGCCCAGGGAAGCCACCGGACCTTGCCAACGGAGACCAAGAAGCCTGCAGCGGAGGGGCGAGACAGACAGGTGGAACACGTACAGAAGATCCGAGCTGGCACGCCTTTGGTTGGGCGGGCAGCCTTATTCTTAGCAGCAGCTCGAGTCCGAGACACTGGCGAACAGGACCGCCGTTGGAGGGACGTAGGCTGTAGCGCGGGTGGCGCGCGACGTTCGACTTCGGATGGGCGATCTGGGGAAGAGACCAGCAGGTAGACGTCGTCGAAGGGAGAGCCGAGGAGGAACGGTCGACGGAAATGTTTTGGAAATGATAATAAAAGCTACACGCCCTGGAGCCAGGCAGGTCGTCTTGTTTCCGGCCCAGAAATTAGCTGCAAAATTTTCCTTCGTCTAGCTGGTCGAGATGATCGCGGCCCCTGGGGGGGAAAGGAGATTTGCAAGTCGGGTGTTCGGACCCGCACCGCTGACGGCGCTCCTGCTGCTCCTGCCAACGACGGAGCAATTCAATCTGCGGGCATTTCTTCAGCGCGAGTCGGTACGTACCCTGTAGGTACTTCGTACGTGTCTCGTTCTATTTCCAACTGAGGTGGGCAGGTGGGCAGCTCGTGTTGCTCCTGCCTCTGGACGCTTCCTGCCTTGTGTTTGACATTATTGCGCCAGCGCCAACCGCCCAGGGAAAACTCCAATTGCTGTCCTCTCATCCTCACCTTCAGTCCGATCTGATATCGTCCTGTGGTTGTTGGAGTCCAACCTGCTGTTCTCCAAGGATACGTCAACAGGGGGCCCCGGCTCCATCGCGTGGCTCAGTTTGGGCAAGTGAGGTCGCTGGGGACTGACACCGATTCAGGGCACTAGCACACGAGGCACGTGGATTGCGTGGAATGGAATGGACCGTTGCGCCAGGGACTGAGCCACCGACGCACCGGTCGACACTAGGACGAACCGGCTTCTTGTCCACCCGCCTCGTCCTACTTGCGAAGCCATCTCGTGGTACAGGGTAGCAAGTGTCGCCCAAACGTCCACCACATATTCTCATGAAGCTCCCGCTTCACTCTCACGAAGGGTACGACAACACAAGATATCTCATTCGACGGATTCAACTTTTCCAATCAATCATTGCGCGAATTGGTAAAGCAAGCACCTGCCTCCCAAGTTCACACGGTACTTATTCATGGAAGATGCGTGGCTTCCACGCTTGTGTGCAAAGTAAAAAGTACAAGCGTACCGTCAACCCCCCTGGGTTAGACGGACTACACACTTGGCTATTGTTTCTGGTCACGGTGGTGCTTCGCACGACCAGCCAACCTCGGGACTAAGATTGCCCAGCGGTTTGTCCGCCGATAGGGTCGTGTTGACGAGATGCGGCCCATAGGGCTGACTGCAACACATTTCTGCGTTGGATGGGTTCAAACGCCCTGTTCCACATGTCCCTGGACAAGTACGGACTACGCAAGGTTGTCATCGCTCGCTGCATCCCCGCTGTCCGGGAGGTGTTTAAAGTTGCAACGGTCGGGCAGAGTGCGGAGTGGCAGACCAGGGATGGCCACACCGTCCGCGCGGGTAGTGGAGAGGCAAAATCCTTGCAAGCCCGACAAGCTCACCAAGCCGACACCCAGCCAGGACCCTGGCTGCGTGACGCAGTTGCGGCGCGTCTGGAGTTGCTGGCAGCCTTGCATTCAACGACATGCCAACGGTTTGCAGAATGCTACACCTACCTTCTGCTCCCAAGTCGACAGGACGATAATAGTCTCCCTCGGGCATGGAGATGACTCGCTGGGTACGGACACGCCGGCTCTGTGCTCCGCTATGGCGCACGACGACCTTGAAATGAGGACGAACTGGCGCCACTGATCGGTGGAGACTACACCAGTCGTTGCTGGAGCGCACTGGGCTGCCAGAGCCTTGTGGCCAACCAGTTTGCCAGTGCAATGCCGTATTTGGAAGCTGCTCAGAGAGGTTGGCAAACTTGGACTCTCTCTGCGCCGCGTGTGGCATAGGCACAGGGCTAGAGGATAAGGAGGCGCGGGTGCGACATGAAAAGGGCTTCATGCATGACGCAGTTCTCCAGGCACTGAAATCAAGATGGCAGGTGAGCTGAATACTATCGTCAATGTCACCCCGCGTCGGGTGCAATTCCAGGAGGACTTTGGCCGCTAATCAATCAACCATCCATACGAAGTAGGCACCCCTCTTCTGCGGCGCACGGTCGAAGTAGGCACATTGGTCATCATTGAGACTCGGCGCCAAATCGCGGCTGACTCCCAGCCACACATGCCGAGTTGGTCGATGAGGCCGCTGTATCTTGCCGGCTGCAATTCCATGCCATCATACAGAAAACGGCCTGACTAGGTTGGTTAAACCTGACCAGGCAATGCTCACTACCTGTCGACGTTGGCCGATCAACGAGGTCATCCATTCGTCCATGACGTTCTCCGTGGTCTACGACCTCGTTGACAACGCATCCGACGATTGACATCCACCAGCCACGAGTTACTGACTTGTAAGTGCTCATATGTACGAATACGTGCTCCGTACCGTGTTTTCGAAAAGGATGCTAGTACTTCGTACCTGTCAAGCTGCGACGACGCCACTGCCTTGACCCCGGATTATGGCCGACGAGGAGTGATGCGCAAGGTGGTGTTCTCCGTTTCTGGTCGGGGCTGTGAACCTGCGACGGACCAGCGGCAGTAAGTGCTTTGCAGCGGGGCCGCACACCCTGTCAAGAGCAGGTGTTGCTTTCCTCTTGTCAGGTTGATCCAAACGGATCCCTGCGCGGTCACCTTGGCCGATGTGCTATTTATATCGATCAAGGTTGTTTGTGCCTCTGGTGTTTCTGGGAAGCACAATAACATCTACGAGTACAGCCAGAATCGTGGCACGAGGCGCCGCCAGCACATCTGTTTGGAAGCCAAGTGACAAATCGACAGTGTGTGGTCTATTTCAAGGAGAATATGAGGCATAAACCAACGCGCTGGCGGCCAACCAGTCACAAGCTGCCGACGCCGCCACCTTCCGCAAACTTCAAGAGTTCCAGCACAAGTCATGAAGCATTTGCAGTGTCTTGTCGGCGACACCAGCGTCGTTTACCGTTTTACCAAGGCTCTCCGCACCGCCTGGCTGTCTTGTTTGTTCATCTTGGGGCGAGCGAATGCCTGGTTACCGAGAAAGGATCCCTGCGACATTGATATTTGCGGTAATCACAGGGGCTTCATGCAACTGGGGTTACTGTACCCGGGAGCTCACTCAATGAAACGTCGCCCGTTTTTTCCGCTCTTCCTTCTACCGTCTCGTGCCTCAGTTGGCGCCGGCTTGGAACCAACATCCGCGGTACATGCTCGTACGCCATTTCCAGCCCAATGATGGCCGCCCTCATCAGGCCGTCGTCTCTGGCGCAATGTACCTCCAATTTCACGTCCTGCAGCGGACACACGCTTCGGTTTGAGCCCATCGAAACCTTGCTCGGTAGCAAAGTTGCTGGTCAGGGATGTGTTTCCACACGCCCCTGCCGTCCGTTGCGGGACGCTGCCACGGCCACTAGCCTGGCATCCCACTTCGGCTGCGCCCAGGATTCATCCTTTGCCAGGCACCGGCTCATCCTTGGGGCAGGGATACGCGGGCTGTGTGGGGGAGGCAGGCGTCGGCAAGGCCAGGCAAGGGGGGGATAACGGATAGCCTCCAGGTTCCCTGCCAGGGCCGTTCCCGTTTCCCACAGCCAGAGATGGTGCCTTGGAGACATCACGTCACACCTCTCCGCGAGACAACGACGGTTTGTCTGTTTGTTGGCAAGCGGTCTGCTCAAAGAGGACAGACAGAACACCAGGATGAAATCTGCCGGCCGGCATCGTCTTCATTCAGCTGCTCCACCGAAAATATCGACCAAGCATTAGCATTCGCTCGTGGCTGTACGGCGCACCAAGCTAGTCTGCTTTCACAACTGCTTTACCGCTTCCAACGGCGGTGGTTTAATCTGCCCGCCGCTTCAGTGATTCGACGACATACGGCTCCACCCGCTGGAAAGCAGCAGAACATCCCATCTTGGGTGTACGAAGTACGGACTACGGAGAACGGCCTTGCGTGGGTTAATCCGCTGCTCCAAACGGACAAGCACATGACGATTCCGCGGGGATTTGAGCCGCGAGCTCTAAAGACAAGGACGCACCGGAAGAGCACCCTTGAGACCCGGATCCTACTGCTAGGTTTACGTACCTACTTGAGCAATGCGCGCGAGTCCTGCAACTTGACTTGGATGGGTGAAGGGTGGGGGTTGACTGCACCTCCTCGCCAGCCAATCAAGCATCTACTGAAGCGATACGGAGTACTTGGACGTGAAAAGTCGAGCTGCGACCACACAACAAGCCCCTGTTACGTTCTTGCAATGCGTCAGGAGAACGCCCAAACTATTAAACGGCAACTCCCGACTTTGGTGGGTCCGTCCTCCCCTGCTCATGACGAGTACGCTTCGAGGTCGGTATGACACACGAGGCTCAGGTTGGGGCGAGTCAGCTCCCCTGCCGATTGTATGAGTACGAGTATTTCGCACAACTCCTCGCGTCTATGCAGCCTGACCCGCTTTGACTGGAAGGACAATAGCGCGTCGGATTTGGCGCGTCAGCCTCGCGATGATGTCGAAGAGCGTGTCTGCTGTGTTGAGCATTGGACGGCTGTCTGAACTGTTTGTCTGGTCTCGAACACCATCTGGTCTTGATGCCCCCTGTCGAGGTGCTAAGTCTGATACCCTTACTACTGTATGACGCTCGCTCCTCTGTGGGCAGCAATCGTCGATGTCGAATTTACTCGTACAGCGTTCTTGCACATCGAGTAAGCCTCGGCCCCATCAGCCCGTCAACACCGATGGCGCATAAATTGCTTCCGTATTTAGATGGCTATGACGACTTGAGGATGCCCGTCCGTCCGCCCCCGGCGGATCACAGAGACGCACTCAGGAGAGCTTGGCGCATCCTGCATTCGACGGGACCGTCGAGGACGTCGGCAGACTCTGGTCTCGGAGCTTTCCGCGATAATGACCTCAAAACACGTGAGATTTGACGGAGGTTTATCTATCAAACTATCAGGTTCGGGCCAATTGTGATTAGCTGAATGGCAGCGAGTACGAATAGTCGTTTTTGGACCCGACACTTGCTCGCTACACCATGGATTGACAACTTACACTGGGCCTCTGCCGCTTCCGCGCCGGACGGAACAGCGGGATAGCAGGGGGTCCTCATCTGCAGTTTGGTCGAAAGCAGGCCATGGCTGCATCGTGCGGCCCACATTTGACGGGCGGCTTCGAGAAAGGTTTGGGGGCCGTAGTGCCAGCGATCTGTCTGACATTTCCTTTTTCTGGGCACTGGAAGAGGCCGGCGGTCAAGCATCCAGACCCGGATCCTGTTGGAGGAACCGGCGCCACCTCGCTGCAGATGAGGTGACCGGCGGACTTGTGTGAGTGGTGAGCGAAGCCCTCGAGAAGGCGAGGGACGGATGCCTTGCAGCTGCACCGAAGTTTAGATTCATTCCATGGTCTCCAATCGAGCTGTGCTTGGCTACTACTTGAGCAACAGGGGATGTACGACTGACCGGTGTGTACGAAGTATGTATGGATTAACGGACTCATGAGCAGGCAGGGCTTGAAAGACGTCACCTTTACACAGGCACATTGTTAGCAAGCCTGATGGAACTGTTGAGGCGGGTGCGTGGCGCCTGCATGCGTTTGCTCCATCTCACCGGTTACAATTTTCGACTTCGATGCATAGAGTACGAGGGTCCAGTGGCCATTTGAGGTTGAGTTCCGTGGCAAACGAAGGCGTGGGTGTTTGCTTGTCCACCAAGAGCGCATGCCAAATCGTGGATTCAATCTCCATTCTCAAGATATTGAGCGGCCGTTGTTCTTGCTGGAGAATCCGCCTACGAGCAGTCCGCACATCGATCGTACAGGGTAACCGGCAGGGAGTGCTGCGTAGGTTAGACGTTGACTGACAATGTCTCATTACCAGACGACTCATTACAGGCTCATCACAACTCACTCCACAGGAGCAACGAAAATCAGACATCTACGGACGTACTCCGTACAGGACCAAAGATATTGCTGCCACTCACTTGGAATCAAACCCAGCTGCGAGGCCGAACCTTGAAACGAGTCTCTGGTTCGTCCTGACCACATCTTACGTTACGTACTGGCCAGACAGGCTCAGCCCCGATCCAGCCACCCAGCGAATGTCTCATTCGCTGTCTTCAAGAGAGCGGCGTCCCATGCAAACGCACAGCAGGCGCCCGCAGCACAGCATACACGCCCCCTTTTCGCGGCCGCGACCGCGCGCTCGACACACCGGTCAGTGGCCGCGGCCAGAGAGTCGGTGTACGACCGTGTGTACTTGTACGGACGAGGCACGAAGATGCGCCGGCTCAGACTCACAGACTGGCGGTATGCCGGGCCGTTGCTGGCGTGGGTGGACGCCGCTTCGCGAAGGATGAAGGATGAAGGGCTGATTGCTGCAGCTGCCGCTGCGGTTGGTCGTGCTTCTGCTGCCGCAAGGCTGGCACAGACAACACTGGTTCGAGGTTCGTGGACCAGTCGCGCGTTGTGTCTGCTCTGCAGGGGAAAGGGGGGGGGGGGGGTGTGGGGCATTCTATTGGCTCTTCCCTGGGCTTGTTGGCAGAAGACAACCCCGCCTTGATTTGGCAGACGTCCGGCTTCAAGTTAGTTGGCCGTTGAGTTTGCGACAACTTTAACTGCCGTGGTTGCAGCCTTAAGGATACCGAGCGGAGCCTGGGATGCACTGGACTGCGCCTGCTGTCTCGCCGTGGTTAATTGTTTAACACGGCCAAGTTTCATATCAGCCTCGGGACGTCTCTGGTCACAGACCGTCATTGACGGGCAGCGGGCACAGCCTCTCTCGCAGAGTTTGATCTGGCGGCGGGCCGCATCCGGCTCTGTGCGACTTGTTGGTCATGTTGGACGGAGGCGTGATGTCCTCATGCGTGTTTTGCGGCTACCTTCCAAGCTCGTGAGAGGCTGTGATACGAGGCCGGCCCGTGTTAAGCTTATTCTCGTGGGCGTCCAAGTCCCGTCCCTTCCCTTCCCGTACGTATCACATCTGCAACACCCACTGCTGCGGATGAGCCTGGCCCAGCAGTCATAGTGGCATCAACTCTCTTTTGTCCTCATCTCGTACTTCCCGTAAGGCGTGCTCCGCAGCCGCCCCTTGTCTCCCCGAGCCCACGTTGTACACTGCCTCGGTCTCACCAGGCCGCCAGGGAACGAGCACGGCAACCGGCAACAGAGGACGTACGTACGGAGCGCGGAGCACGGAGTTGGTGATGCCGCAATATTACATGGCATAGTAGGGCTGGCCCGCGAGAGGACAAAGCGGCCATCGCGGGTGTGTCCTGGTGGTGTGGTCACACAGCGTAATCTACTACCACGTAGTTGCTATGTACCTCCCCACGTCCCATGGGCAGTGTATCACTGCAACACCCGAATACGGACCATCACGGCCCGGGGGGGGCTTTTTATAGTTTTCGGCTCATGGCATGGCCCTGCGCCGCCAGTGAGACATATCAATATACGTACTCCGTACACATGTGGTTGGTTTTGTATGTGTACCTCCGTATGCAGCGTCGCGTTGCAATGTCCTGGATAACGCAGAGCCGCGGGAGGAATATATGGATGCCTGGTTTGGGGTCTGGTGCGTAGACGGGTAAGGTACATGTAGTAGGTCAGTAGTAGAGATGCCGAGAGCGGCAGGCGGTTTGAATACGCACGCCGAACGGATGGCTTGGATACGCCGCGCGGCTGCAAGGGGGACGGTCTACGTAATGCGTGGGAAAGGGGAGCAACCGCGGTATGATTGTTTGTGAGGAGGTGCCGTTCAGTGTTGATGGCTGGATGGCTGGTCAGGGGGCATGGGGGGGGTCTACCCTCGCGCCATCGGCTCGGCTCTGAGCTCTGTCGAGGGCGTCGGAAGAGTCTAGTTGTCGATCACGAGAAGAACCTGGAATGTAAAGAAATCCAAACTTGTTCCATGTCATTATCATGACGGCAGTACAGTCCAAAGACGCCCCGCAGACCTGATGTCCCATCCACACCTACTCCGTTATCTCCCTTCATGTCCCGAAGACTCCCTATACACGCCCTCAACTCCCAGCCCTCTCTCATCCCTCACGCCGGGATCCCCAGCCCCTCCACCTCGGCGACGACCCGGCTGCCCAGCAGCTTGTCCGCCTTCCACGCGTGCAGCGTGACCTCGGCGACGCCGCTGCCGCCCGCGCGCACGCGCGCCAGGGGCAAGTCCTCGCGCGGCACGGCGATGGAGCAGACGCCGGCGCCGCTGTCGGACGCGTCGTCGTCGCGCACGTCGACGTCGCGCGGCGTGATGAAGACGGGGCTGAAGATCTCCGTCGCGCCGCCGCCGAAGCTGTACGAGAGCTGCAGGTACGTCGCCGGGTGTATGGGGTTGCCGCCGTGGCCGTGGGACGAGGTGGTGAAGCTGATGCGCAGCGGCTGGCGGTTCGTCGGGGGCGTAAAGGACTTTGGCTCGAGGGTGAAGGGGGGTGCCATCGTTGGATTTTGATTTGATGGAGAGAGATGTGTGTTGGTTTGTTGGTGGTTGATGGTTGAGTGTTGTCGAGTTGTGTAGGTTGATATACTGGCAAACTCTCGTCTCTTCTCCTGTCTTCAAGATTGTCCTTTGCTTCTCAGTCTCTTTTTTGTCTGTTTGAATTACCCTCTGACTACGACAATCACCCAGCCAAATACCCTCTATTTATACTCTTTCCACCACCGCCTCGACCTCCCATGTCACCTCTGACAACTCAACCCAGGGGCAAAGTAAGCCGCCGCCCAACACTCAGCACGCACACGGCGCCTCTGCCTATCTCCCCAGCAACGAAATAACTAAAAACCAAACCAACCTTTCCTCTTGTAGTAAGCATAGCTGCTTTATCCTGCAACCGTTCGGATATTCACATGCTAGCGCGTATATAGCGAGATAGAGCGTGCAAAAGTTCCTGTGAAAGGAGTGTGTTGTTGGTTGCTAGTGCTCACGCTTTATAAGACTGTCTTCCTACTTCAGCTCTAGCTGCAGTCGGCGTTTGCCTGATAGTGATTAGCGTTCGACATTGGGCCTCTTTTTAAAACGCCCTAGTCCGTAGATAGTGACGCAAGTACTTCGTAGTTATATTTCATTCTTGCCGCTGCTCGCGCGGTTGCCGCGTTGAGCGTGGAAAGCTGTCATTCGTTACGCGGTCTCGAGTCCATCCGCGGGCTGGCCGTTTAGTTGAGAGCGAGGACATGATGCGTTGATGGGGAGAACTGGCCCTCTCTTGGAGATAAAGTGCCCAGCATGCCCTTTCCACGCCTCAAGGTCAACGTGACCCGCCTCGTGATGTCATGCTATCTAGACATCTCCCTGCTGGCCTACCAGCACCATCGTTGTCATTGTTTCTTGATTGGCGAACGATGTGGCCCTTGGTGTCACGGATAGAGACGCATTGGGGACACTGCCCTTGTCTGACCAAGTCCTAGATTCAAACAATATTGCCACATGTTTACAACATACAGAATGAGATTCTGCCCAGCTGTCCTGACCCAACATGTTCCCAAATCGCCGTGGTATATAGAAAACAAATCACGCACCCAACACCCTGCTCAATCTTACACCTCAGCCGCTCGCTCCCGCTCTCGGTAAGATCGATGGTGGTGCTGCTCCGAGTCCTTTGGTCTGGGCTCATACTCGTCCTCGTCGTCTCTCCTGTGGCGCCTGCGCCTCTCGCGATTGCGGTCGCGGTCTTTGTCATCTACCTCCTCATCGTCTTCATCCCTGTGCCGGTGGTGGTGGCTTTTGTGCCGCCGACCTCCCTCGCCATCTTGGTCGCGGTCATTCTCCCGCTCACCATCCTTTTCACGACCACGATCGCGGTCTCGGTCGCGATCCCCATCGCCCTTGTTCCGCCGCCTCTCTGCATGACTTGTCAGCATAGTTAAAGGGAAGGACAAGACGGGATTCAACGTACCTCTTAGGACCTGCGTTGCGGCAGCATATGCCTGAATCTCCTCCTTACTCAGAACACGAAGTACAATGACAAAGTCGTCCCGAACCTCGAATCTCTCCTTGCCGACCGTCAGAGCTTCTGGGTTGACAATCTTGCGGTTGATCTTGGTCCACCTGGCACCTGCTGGAGCCTCCTTCAACTTCTTGTCCTCTTTGTGAGGCGCGACACCCTCACGGATGGGATTGGCTTCCTCCGGGAAGCGCACGCGTGGCTGCTTCAGAATGCCCTTGAGAGGCTTCTCGTCCGATTTGTCTTTGGGGGGTGAGACGAGTCGGACCTGTTTCCCATCCGCAGCAGGAACGACAAGTTCGCGACCACGGGACTGATCCCTGGACGAGTCGCCAGACCTGCGCTCCTTCGCAGGAGACGGTGAGCGAGATCGTGGCTTGCCTTCAATGGCTAGGCTCTGTCGCTCTCTTACATTGCCCCTATCCGAGACCTCCATGGCGGCGAGCTGCTCTTTGATCTGCTTCAAGTCCGAGGCGTCATTCGGGTTGAAGGCGTTGGATGGCCGATGCCGTCGGGATGTCCGCCTGGTGTCGTCAGAATCAGACGACGACACGACCGCCTCTCCGGCCAGCTTGGCCTCAGCATCTCGCCTGTGGCGCTCGGTTGCTTCGATGGCTTCCCTCGAATCATCTCTAGCCCGCTCTCGTGGTCGTTCCGGTTCCCTTTCTTTCTCGGGTACTACCGGGCGGCCTGCCAATTCGGGTTCTTTCCGTCGCTCACGGTCCTCGTCAGGGCTCCGGCGCCTCTTTGGCTCCCCTGCATCCGAGTCCTTCTTGTCTCCTTTGACTGAAGGCGCCAGGCCGACAGCAGTAGCTGCGACACCCAGGCCAGCGGCCACCTTATCACGGATGCGAGAACGTTCCTTGTCGTCCTCGTCATCCTCCCTCCTGCTCTCTCTTCTGTCGCGACGCTCCTCCGGAATAGCCTGCCTAGACCGACGACGCTCCTCTCGTTCAACGTCTGATCCGCGCGCCAGCTCTTCGTCGGATCTCTTCTTTGGCTCCTCCAATCGAGGCTCCCGACGGTGGTCTCCAGAGGCATCTAGCAGATCCGTCCGGATGCCGAAGCCGCGAGTCGCAACACTTTCATCCTTGAATCGCGGAGGTTCATAAGGCCGCTCAGCGTCCCGTTCCCTTTCGCGAAGGTCTCGCAAGTTGCGCTCGTCCTCGCGACTTCGGTAATAGTCATCGTGATGAGATGACCGAGGAGCGCCATCTTGATGAAGTGAAAGTGGCCGGCTGCGTCGCCCCGCCTCCCGCCGCTCAGATGCTCCCGGGAGTTCCAGTTGTGACGAGGTGGTAGGCGATGGGGGAACAGGTGCAGCGGGAGGCACGTCACGAGGAGTGTCGTAGACCCGGTTAATCTTGTCGAAGCCACGGGTGGATGGAGGTGGACCTCCTCTGCCACCCTCGTAGAGCCGGCTGGTGTTCATGTTGTAGTTCCGGCTCAGGTCATGGCTGGTGTTGACGTTGAAGCTTCGCTGATCCGCGTTGTAGTTAACGTTGGGCCGGTAGTAGCCTCTGTCCACGCTGTCATGCCTTCGTGGGCGCGACGGCTTGGACTGATCAAGGTCGTATTTAGCCAGCTCTCCCGCGTTGGTGTATTGGTAGCCGTCGTCGCCGTAATCGACTGCGGCTGTACTGTGTCTTGGGTCGCTTGGATAGACCACGGACGGTCGAGAGTTGCGGTAGGCGTCCACTTCACGAGGACTCAGCAGAGAGTCGCTGCGGTCCCGCGAACGACCGTAGTCTTCGCTGCCTGAGGCGACGTGGTATGGGCGAGCAGAGCTCCGGGAACGTATAGAAGAGGCAGGCTGGGCGTAGAACTGGCCATCGCTGGAGCGGTACTCGTCTCTTATGGGGCTCCCAGAGCGCGTATTAGACGAGTGCGACGAAGAGGCATGTGGCCTGTCAGTTTGCGTGGTCGTGATGATGACTGGCGGCCTGGAAGTCGAATCTAGGGTGGAGCGCCGGGTGCGGCTGCCATCGCGAGTGCCTTGACGCTGTCGACTGTCCGGTGTGACTGCATACGTCCTCGTGGTAGTCGGGACACCGGAGGATGTCGTGGACGTGGTATATCCTCTTGGAGTAGTGACGTAGTGCGTCTGTGTCGGGGTCGCTGATGGCATGACATGCATGTCACCAGCGTACATGGAACTGTAGCCTATGCTGGTGGGCATGGAAGACCTGGCTGGATTGAACGTGGCCGCTCGGCCGGGGGAGGGAGGCGGATATCCTCGATATCGGTCGGTCATGGTGACGATCGAGACTCGAGCTGCACGAGGGGCTTGCGAGACGTGCCTGTCGACTGGATCGCGCGGCTCAACAAGCGACCGCCTCGTTCAACGGTGACAATCCGTGGGTGGGCGGTCCGGGGGAGCAGAGTACGGACAATGGCAGCTTGCTGGCCGGCCTGGTGAGGGGCGTCGCGATGACCTCAAGTTTGTTGGTCGCTCACAGTGTTTCGCAGTTTCTGGCCGAACCAGGGTTGTGGGATGGATTAACAATCGAGAGGGGTTGTTGCAATATTGCCCAGATAAGGCTGTGCAGAGGAGGAGTCAGTCGGTCGACCTGGGTTGTGCTTATGCGGGAGGACCGGGGGCCGAGGAGTCAGTTGTACTCCGTACGTCGTGGGAGGAGTCGCACACAGTAGCTGGGCGTCGAGGGCTCCTCTTAGTTTCGCCACGAGGAACAAGTCGTTGAAGGCGAACCGCTGCAAGCTGCCACACGACATGCAGGCCTGGCGTCTTGGTGGGTAGATGGCCTTTTTCTCGATACCACAGAGTCGAGAAAAAGGAGATCAAGAAAGAGGAAACACAAATAAGGGCGGCGCTCGGGTACAAAGGGATGATGCAGAGCAAGCAGCTCGCAAGAATGCGATGCTCTTGGTCTGGTTTGCTCGACGAACGAACGGGCGAACTGCAGGGGGGGCGGCCGGTAACTTAGTTGGTGCGTCTAGCAGCTGAGTCGGTGATGCTCGTGTCCTGGGTTGGGGAATGACGACTTGTCGCCAGGGTCACCACGCCCGAATAGCAGTGGCGTTTTAGGGCCCTTTCCAAGCTTGTAACCTTGCCGTGCGGACAATGGAATCGACGTCACTCTGCCCAAAGGCCCTGGAACTTGGGCCGTTGTCTACCTAGCCTGAGACGGGCAAAAGATTGGGCTCCAGGCGCAGCCCCTCTGGGCGACGGGCCGTCTGTGGATTGGGGCGCTGGAATGGAGAGGCGCTGCGACCCGTCAAGCCATCAACCGGGAGCTGGAGGCCAGAGGCAATGCCAGTGATGAAACGAGCCAGCAGAGGCTTTTGTGCTTATGCGGAGAGTTAGAGGGGCTCTCGATGGGTTTGCGCTTCTGCAGGGCTGCACAGTAGCCCGTCGAAACGTTCCGTTCGGGAGCACCACCGACGAGGGACCCTGCTTCTGGTTGTGTGGGCGTTGGTGCTACTGCGAGTGCACTGTGCATGTGCGTCTCTGGCTCGTCTCGTGGGCGTTCGATAGTCTCGTCCGCTGGTGCTTCGAAGCTCCTGGCCTCTGCGATGACGTCCGTGACTCCCTGGACGAAACGCCGTCCAACGTTGGCACCCGCGCTGGGCAAGAAATGGTATCTCCAGCGGCTGGCTTGGCGCCTCCCGACGCAAGGCGAAACCTTCGGGATCAATGGTTGAAGGCAAAGGCAAAGGCGCGCGTGTTCGTTCGTATGATCAGTTGCCTCGTGTCCCGCTGCGGGAGGGTGGAGCAGAGGGTATGCGCCGTCGAATCTGGTATCCGTGGGTGCCGAAAGGCGTTGAGCGCCTGCAGCCCGATGCAGGCAATGCTGTGCGTGCGTTTGCGTGTGCTTCCTTGGTTCTTTGTCCTGGCTTCCAATTGCAGCAGTTGTAGAGAGAGGGTGGAAGATGAAAGATGAAAGATGGAAGATGAATTGGCAGCCAAGCGAACCCGTGCCTTTATGCTACAAAGTTTTCCCTTCTGATTTGGCAACTCGTCCCGTCGCGTGGTGGCTCCCCGTCGTCAATGGTCGTGCTCGGGGACAGCGACCACGATTTCCACCTCCACCTCCACCTCCACCAGTTTGTCCTGCCTCTCAATGCCTCCCACCTGTGATATCGTCTTGTATGGACTCATTTCGGCAGACAAAAACCCGCTGCAACTCCACTGGAATCTCCAGAGCAAAGTCAACAGCGTCAGCCGCAGGAGTCAAGCTTGTCAAGACTCAAGAGTTTGCAATCAACGCACGAGCGTTGGGCTTCGACATCTTCAACCCAACCTACCTATTCGAGACTCCAGGCCCGAGCCCAATGATCACCACCAAGCATGCCCCCCTTCCGGGCTGCTTACCTCGGCCAATATTGTGCTCAAGCCTTGTCCTGGGCCGTGCCCCATGTATGCACACAAATGGCGCGAGATCGTCGCTTGTCCCAGCCTGCCGTCGAGTCGAGGCCTGGCCGGTCGATATCAGGCTGCCAAAATGCCACAATGAGGACCCCTGAGGCGACAATGACGACGGCAAAGCCTCGCAAGAGCCTTCACTTGACCCCGCGGATGACAGATTCTACAACAACAAAGCCTGACAGGTGTCGTTGTCTCTGCATTTGCCGAGTGGCGATTCTGGCCGCAACGCCTAGCCTTGCTGTATTTTGGCGGGATGCCCAATGAACAACCGCATGCTTTCTCTATTCCTAGGTTGGGCAGACACGACAACCCACCCGAGTTCAAGCCATGATCCCAGTTTCAATCCTGAAACCAGGGTCAGGCCTGCCCCGGTGAAGAGGGTTAAGCCGAGGCGGCCCTCTCCGAATCTCCGAAATGTAAACGAGGGAGCCGCAAAGAAATTTTCGGTTGCAAGCGCCGAAGCTCTTCGATGAACAGTTGAAGCTTTGATTAAGTCGATCAGGGCAAGGGTTACGCGCGGAGAGGCGCGTTGCGACCTCGACATCCTAATAGTTTTCCGCACACTCGTCGCGTGTAAGTGAGCCCTGTATCCCCCATTACGGAGAGGGGCAGATATCTCGGAGAGCCTCAGATGGCTAGACGACAAACGTCATTCTGCCAGGAGGCATCATTGTCAGTACGAGTAACAGGCTCAGTGAAGAACAGGATCGATTTCCATGACTCGCAAAAAGGGTAAGTTTCATCGCTGAAAGCCGCGCTCAGGGGCGAATCGTACTTCGTACATCAAATCGTAAGCAAAACATTCCATCTCTGTCCATGGAACTCTTCAGGTTCAGGTCTGTCCAGAATGGCCCCGACATGAGAAACAATCTAGGCCAACGCACCCATCGGATCCCACAGCGGCAGCACAATGGGTTCCTTCTTGGCCACATCCCTCACCTCCTTGCTGCAGAACCGCGGATCAACAACAGCTTGGTACACAAACTCGTCCATCCACGTGTCGCTCATCACGAACCACCCCTTATCCCCCGGATCCGTCCCCCAGCTGTTCTGCACCCTCCAGCGCACCGGCTTGCCCGTCTGCTCGTCCACGTGCACCGCCGTCAGCACCATGGCGTGCGTCATCTGGCTCTCGCCCGCCAGCAGCCGCTGCGCCTTGGTCATGCCGAGCAGGCCCGAGCCCAGGCCGAGGTCGTAGTGGTACAGCGCCGTGTCCATGATGCCCGACGTCTTGTCGCTGAACTTGCCGACGTCGCAGCCAAAGAAGATGGGCAGGCCGGCCTTGAGCATCTTGACGCAGGTGGACTTGAGGGTGTCGATGTCGACGTTGATGTAGCTGACGCCGCGGCCGCCGACGATGTTGCCCAGACGGGAGACGCTGAGGAGGGATAGGGGCTCGTGTCGGGGGTCGTGGACCAGGGAGACCATGCTCTCGATTACGGCAGAGGTGACGCGGAACTCGGCGCTGGAGATGTCCCTGGCAAAATCCTTGGGCGTAATGGTCAGCTCGTGCGCCTTGCCGTCCTTGTCGTTGTACTGCCACGTAAAGGCATCCGTCGGCTTCGGCGGCGGGCCAAGCAAGAGCGTCATGATCTGCTGGATCTCCTGTATCATCCTGACCTTGACGGCGCTGAAGACGGCCGGCGCCGTCTGCTCCGGGTCGCGGGCCATCTTGCGCAGCTTCAGCGCAAACTCGCGGAGCTTGTTCTTGACGACGGAGTTGAGCACGCTCGAGTTCCTCGCGTTCCAGCTGTCCGGGTACAGCGCCTGCGGGACGAGACCGTACTTGTCGACGAGGTTGTACACCATGTCCCACTGGCCGCCGTCGGAGACGAGGTCGCCCATGAGCGTCTGCACGAGGCGGTCGTCGAGGTCCTCGCCGGCGGTGTCGATGACCTGCTCGAGGAACCAGTTGGCCTTTTCGAGCTTGTCCCAGTAGAAGAGGTAGGCCTGCGAGAGCTCAAAGGACTCGAGGCCGTACTTTTTCATGAGCGCCACGCGGAAGACGTTGGTCGAGGCGAAGAGCCAGCAGCGGCCGCTGGAGCGCTGGTTAGTGATCGGCCCGCCCTCGAAGGGGATCCTGATGTTGTAGATTTGCTGGTCGGCAACCTGTGCGTGCAGCGAGGTGAGGGCCTGCTGCGGGTTGGCCGAGCTCAGCGCAGAGAGGGCGAGTCTGAACGGGGGACGATGTTAGACATGGGCATTCGTGACATACGTGTTTGTCCCCTACTCACCTGTTCTTTGGGTCGCGGAGGATGTCGGCGGGCAGCGAAGCTACAGCTTCCAGAGGCAGCCCTTCAGCCTTCCGGTTCGGCCCCCGGAACCCGCCCTTTTCATTGCCGTCGCCAATCTCGACGTAGTCTTCCTCCTCGCGCACGCCCATTGTGCGGAGGCGGTCGAGCATGGCCTTTTCGTACGCAGCAGTCTCGCTGCTCTTGGACGGTTGACCACCCATGATGGGGCTGTCGTGCTGTGACTTGGATGGAGATCACGTAGCGACCAAGGGAGAGAAAGGACGAGAGGGTAAAGAAGAAAGAGGGAGGAGGGGATCTATGAATACGTGAAAGAAGAAGAAATACATGCTGGCCGAAGCTGTGCAACCGATCACGGGTCATCTGCCACGCCAAGCAGGTGGCTAGCATCTATCCATCCCACTCGGCGAACCAGCCCAAGACACCAACCCCGCATACCGCGGGAGGCGGCGGAGGCTGTCAGCCAGCTTGATCTGATAACACAAGCTCCTCATCTCACATCTAGACCCCGGCATTTTGAATAATATAAATTGCCCTGTTTCCCATTTTCCTCCCAAGGGTTCACCGCGAGTAACATCTACCTCGAGCAGCTGCCAAAGAAATGCAGGGATCGCGGAGCCACGACAACTCAGGCTTCGTGTCAAGGGCTGAGGGATGCCAAGACACCTTCCCAACTAGGTAGGTAGAAGGTAGTAATACGCTATAAACCGATGGTAGCATCGACACCTCCGAGTTCCTTTGGTAGGGTCATGACAATAACGCACCAGCTTCGCAGGAAAGGCGTAACCGGGCCGCCCACACTCGAGAACCCTGATAGCACAATGCAGAACCTGGATGGCAAGAGGTTCACCAGTAGCATGCACAGGACAATGTCACCAGAGGCACGACGAAAAGTACGGACTAGATATGAAACGACTCTCCATTGGTCGATGTACAGGAATGTCCTATCTACTCAAAAGACTCCGATTCCTATCAAACATGTCCGTCCAATCTTTGTTCAAAAAAACCAAGCGCAGAATGCTTCTACCATCCAATGACCCTATCTTCACAAGCGCCAGGACTGCGTGATTCCCCCGGGATGTGCTGGAGGGAACAGATGTCATGACTCGTCAATGGAACGTGGACGGATCTTTAACATGACACAGTTGTTTACAGGCGAGAGCCGTGGATGACCTTCATGTCGACGGCGAGCTCGCGACCGCCGTCGTTGAGGACAAGGACACGGACGCTGCCACGGCCAGACTCGAAGGCGTTGGACAGGCGCGACCACAGGTTGGACTGGTCGATGACCGACAGGCCCTGCTTGACGTCGCCAGTCTCGGTCATGGCGACGACGATGCCGTCCTGCAGGTCCAGGACACGGTACTGCTTGAAGACAGGGCCGAGCATGGTCTGCACGACAACGCTTGGGGCCGGGTTGGAGATGAAGGACGACTCCTCGTGTAGCTGCTTGGTGAAGAGGTCAACACCAAGGTAGCGGTACTGGCCAGTGGCGGGCGAGGTCGAGATGCGGATGACCTGGCAAGGGCGGCCCTGCAGCATCAAGAAGTCGCCGAGGCGGATGTGGTGGCAGGGAATGGTGACCGTATTGGGGAGATACGAGTCACTTGAGCCGCCGCCGCGGGGACGGGGAGCCGAGACCGTCTCGTGGATGTCCACGTCGATGTGCTCACGGTGGCCATGGGGGTGGACAATCTTGTCGGCCAGCTTGTGGATGCCGTGGCGGAAGGAGTGGTAGTGACCTGCTGTTGAGTTAGCATTAGTAAAGCTAAGGGTATTCGCGTCGGGAGGACACGTATGCTTACCGTCCTCGTCGTAGTAACCCATGTTGGACTTTTGGTCGGCGCGGCTGAAGCGAGCAGGCTCAACGGTCTCTTCGGTGATCTTGACGTCCTCCTGGAAGGTAGGTCGGGCAGTGCGTCCGTCGACGGTGTATTCGTCGACCTGGATATGCTCGGTCTGGTGCTGAGGCCGAGAAGGGGCGTCTACGGTGGTGTGATACTGGGGGCGGAAACGCTCTCGGTATTCACGCTCAGCGATGTCAATGGGGCTTGCGTGCGGGTGGCGGCGAGTATCGATCTCAATGTGAGTGTCGGTGAACTCGGTGGTGCGTGCAGGTCTAAAAGCTCGGAGGATGGATGTCAGTTGGTACTGCTCTTGTTTGTTGGGCAAGGTGATGGTTTCTAGGTCAACCAGGCTGGCAACCAGGGTCCCCTGAACCGGGGTGCTTCTCCCGCATGGACCCAGCCAAAACAAGGAGCAATTCATGGACTGCGCCTGCAGGATGGATGGGGCTCATCACACCGCATCGGCTGCATTGCGTTGTCCATGAAACGAGGCCGCCGACTCGCGGGCTCCTCTGCACATGAAGCGGAGGCGACGGAGAGAGCGAGGAAGAGAGACAGAGAGGGGGAGGGAGAGAGAGAGCGAGAGCAATGACTTACCGGCGTTCCTCCTTGACGTGCTGCTCGTGCTGGAAACCGGGACGGCGGTAACGCTCTTCTTCACGTGTGTAACGGACCTCTTCTTCACTGAAGCGGTGCTCTCCACGCGAAGGGAGATCGACGTTGGCGGTGTAAGAAGAGTATTGACCTTCCCGTCCGGCTGGCTGCTTGTTGGGGAGTTTGATGTCAACCTCTTCGTGGGTCTGCTGGGTAGTGGTCTGGGCTTCGCTGTCCCGATATGTCGACGGGAAGATGCTGAAGGGGACGGGGACGCGGGCCTCAAAGTCCAGATTGGCGACTTTTGCGGCGCGAGAGAATCTTCTCACAACCCTCCGTAGCAAGCACGAAAGGAAGACAAGAAGAATTCCCTGGCTTCTGTTCCTAAAGAAACAAAAGTCGAAGAGAAGGAGAAAAGAGAGAGGGCTTGGGGATGCCTCTTGAAGTCTTTTCTTTCTTGTCTTGTCTGGCTGTGATGTGTATGGAGATAATTGGAGGAGAGGATGGAGAGAGAGCGGTGGCAGATGCGCGATGGGTTTTGAGGACGGGGGGCGGATTGGATGAGTGAGGCCGTTGCGTGGACAGTTGTTGCTGAACAGGGTGTCTCTATTAAAGCCTCGTGTTTACAACGGCTGGGGTCGTTGTTTACTCGCGTCCAAAGCGGCATAGCCTGCATCTCGACTCCACCAGAGCGCCAACCCGGTGCGTCTCATCGACCAAACGGCACCGTCCGTTGCGCTTGCAACGGTGCAACGCCGTGTCCTCAGCTGCGGTTTGCAGGTGCCAGAGCCCAACCAGGCCAACCTCCTCGGAGCCAACGAGGAGCTTCTCGCCGGCTGGACCGTCGATGTGATGCTCCACGCCAATGGGGTTCCGAGGTGGAGGGCTGGAGTCTGCGCCACGGGGAAGCCCAGTAGAAACCCCCTGGGAGCCACGCTTGTGCCGCTCATTTGTGACGGTCTCAGACATTCTGACGGGAGCACAACTCTACACAAGGCCATTGTGTCTGGTGAGGCGAATATGGACAGACAAGAGGCTGGGTAGATGGCTGGGCGATATTCACGACTGGGCGTTACAGCAACCGTCTCCCAATGGCAAGTTGAAATGAGGCGCCAGGGTGACTGTCCAACCTCTCGACAGACTCCGTGCCTCCGTGTTGGCTGTCTCTTGCCGCAGCGGAGCGGCATCCGAGCAGACCCCTTGCACGGTACATGGCGTCGTGGGCGGCTGCCATTGGGTTGCCGTTTCCGCTGCATCAGCATCTTATGCAAGCACACTGATGATATCGACACGCTGGTCGTAGATATCACCCTACTCGTAGAGCGTGGCTTGGCGGTTTGGACCGCGACGCTCATTAGGTTTGGCGAGGCGCGTCGAGCCTGGAACCCACTTGGGCTCTTCATTTCGCCTATTCAGTCCAACCTCCACTCTGGTGCACGCGGGGGGCGATGATGCCTTGCCATCTGTGATGACTGACGCTGTTACTTGTCTTCCAGCGCGATCTCGAGAGATCCATTTTCAGCAGCAAAACAAAAAGATTTTGTGAATGTGAATCGGCGCCAGTTGGAGCGCCACGCAGTAGAACAGAGCTGAGGTCCGGGATCTCCTGGTTGCTGTGACAACATTGGACCCTGGCTCCGGGGGCTATTTGTGGTTGGGTGGCGGGGACGGTCGGGTTGGGGTTGGGGGCTCGATGATCACAGACCTCGTTAGTCGCGTCTCCTCCACGGGGGTGTGCTGATGAGTTTCGACAGCGCGTGAGATGAAGCGGGTCTCTCGCGGTCGTGTTTTGCCTCGGCCAAGGGAGATGAGCCGGCCTGTGACTATTGCCATTTCGAGGAGCCGAGAGCGCTGGAGCAACAGTGACCTGAAGTGTTACCTCTGATGGATGCCTCGGGACCGTCCGTCCCCTGTTCCGCATTTGCAGGCGAGCCGTGGGATTCCCACGTTGGTGATTCTGGAGCATCCATGGTGGTTCAGCCAGCCGTAAAACCTCGAGTCGTTGACTCCCCTTCTGTTCGCGTCTGGCGACGAGCGCGGTATGCCGATAGAAAGTGCATGGCTTTGATTTGAAGCGGAAGAGCAGCATGGAGCAAGCAATCGGAGCTGTTGTTGCCAAAGTCAGCAGCGCCCGCACGTGACGCCATGTCGTCACAGGCAGGAGGCAGTGCTGCTCCCACTGCCCCGCGATGGAGGCTGCTCTGCCCCACGTTGACTCAGGCCTGGAATCTCCAGATTCTGGATCACACAAGTCTTTCGGCACGAGCCGCTCTGTATTGTCTTGCCAGCCTTGCGCCGAGTGCATTCCAGTATGAAGCAACGGTTCTCATCCTTGGACGTCAAGGTAAAGCAATATCCGGCCCGCCCGGATACGCAATCGCCAGCTAACCACTGTGCAGGTCATCGCACACGAGCTCAACGAGAGCTTGGTGTCCCTGCGACTGGCCAACGTCTACGACCTCTCCTCCAAGATCCTGCTTCTCAAGTTCGCCAAGCCCGACAACAAGAAGCAGCTCGTCATAGACACCGGCTTCCGATGCCATCTGACCGAGTTCGCCCGCACCACCGCCGCCGCCCCCTCGGCGTTCGTAGCTCGACTACGGAAGTTTCTCAAGACACGGCGGTTGACGTCTGTTGCACAAGTGGGCACAGACAGGGTGCTTGAGTTTCAGTTTAGCGATGGACAGTACCGTCTTTTCCTGGAATTCTTCGCAGTATGGCCCCCTGACCTGCATTTTTGACGTCATGCGACACCAGAAACTGACGCCTTTGATAGAGCGGCAACGTTATCCTCACCGACGCCGACCTGAAAATCTTGACGATTGCGCGAAATGTCTCCGAGGGCGAAAGCCAGGAGCCGCAGCGAGTCGGGCTGCAATACTCGTTAGACAACAGGCAAAACTATCACGGTGTTCCCGCCATGTCCAAGGACAGAGTTCGGGACGCACTGAAGTCTGCCGTGGCAAAGGCTGCTGCCGCTGCGAGCGCTGCGTCGGCCAAGAAGCCAAAAGGCAAGCCAGGGGGCGACTTGAGAAAGAGCCTCGCGGTTTCAATCACCGAGCTGCCTCCCGTTCTAGTGGACCACACCCTCCAAGCAAACAATTTCGATACAACAGTCAAGCCTGCGGCGGTACTCGAAGATGAGAAGCTATTAGATGAGCTGGTCCGGCTGCTATCGGAAGCCCGCAAGACGGTCGAAGACATAACTGCATCGTCTGTATGTACGGGTTATATCTTTGCGAAACAGAGGGATGGAAAATCATTGGAGGCGACTTCAGATGACGACGGATCGAAGAGAGAAGACCTGCTTTACGAGGACTTTCACCCGTTCCTCCCGCAAAAACTCAAAGATGACCCTTCCATCAAGATCCTCGAGTTCCAAGGGTACAATCAGACTGTCGATGAGTTCTTCTCGTCATTGGAAGGTCAAAAGCTGGAAACCCGCTTAACAGAGAGGGAAGCGACGGCTAAGAGGAAGCTCGACGCCGCCAAACAAGACCAGAGTAAGCGGCTAGAAGGGCTGCAGGAAGTGCAGACTATGAACTTTCGCAGAGCTGCAGCCATCGAGGCGAATGTGGAGCGAGTACAAGAAGCCATGGACTCTGTTAATGGCCTCCTTGCACAGGGAATGGACTGGGTGGACATTGGCAAGCTGGTTGAACGCGAGAAGAAAAGACACAACCCGGTCGCGGAGATCATCATGCTTCCGCTGAATTTGGCGGAGAACATCATGACTCTCAAGCTTGCAGAGGAAGAATTCGATGATGATGAGGACGAGGATCCGTTTGAAACGGACGACAGCGAATCAGACGAAGAAGAGGAAGAGGAGGATGTGAGACCAGGCTCAAACAAGGTCAAGCAGGCTGACAAGGCCCTGTCGGTGGAAATCAACCTTGGCATCAGCCCATGGGGCAACGCAAGAGAATACCACGAACAAAGACGCTCGGCGGCCGTCAAGCAGGAAAAGACGCAGTTGCAAGCAGCCAAAGCCCTCAAGAACACGGAGCAGAAGATAAACGAAGACCTCAAGAAGGGCCTGAAACAGGAGAAGGCACTCCTACAGCCTATTCGAAAGCAACTGTGGTTCGAGAAGTTTACCTGGTTCATCTCGTCTGACGGCTATCTGGTAATAGCGGGCAAAGATGCGTCGCAGAACGAGATGCTCTACAGGAAGTACCTGCGAAAGGGCGATGTCTACTGCCACGCCGACTTGCACGGAGCACCGAGCGTGGTAATCAAGAACAACCCGAGCACCCCAGACGCGCCGATTCCTCCCGCAACGTTGGCCCAGGCTGGGTCTCTCTCGGTCTGCTCGTCTGATGCTTGGGACTCTAAGGCTGGCATGGGCGCATGGTGGGTCAGCGCCGACCAAGTTTCAAAGTCGGCTCCCACTGGAGAGTTCCTGCCAATGGGAAGCTTCATGGTGCGAGGGAAGAAGAACTTTTTGCCTCCTGCCCAGCTCTTACTTGGCCTCGGTGTCATGTTCAAGATTAGCGAGGATAGCAAAGCGAAGCATGTCAAGCATCGGTTGTACGATGGTGACTCTGCTCTTGGCGGAAGTGCTGCTGATTCAGAACGCCGAGGGGACGACGATGAGGGCACGACTGGGAAAGACGACAGAGAGAAGGATGATGAGGACGACGAGGAGGACTTCTCTGGTGATGAGACTGAGGAAGATCGAAGTGGTGATTCAGGCCGAGATAACCCTCTCCAAGCATTTGGCACTGAAAAAGGCGATGATGACCTGGAAGCGGTCGAAGAAGATATCTCAAAACTCAATGTCGACGAACAGCCTGCTGCAGATGATCCTGCTGAACAAGGGGTAGCAGAGGAGCCTGCTGAGGCTGAATCTGAAGGTCAGGATCAATCCGAGCTGGCCACGGAGACATCCGAAGCTCCGACGAAAGCCTCCGCAGCTCCTTCATCACAGGCCGGCAGCTCAGCCAGCGGTAAGAAGGCGCCGCCGAAGCGCGGTCAAAAGGGCAAGGCAAAGAAGATCGCCAACAAGTACAAAGACCAGGACGAAGAAGACCGAGCCGCAGCAGAAGCGCTCATCGGCGCCGTGGCTGGCCAGCATAGGGCCGAAGCAGAAGCCAAGGCCAAAGCTGAGCGCCAGGCTGAACTCGAGGCCGCCAAGGACCGTCGCCGCGCACAGCACCAGCGCCAGCAAAAGGAAACGGCCGAGCACGAGGAGATCCGCCGCGTCATGATGGACGAGGGCGCCGACGTGCTCGACGCCGACGAGGCGGAAAAGGCCACGCCTCTCGACGTCCTCGTCGGCACGCCCCTCCCCGGCGACGAGATCCTCGAAGCCATCCCGGTATGCGCGCCGTGGACGGCCCTCGGCAAGTTCAAGTACAAGGCCAAGCTGCAGCCTGGCGCGACCAAGAAGGGCAAGGCCGTCAAGGAGGTCGTCGAGCGGTGGAAGGCCGACTCCGGCAGGAAGGGCGCCGTCGACGAGGCGGCGCGGGATAGCGAGAGGATGTGGCCGCGCGAGGTGGAGCTCATCAAGGGGTTCAAGGCAGAGGAGGTGATCAACTGCGTGCCGGTCGGCAAGGTGAGGGTTATGATGGCTGGGGGCAGTGGCGGAGGTGGCGTTGGCGGTGGTGGGAAGGGAAAGGGGGGGGGAAAGGGGCAGGGGAAAGGAGGTCGGGGCGGGAGGGGGTCGAAAAAGTGAAAATGATGAGAACATGTTCACGGCAGAGCAGCGCGAGACGTTGTATAGACCCGGTATCCAATTGACGCTGAGGCATGTATGTGCCAGCCGTCGTGACAAAAAAACTCATATCCTCATTCACATCGACATTTCCCTCGTGATTGTTCCCATTATATCTTGACAGACAGATCCTGATATCCAAAAACAAACGCGCATCCTACCCACACCCGGGGATTTCCCATCCCAGTCAAGCTCACCGGGGAATCTCGACCCTCTCGACCCTCCGCACGTCGTTTGGCATCCTCGCGATGCACAGCTCGCAGCAGAAGCGGCCCCACTGGCCGCTCGTGGCCTCGCGCACGGCGTCCTGCAGGTCGCGCCCGTAGCGCTCGCGGTAGGCCTTCTTGACGGCCTGCATGTGGGCGGCGTCCCAGTGGAAGCGCACGAGGCGGGAGATGAGCAGCTCGCGGCGCAGGTCGTCCTTGCGGGACGCGGTGAGGGCGTGGTGCAGCAGGAGGGCGTCGCGCACGGGGCGGTTGATGACGCCGTTGAGGATGTGCGCGAGGAGTTCGCCCTGCGGGGGGTGTTAGCCTGATACTCGACATGGGTGTGAAATGTGCTGGAGGGGTGAATACTCACCACGAGGTTGCCGCTTTTCTTGAGGGCTTCGCGGGCAAAGTTGGCGCGGTAGTGGTGCTCGTACTCCTTGAGCACGGCGCGGAGGTGGGCATCGCTCCTCTTGACGACAATGCCAATCATGGCGCTCTCGCCGCCCTTTTCCGCCTTGACTGCCCTGCGCAGGTCGTCGACGTCCTGGTCAATCAACTTGTAGTCGAGAGGAAGCCTGTGCCCGTAGGCGTCGTAGTCCTCCATCCTGCGCTCCTCGAGCACCATCAACACGGCCTTTTTGAACTTGTCCTCCTTGAGCTCCATCTTCATGCACTTGGCCAGGCTGTTGTCGTACTTTTTGTCCGTGAACGAGTCCTTGATCTGTCGGACCTCGTAGTTTGTTCGCCCCATAAGCGACTCGATCAGCAACTCGCGCCGCGTCTTGTCTCCCTGATACCAAAAGTTTGCCCAGTACGCCTCGCTCTCCCACTTGCCCAGCGCAACGGAATAGCACGCCTTCATGAGGTTGGAGTCTTCGTCCTTGAGCCGTGCACGGATGTGCTTGGCGACGTTGACACCCTTGCGGTCCGAACCAGTCTTGACGAGGCGCTTGTACTCGACGCGCAGCTCCATCACCTGCTCATGAGTGAGGCTCGGCAGAATCTCGACCAGGGGTTGGGTGTCGGGCTGCCTGTCGCCCCTGAGAGCTCGCGCAAGGGTCGTGGCAATGTCCTCTGGGTCATGGAAACGCGCGCGTCTGTTCTTCTTCTTCCCGTCGCCCTCGACATCAGAGTTGAGTGGCGAGAGGGCGTCGATGACTTTGGCATCTTCGTTGTGAGAAGCCAGGAGAAGAGGCGAGGGCATCGGCGAGCAGTCCTGGTAGGTTCCGTGGTAAGATTCAAGGAGCGGGGAGCCGGGGGCGGCTGCGAGAGACAGGTTCGATGGCCGACCTGTATCGACACTCAAACTGGACATGCGAGCGGTGGGAGGTTGGGGCGACTTGTCCCTAGCGCTGCCTCGTCGGTCCCTCGATCTGTCCCTCTCTCTGCGGTCTGGCTCAACCGCCAGGGCAGACGGTCCGGGAGACTTGTCCCGCCGACGGTCTCGAGATCGATCACGCTCGCGGTTGGGGGGCTCGACGGTGAGAACATTGGACGCTGAGCTTCGCGGGTCGTCTCGGTAAGAGTCCCGCTGGGATTTCCTTGGCCCGTAAGCATCCTCGGGTGGACTGGACCGTCGCCTATCCTCGGGCGGGCTGGTCCGCCGCCTATCGTCCTCATCTCGGCCGTACTTGGACGAGCGCTTCTCGCTCAGCTGAGAGCCCGAGATGTAGCTGCCATAGGTGGGAGGTGACTCGGGTCGCGGGGACTTGGGCGGCGGCGGCCGTCCATACGCCAAGTCGTCTTCGTCGCGCTCCTTTTTCGCACGACGGTCACTCTTCCTGTCCTTGTCACGGCCGGAAGGCTTGTCATCGTCGTCATCGTCACCGTACCTGCGGCTGTACTTTTGCGGCAAGAACTTGAGGTTGTCCGAGATGTCGTTCCCACCGCCGTACTTGTCTCGCGGCGGCTCGGCATACCGGGCACGGGGCTCGTCCTCGTCCGACCTGTCTCGTCGGCTGTACTTGGAGTCCCGGTCCCGGTCTCTGGGTTGCTCGGCGAATCGAGCGCGTCGGTCCTTGTCATCGTCTCGCCTGGGGCGGTCGTCCTCGGGGAACGAGCCGGGCAGCTGGCTGCTTCCGGTATCGGCCTTGGGCTTGGAGCTGCGGTAGGAAGACTCGCGCGTGGGCGAGGCGGTGCGATAGATGGGGCGGGCGTCGTCGTAGCTATACATGGACTGGCTCCCAGGGAGCATGCTGTCTATGCCTCCCGCGGCAGGATACGGCAGCCCGCTTCCGCCCTGAGCTGGCTCCCGGCGACGGCTGGACCTGTAGCGATCGTCGAGATCGTCCTCGGGGTAGACATAGCTCGGCTCTCGCACGTCGGCGTATGAAGGGACGGGTTCGAGCTCATCAGCTTCTTCTCTCGAGCGCCGGTCACGAGACCTCGACCGGTCACGGGCGCCGCGACGGCCATCATCAACGGCGAGAGACATGACGCGGTGGAGTTGCGGGGTACGAGAGGGGTCGCGTTCCTGTTGACTCGTGAGTCGTGAGCCTGGGAGAGTCGGGGGCCCTGGTGTTGCGGCTCGCTCAATTGAAGCTCGGCCGGGACCAGAAGTGGCTGGGAAGGGAAGAGAAACAAAAGAGGAGAAGCTGGGAAAGGCAGCTCCCCGAGCTGACCTCACCCGGGAGGTCTGAGGCTCTGCCGCTCTGGGCTGCAGGCCACCGGATGGCCTAACGGCGTGCTGAAACGGCTCTCGCAGCAGTGGATTCACAGCGCCTCCAGCTGTTGCATCGCCAGCCCCCCGGCCGCACCGGCGCTAACAACGGGCAGGTCAGCAGCCGCCAGGGGCCACAGCCAATGGCGGGGCTCGGCCATGGACAGCTGCAGCAGACTCGCTGCAAGTTCGCAACTGGAAGCTCCATCTGGTGATTTTGGATGCCTCAGGTCTTGGACGCCTCAGGTCTCGGACGCCTCAGGTCTTGGACAGTCTCCAAAGGCTGACGCCATGGAAAGACGGGGCCAAGACACCTGACGGGGCCGCCCGCGGGCCGTCCGAACGCAGCCACGCCTCGGAGGTGGAGCTGCTTGGGGGCGAAGCTACCCTTGGCTGCGCCGGAGCGGGAGCTCAGCCTCCCGGAGGAGCCCGGCCTGCAGGACATGCTCCGTGTGTGACACGTACCGTGATTGCTCGCGTGGCACCAGTCGTGGGCGGGCTTGTGATGATGGAAGGAGCTTGTATAATCTGCCGGCAGGCTGATCCGAAATACAAAGAAACAAGCATGAATACTTGGTATAAGCGCGCAATAGGGATAGGAGTAATCCAGGGAACAGACAGCATCAGGGGTCTTCATGGCTGTGCCGTGGTTGGAGCGTCAAGTAGGACTGTTGTAGCTCGTCTTGAGTCGAGATATCTACTCTTTCGGAGGAGCCCTCTCCCCCCGTTGAAAGACGTACAAGGCCTCGTCCTTGCCTGCAAAGCTCGGCAGCGGAATCTGCGCAACCCGCGTCCACTCCTTGTGCTCCCTCTCCATGTACTGGTCCATCGTCACGCCCCTGAACCCCGTGTATCCGTTGCCGTTTTGCGTGCCCACGACGGCCAAGGTGTCTCCCTGGAACGCCTTCACCAGCTCGCGCGTGAACGCCCCCTCGCCGCCCCCTCCCACGCCGCCGCCAACCACGGGGTATACGAGCAGCAGGACCATGTCCCTGCCGCCGGCGTTCTTCCGCAGCCACTTGACGCCGTCGGTGATGGTCGTGTCGTCGACCCAGTTGACCCGCCACTCGCTCTGCATGTTGTCCACAGGATGCACCGCCAGCCCGTAGCACCGCAGCAGAAACGACCAGTAGCCGTTGCCGGAGCCGACATCTGCCACCGGGCGCCCGTCCGCCAGCAGCCTCAGCACCTCCAGGCTCTCATGGGAGGGCGTCGCGCAGCCAAAGTGGTGCATGAAGATGGGCAGGACGTGGTGGCTCGTGGCCACGCGCTCCGACGACGCGCAGGGGCCGCACCACTCGAGGTTCCGGCACGACCAGGCCCAAAAGTCAAAGTAAGGGTTCTGGCTGGGCGGCGTCTTGGCCTTGGGGATCGCCAACTTGGACGACAGGGCGGGGTGTATGTACCGCTTGTCGTTGAGGCGAGCGGCCGCCTCTGACCGGATAGAGCCCTTTTTGGCATTTGTGCCAAAGTTCTTGAGAGCCGAGGCCGTGGCAGTAGAGGGACTGAAGATGGAGATGTATGCTTCAATGTCTGGCTGCGGCGGAGGGTCCCTCTGCAGCTACTTCAGCTTCGACTCTCACAGACTGATCGATACATATGTGTTGGGGCACTCACGGGTGAACCGCCCTCGTCGCGATACCAAGTGTGTAGGCCATTTACACCGCCCAGGTTCACGACACTCTGCACCTCGGCCAGCTTTACGCTCGCCGTAGCATGGTACGTGTAGGTGTCGCGCTCCGGCAGACCCAACAACACACGACTCGCCTCGTAGAGGTCGTTGTTGGCCAGCAGGTCCCGCGCCTGTTGGTGCCGCACAGTGTCCTTGATGGCCTCCTCGGGCCGAAACGACGGGTTGCCCACGCAGCGCGGGGCGTTGGAGGTGCGCGACATGGGGCTGTAAGGACAGGCAGAGGTGTTGTTACCGACTAGATGACTTTGTTTTGGAGGGATTAGGCGATGCGGCAGAGAGCGATTACAACAAAAGTGGGTACCATCTGGTGCTTAAGGTATACGAAGTAGGTATCCGTAGTCCGTAAGTTAGTTAGCTGCTGCACGCTTGATCAACAGCCATCAAACAAACGGCAGCCAACAACTTCTAGAACATGTCAGAGCGCGAGCATCGGTGGCACAGGCCATCAGCGGGCAACACCACAGCGGGCGATGCGCTGATGCGTGTTCCCTGCAGCACGTTCTAACGCTCCCTCCCGCTCAGCAGCAGAAACCTCTATGATCTTCGGCGAGAGATCGTGGTGCGCAACGACGAGACAACTCGGGAGTCGTTGGTGGGAATCGCCGCCTGGAACTTCGAGTGTCCCACTGCGAAGTGCGATTCCCAAGTACGAAGTACACGATGCCGCGTTGCCGTTTGTAGTGCTGTCGAGCTGGTGGCGCCTGGACGGGATCTGCAGTTCTCCGCAGAGTTCGCCCACACTTACACGAGAAGCCATCATGGGCTTGTCTTTCGAGGGCAGGACAGCACCAGCGAACCTAGCATGCCACAGTCGGTACATATGTCGTATGCCCACGCCTGCACGAGGTTATGTCGTCTCTTCTCTCGGCCGACATATCTCACCTAATGTCCGTCTCGCAGCCGAGTCGCAGGTTCGTCTACGGACTAGCCGAGTCTGACTCTGGGCAGATTGACTCGTCACTTCCACGGCAACCTCCAACACTGCGCACAACTGGGCAAGGAACAAGAATTCGGCAAATACAGGAACGCGGCCGAACAGCAGTAAAGAAAAGGAAAAGACAGTCGGGATTTCAAACACTGGGCGACCCACGCGCCTGGCCCGTCGGACAGCATGCAAGAACGGGCGCCAACTCGGGGCGGCAAGGCCATCATCGCAGGCGCAGGTGAGCGCCGAGAGAGATGGAGAGGACGGCCAAGATGAGCCGGACGGGACCTGGGACCCTGTTGGTACCTTGAGGAACCCCTTGCCGCCCACAAGCCGCTGGAGAGTCTGAGAGATACATTCATTGCCAACAGCTTCTTGTGCTGGGCACTGCTCGCCCTCACACTTTCACATCATGAAGACGTCAAAAAGCAACTCTATCGCGGCCTTTGCCGCATTGGGGGCCTAGGGCCATTCCAGGCGACCACTGACGGGGGTTCCAGGCGCCTCCCCTGCCGGGGTGGGGTTGGGTGGTGGTGGCGGCCGCACGCCCGCTAAAATCCATGCAGGTCTCCTCCACAGCGGCCTGTGAGTGCCCCTTGGTCGCCGACCACTTCATCCAACCCTCCTCCAACGGATGCCTCTAATCAGCGGGCAGGTGTCCACCACTGTCTTCAACTCAACCTCTGGTTTCCTTGCACCTTCTCCTCGACGCATCGTCTCGATCCTTCGTCGTCTCGATCCTTTTCATCACTGTGCTTGCAATACGCTGCTCTCCATCGCTTCGGCACCTGTCTCGCAGTCTCAGAGTCGCCATCGCGCTGGCAACAGCCGCATCCTCATCCCCAACGCTACGCTTTGTTGCGCACCCAGCTCACCCACCGCCACCACGTCCGCGTTCTGGCCTCACAGGGCTGGCTGGCTGCGAACTTGGGCCCCGAAGCAGACGGTACCTACGCTGTGGACCACACCGAGCCGTCGACGCCTCTCCGGACTCGCCTCGTTTTCGACTGCTCTGCGGCCAAGCATCGACCTGTCAAGTCTTGGACCCTGACTTGGCATCGAGCACTGTTGCCGTTGGCGGGAAGAAGACCCTCTAAGCAGGGGTACCGCCATCCCACCTCGGGCTTCTCGTGGGAACGTATTCTCCGACTCGGCATCACCAACGCATCCCGTACACATCACGGAATGGTCCATGCGACCGTGCCGGAGCAACCCTCGTCTTTGCCACCGCCCTCTCTGACGCTTCCCGGACGGTCGACTTGACTGATCGCACTCCAAGTCGCCCTCCGCGACGCATAACTTACATCCGTACATAGACAGACATCTCCTCTCACATCCCAACATGGAGAAACAGCCCCAAAATGACTCCGGCATCTCTGTCTCCGGAACGCCGACCCTCAAACCACACAATGGCGATGCCGCAGACGTATTATTAGACCATCCTCCATCGTCCAACGTCACACCAGAGATCATCAACAACAACAATCACCTCGACCAACATCCCCCCCAGGCCGCCGACGCCGAAATCTCCGACGATCCTTGGGTTGCACAAGAACACAACCCCCGCCAAGAAGAACCGCAGCCACTCGATCAAAGGCCACATAAAGGAGACGGGGCACATATAGCCCAGTCCGCCGAGGTGTCCCCAGCAGAACCTCCGCGGGAAACTCAGTTGGCGACGGAGCCGCAAATAGAGGCTTCAGCAGCCTCCCAGACGAGACAGGAGCCTGCTGCCGTATCGGAGGAGCCAAGGATTACCCAATGCGTCCAGCAGTCTCACGCAGTGGCCGACGAACATGCCGAACCAGCGCCTGTACACGGCGGGCCAGGATCGCCTTCGTTCGGCGGCCAAAGACCAGAGTCGTTGTTGCTATCTCCGTTGACGCACCCGAACGGGGCGTCCATGTTCCCCTCCATGTCGGCATCCGAACAGGAAGCCATGGCCCAAGATGCCCTGTCGCAGGCCGAGGCGTCCATCGTGGCCGACAGCCTCGACGGCAGACGGACGGACGACGAGTCGGACGGGGGTTATGATAGCGACGGCTTCAGCTCAGGCAGCACGTCGGCAGAATCGTCGGTGCGAGACTACCTATACGAGAACGGACGGCGGTACCACCGGTATCGCGAAGGCTCGTACAACTTTCCCAACGACGACGTGGAGCAGGAGAGAGAGGACATGAAGCACGCCATGGTGAAGCTGCTCTGCAGCCAGAAGCTCCATTTCGCCCCGATAGGCAACTACCCGCAAGAGGTGCTGGACATTGGCACCGGGACTGGGATCTGGGCCATCGAGAGTGAGTTGCCCTCGAGACGGACGAGTCGTGCATGACCTCGACGCTGACATTTGCATCACCTTGTAGTGGGCGACCAGTTTCCCAGTGCTCACGTGCTCGGCATCGACCTGTCCCCTATCCAGCCGGACTGGCTACCGCCCAACGTTCGGTTCCTGGTGGATGACGTTGAATCTCCCTGGCTGCACCAGCGCAACCACTTCGACTACATCCACTCGCGGCACACCGTCATGGCCATCAGGGACTGGATGCGGCTATTCCGACGGGCCTATGAGTGAGTTGCCGGAACACAGATTCGTGACGACGTGCGCCGCCGAGTTACTGACATACGATGTAGACATCTCAAGCCTGGCGGCTGGATCGAGCTGCAAGAGATTCACCACAGCCCCCGAAGCGCCCTCCCCGGTGGGGTAGTGCCTCCTGAGCACGGCGTGGCCCAATTTTGGGCACGCGTGAACGAGGGCCTCAACACGCTCGGCGTCGACCTCAACACGGCGGCCGGCGGCTTGCTGGCGGGCAGGATGCGAGAAGCGGGCTTCATCAACGTGACGGAGCGAGTCTTCCACGTGCCCATCGGGACGTGGCCCAAGAATAAGGTTCTCAAGACGGTCGGGCTGTACTGGCGCACGATCCTGCTGGACGGCATCCAGGCCATTGCGCTGGGTCCGCTGACGCGCGGGCTGCACTGGGACCGCGAGCAGGTCGAGGTGTTCCTTATGGAGGTGCGGCGCGCGTACCACGATAACTCGGCGCTCATGTACATGCCTCTGCATATTATATACGCGCAGAAGCCGGAGAGTATGGTTTGATTGCACCTCTTTTCCCGGGATACGGGGCGGGGTTTGGATTTGATTCAGGGTCGGGATGGATGTCTGTACCATGGCAGTGGGAATTATGCACAAGTTTGAGACGAACCAGTCTTTGGGTTGTTTGTATGATGACAGGGGCATCGCCTTGAGCGGTGGCTGTCTTGCACCGGCGTCTTATTGGAGTACCGACGTGGCTGGCAGAGCCTAGTTGGGGGTATTTTGTACGATTCTGGCTACTACGAGGACGGTAGGCCACTCGTGCCATCTCATCTTTGTCGTTGAATAGGTAGGGGCCGATACGGAGTACTCATTGAGCGAATACTATGATGACCGCCGGGCATTGCCAAGGTGGGACTGCTTGTCCACTATTGCTTTTCCTGGCCCAGATGCAAGACCTGCAGGTCGGCATCCACGTCACATCCAGCAGCCAGGTTGGGGGGAGACACATGGCTTGCAGAAGTGCAAGAGTCTCTGGTTCTGCCCGCATTCAGCGGGGCGCAGGAGATAGCTCCGATGTCACCGCAACAGCTCCCCCTGTTCTTTCGGGCCACCTCTTCGCAGCCACCCATTGCTCGGCACAGCACACCAGGTGCAAAGGCACGGCGCAATGGAGAGGCCCAAGGCGAAAGGCCGTGTCTTGCAATGGGCGGGCGGCTGTTCCGCGGCGAGGACAGGGTCTGGATGGAGAGTTTCCACGTGGGCGGCGTCGCAGGGAGGGGAAGGGGAAATATCGCCGAGGGGGGGGGTCGTCAGCGAAGTGATGGATCAGTTTGCCCCGTATTCGATGCTGCGCAATGGTTCATCAATGCCACGGAGCGAAGACGGCGGCGGACGGCGACGGGCCGGGCCATCCGCTGAGGAAGCTAGCAATGCCATTACCGTCAGCCTCAGGTGGATGCTGGGAAATGTTCGCTTTTGGTCCTGATGGCCAGTGTCTCGTCCAACGTCGCCGACCATCATGCGTGCAGCGAACAACGCGAGGATCGCCAGGGATGCCCTGGCCCTGCGCTCGCCAAAGTGCCGAGCGAGGGGGCGAACCACCGCCGCGGGCTCGATACATGCAGACGTCGCGTGGTGCTAAAATGCGAGCTAGGCCCAACGTTCAACGGATGCAATAGCGGCCGTTCCGGTAAGGGCAAGGGTCGCAGTGAACGCGCTTCTGCGGCGGCCCAGCCTGAGACGTTGCCGGTACGGAGTACGGAGGCGTCGGACGCGGAGGCTAGTTTGGAAATAGGGGAACGTTAATTACCCAGCGGGGTCCTCTCCTCCGTTGTTGGCCCTGCTGCTGCTGCTGTTGCTCCTGCTGCTACTGAGAGCTTTGCCTCTTGCTTGCTGCTTCTTTTGCTGGCTGCATTGGCTGTTCTCTGTGGACGGCATACATCATCGTGTGTTGCGGGCAGCCTCTCGTGCGATTCACGATTCACGACCAAGACGAAGAGGCGATTCGACGAGGTACGTAAGTTAGCTGACTGGCACCGCGGGATCCTGGACGACGCCTGGCGAGGGAGCAGGCGAGACTGAACCGCAGGGTGCGGTTTTCCCACGTTCTGTTCCGTTCGCTTGTCGACTCGTCATTCCGTTGGGTGAAGCACGGATCACGGCCGTTGGTTCCACGTGGAGTGAACCGTCCCGTTGGGTCGGTCGCGCCGTTCCGTCCAACGCCTACCCTCTGCGCCGTCTGCGTGACTGAAGACGTTGCGTGACGGGGCGCACAGCAACTGGATGGGCTTTTGGCTTTTGGCTTTTGCTGCGCAACAGCGCATAGTTGCGTGCGTTGCTTGGGACACTGCGCCATTGGCCCGATCGCCTGCGTCATGGCATGACCGCGAGTCAACTCGCCAGAGGTTCAATGCCATCTTCGGGACACGCTTCTCGTACTCGCCCGTCTGCACATGTCATTTCCGAGGCTCCTGTGTAACGTAATGACACGGCCGCCCAACGGCGCTGGTTGTCTGAGCCCGAGCTCGTGCCGTTGAGAAACGGGCATTGGCGTTGGGAGGGCCTCGCTTCATCTCGTTCGCGGCTCCAGAATCTCGAGTTTTCTCTCCAATCGATGAACCAATGCTGATCCCGCCAGGTTCCTAGACATTTGCCAGCACCGCCGCCGCAACTGGACAACCTTAAACGAGAGGCATCGCGGGCAATGGGCAAGTTCAAGGTCCCCTCGTGGCTCCAGCCGCCGGCGTCGGACGCGGACCGCAAGAAGCAGAACCGCCGCTCCTTTTCCGGCTTCTCGCAGCGCAAGCCCAAGCACGATACCATCGCCGTCTTGCCAAAGGCCGCCGCCGCCGCCGTTCCCGTGGACGAGGGCAAGCCGGCTGCAGATCATCAGTCGCGGCTGGTTGAGCTGGCCAGGAAGATCAGCGCCGAGACGGAGAAGCTGGAGACGTATCTGCGGAACAACAGCCTGCCGCAGCCGGGCTTCGGGGTCGATGCGCCGGATGACTTTCCCAAGCTGCCCGGCGATGTGCAGAGGAGTCGGCAGGAGATCATCTACGCTACCAAGGAGCTGGAGAGTCTGGTCAGGGGGCCGAGGGAAAGCGTGAGATGGGGGGTGTGGAATGTAAGTCGGCTGCGCTGCTCAGGGTTGGTTAGCTTGAATGTGCTGACCTGCAACGCAGTACTTGGATACCCTGAGCCTGCAGCTCATCAACAACTACGGCATCGGTACGTCTCAAACCACAAGAAATTGGGCCCCGTTGCTAACCTCAGGGCAGCCAAACTCGTCCCCCTGGACGCCCCCATCCCCCTCTCAGAGCTCCAGACCAAGACGCAGCTAGACCCCATCAACCTCGCCCGCATCCTCCGCCACGCCATGACCAACCGCATCTTCCACGAGCCCTCGCCGGGCCTCATCGCCCACACGGCGGCCTCGCGGCTGCTCGCGCAGGACGCCGCCCTGCAGGACTGGGTCGGCTTCAACTCCGAGGACATCTTCCCCGCCGCCGCCAACGTCCTCGCGTCCCTCAAGGCGCACCCGGAGGCGACGTCGCTGACCACGACGGGCTTCAACTTTGCGTTTGGCACCGTCGACAAGGAGCCCATGTTCGTGACGTTTGGCAAGGACCCCGCGCGGGCGCGGCGCATGGGCGGCGCGATGGGGAGCCTGACGGGCGGCGAAGGCTACGAGGTGAAGTACCTCGTCGACAACTACGACTTTTCGGCAGTGGATGAGAGGGAGGGCACGCTGGTGGACATTGGCGGGAGCCATGGGTTTGTGTGCGTGGACCTGGCGAAGAGGTGGAAGAAGATGAAGTTTATCGTGCAGGACCTGCCCAAGACGGTGGACAGCGCGCCCAAGCCGATCTGCGAGGACGAGTCGGTCGCGGAGAGGATCCAACTCCAAGCCCACGACTTCTTCAAGGAGCAGCCCGTCAAGGACGCCGACGGTACGTCGCCATCCCTGCCGTGCTCGCTGACGATGCTAACCGCCGCAGTCTACTTCTTCCGCTGGATCATCCACAACTACTCGACGCCCTACGCCGTCAAGCTGCTCAAGAACCTGGTCCCCGCGCTCAAGCCCGGCGCGCGCGTCCTCATCAACGACCACTGCCTGCGCGACCCGGGCTCCGAGAACCCGTGGGACGAGCGGCTGATGCGCAGCATGGACCTGGTGATGCTGACGCTGCTCAACGCGCAGGAGCGCGAGGAGCACGAGTTCCGAGCGCTGTTTGCGGCGGCCGACGAGCGGTTTGTGTTCAAGGTGAGTCGCTATTACTTTGAGTGCGTAAAGTGAAGTGAAGCTGAGGTGCTGACTGGGAGCAGGGCGTCACGAGGACGGAGGACTGCCGGATGAGCGTTGTGGAGGCTGTGTGGGAGCCGAAGGAGGTGGTTGCCAATGGGGCGGCGACGAATGGTGAAGTAAAAAGGGGGGAGAGTGAGACGGAGGTGAGTGAGGAGGGGCCCTAACCGGTGAAAGGGTGTAATGAATGATGCTGGAGGTGAGGGTGTACCTTGGATACTTCATATATGGAGTGCATGTTTTGCAGGTGTGGGGTAGCGGAGATGGTGATGGGCTTTGATGCTTTTGTCATCTGCACATAAATTGTTTGCTGCTTTGAATCAGATACACTAGCCAGTTTCTCTAGTGTACGACTTTTGAGAATAATCTTCATAGGCGTTGCTTGCATACTGGCTCCTGGAAGTGTTTCCCCAAGCTTGGCTTTGTGGCGGAAAGAGAGAAGCCTGAGGCGACATCCTGGGTCTACATGTATGCTAGACGTAGTCATCTTGGGTCATAATCCAAACACTGCGCAGAAAGTCTCAGCTGAATATGATAGCGTCCACTTTCAAAGAAGCATGTGGCGTGCCTCCGTACCTACGTGAGGCCCGGAGGTCCAGCAAAGATCCCGGGGCGAGAGCGGCCCCACATTACGGCCTCAGCCCCGGATCCGCTTCACACGCAAGCTAACATATCATAAAATAACTCATCCATTTCCATCAATCGAATCAGACAACTTGGTTCGACACCTCCAACAGCGTGATTGGTTTAGTGGTAAAATTCTCCGTTGCCATCCGAGCAACGTCGGGGAGCCCTGGGTTCGATTCCCAGATCACGCATTTCTTTTTGCGTTTTGTCACAATCAGACGGACATGATCAGATACTACTCTTCTTTTTGTCTTTTTGGTCAACTCCGTACGCAAGGATAGCAAAATTGGCCGCCTCGGTGGGTCAGTGTAATTAAGTCCTGGCCTTGGATGGATTCACTGTCGTGGCATGGGGCAGGAACTCCGTCACGGTGTAGGGGGCTGGAAGAATTGATAGACAAAATGATCAATGATTGACAGAAATTATGCTAAAGGACCTGGACTCCACCACGTATCCCCATCCATACGAAGTACACGAAACCACTCGACATGCAGTCCCTAAGCCTTGTCCACGCCATGCCCTCCCTTCTCCGCAATCGTCTTGGCCAGCTCCGCGATGGTAGCATCGCTCAAGACCTCAAACACCGAGACCTGCACCCCAAAGCTGCTAATGACAAAGTTGCGCACGCCGACAGCCACCAGCGAGTCGACGCCGTACGCGTTCGGCGGCTTGTTGGCGTCCAGCTCCTCGGGCAGCATGTTCATCGCCTTGGACAGCATGCTCATGAGCCCGGCCTGCACAATCCCCGCCGCGGCGTCGGCGTCGGTGCAGCGGGCGAGCATCGTCCTCGCGTCCATGCTGGCGGCGCTGCCCGAGGCGGCCAGGTCGGGCGGCGGCGTGTCGACGAGGGCCATGTACTTGTACAGCGCCGTGCGCGACCAGTACGGGTCCGCGGGCTGGTTCTGCCGGATGATGCCGCCGGTGCCGACGCCGAGGATGACCTGGGCGGGCGTGGGCGTGCCGGGCGTCGTCTCCCCGGTGACGGCGTGCGTGACGACCTTGAGGAAGTCGCCGTGCCGGATGCCGTAGAAGCCGCTGGCGCGGAGGATGTTGAGGATCTCCTCGTCCTCGGCGAGCATGCCCGCGCCCAGCACGGGGCCGAGGGCGATGGACACGGCGTGCTTGCCCTGGAGCCGGCAGTAGCGCGCCAGGGCGTCCTCGAAGCAGTTCCCGGCGGCGTAGTTGGCCTGGCCTCTGTTCCCGATCACGCCGGCAGACGAGGCGAGAAAGACGAACGTGGGGTCGTGGCCGGCTGCTTGGACGGTGTGCACGAGATTCCAGGAGCCGACTGTCTTGGGCCGGATCGCCGAGTTCCAGTGCGCGTAGGTCATGTTGTCAAAGACGGCGTCCTTGATGACTGCGGCGCACTGCAAGACTCCCCTGATCGGGGGCATCTCTGCCGTCACGCGGTCGTTGATGACCCGTGCAAGTGCCGCCTCGTCGCAGATGTCGACGCCGTACGCCCGAGCATCAATGCCCCTTGCTTGAAGGCCGTCGATGAAGGCCTTGGCCTTTTCGGACGACGCTCCGGACCGGGACACGTAGGCGAGATGGCGCACGCCGTGGCTGACGAGGAGCTCGGAAATGCTTCTACCGAGACCGCCGAGACCGCCGGCCAGGAGGTACGTCCCGTCCTTGTCGAGCGCCTCGCTGAGTGGCTTCGTCGGGTTCTTGTTCACTACCGGGACTTTGTTGGCACCCTGGGCGTCTGCTGTCAGGGTTGAGCAGCCAATGTACGGGGTCTTCTGGAGTTGCCGAAGCGCGTCCTCGAGCTTGTCGATGCCAAAGCAGTGTTCGCCCTCAGGGTACAGCGCCGGCCCAAACTGCTCGCTCGCAACGTGCTTCGTGGCGAGCTTGAAGATTCCCGCCACAAACTCCTCGTCTTCCCTCATGAGCTCGCAGAGGTCAAGGTTGACAACCGTCGCCGAGCCCTCCATTGTTGGCGAGGCGCGAGGAGTCGGCGACTTGCTTGCAAACTGAACAATGGTCCCGCCTGGAAGAGTCAGCACACACGGTTGGCATGAATGGAGAGAGGAGACTTACACTTTCGGACACATCTGAAGCTGGCCTCGATGTGCTCCAGCGTTGGGTTGTATACCACGTCCACCCCCTTGCCGTTGCTTCCGGCCTGCACAACCCTGACGAAGCTGTCCGACTCCGCGTCGATGATGTGGTTGTTAGAAAGCCCGCATCCCAGCAGAATCTCTCGCTGCTGGGCAGACTCTGATCCGAGCACCGTCGCAAGCACCTCTGCGCCGACTGACCTCGCCATTTGAATAGCGGCCAGCCCCTGAGCGCTGGCTCCCGCATGGATCAAGACTTTTCGACCCGGTCCGGCCCTGCCAACGTGGATGATGGCGTAGTAAGCGCTGACGTAGAAACTCGGAATCATGCCTGCTCGGTAGCTCGTCACGAACTGGGCTTTGGCAAAAAGTGAGTTCTGGACGGTCCCGCTGGATGCCAACGCGATGACGTGGTCGCCAACCTGGAGCTCTGTCACGCTGCTTCCGACTTGCTTGACGTGTCCCACAATGTCCATGCCAATCGTAGACTCAGCAGTGCGGCCCATGACTGTCTCGAGATCAAGAAGAGTTAGGAGCGTCTTCTCAAAGACAATTTCGACGTCATCTGGAGCAAGCTCAGGATGGCTGAACTCGGTGTAGTACAGGGAGCCATCGGCGATTCCCGGTTTCGTGATGGCGAGCTTGAGACCTGGCTGTTGAGAACCGGCCGCCTGACTGCAATAAAACTGTTTCTGGACAAGAGCGCCATGGAACTTGTCTTCTTCAATTAGTTGGTTGAGCGAAGCGATAGTGTTGAGGCGCGGGATGTACAGCCTGCCGCCTTCCTCTGCGTACTCCATTTCGCGCGGCTCAGAACCCGGTCTTGTCCGGAAAGTCTGCTGAAACACCGACGTGACGTTTTGCACAACAGAAGGATCGCCAAGTTGTGAGTCAAAGCCTAGGTCAAAGGTGACAAATGTCTTGAGAGGGTCTTCTGACATGAGTGTCCTGGCCAGCGCAATGATGGGCGCCCCTTTCGGGTTGAGCGGCTTCATATGAGCGCCGTGGGTAATCCAGATGACGCCCTTTGCCGTCTTTTGCAGCGTGTTGAAGGTATTGAAGCAGGATTCGCTCCATGCATAGACTGAACCGCCCCCGGCACTGGTTGCTGTGAAGTCGAGAAGTGAGATGACCACTTTTCCAACAAGCGACTCAGGCTGAAGTTGGCCGGCCATGACTGAAGAAAACTCCAGGTCCGGATATTCCTGTTCGACCAGTTGTTTCATGCCATCTTGAAAGGCACAGGCCTCTGTATTTGGGCTCTCAGGAAGCAACAAGACAACGCCCTGCGGGGGCTTCGCATCTTTGGGGTGGGGCTTTCTGTAGATGTCCATAGCCACAGACGACCCGTCGCAGTTATCGAAATGAATACCAAATGACTCGTCCGAGTCCTTGTGCGTCAAGTTTCCGTCGCCATTCGTGTCGGCATCTTCTGAAGTCCCCTTCTGCTTCAAAAGCACACCGCCAAACTTCAAGTGCTTCTTCAAGTCATCCGCATCAACCCCAGAGTCCCCAAAGACGACGATGAGGTGGTAGCCGGCAAGGAGCTCGGAGCAGTCGGGCTTGGTCTCCATAAAAGCCTCCAGCGGAGTGCCTTTGACGTGTGAAAGAGCCTCGGAGACGGCATCTGGGCCGGACGACTCGACAATCGTGTACCTGGCAAGGCGTGGAGTGTCATCCCGGTTCGGCGCCAGGATCTGAAGAGCTGTAAGCATCGCGGAATGTCCGCCACCAACTTGCAGCACTTCTAGAGCAGGGTGCTTGTGCGCTAACAAAGTGATTTGTTCGCTGAAGAGTGATGGGCTCGCAAACGTCGCATCCTGGTTCCAGATGATCGTTGTGCAGAGACTCCGGTGGTTTGGCAGGAAGCCACCCTCGGCAGGCGACGGAGTAGAAAGTCCAGTGAGATGGAGTCCCTCGATGACCACATGGGCCTGACCCGTGCCAGTCTGCTTCATCACGATATTCGCGTCGGCATCTCGAATGCCCGTGCGATCAGCAGTGGCGTAGCCCGTGAACACGGAACACTCCGAGTCGGTCACATTCGCCGATACAAACAGGCTCTTGATGAATGTAGGCACCATGGGCGAAGAGTCAATGGCGAACAGGGTCTGGAACATGGAGTCGAGAGTTGCAGGGTGTATCAGGTGCGGATACTCGAACTTGGCAGGCATCTTGGACTTTGTGTCTGGTACGCGCACCGTGCTGATGCAAGCATTTCCGCCCGTCCGGATCTCGGTTATGTTCTGGAAGAGCGGACCGTAGTTCATGCCGACAATGTCGAGGAGCTCGTACAGTTGGCGTGGGTTGAGCGACTCGGTGCAAGACTTGTCGAGAGCCTCGTACTTGGCAGCGTGAGACTGCAAGTGCGTATCCCAGCCATCGGACCTGGCCCGGAAATGGAGGCTCCCGGTAGCGTTCCTTTCCCAATAGTGACCTAGAGGCTTGGAGTAAATGACAAACTCATTCTGCTCCGAGACGTGGGAAGAGCCCGTCAAGTTTTGAGATGACTTGATGTTCATGGCGACTTCGAGACCGTGGGTCGTGTTCGGGATAAGCATCGCCTTCTCGATTTGCATGTTTGTGATTTCAAACCCCAGCAAGTCGGCCGCGTTCCGGCTCATCTGCATCGCGCCTTCGAGGACCATGGAAACCATTCCGGCAGCTGGATAGACGATGGTCTTCTGGACCTGGTGGTCCTGCATCCAGGGGTTCTCTGATACTCGGAGAAAGCCCCGCCACCTGGGTTCGAATGGCACGGAGTCTGCAGTAGGCGCACCGATGAGATCCTGTCGGCCATACTCCCTGAACCGATTCGCGAGACTCAGGTGAGACTCGTGCCAGTATGACTTGGTATGGTTCCATGGGTAGAGGGGCAAGTCTGTGAGACACTTGAGTTGTGACTGTCCGCATCCGTGTGCCACGACCAAATCCATCTTGACGGAGAGTCCCTGAGACCACAGTTCGCCAATAAGACCGAAAAGCGACGCAACTCCATTGACCTTGGGGTCAAGGGTTGAATGGTAGGTAGGTTGCGAGCCGCCAGGCATGGCAGCCAGAATGTCCGCAGTTGGCGATCGAAGAGCCGCCCGGGGACTAAGCTCTACGATCGCATTCGGCCGTTGGTCAACAGGGAGATCCATCATTGACTGGATTGCTGCGACATATTGCACCGGAGATACCATGTTGGCCGCCCAGTATGCCGCGTCGAGCTCAGCCCCATGTGCGAGCTTGCCAGTAACTGACGAGAACATGCTGACAGAGTCGGAGCATTCGCGCGCGGAGATACACGAGATTGCCTCTCTGTAGTCGTGATCCACGAGCTTCATGTGAGACGAGTGGTAGGCAGTATTGACATTGAGGACTCGGCAGAAGACCTTCCTGCTGCGTAGGTCCTTGTCGATGGACTCGATGGCCTCGGCCTGACCGGATATGGTGATGGATCGCGGGCTGTTGATGCAGGCTATCTGTGCCGACTTATTGGCGGCGGCAAGATAATCCTCAGTATCCTTTTGGGACATGCCGACAACCATCATGGCGCCTTGCAACTTTGGCGCCCTGAAGGGGATGCTGGCTGCAGCGAGACCTCGATAGTAGGCAACCTCCCAAGCTGCTTGCTTGGAAAGCGCGCCGGAGGCGTAAGCGGCAGCAATCTCACCAGATGAATGGCCAACGACGTGTTTTGGGGTGATTCCAAAGAAGCTGAGCAGGTCCACAAGCGCAACCTGGAGAGCTGTTGTTGCCGGCTGGGATATGTGCGGCTCAGAGATGCAAGACCGAGTCTCGTCTTTGAGGAGTTCCCCCATCAGATCAAACGAGGATTTCAGCTCGGTAGCCATGTAGCCGCTGGCTTCTTCCATGCTGAGGCGGAACGCATCAAAGCACAGAAGATCCTTGCCCATCGTGGCCCACTGAGCACCCTGGCCGCAGAATACGAAGCCAAGTCGAGGCTGCTTCTCTGGAGACGACCGGACAACTGCGGCTTGGTCCATGTTCCAGACCTTGGAGGCAAGGTCCAACGGGGAATTGGCCACGACGAATCCCTTCCATTCCAGGTTGGATCGTCGGAGGTTGAGCGTGTAGGCGTAGTCTCGCAGATAGCTTTCCGAGCAGCCGTCCTGTCTTGCGTCGAGGAACTCGAGGTGAGAGTTCATGACGCGCATTACGCCGCTCTTCTCGTGTGACGAGTAGCAGAATAGCTGCATGGCAGGGGACGACTCGCTGGCTGGGGCGCCCTCGACGGCGGCGAACTGCCTGTGAAGTGCCGCCGCCGCATCAAGGGAGCTGTGATTGCCAGTCATGCCGCGAGCGGATAGATAGAGGGGAGCCTCGTCCATGATGACATGGGCATTCGTCCCTCCGAAACCGAAGCAATTTACACTCACGCGGCGAGTGCCGTCAATAGGCCAATCCATGACCGATCTAGGGACCTGGGGAGTGTCAGTAGAGTAACAGACAAGCAGCCACGGGGTGCCGCTACCTTGACTTTCCAGCTCTCAAAGTCGATATCGGGATTCCCAGACTCAAAGTTGATGTTTGGAGGGATCTTGCCGTGTTCCAGGACCAAGACACCCTTGATCATTCCAGCCACACCGGCTGCACCTTCGAGATGCCCGACATTCGGCTTGATGGAGCCCACCACAATGGGCTTTTCGGTTGAGCGGACGGAGCCGAGGGTCTCGGAGACGGCCTTTAGCTCTCGCCAGTCGCCGGCTTGAGTCCCAGTTCCGTGGCACTCCACGTATGCGGTCTGGTTAAAGTCCAGCCCAGCTGCTGCATAGACGGATCGGATGTTGGCCACTTGGGCCTCTTTGCTCGGCAAAGTGATTCCTGAAAGAGATTTCATGTTAGTAAGAGGGCGGTGCATGGCGGTTCTAAAACTTACCAGGAGTTCGACCGTCCTGGTTGACGGCTGTGCCTCGAATGACTGCTCGGATAGTATCATTGTCTCGAAGAGCATCGGACAGTCGCTTCATGACGATAATGCCAATGCCCTCGCCCCTTCCGTAACCGTTGGCGCGGGAGTCAAATGTGAAGCACTTGCCATCCGGGCTCAGGAAGTTGAGTGCCGTCATTGGCATCATGGTGTTGGGGGTCAGAATCATGCCGGAACCAGCGGCAATGGCCTGCCTGCAATTAGTTTTGGTCATTTACTCGTGCGCAGTGCGATTCTTACCAAAGACGATTCGCCATTCCGCAGACTTTGTGCTGCGAGATGGACGGATACAAGGCTGGCACTGCAGCCGGTATCAAGGGTCACGCTCGGACCGTGGAAGTTGAAAAAGTACGAGATTCGGTTTGCCATGATGGCAATGCCGTTACCAGTAGCGGCATATCGTGGCGCCCAGTCCGGATCCCGAAGGCAGATTTGCTCGTAGTCTAAGCGGTGTTAGTCACGAGGGTTATCTGGCACAGTGGCTCAGATAGCATTAAAAACACGCACCCTTGACAAAAGATCCGACGTAGACAGCCGTGTCGCTGCCATCAAGATCCTCCTTGCGGAGTCCAGCTGAGAATCAATGTAAGCATTTGGCTACTTGAGCAAGGCTGGGAAGTACGCACCGCTCTCAAGTGCCTCGTAGCAGACTTCCAGGAGCATCCTCTGCTGAGGATCTATGGCCTTGGCATCTTCGGCCGCGACCGAGAAGAACTTTTTGTGCGTTAGCATAAACAAGGAACAAGGCTTTCGAGCCAAGGCGGCCTACTGGAGCGTCAAAAGCAGCAACATCCCCTTTGAGGAAGTGCGCTCCACGGAAAGAGATCTTATCGCTATTAGCCACAGAGTTCAACAGTGGAATGTGTAGTCCTTACACTGCCTTGGCGATCACCACCTGGGTGATAGTAGCCGTCGATATTGAGGCGATCCTTGGGGAACTCCGACCACTGAGATTCGGCGCCCTCAAGCACCTTCCAGAGTTCTTCTGGAGAGGTAGCGTCTCCAGGGAACCGTAGGCCAAGGCCGACGATTGCGATGTCCTCCATTGCTGCCTTACTAAAAGTCTCCAAGATTCTGGTGGTGTTGAGACTCGGCATAAGTAGGGGAAAAAACCGGTTCTGCAACAAAGACGTGAAAGACTCGTCAAAGAGGTTGAAGGGAAGAAAAGGAGAAAGAGAGTTGGCAACAGAATGGAAACCGATATTTAAAGTGAGAACCACTGCAGTGAAAAGATCACCGTGAACACACCGTGAACTCGAGGAAACGGCCAAACTTCACGTTCCAGTGAATCTGACACCCTCGAGTGACCGTTGGTAAGCTGTCCCGAATACCCGGGAGTTGGCCGGATGGGTCAAAGTCTGAACAGCTGCGTCTTGGCTTACACGAAAGGCCAGGTTGAACCAAAGAGCGCATTTCATAGAGGCATGTCCGCGTAGAAGTAAACAGCATGGGAGTGTTCTTAAGTGAATTTGAGGACGACGAGTGTCGCCAGCGCTATGACGCCTCCCGGTCGACGAAATAATCAGCAAACGACGTAGTGAGGCTCATAGCATAAGCTCAGAGGGCGGGGGGTGTCAAACACTCCGAGCAAACAAGAGAGAGAGGCGCGGCCAGAAAGCTCATGCCCACGTGAGGTTGCAGCAGCGGCATATGCAGCTGGGATTATGAGGAGGTCGCCCTATTATGAGGCAACGCAGACAGACAGGGGCATCCAGCTTTGGTCGATCTGGAAGCGCCCGATCAAATGACGGCGAGTACCAGGAGGGAGCCACATTGCTATCACGGTACATGATGCGGGACATGGGTGGTCAGCAGCAAAGCTGACCAAAGGTGTTCACTCCCATGGCACAAGGAAGAGAAATGCTGCGCTCGTGCAGATTGCCCCGTTGCTGTGGGAGAAGCGCGCACTTGAGACATTCAGCATCAGTCTGGTCCCAGCACGAGGCAAGCAGACCTTGGGCTTCAGTCGTCGGTTCCGGTGCTCACCTAGCTTGAGCGATGTGAACTCCGTGCCTGGGCAATGGGAGCTGGAGACGCCCAAAAGAGTTGCATGACAATGACATTCCACATGCAAGGGGGTGGAGTCTCGTTGTATTCGGAATCAAAGATGTTGCCAGTGGTCACTTGAGCGAGTTACGATCTGTTCCTGGAAGAGATTACGCTGCCAAGAAGCAGGGCGGCTAAGACGGGCCAACAACAACACCAACACCAACATCTAGATGGCATGGGCTGAATAGAAGTTGACGAAACCGACTTCCTATCGTCTTTCCAGCGCTCGGCTTGGCCACGTCCGCTGGCCAGTGCTTGTAGCCGTGTATGCAGGAGGGACCGGCCCCAGCCTCCCCCGAGACTATACAGGAGGCCTGAAACCTGGTCAAACCTTGAGAAGGCCCTGAATTTGGAGTAGACCTGAGGGTATTAGGTGAATAAGCGGTCCGTTGTACCCGCCAACTAACGAGAGTTGCAGCCCCCCACGGAAACGCATCCGCAACCGCATGAAGCCTCTTGGGATCCACATGCACCGACTTGAACTGCAGCATCTGGTTGCCCAAGACAGTTCCGACGGGTGTGCAAAGCAGAGAGCGACGGGTACGGACCTGTGGCGTCAAAGGCTTTGCAGAGTTGTATCGATTGCTCAGATTTGGGGGTGCCTGGCGGTTCCACAAGGCGGTGTTGGTCGGTCGAGACGGGGAAGGACTCCCGAGGATGATGTAGACTTTGTTCCTGGGCCGCTATCCGAAGCCTTGAAGGATACACAGACAACGTAGTTTTCTCTTCCTCGTTTGAGTATCCCTTCCGCGAAGAAGCTGAGTTGGAGACAATTCACAGTATTAGCCACACGTCTGGTGTATGCGGCCTGGACTCCCTGTGCCAACCTGCAACGCAAAAGACGCATCACCCAGCCTTGTGAATCACACTACGGTTCCAGACCGTAAGGCCAACAGATGATTGACCAGCCCGGTGAATCCATCCCACCATAGTGCAACCCAACAGACGCTCCGACCACCAAGGTTGGGCAGTGTGAGGTCCAACAAAGTGCTGCCGGGCTGCAACCCAACACACGCCTCGACCAGCCTTGTGAACCCACCGCAGTGTTTAATGCTGATTCTCAATGCTACGAGGTCCATGGATAGAGTGAATCTGATCTCGGTTTGAATCCGACGAGTTGTGATCGAGTTGTTGCCGAGTCACGTGGGTACCCTCATGGTCAACACCCAGGCATGGATGCCGTATTAGTGGCGCAACCAGTCCCCTAGCCCGTGTTTTCATGCAGACCATTTCTTGAAAACTTCATGGAGCAGGAAGATGCTCTAGAATCAGGGTTTTCAGGCCAAGACCGTACTGTGGCCCTCGTGTTACACGGTCCGGCATGCAGTGCACTCGAGCGGATCCTCAGCTGTGGGCATGCTCCGTTCTGTGCAACGACCTAATACAAAAGAACATTAAGCTAGGAACCTGCACGGTGGGGTCCCAGCTTCCACGAGCTTGTCCATGCCAGCCGGGCTGCTTGCCCGCGAAGAGCCGATGCCCATCAGTGGAAATCATCAGATATATGCGACTGTCTTGTTTCATTGTCGTCCATCTAGACTTCAGGACAGACCTGAGAGATGCCATGCGAGACGCTCGGCTCATGGCACCGCGGTGGCATGCAAACCACATGGAGGCGGGAGGACAGCGGCCCGCAAACGCGGCCGCTTCTTGGTGGTTGAAGTGACTGGTCAGGGGCAAACGAGGCCCGGGTAACACTGATCCATCACGCAGCGGCCTTGATTGACTCACTCCTCGGTTCTTCACACGGCGCTTTGTGGCATGTACAACCAGATCGCAAGAGGGGATACTTGTCAAGGGCTTTGAACGCTCTCAAATGGCCATGCGCCATCGTGTGCAACCAACCATCTCAAGGTGCGGGTAACGCCAAGTTGCCTCAACCGCATGCTGGCCCGGGCCAACAAATCGCTCAAAGAGGTGGTAAATACAGAAACCGTACAACGTGATATTGCCTATTCTGGCGATGGAACGTTTGGATCCCCGTCCTGAGCTGTTGGTGAGAGGCTTGTCGAGATGGCGGGTCGGGTAGCCTCCCCTGGGCTCTCTTATACCGAAACGCCTCTGTCTCTGGGGAACCCGGCTTTAAGGGGCTCCATGTCGGTGGCATGGTATACGAGCGCTTTACCTAGAATCCTTGGGAAGATGTTGGCCTGGCTGGATACATGCAGTTCACCTTGGCGAACACAAGTTCGCGCTGGTGCGACGTCTGTTGGGAGTTGTCTCAGATGCTTGTTCAACGACTCGCTGTAAACGCATTGAGCAAGACATCTCTTCTATTGTTACTCTGCACTTGAGGCTCGCTTATAGACCTGTGTGATCTGTTCATCTCGTCTTTCTTCGGCTGCATGTGGTCGCTCACATCTCGAGCCGTCAAGTGATGCATCATATGAAGGACCTAACCGCCTAGACGACAAGAAGGTTATCTAGGTTCGTTTGAGCCCCGTGACAGCTGCAACAAGATTGCATTTGACCTGGCAAGCGCAAAGCCTGTCTTGACCGACCACCAGTCGCCCCCTTCCCACTCACCAGACAGGACAGGTTCACCAGGCAGGCCAGGTTTCGAGCAGCTCCTGCCGCCATAGCCTCAAAGCCATGTCCTGAGCTTGAAAATCCATCCTTGCACAACCTCCCCCTTTCAATCTGCACGTGAGCACGCCTGATCTGGCCCAGATCACAACTGGAACGTGCTGGCCCACGCTTTTGGATTCATATACTGGTTCTCTTGCTCTCATCTGGAGGACCATCCGTTGATGACAATGGCCAACGAATATCGCATGTCGCTTTCATACCCCAATCCATCCTTGGGGCAGATGGCATCCCTGGAAGATCGCGGCAGCCATAATGGGATCTCGTCCAAGCCGGCAGCCGTGGCCGGCATCCCCCCAGTCAATGGAGCCCGCCAGGTTGTCCTGATGGCCTCGTATGCAACCCCCTGCGAACATGAAAAAGGACAGAGAATCTAACATTCTGCAGGCTCCTTGTCGGTCTTTTGTTCTCCAGCCTGGACACGTCGATCGTGTCAACGTCTCTGGTCACGATATCGCACGAACTGAACGACTTTGTCAACGCTCCCTGGATTGTCTTGGCGTATCTCCTGACATACATGGGTCAGTCTGCCCGATGAGAGCCCTTTGAGCAAAGAAGCGCACGCACTGACTGTCCATGTAGGGTTTGCCGTCTGTATTTCGAAGCTCAGTGATATTTACGGACGACGGAACATGCTGATTTTGTCATGGATCATCTTCATGGGCTTTTCCATGGGGTGTGCAACTTCCAAAGACATGATTGCACTGTATGCACGCTCCCAGCTCGCTAGCCGACTCCATCCACAAACTGACGTGCGGTAGGATTGTTTGTCGTGCGTTCCAAGGGATAGGTGCTTCTGGCTTGTATAGCTTGACACAGATCGGGCTCGTGGAAATTGGACCAGTACATCGCCCCAGTCTCATCGGTGCCATGATAGGGGCCACACTTGCGGTTGCGTTCGTTCTGGGACCGTTGCTCGGAGGCATTATTGCTCAACTCTCTGATTGGAGGTGGCTTTTCCACATGAAGTGAGTTTCCCAGTAGGCAGTGCTGAAAGATGGCTACTGACCTGCTCAGCATTCCATGTGGGCTGGTAACGATCCTGGCGATAACCAACTTCTGGCCCCAGGAAGACGTTGCACACCTGCTCTCCTGGAAAGCCTTCACCCGGATCGACTTCATCGGCGGTGCGACGCTACTGTGCAGCTCTGGGTTTCTCGTGTTCGCAATACAGCAGGCCGGATCGCAGACGTTTGCTTGGAATAGCCCGGAAATCATATCCACCTTTGTGCTCTCCGGCGTCAGCTGCATCCTGTTCGTCTGGTGGGAAATCCGTCTCGAGAACAAGCGGTTCAGTAATGTCGAGCCAATTTTCCCAATGCGGTTGATGACTCGACGCGTCTATGTTGCGGGTTTGCTGTAAGTGCGGCTTATTCTCATTTTCAAACGTGTTGCTCACCTCGGCCCAGGCTTACCTTGCTCACCGGGTTCCCTTATATTTCTCTCTCCATTGTCATCCCAGAGCGGTTTCAAATTGTTGATGGAGAGAGCGTGCTTATGGCTGGAGTTCATATACTCCCGCTGCTTGGCGCTTGCGCCGTTGGCTCGTTCCTGGGTGGTGCGTTCTCTCGCAAGCGGAACAACACGTCGTACACCCTTGTAGGCGCTTCTTGCCTTCAGCTACTTGGTGTCGGACTCATGACCACAATCACCGGTACTCATACAAGTGAAGCTGCCCAATACGGGTACCAGGCCATCTTTGGACTCGGCGTTGGCCTTTCATTCTCGGCAGCAACAATCATGATAGGCGTCCTCGCCGCGGAGCCGGGCGTGCGTGCCTCTGCCCAAGGTGCTGTTGCGCAAGCCCGAGTTCTCGGTGGGTGCATCGGGCACTCAATCTGTACAGTTCTGTTCAACGTGCACGTCAACCGGCACTTGGGGAACGACTTGACGGAGGAGCAGCTGGACAAGCTGCACCGTTCGCCCCTATCTGGTCTACAACTCCCCGAAGAACTGCGAGACCTCGTTAAGGCCGTCTACGTGGGTGCATTTGGGGAGGAGATCCAAGTCATGGGCCTTGCATGCGCCGTGATGGTTGTCGTGTCGTTGTTCACACTGGAGAGACACCCGACCCCCCTGACGAAACTGACAGCTCCTGCATCAGCGATAAAGGACGAGACTTCATCATTCCCACGAGGGAGTGACTCTGAGACCGAAACCAACACTATCTCAAGCACTAGCCAAGCGGTCTAGTGTCTATCTGCGCTGTTTGCATCGGCTACCTTTCACAGCTATTTCGGCACGAGAACACGGACAGAGTTGGGCTTACGAAGAGCGGCGACATTTGGTATTTATCACACGGGGACACGTTGTATAAGAAGATAAGATGGTGTATCATGCGCCACAGGGGCAGGTTCCGCCTTGTTTTGGACTTTATCTTCACTTTTGGGCGCCAAAATTGCCTGGCAGGGCTAGTCACGGCACATCTCTCGGAATACTGGAAGTCTTAGCACCTAGTTCGTGGCAATTGAATGGATCTTTATATTTTCCTATCCACTTGAACATTTCAGTTTACCAGGGCGTTTTGCTGGTCTCTGAGATTCAGTCTGCTCTTTTACATGATAGCATCGCTGTTCCGGTTGTTGACCCCTGGCTGATTGTCTGCACGGATTCCAACAATAGGGGCCTGTGGTAAGACAGTCACTACGGACCCCCTGACAAGCCTTGAACTTGTGTTGCTCAAGATCTTTAGCACATGGCGTGACGACCAACCGATGCGGGTAACCTTGCGACAAGAGACGAGCGTCACAGTAAGCCCTAGATTCATGTATTGTGTACAAGGCACAGATTTAACTGTACTCTCCCATCTTGTGAAGCCATTCTAGGCAGCAGGAAAGCTCTTCCATGCTGTGTCTCCCATGTCACGTAGCATCGCCACTGAACCTCCAGCCGCTCCAGCATCCATCACAGGCTCGGCCGCGACCGGCGCACAGGACCTCGTGCGCGGTGCTGTGCAAGTGCGTCGTGTCGTGCATGGTGTAGCGCCGCCGGGGAGGCCAGCGGCGAGATGACGGAGTGGCAGACGAGCAGGGACTCCGTCTGGATGCTGGTGTTGGGGATGGAGTTGCAGGCTGGGATGTGGTGACGGGTTACACGGAGGGAGGGGAGTGGCGTTGGGATCGTTTGCCTCGGCGGCATGGCGGTGACTGGGAGCTGCTTGTTTGTTTGCTGCGGCTACGGGGCAATGCGCATGGTGGATTACGTTGTGTGATTTCCGCGTAAGCGATGAGACTGGTGACACTATGTGTCCTTGTTTGACGCATCAGGTTGGTGGTTTGAACGGCGGCGGGCATACATGTCTGACGCCATTCTCCAGTACTTACTCCAATGAGAGAAGCATGCTTCCCGCAAGAACAGCATGCACAATTCACCAGCAGAGTCCCAACAGCAGCATCCCCTGAGAGATTACATCGTCTTTGAATGAGCATAAGTGTGCCCTATAACCCCTCTTTCTATGAGATGCTGACCACCCCCAGACTCTCAACCTCATGGCGCAGAACCCCCGGTGAGCTGCGGCTTAAAGTACACCGTCTGGACGCCCTCAATCGTCAGCGTCTTCGCCACGGCCTTGAGGTTCTGGTGCGCCTGGCACTCGTCGTCGTAGTACTTCAGGTCAGCCAGGCTGGCGAACTCGGTCTTGCAGACGACGGTGAAGCCCTGGGACCGCGGGTCCTCCTCTGCGACACCGACGGCCAGGGACAGGATGTACGGCTTGCCGTCCTGGTGAAGCGCGGTCAGCCATGTCGGGTGTTGCGAGCCCTCCCGGCCCTCCCGGAGCGGCCCGGCGACGGGGACAGCAGACGCCGGAGGCTATCCGGAGACTCGGATGCAGCCGGTCTGGACGGCTCTCAGCCTCACCTTTTGGTTCGTCGCGTCGACGACCTTGTAATGCGCAATCAGCTTCTGCTGGTCCTCGGCCTTGGGGACCTTGAACATGGTGATTCGGTGGACGCGGTCTGCCATCTTGACGGTCTTGGAACTGTATGCCCTGCTGCTGGCTGGGAATGTGTGCTGTCGCTCGAAGAACTGCGGCTGTGTGCTCGGATATCAAGGGACGGGTCAAGCGACTCATATACTGCCAGTTCCGAGGTTCCGAGAGACGCAGGAGGTTCAAGTCGACGCCGAAACAGGAACCGGGTCCAACACGCAACGGGGCAGCCAGCGGCTTTAATAACTAACACCGGCCCACGGCCACGGCCATTAACCGACCCCCTCCATGCTTCCCCGATTCCGAGTTTCCGCATCTCCACATCCCCTCATCAGCTCACCACCGCAAGGAAGCCCGACTGCCGGTCTCCCTGGCGCGGCGCAATTCCGACCGTGCAATAGGCGGATTTATTAATCCGTATTGGGTGCTCCGACCGCTTTTCGAGGTGCTGCGCGGCATGCAGCGGCATAATCGAGACCACCACTTACAGCCGACGCAGCCTTCGAGGGATCAAGGGATAATATTGCCCGGCCGAGTCGTTTATCGGCGTTTTAAATGTTGCGTCTGGCTGCAGCTCTGGCTTCCATCTTACGTTTGCGCTCTTGCCAGTTGTATGCCAGCGACGATGAAGCCTCTCACCCAACAACCATGTCCAACCTGCGGACTGTTTCCTCGGCATCATGAACACCGTCTGAAATGCCCAGTACTGTTGCATGCCTCGAACTTTGATGAGTGTCCAGTGTGGATGTACCAAAGGATGATGCTGGCATCGCCTTCCTGGCATCTGCCATGGAAAGAACAAGAACTCAAGGAGGAAGCAGCAGGGGCAAGTTGCTTGCAAGACATCGACCTCTGAGCATCTAGAAGGATGTCCCAAACTCATTTTCTCTCCATGGCCACGCTGAACTCTGTGCTATTACACAACCGTCCATCATTTACTTGTTTGCGCCCAGCTCCATCGTTCTCTGGGCCAGACCAGCATAGCATATCCATCGTCGTTTCGCGCACGCAGCACCGTCCATCACTCATCTTTCGCCATGGCCTGCCGCGGCCGTTGCTTCTCTGCCGATGGCGTCCAGGGCAAGCCCGTCATCCACGAGGCCGCCAGCCAGCTCGGCCTGACGTGGTACTTTTGCCCGGCCCATCTCGGCTTCCACGCCATGTTCCTGTTCGACGGCGCGCCGCAGCCCTTTTGCGGCGAGTGCGCGGTCCTGTTCTTCGACAAGTCCCACTGCGCAGTCTGGATACGGCAGTACGACCTGCCCGCCGTCATGTCGAATTCGGCCCAGGTCCTCGACGATGCGAGGGCGGACATGGACGCCATGCTCTCTGAGATTGACGACACCCGGTTTGGGCGCCAGGCCGCGGACCCGGATCCCTTTGCGCCGCCCGACGAACTCGATGCCGACGTCTTCAGGGAGATCCCAAAGCTGGACTTGACGTATACATCCCTCAGGACGACGCTCATCCCGCACACCCGGATCCCCAACATGTTCCTCCTCGAGTACCGCACATTCAAAGGCGCCCTGGCATACCAGCCGTGCTCGAAAGACATCGGCATCTACGGCATATTCAAATCCCTGCGCCCCATAGACCAGCACGGCGACCCCGTCTTCCACCAAGCCAGGACGTGGTCTTGCATGGTGCAGGCCATGGAGGGCCTGCCCAAGGAGCTGCGGTGGGTGCTTGCGACCATGTACAACTTTTGCAATGAGATGCTGCGCCCGGATACCGACGAGGACACGCTATGGCAGATGCGCCCCTGGCTGCTGCACTGGTACACCGTCGCCGACGAGCTCCTCGAGCACTTTGGCATCCTTGTCTACACCCCCGATATCGACTGGTTCGGCCGCCCGAAGTCGAGATCCAGGAGTTCGGGATCGCGGAGTGAGAGCCTCGAGTCTCACACCATCGGTTGGCCAGACTCCAACAGGTCTTCAGGGGGTGGGACTGTTATCCGCCGAAGACCGACGAACTTGGGAGATGAGAGGGACAAAGGCAGCTGGGCAGACAGGTGGCCTCGTGATCACCATGAGAACCGAGTATCGACCATACACGCCTGGCTGGCCTCGCAACCACACCTCCCTGACCTTGATGAGACGGAAATCTTTGAACCCACGCCTAGAGGGTACGTGTCTCCCAAGACTAGGCGCTTAACATCTCCGGAAAGCCAATGCTTGTCGGGAAGCAACAGCAGCAGCAGTTCGTGGAACTCACCACCGGGGCTGAATCCACGGGCGGCGGTCTTTGACCCGCCATCGACAGCAGCACCGCCGCCTTCGCTTTGTTCCTCGCGGGCGGATCGAGCGCAGGAAAGCGACGAAAGTGATGCGACAATGGACGACAGTTTTAGCGAGACCGGTCTGTCGAGGTGCTCAAGTCCAGCCTCGTCGGATTGGAGCTTTGGGACGACGTCCACGGATTGTGAGGAGGAGTTACAGCCGCTGCTTCGCCGTGGGCGATGACGGTTGAGGCGACTAGGCTGGCATCGTCGTTCGCTACCCCCGATGAGCTGTGACGATGGAAACGACGGAAACAGCAGCGCCGTCGAGTACATACGAGACACATATTGTTGATAGCTTGTACATTAGCGTTTCGAACAGCGATACCCTTGCCATCGTTTATGAATAGACTCCGCCTTGTCCCATGCGTCCCGTGGAAGACGCGCCTCTTCTATAAAGGTGCCTCCCAAAAAAGTCCACATATATCCACGAACCGCCAACAACCCCTTTTTATGCTGCCGTGTATAGAGATGATGGGTATATAGACTGCCGCCATTCATTCGTAGCCCTCACTGCGCAGCCACCATGCTCATGTAAACCCCCCACACAACACCCGCCAACGCACCCACCAAGTTCCTCCCCTCGACCGTCTTGACCAGCGTAAAGTTGACGATGCTGACGACGGGCCAGAAGCGCACGCCCGCGCCGACGAGCGGCCAGAACTCGGCGCGCGCGGCGGCCCAAACCGCAGAAAAGTCGACGCGCGCAAAGTCGATGGCGCGCGGGCCCGACCAGTACACCCAGGCCTTGTGGAAGCCGGTGATGCGCGGCGCGGGCGCCATGGCGTCCTGCAGGGCGCGCAGGAACACGCTGAAGAGGAGGGTGTTGGCGGCGGCGCCGAGCGTCTGGTCGAGGAGGAACTTGGCGAGGGTGTTGCGGATGGATAGGGGCTGCTGCGGCGGGGGTTTGTCGTCGGACTTTTTGGGGTGTGGTGGTGGGGGGTGGGCGGGGAAGGTTGATTCGAGAAAGTCTTGCCTGAGAAGTGTGAGATGATGTACAAGTATTGAGGTGTTGGTGATGAGGGAGAGGGCGAGTGAGGTGAGGGTGGTGGCTGTGAGGCTCACCAGAGGAAGTTGGGCGGCGTGTTGATGATGCTGAACAGCAGGAACTGGAACACGGGGATCCAGTCGACCAGCAACCCGGTCTACTCTCACACGTTAGCAGGTAATCTTTACTAAATTGCCGCGCTCTGTCCCTCAACGGCCTGGCGAAAGGCCTCAAATGCCACGGCATCGGGACATGAGAAGTGAGTTCTCGTCTGACCTTGTTCCTGCTGGCGGTAATGAGCTGCGCCAGCACATTCGAGACGGCGCCCAGGAGGGCCGCCTGCATCGTCGCAGCGAGAATAGGTCTTGAAGTCATGGTCTCGACGGTTTTGCGTGAACGATGCACCGAGTTCAGGAGCTACGATGTTGTGATACTCATCGAGGTCGAAAGCCTCGAAAGTTGAAGCGGCCTGCCGTCACGTGTTGGCTCTGGTGGATTGCGGTCGCCCGTCTCGCGGCCCTCGCCGATATGCGCCGCCGTGTGTTCCAAAACATCAAGGTGTAAACCAAATTGGAACAAGAATTTTTTCAGAAGTGTTTTTTAATTCCTGTCTAATCTTTGGCTCTTACAGATTCTGCTTGCGCCCAGCTCTACACGACTGCAGGCGGCTTACATTGTGCCGCTTAGCGGTTCGTCCGACCTTGCTCAGTTTCAAGCATCTGTCCCTATCCCCTGATACCAACGCACAGACCGAGGGGTTGACATCCGCTCGGGTTCTAAAGTCAACTCCATGATTGGGGGCTTATATGCCAAGCCCACCGCCTGTTGGCCTGATGGCGTGGAACGCATGAAAGGCCCTCGGGTATTCAAGCTGCCCATTATCATATTGGCAGTTCATTGCTCTGGATGAAGCCTCCATCCTTCGTAACCCGGTCCATCCATGTTTTGGTCGCCGAATCTGACGTTGTGATACTCGGACGCCCGCTCCATCGCCCCCGAAAACGCGCCGTGGTGCTCAACCCCGGGTAAGAATCCACATAAAGAAGAACTGGACAATGTACGAGTAGAAGAAGAGGAACTGCGTCCTCTGGTTGCGTTTCGCTCGCGAGTCGGTCTGCATGGGGCCGCCGTTGTTGCCTGCAGTCTCGGGGAGAAGGACGTATTTCAAGGATCGCATCTTGGCATCGTGTTAGTAAAGGGCGCTTCATCGAGAATGCCTTGCCGCCGCTGAGCAAAGGGCTTACCAGAAATAGAGAGTTGGCCAGGAAAGTGTAAAAGAAGATGAGCCAGCCAACCCAGCCGCCCGTTCCCTGGCCCCCGTTGAAAATCTCAGCCACGGTGATGGTGACGATGATGCCGACAAACTTGTATCCCGAGTAGGCGATGAGGTCGAAGAGCTGCGATTGGCTGGAGATGCTCAGGAGGTAGCACCCCAGCTTCAGCGCGACAATCTCGACGATGACGACGACCAAGCCCTTTGTCGCCGTGTATCCCAGCAGCTCCGGCTGGAACTCGCCCCTCAGTCCGGCGATTAGTGTCGAAAGGAGAATATACGTGACCAAGGCCATGACTAAACGCGCCCGTCAGCTTCCCTTGTTCGTGTCGAGTCGGCATCTTGGTTACTGACCTGGGATATACATGTCGGGGCTGTTGATGTCGTCTCGTGGGGGCAAGTACCATCCCTCCTGGCCGTTTGCGCCAACGGCCTGCTTGCGCGACCATGGCTTATGCCTCCAAGGGAACAGGACGAGGAACAGCTTGTTGACGACGTAGAAGTTGGAGACGTTGAAGTAGTGTTTTAGGGCGGAGACGTTGACGAAGCGGCTAAACTACCCAGCAGTCAGTACCTTGCTCCGCATCGTAGCGTGGCGAGAGACGTCTCGTCTCGGGGCGCATACATTCTGCTCGACGTATTCCTGGCCGTGCTTAAACGCCGTCTGGCCGAACTGGGCAGCTACTTGCGCCGTCGGGTCGTTCATGAACTGCCCATACGCGCCAAAGACGTTGCCGGCCGACCCGCCCTGCTGTTGGTAGGGCGTGCCGCCGTAGCCTTGCTGTTGCGACTGCGCAGAGCCCGGCGGTGGAGGCGGCGATCTGAGCTGGGGGACTGTGGAAACATGCTGCGGCACGGGGTGGTGCAACGGGGGCGACTGCCCGAACGACGCCCGTTGCATGGCGAGGGTATCGAGGTGTCGGCTCGTGTCGTTTTCGTCGCGGGCGAGAGGAGGAGTGTCGTGAGAGTTGCGGTGTCGTGAGGCGATCGTGACTCGTCGGGAGGCAGGGGAAGTTGCAGGGAGAAGCTCCAAAGCTGGCGGGAGCAGTTGTGAGGCTGAGGATGTGGAAATGTGGTAATGTGGTCGCTTGGGCGAGCGGCGTCATCCCGCTGTGGCTTGACTGAGGCAAACAAAGGCCAGCACAGCAAGCTACCCTAGAGCAGCAGAGAGGCACCACGTGATGCGGCCCAGAACGTTCCGGCCTTGGAAAGACCAGCTTCCTATCGCTATCAATCAGCCCAGCGCGGGACTGGACCCTGACGGCCACCCAGTCGCGGCATCTCCGACACCCTCGCAGTCCCGACCTCTGCAGCTTCGCATACCTTGCCTTACTTCTTTATTAATACTCAGCCCGTGGCAGACGCGGGCCTCGTTATCTGCGCCTTTCTCTTCCCTTGCCTTTCCCATACTCCTGTTCCTTGTCTGGCTATTCACTGTGTCCACCCTCCTGCTCCTCGTCTCGACCCGTAGCGGCCCTCCTGCGCCGCCATGTTGGACACGTTCGAGATCCTCACGACGTCGGGCGTCGTCCTCTGGTCCCGGACGTATGCGCCCGTCAACCCCTCCATCGTCAACAACTTCATCGCCGACACCTTCATCGAGGAGAAGAACGGCAGCACAGCCCTGCGGGACTCGCAATCCGCCGCCGCGAATCCCGCATACAGAAGCGACCAGCACACCCTGAAATGGACGCTGGTCAAGGAACTGGGCGTCATCTTTGTCGTAAGGCTTGCGCCGACGCATCAACGCGATCCCTAGCCTCTCATCTGCTAACGCGCCGCGCGCGCAGGCTGTATACCGGTCCCTCCTCCACCTCACCTGGGTTGACAAGCTGGTCGACAACATCAAGACGATATTCGTGTCGCTGTACGGCGAGCAGCTCAAGAAGCCGCACACAACCATAGTCGAGTGCACAAAGTTCGACGATTACTTCGACCAGCAGCTCCAAGAATTGGACGCTTCCAGCGCCGTCGATCCCACGAAGGCGCATCACGAGGAGACGACCTCGCGGAGCCTTACCGACCACGCCCCCGCCGCGCCCGGCTTAACATACAGAGGCCGATCGATTAACAATGGGATTCCGGAAGATCCTTCGAACGAATCGACCCCTGTAGCTACTCCAAACACATCGCGCCCGTCTACTCCTGGCGGCAACAACTTGGTTGTTGCCAAGGCTGGTCCTGTTGCAAAGATGTCGAGACGGGCTCGCAAGGCAAAGCACAGCGCATCTGCACCAGCGTCTTCCGGGGACGAAACCTCGGCTAGACAGAAGAAGGGCGGCAAGACAACAAAGAAGGGACGCAAGTGGGACGCCGACGGCCTCGCAGACGAAGACGACGACGTACAGCTGGACTACTCTGCGCCCAACCTGACGAGTGACTCGGAGGCGGAAGCAGTCGGGCGATCGAGCGCCGTGGATGCGATAGACGCCGCGACATGGGGCTCGTCAAGCAAGGGCAAGTTCGTATTGAAGGACCTGGGCGACGAGGTGCACAGCATGTTGGCTTCTGCCGAGGCCGAGAGAGCTGCTGCGCGCTCATCAGACTCCAAGGGTGGTCTCTTCGGCTCCGGCGTCAATGCGATTAGCGGACTCTTCCGGAACGTTGTTGGCGGCAAGACCCTGACCAAGGAAGATCTGGACAAGGCGATGAAGGGGATGGAGGAGCACCTGTTGAAGAAGAACGTGGCGCGAGAAGCCGCCGTGCGGTTATGCGAGGGTGTTGAAAAGGAGCTGGTTGGCGTCAAGACTGGCAACTTTGAAGGTAAGAGTAGCTCAGCAACTTTCACGTTTTGCGGATCTTTTCTGACAAGCATGTCTGTCCTAAAGGCATCAACTCCAGGATCCAGACGGCCATGGAGTCGTCCCTCACCAAGATGCTCACACCCACCTCCTCGCTCGACCTCCTGCGCGAAATCGACGCCATCACCGCACCCCCCGTCACGTCCCTACGCAAGGCCCGCCCCTACGTCATCTCCATCGTCGGCGTCAACGGCGTGGGCAAGTCGACCAACCTCTCCAAGATCTGCTTCTTCCTCCTCCAGAACAAGTACAAGGTCCTCATCGCCGCCGGCGACACGTTCCGCTCCGGCGCCGTCGAGCAGCTCGCCGTCCACGTGCGTAACCTCAAGGAGCTGACGGCGCGAGAGGGCGGCCAGGTCGAGCTCTACCAGAAGGGCTACGGCAAGGACGCCGCCACGGTGGCCAAGGATGCGGTTACCCATGCGGCGCAGGAGGGGTACGATGTTGTCCTCATTGACACGGCTGGTCGACGACACAACGACCAGCGCCTCATGTCGTCGCTCGAGAAGTTTGCCAAGTTTGCACAACCCGACAAGATCCTCATGGTCGGAGAGGTACGTCTAATCTGCACCCCCATCGCCCCCCATATACTGACCCGTCGTCCACCAGGCCCTCGTCGGCACCGACTCCGTCGCCCAGGCGCGCAACTTCAACGCCGCGTTCGGCGCCGTCCGCACCCTCGACGGCTTCATCATCTCCAAGTGCGACACCGTCGGCGACATGGTCGGAACCCTCGTCAGCCTCGTCCACGCCACAAACGTGCCCGTCCTCTTCGTCGGTGTCGGGCAGCACTACTCTGACCTGCGCAACTTTTCCGTCAAGTGGGCTGTGGAGAAGCTGCTGAGCAGCAACTGAAAAGCAACCTGTCAAAAGTCACCTTGTGCTAGTAGCGCAACGACCATATATATAGGTGTATCATACCCCTTGTGTCGTAGTGTACTTGGTAATAATACAGCCTGGGGCCTCACGGCTCGTAATCATCATGAACCTGTTACAGCAAGCATTCTGCAATCACAGACAGTGGAGGCATAGAGCGCATCTGCGAGATGGAGTGGATTAATACTATATACGAAGTACTCGTACTGCGCACTCAAATCTCCCCTCCTCATCTAATAAACGAGTGACTACCCAGCCTCCCCACACCGCTATGCATCCATCCACAAAAGAAAAACGAACAAAAGCTTCAAGGGGGCCGCGAGGGCTCCAAGAAGGAGAGCGAATACAGCGCATCTCAACAAACAAACGCAACCGCTCCGTGTGCCAAGTATCAATCTGAGGCATCGTCGTGACTGTGGAAAGAGACTGTGTGTGTCGAGTGGACAGCAAAGTCGATATTGAGGCGAAGTGGTAAAAAAACAGAAGCAGCCAATCCAAAGGGGGGGTATCTTTCTAGGTAAAGGTGGTTTTTCGCAGTCTGGTTGAATTATAAGAATGCAAAAACGGAGGCAGAAGCAGTGCGGCGTACGTGATCGACCGTGGTTCAGTAACAGGACCATTTTTCTTTCTCTTTCAAACAAGAACAAGAACAGAAACAGAAACAAAGGAAAGGGTTGTATGAAATCCCCGATGACCCGGCCCGCCCGTCATTTTTGATGCCTTCCTCTCTTGCGCGTCATAAGCTGGCTCAATCCTCTTCAAAGAAGTCATGATCATCAAAGTCGCCGGGCTGGGCGTCGGAATCGTAACCGCTCTGGCGCATCATAGGCGGCGTCACGGGTTGTTCCCTGCGCTCTTGAAGGCGCGGCGGGGTTTCTTGGGTCGGAGGCACCCTGTCCGAACGACGGGAGGCCGTAGACTCTCCTCGAGTCCGGTTAGGTGCGCTGCTTTGGGACGTGAAGCGACGTCCAGTGCTGGCAAAGGCCGTCGGCTGCGGTCTATTGTCCACGGGCGGCGTCTGGCGGAGACCAGAGGCAGGCGGCGTTAGAAGACCACCAAGCAAACTGTTCTGAGGGCTTGGTCCACCCCTGCTCCTAGAAGGCGTGGCGTTGCTCCCAGCCGGCGAGTTCAGCACTCCAGAGATGCTGCGGAATGAGGGCTGGCTCGACTTGCGCCAGTTGCCCCAGGCCGCCGCAATGGGGCCAATCGTCTGGGCGACACGGGGCGTTGCGGCCTGGATGCTCTGCGCAAGGTTGGGCAGATTGATGGCAGAGCCGCCGTTCATGGCCCTCTCGCGCTCCTGTTCCTCCATCTGGAGATTTGCCTTGAGACGGATCGCAGCATCCTTCACTGCCTCGCGGTTGTAGTTGTCACCAGAAAGGGCAGTGATGATATCTTGAACATCTCCATGTCTCACAGCAAGCAGCTCGCGCAGCCAGCTGATCTCGTCGTCACGCTTCGAAATCTTGGAAGCCGCATCAGGATCAGACTTGGCAACAACTTGCTCGAGCTCCTCGATTCTCTGCTCACGTGCCTGGAGCTGCTCCTGAAGGACCATGATGGATTCCCGGAGCGCCTGAGGTGAGATCTTCTCGGGCAAGCCGAGCGTCCGAGACGCAGGCTTGGCCTGGGAGACAACGGCAGAGGCAGCCGGGCCAGGTTCGACACCGGCAGACTTGGCAGCCTGCGCTGCTGCGGCTGCGGCTTCCTTTACAATCTCGAGCTTATCCTCGAGGTGCACAATGCGATCCTGCAGATGCTCAATCTTGGAGGAAGACAGGCTGAGGCGCTCAAGGAGCTGCTGCTCAGACCTCTGGGCGTCCTCGGTCGTGTTGTTGACCTGGCGTTCGTAGCGAGTCTGCATATCCTCCAGCTCGTTCTGGTGCTTGCGCTTGATGTCTTCAATCTCCGCCGTCTTGCTGGTCTGAGCATCCTCGAGAAGCATTTCGCTCTGAGCTTTGGCAGTGTCTGCCTCGAGTTTGATGTTGTCCAGCTCAGTGCGCAGCTTGGAGTTTTGCTCTTCAAGCTCTTCGCGAATGACATTGACCTGGTTGTTGGCCTCGTCGATCTCCGTCTGCAGAGCCATGCGGGTCCGCTTGACCTCGCTGGCACCGGACTCTCTGGCCTCCTCAAACTCGCGCTGGTAGCGAGAGGTCGACTGCTGCAGCTTGTGGTTTTCGGTGCGCATCTCAGCCAAATGGCCCTCGAGGCGCTTGCATTCGTTGACAGCGCGCATGCCGGTTCTCTCATTGTCCTGAAGACGCTCCATCTCGACCTCCAGACGCTCGCGGGTCTTCGCTTCAGCCTGTAGTCTGGCATCGAGGACTTCTTGTCTCGCAAACATAGCCTGCTCCTTCTTGATGCGCCGGGCATTCTCCTCGGCGATTTCGCGGGCAGCCTTACCCATGTCATCCTGCAGCGACATGAACTTGGAGCGCCATGCCTCACGCAGTCGCTCATTCTCCTCAAGCTGCGAGGCCAGAGTGTTAAGCGACTTCTGCATGTGCTTGTTCTCCTCCAACACGTGGGCAAGCTCGCCAGCCCTGCGGCGAGCAGCGTCATCTGCTCGCTCAGCTTCGGCCCGCCAGTGGTTGTTGTCTTGGCGCACGTTTCGGAGGTCCGCCTCGAGTGCATTGACCTTATTGGTCATCTCGCTCTGGGACTGCGTGGAGTTGGTCTGGGCAGCCTCGAGAAGCGTCATCCGCATGGCAGTCTTGCCACCGGCCTGCTCGAGGGTCTTTACCCGATGATCCCTCTCTTCAAGCACCTCACGGAGTCGGTTCTCCTCTTCAGACGAGATCCTGAGTAGTCGCTGCACTTCAGAGAGTCTATCTTCCGCGGCACGCCGGTTCAGGACTTCCTCCTCGTTCTTGTCCTCCTGGTGTCTCAAGCGCTCCTCCAGGTCTGCCACGCGCTGGTCAAAGACGCTTCGGTTGATGATCTCAACCTCGACGCGAGTCTCGGCAGCTTGGAGCTTGCGATTCAGTTCCGCCGCGGCGTCTTCGGCGGCTCTGCGCTCGGCGATTTCCTTCTCTACCTTGGTTTGCTCCAAGTACAGCCGCTGGTCAACATCCGAGAGTTTGCCCTGCAGCTGTTCCATCTTGCTCTGGAGCTCCTCATTGTGCGTAGTAGCTAGAAGATCTCGGCTTTCAACCTCTTGTTTAGCCACATCGTTTTGCTCATCGTCGCGTGCTTTAACTGTAGCAGCGAGATGTGTCTTCATCTCTTCGAGGGCCTTCAGTACGGCGGACTGCTCGTAAGAAGCCGCGTCTCCACCCAGGGCGAGGACAGCGGCCTGGTTTCTGTCCTGGGCCGCGAGAGCTTCCATCACGGCGATCCGGATGTGATCCATTCTGCGATCTCTGCGTGGACTCATGGAACGACGAAGGACAGGTTCCTCATCCTCATCGTCAGCGTCGCTCTCTTGGAATTCTCCGGAAAGGCTGCGCATATCACGGCGAGTAGAAGAAGGAGTGCGGCGTGTCTTGGATGACAAGGCATGCTGAATCGAGGAGAGAGCCTTCTCCAGGGGGTCGAGCCTGGACGCCAGCAGGTTGCCCACCACTTCATTGACACGTCCGTCAAAGAACTGCGCCCTGCTTTCGAGCTTGTCGTGCTCATCCTCAGAGAAGGCGGCTTCCCAATCGCTAGCAACCTCGCTCTCGACTTCAGGCTCAGCGAACTCATTGACAGGCTCAGGCGAACGCGGGCTCAAAGGCGGGTCGATGAAAGGATCCTCCAACTCTGTGCTGAGCATTGGAGGAACGTCTGGAAGGGCATGATATTGGCGAGGGGTGAGGCTTGTTCCTTCTCTAGCAAACTGATCCGTCGGAAGCGCAAGGTCATCCGCAGGCGCATCACCCTCAGCTGCACCTAGCTGTTCCCATTGCGATGCTTCGGTAGACTTGTTGACTCCCATGGAGGGGTCATTCTCCAAATGTTGCATGACAGCATCGATTTCCTCGAACGTTGGCTCACGGTCAAAGCCAATGTCGATGAGTTGCTCGTCAGCAGGGGCAACCTCTTGCTCGACGGCGGCGGCGGTCTCGTGCTCGACAGATTTGAGTACATCTCCCGTAACAGGCTCGACAGGAGCAGTCTGCTGCGCCTGAACAGGCGGCGGTTCGTCTGCGAAAAGAGAGCCAGCCAGCTCCTTGGGCTTCGGCGGTGGCGAAGCGAAACGAGACGCTCCCAGCCCCTTTGGAACAAGTTTGGGCCTGGCACCCTGGGGAGTAGGTTCACAAGGTGCGGGTTTGGCTGCAGCAGGCTCGTCGGCCGACTCCTCGTTGGCTGGCGGTTCCTCGGCTTGCTCAGCACCACCAGGGACGAACGGCTGAGCAGTGGCAGACAGCGACTTCTTATGATGAGCCTTCGAAAAGCTATCGTCGCCGAATATTCGCGACTCGCTGAAGTTCTGTGCGTCAAACTTGGTCTCAAACTCGAACGGAGTCCAGTTGTTGACGTTCTCGCCCGTCGGGGACGTTTCAGAAGCCGCTGCGGTCGTTGCCATTGTGTCCATCTGGTCAGACGTGACGATCGACGACAGCGACGTGTCAACGGGTAGTGCGTTGTCTCCTTCAAGTGCAGAAACATCCTCCGCGCCGCTCTGTTCATCTAGGGCGTCGGGAGTGGGAGCATCCACAACGTCATCCTCTGGCATGTCGGCGAAGAGCGGCATGTCGTCGCCATAAGGGGCAATACTCCTGGCGCGCTTGGCCCTGAATTCATCAGCCATGCAGCCGTCTGGGTCGTCGTGCGTCTCATCGGCTATCGTAGACGCGTTGATAGATCTGGCAGACGATACGCTGGACGGTCTGACAATCGGAATAGCCTTCGACTTCTTGGCGGGCTTGACTATGTCACTCGCCTTGATGTCGATGTTACCAAAGATGGAGTTTCGGTTGCTAGGACCTTCACTGCCTGACCCTATTGGGCTAGTGACAGAGCCATTCAACGACTGGAAAGGAGTGAACGAGGGTGCGTCCGGTCGGAACTTGGGCCCAGACGTAGAGAAGCTGAAGTCGCTGCGCCCTGGAGAAAATGACGGGGCGGTTGCGTGGAACTTTGCAGAATTGCTGAACTGCGAGATGGAGTGGCCAGACGGCGAGTCCACAGCGTTGCTGGCCTGGAAGACTGCAGGCTGGACGTTGTTACCGGAGAAGTTGAATAGGCTGGGAGTGAACGTGTTTGCAGGGTTGAACTTGAACTCGGGCGCCTGAACATTGAGCTTGGACAGCGAAGGCTTGCTGCCATGGCTTGAACGTCGGGTGCTGCTGGTGGCAGATGCAGTGTCGTGCCAAGGATTGCTGGCCGACGACATCGTCTTTTGATGCTGCCCGAGGGCTGCGGCGAAGTCGAAGTTTTGCACAGGGGTGCCGAGGTCGCTGGGGTTGGTCTCGATCTCGTGCGACTCGTCGCCCTTTCGAGCCTCTGGGATTTCACTCAGCGCGTCTAGCTTGTTGAGGCCACCCTCAGCAGCGCTCTCCTGCGTCTCATTGTGATCTCTGAAGAAGGTCTGGGACAGAGAATGGCCACGGCTGTGGGGCCGCGGGTGATGCAGAACAAGAGGCTTGCCAGGTTCGTTTGCAAAGCGTTCCGCAACAGTAAGGTCAGCAGATGCATTGCGGTCATGCACCGGGGCGAATGGCATGGTATTGGCTGCAGGAATCTCGGCCTGAGCCTGAGGATTGTAATCATCGTGTTCAAGCTGGTTGCGGAGTTGCTCTTCCAGGTGATATTCCGCGTCGTCAATCTCGGCCTGAAGGCTATCGGGATTTTGATTCGAGGGCTCTGGTGTCTTGGACGGGCTTTTGCTAACAGCCTCATCCTCTTCACGCACTTCCTGCAGGCGCGGTGAGGCCCTGGAAGCCATCTGCTGTGGCAAGTATTGCAAAGATTGATGTCTTTGGTGCATGTTCAACGCAGGGCTGCCAACCTGCTGGAGCCCATCCATTCCATACGGCGACTGAGGAGAGAGGATGCCGTTGAGGTTGCCCAGCGAAGGCGAGTCGTTTCGATTCAAACCATGCAAAATACCAGCTTGGTTGGGCCATCCCTGAGGTGACTGTTGTGAGAGTTGGAAGGGAGACGAGCCCATCGGCAGCGAGATGGACTGGCGAGGGTTGAATTTTCCAGGGACTCCGCCAAAGGGGCCTGGAGAGGCCCCAGAGGATAGTCCAGGGCTCTGGGCACCGGGCATGAACTGTCCAGGGAATGGGAATCCTGGAATGCCGTGGTTGCTGGACGCGGATGAGGTTGGAATCGGAGGGGAGAAGGGGAGCGAGGGGTACTGCGCCGATGGCTGTCGCGAGGGGTTTGTCGTCGGCGGTGATATCGACGGCTCCTCCGGCGGCTCATCTTCCGCAAATGAGACACCCAAAGCTCGAAGCTTAGCCTCTTGGAGCTCTTGAACATAGTCTTTCCAAGCTGATGTAATGTAGTGTCAGTCCAAGTCTGTCCAGGCGTATGTTGCAGAGACTCACCATTCAGGTCCGGCAGGGTCACCTTGAACCTCCGCTCAGACCGTTCTCGGGTCATGTCTTCGGAAGACGGCCAGCCTTGACGACTCTGCGAGTCTTCTGTGCCCGGTGGCTGATATCCTTCGACCAGAAGGTCGAAGCCATCAACACTGTATCCCAACTCTTTCCAAGACGCAAACATTCTATCAGTCTCTTCTCGGCGGAGGGGCATAGAGCCCTTTCCAGGGAGTCCTCGTTGATCATCACGCGGCACCGAAATTATGATGTTCTTGCCCTTCCACGGCACCTTTTTCTTGATTCGCGGAGTCATGGCAGGCTCCTTGGGCAAAGGCTTCTGTGCCCCCTTTGTCGGGGTCGCAGGAGGTTTGACCTGCCCATTTGCACTTTCCGTCGCCTTCTCGTCCGGTGTTTCGATGGCGAGAGCAGCATCCTGTTTCTCGTCTGCCCGGGACGAGTCGGAGACGAAGCCCGGTGCAGTCGCCGGAGTTTCGGTCGCAGCCATGTTGAACGTCTCGCCTGGTTTCAGGCTGATTGAGTCTCCAGGCTTCAAGGTCTCGATACTGGATCGCGCACGGGGATGGCGGGATTGCCTTCTCGACGATGGCTTAGCCTCGCGGGCAGCTTTCGGCGTGCGAATATCGCCGTCGTCCAACCACCCTAATCCAGAGCCGCTCAATGAAGAGTGCTCGCTATCGCTTCCCTCACTGAACCAATGCTTCGGCTCAGCGTTGACAATACCCGTCGTGTGGGTACGGATCCAATCCTCCGTCAATCCCCTGTTCTGTCGCCTGGCTCTATTTGCGAGAACTGCGGCAGCGGCACTTACAGAAGACTGAGGCTCGGGCTCAGACACGTCGAGCTCGGTTTGACGGCGCAGGAAGGGGGTATCGATGGTCAGGTGATGGATTGGCGAGTCGTCAGAGGCCTCGCTGCTGAAGCTCTGCCGACGAAGGTTATGGTCAGTCCGGGGGTACGGAGAGCCCCAGCTGGCAGTGCCAAACTCTCCCGTCTCAGAGGGCGGAGTCCTCAGTATCTCTGCAACCCGTCCAGGTAGCGGAGGGGCGGGGAGCGGAGGGAGCGCCGGAGATGACTCGATGTCCTCGTCGCCGTCGGCAGTGGACGCGGTCGACAGTGCAGGTGACGTCGGCGACTGAGATTCAGACGGAGAATCACCAGGGCCGTCCGGTGCTGCGCGTGCACCAGGACCAGGAGCCGTCGACGAACTTTGCGGCGACGTGTTTACGAGAGTCTATTTCGAGGCGCAACGCAAGGTTGTTAGTCGATGGCGTCCTTGAAGACCGAGTCCCCTGGATGCACCTCCGAGGCCAATCTCGCAGGACGGTGCAGTGCAGTGCAGGGCGCTCACCAGGTGAGATCAGCGCAGACGAGGGACCGGTCGCCTGCAGCTGAGTCTCTCTACTCGCGTGTCGAGTCCGACGCTTGCTCTATCTCCAGGGCCGAGGACGCCGTGCGTTGGCCGTTTGGAACGTGGTTACGCGACGCGTTTTCCCGCTACTTTGGCTCCGAGAAAGGGGGCAGCGGAGAACCTGCGCGCGCAAGTCGTGATGTTGCCTCCGTGTCGAAAAGTCAAAGGAAGGAAGGCGACGACATCAGAAAAGGAGCGGCAGAGGGACGCGGACAAAGACGGATCGAAGCGGCCGGACACATCGGACGCACAAGGGGACGCGGCCGGGGGGGCGGGAGAGGGATGATGGCGAGGAGTAGTTAGTGGTAGGTCGAAGTCGGTGGTTGAAGGTAAGGTAGGCGAATGGATGGGCTGGCGGTCGGGGTGAGGATCAGAGCCAGCCAGCAGTACTCCATAGCGACACCACCACCAGCACTCTGCCGTAAATGACACAGGAGCAGCAGCAACTCTCTCTCGTCAGTGGGCCAACTTTTTTTTCTTCGGGGCCTGCGACAGGGACGACCAGCCAGTGCATTTAATGATGGCCCGCCTCGCGGTACGCCGCACCAACCGGGACGTAATCTCGCGACAGGGGGCGTTTGATGAAGGGTACCTCGGTGACGGCGTCGGATGGCAGTGACCGGTATGACGCGCAGCTGGAGGCCGAGGTACCCCTAAACGAAGCGCGAGTGAACCAATCTCTACGAGTAGCACTTAATAGCGCGCCTCTGTAAGTTAGGTACGGAGTAGCATCATCCATCCTGAGTTGCAGGCACCAGAAGGCCCAGGTTTTATTAGCTGCCCGCTGGCAAGCTTCCCCATCCACTATCATCAGCCCCAATACGAGCAAGTCAGTCCAGCAGGTGAGGTATCTTCTGTATTGGCCGAGGGCCCAGTTAGCAGTGGCAATGAGTCCCCCATCGTCGCCGGTGATGCAGCATCCCATCCCCAACCTTCTTCCCCAGGTCGACTCACCACACTACTGTACGGAATGCATCGCGACGCAGAGCTAATAGGGGGGTCCATGATGCCGTCAACTCCACAAATCCCGCACTAGCTACGTATTGCCCCCATTGTTCCCACGGCGAGTGAAGAAAGACGGGGTGGCTTTCGCCGGCCCCAGGCACAGCTCGGGAACTAGTTGAACCGACGGGTCGAGTCCCACGGCTCCCGCGAATACTCGAAGCAACGAAGAGCTTTGGGTTTGCGCCGTGGCGTCAAGCGCAGAGGATCAAGAACGAACTCGCGCAGCGGTTTGCATGGCGCCTGCGCGACACCTGCAGGTCGAATAAAGAGGCCTGGATCGTGCATGTATTTTACTTCGCCATTCCCTGCCTTGCTGTGGTGTCGAGCCGCGTGCACCGAAAGCTCGAAATGGCTTGAGCTGCGCTTGGGCCACAGCGCCGTCTGACGTTGGGCCTGCGATGCCTTTGGCGGAGACCGTGGCCGTCCTTGGGCCGGAACCTGCGCTGTTCCTTCGGGTTCTGAGCCAATACTTCGTATCTCCCATCGACTCCAAGTTGGTCGGTTGCGACATATCATGATTTTCGACTGTAGCCTGGAGATAAACGCGGAACGTTGACAAATAATGCCTCTCAGGAATCCCTTGAACCGTCACGTCCTTTCCTGCGCTGTCCGCTGAGTTCGCAGTCGTTTGTTATGCCACCCTCACAGCTGCTAATACATTCCAGCGAAAATCCAGCGCCCCCATTGTCTCACACGTCCCGCCTGGTCCACGTATGCCATCTCAGTAAAGAAGAAGGGTTTTAAGCAAGGGGGGCCGAAATCCCATCTGAGCGCTCCGAACTGAAATTCCTTCACTCACCCCCGGCGGTTCTTGTCGTTGTCTTTTACGGACTACAGTCATGCCGTTCAGCCTCTGTGTAAGTAGTCATGTCGCTGACGGCCAGCCCGTTGGGGGCGCCCCAGCCTCAAGCCGAAGAACTCGGGCCACAGAATTCGTTCCTTCAGGCTGTCAGTCAGAAACGTGCAGGTCGTGGCTTTCGAGTTATTTATAGTGCCAACTTGCTCCTGCGTGAGTGCTCTCACCGAGTCTCTACTGGCAGTGTCAGTTCCTGGCGTCCGCAAGCTGGAGACGGAACGGTCTTGGAACTGAGGGCTCGTGACATTAGCACAGGGCGACATGTGCAGCCGCGACAGCAGTACGAAGCATGGCAAGGTGGCGAGCCTGGAACTGCAACGGTGGAGGTATATCAATGTCCGTAGTATTAAGTGGTCTATTCTAGATATAGCAGTACTCGACAAAGGCTCGCTATGCATGTTTAAAGACAGTTTTGCCAACCCAGTAGCACAAAATGTGACGAGGGTAAACCCGTCCATCTGGCACTCCCAGTCCCTTCGACTCGGATCCTTCTCCTTTGGAGGCTTTTGGCGCTAATGGTCGGGGGTGCGGTTGGCAACGTCTTGATTGTGGTCGGAAATATGGACAACTCGTCTGGTAAGAACACTCCAGGAGGCAATATCAAGTCCGGAACGCCGCGTGGAAAGCATCGGTAAAGATCGATTCATGGCTTTTGCGCCGTCGTCGTGGACGGTGTTCTCAATCAGAAGTTGGACGACGCGTTGACGGGTGCCGTTGGCTGGTGGTAGTTCTCCAACGTCGACTGGAAAGGCGTCCGCTGGCTTTGGCCGGCAGAGCTGCCCGGCTCGGGCTTTTCCATGCTGGCCACGTTCATGTTGTAGTCCATGAGTCCGTCGCTCTCCTCCGAGTTCTTCTTGCGTCCCCAGATTCTCCATGCCACCAGGCCCAGCGCACCGAGCACGATTGCTCCGCCGACACCCACCACGACGCCAATGACAGTGTTGCGAGTCTTGGTCGACATGCCAGAGGTCTCGGTAGATTCGTTGGAGCTCAGCCCAGGGGTAGAGGTAGTCGTCGAAGTCGAGGTCATGGTGGTCCTGGAGCCGTCGCTGTTGGTGCCGGTGACGACTACGACGGAGGTCGCAACCACGGGAGTAGGCGTGGGCGAGGTCGACCTGTCGCCGCCATTGTTGTTGTTCGTCGGGGTAAGCTGTTGGCTGGTAGGAGTGCTCTGAGGCTGGCTCACGGACGAGCTCGTTTGGGCCGGGGGAGTCGAAATCGTTTGAACAACGGTCGAAGATGGTTTCGCAGAGCTGCTGGTCTCGGGCTGCTTGCTTGACGAGGGGCTTGACAAGGTCGACTTCTCGGTAGGAGTAGAAGAGGACGAGGCGCTGGTTGTAGACGTAGATGACGCAGAGGTTGGGGTGCTAGAGCTGGATGCGGCGGCCGTTGCGGAGGCGCCGACGAGGTCTCCGAGCTGTCGTCCTGCAATGCCGAGCTTGTTGAGGTCCAGCCACGAAGCCTGAGCTACGTAGAGGACGGAGACAGCCACGACAAGCAGGTGGAGGAGTCGCGAGGAGTACATGTTGACGGATGGTGGTGGTGAAGTTTGACGAGTATGAAAGATGGTTGGAGTAATGAAAATAAACAGTCGCGAGACGGTGCGAAAGTAAAAATTTGTTCGTGCGTGTCGGCAGAGTTCGCGGTCGGCGTGGAGTCGGTGGAAGCCCAAAAGCGTGCACGCGTAGACAGACACGCAAGCCTTGACTTGACAGTGTTTGTATTATAATAGAGGGGATCCGCAACAGGCTAATCAGCAGAACCGAGGGGTGCTAGTCCGTACGAGTCGAGGGAAGGCTCGATGCCGGCTTGATCAGGAAACGAGGGGAAGGAAAGAATAAGATCAGGGCGCGAGAAGGAATCGAATGAAGGCTAGGACTGCTGCCGGGGGGAGCAAGCATGCGTAGGCAATTGGTAGGTGGTAATGAAGGGCAAAAGGGGAGTCACGAGAATGAGGCGTGGACGAAGCGGGAGATGTTTTATGGAGTCGGTGCAGGGGGGGCTCTGGAGTCCTGGACAAACAGAGCAGGGCTGGTGGGTAACTTCCATCTCGTATTCCGCCCTCAGGTCTCTCGCTGGCCAACCTCAGGCTGCCATGACCTGGACCACTGCCACCACCACTGTCTGCACCGCGCACGATTCACACCCACCCATTTCATGCATCGGCCCATCCCAATCATCCCAATAACCACCACTTGGTGCGTGCTTGAACGTGCAGAGAGCCTGTTCTGGCCGGCCTTTGTTTGCAGCAGTTGTCCAAACCGCGCGGCCCAGGCGTCCATCCAGCTCTACCTATTGCCGCCTGCCAACAGTCGCCGTCGCCAATGGTCACACCCATCGTGGCTGCGACACGCCATCGCTGCATAACGATGCGACACAAACTTGCACAGGCGCCACGTCCCCCAGGCGTTGAAACGGCGACAGACGGCAGAAGGGGCAGTTGACGGCATGGGAGATGCCGCTATTGGCCGACTCTCGTCGTAGATCGCAACACTGCCCCCTGCACAAAAGCCCACTTTTTGCGCACAACAGACGGGAAATAGACGTCGTTCGGCACAGATTCACGAGCAAGGCGCGCAGGGAAAAGATTTCCTCCCGATGGAATTGTCCGCCGTGGTCCTCCAGCCCATCAGAAGGTGTTGACGCTCGCCAGTCCAGATCGATTCGATGGCTTCCTACGGAGTAGTGAAGTCAAGCCTCGGGGTGACGGGTGTCAAACGAGGGTCTCGTGCGAACCACGTTTATGGCCTACCGCGTTGGCCCGCCATCAGCCGGCCAGTTCGATTGGATGGTGCACACGATGGCGGCGCTGTGGATGGTGGTGGCCACACTGAATCACCACGGCACACGCGTTCATGCATTGACGAGAAAAAAGCAGACTGGTTTGGTTGAGGCGCAGTGCCCGCACATGTTGATGGGAGTTGGGGCAAGGGAGGCGGCATGCGAGGAAAATACTCACCGGGCCGACATGTCCTCATCCAGACGCAGTCCGCGGAGACTGCCAGAGAATGTCGAGCGGCTAAGCTTTGAATCTCGTGATGAGCCTTGGATGGCTGAACGCCAGACGCAGGGATCCGACCCCGTGTTGTCACAGTCGCGGATTGTCTGAGTCTTCTCTGCTGAGCCGCCTGTGCCACAGCAACAGGTTCTCCACGGCATGCTGCTGCGTTGCCTGGCGTTTATTACGGTCAGCTGCCTCCGTCTTGTTTGAGATGAAGGTGATGGGCCGTGCCCTGCCGCTCATGCCGTGCTGCGCTAGACGACATCATCAGTTCAACTCTTGAACTTGTCTCAGCGGCTGCCGGAGCCTGAACCATCTGCCGCGAAATCACGGCTTCCAGGTGTGTCGATTCAAGCTTGCTCTGGTTCGTCTCTCACTCAGAACAACCAGCTCGTCGGTCCGCAAACGCTGTGCGTCGAGTGCTTGAGCTTCCCAGCACTGCATGCTTCCTCGCACAGAGGCATCGATCCATCGAGGTGCCTATCAAGGCCCTGTGTTCCTGCAGATGAAATGCAGCATATTGGCGGCAATCGCTTCTTGAGCTGTGCGACATCACAGGCGGTCAAGTCAGACAGGCCTCGCGGCAACGGCATGTTGTACAACTGCCCGCAGTCCGCCTACCCTAGAGCACATACTTTTCGCCCCACGCCGGGAGTCCGGGATTCCGTCTATCCCAGGCGCCAATGGCCGCTCACGGGATTGTGCTCCGTGTACCTTGAGTAGGCACAAGAGGGTGCCCAGCGTGGTTCCATCTGTTTTGCGGATTTATCCAGAGATGAAGACGTTGCTCATCCAGACATGACGAGATGACACTCGAAATGTCAAACCTACAACACCCTGACCAGAGAAAATTGTTGACGGACGACATCTTAGCGCCGCTTAAGAAGTCTTTAACTAAAGTCTTGGATATTAATTCTGTTTCTTAGTATGGCAGGTAATGCTTTCGGACTCCAACGACATCGACGGGCTTGGGTGTGTCGGCAGGTCCAAAATAGGAAGCTGACCTGCCAAATTGCAGCTCAACAACACCGAGGACGGCAGAGCCTCTCAGCTGATCCTCCGCCAGACACAAACCAAAGAACCAACAGCCAACAGCCAACAGCATCGATGCATCACAAAAGCATCACTATCCACACCGGCCTCCTCTTCGACCCCAAGGCCAAAGCCTTTCGGGAAAATGTGTCAGTCACAGTCGACATCGAGACCGGGGCCATTGCCGACGTGTTTGAGCGCGACAACTCGGACAAAGGCATCAAAGGCGGGGATATCGACCTGCGCTCCAAAGTTGTCATGCCGGGCTTCGTAGATGCCCACACTCACATATTCCTGCATTCCTATGAGTAAATGCCACCACGCAGTGTCAGGTGACCCTCGGTAGTAACGCATCGCCCAGAGAACGGCCCGCGCAGGAACAGATGCGGGACGAGAGCATCGTCGAGCGCACCATTCGAGCAACCAACCACGCGCGCCGGGCTCTCCTCTCCGGCTTCACTACCTATCGCGACCTAGGCTCTGAGGGGATGGGATCTTTCGATGCAAGCATTAGGGACGCCGTCAATCGTGGACTTATTCCCGGGCCGCGTCTCTTCGTTGCCACCCATGCTCTCACCAGCACGGGCTCGTATGAGATGCGAACAGAGAACTCGGCGAATGGCGTATCCGGCCCACAGATATCTGATGCCTGCGACGGCCCTGTTGGTGTTCGACGAGCAGTTCGCCGAAGGGTTGCAGATGGTGCGGATGTCATCAAGTTTTATGCGGACTACAGGAGGAAGATCATGCGGTTTCCGCCGGTCCAGACGCATCCGTATATCAGAGGTATGCCTTTTCCGCCGAAAGAGGCCAACCCGCAAGTGGTCATGTTCACACAGGAGGAGATGAACGCCATAGTCGACGAAGCGAGCCTTGCTGGCTTGCCCGTGGCCTGCCATGCTGGCACAGCAAAGGGAGCCATTATGGCAGCCAAGGCCGGTGTTACGAGCGTCGAGCATGGCTCAGAAGGAGGGGAGCCACTTTTCAAGGAACTACGGAGACACGAGTGCGTCTTTGTTCCGACTTTGGCTGCCACCGAAGCCATCCGTAAGGACGAAGCTGAGGCGGCCCAGCGTCAAGTCAAGCAAGCGTTCGACATGGGGGTTCGCCTGGCAGCCGGGGGCGATACCGGTGTGTTTAACCACGGAGAGGGCGCCCGAGAGATGGAGCTCATGATCGCTGCCGGCATACCCGTCGAGGACGTCCTGGAAGCCTGCATGCTCGGTGGGTGGGAAGCCTGCGGCCGAGATTCGTGCGGCTATCGGTTCGGTTGGCTGGCAAAGGGCAACAGGGCGGACATCATTGCTCTGGACACAGACCCGCGAGCGGACAAGCAGGCGCTTCGCAAAGTGAGCTTCGTGATGAAGGACGGCAAGATATGGAAGCACGCCGGCATCCCGGTGGGGGTCATAGACCAGATCCTTCACGAGGTAGGCCAAGACGAACCAACCTGGCAGCTTGAATAGACTGCTCGGCCCGTCTTGAGTCTGGGGAGCACGGCAGCCAGCCCGATTAGACGCGGATAGTATCAACTGACGCTGGGGCGCAATGCAGGACCACGCGCATGATCCCCCCGGATGCAACGTCGATTGAGCGCCTCGCCTGTACTTTGTACTTCGTACCACCCGACCTGCTAAGATGATCTGCAGGCTCGCGATGCGCACGGGGAGGTCGGAGCCGTTTGGGCAACGCCTCCAATTAGAAGGCCCCGAACAGGGTCACGACTCACCCCGCCCCCCGACTTTGGCCAACTTTACCCCAACGTGCAGGTTAATCTCCAAAACGACCTTCCAACGCGGCAGATGCTGTTGGGCAACAATATTTCATACATACGGGCTCTTCCCATTGGCTGTCGACTAATACGACATGATGAGTTCCCCCGTGCCTCTCGGCTAATACCTACTTCATCATATAGGCTTCCCCTATGTTGGGTTTCATCGCGCGGCCTTGATGCGCATGGGACCCGAGACCCCATATCTCCGCCGGGTCTCAATGGCATGTACGCTCCCAGGGGGTCACAAGGGCCGTGTAAGGGCCCGGTTGCTGCTGGTGTATAAAGAGGCCCCTTCTCACAATGTGATGAGAAGATGGGCCGTGGAGCAAGTCAACAGATGCACTGCTCTGACGGGAATACACTTTAGCCAAGATGAAGCTGTCTACGGTGCTCTATACGGCCTTTGCCCTGCCAGTCTGTGATGCCCTCAGTCTCACGGGCTACGGCGGCCGGCCGTTCAACATCGTCCGCGAGCCAGAGAAGCGTGCCGTTCTCCAAGACATTGTCACCTGGGATGAGCACTCTTTGTTCATCCACGGCGAGCGTGCCATGATGTTCTCGGGCGAAGTCCACCCGTTTCGCCTCCCGGTGCCATCCCTCTACCTGGACTTGTTCCAGAAGATCAAGGCCATGGGCTTTAACATGGTGTCCTTCTACGTCGACTGGGCGCTGCTCGAGGGAAAGCCCGGCGAGTACCGCGCCGACGGCGTCTTTGACTTGGAGCCCTTCCTTGAGGCAGCCAAGAAGGCGGGCATCTACCTCCTCGCCCGGCCGGGCCCGTACATCAACGCTGAAGTATCTGGCGGAGGCTTCCCGGGCTGGATGCAGAGGATCAACGGCGTCCTGAGAACAGACAAGGGTGACTTTCTGGGCAAGACGGATAAGTGAGCCAATCCTCAGTCTTGGCATGGCTGGATGCACGTTACTGACATCGGGCAGTTACATGGCTCACGTTTGCGCCACCATCGCAAAGCATCAGATCACGGAAGGCGGGGCGGTTGTCTTGTTCCAGCCAGAGAATGAGTACAGCTACGGCCACGATATTCCGTTCCCCAACGGCAAGTACATGCAGTACGTGATTGACCAGGCTCGGCGTGCGGGCATCGTGGTCCCCATGATCAACAACGACGTTGGCCCTGGTGGCAACTACGCGCCCGGCAGTGGCGTGGGTGAAATGGACATCTATGTAAGTCTGACCTCCTGACATATAGATTGAGAGCGTGGATGCTGACCTCTCCCAGGGCCACGACAGTTATCCTCTCGGGTTCAATTGTGTAAGCGTTGAAATTGTGGTAAAGTTGGACCTTGTTCTAACCGCAAATCAGGCAAATCCATACACATGGCCGCCAAACAAGATGCCCACAGACTTTCACCAGCGGCATATGATGCAGAGCCCCAAAACCCCATACTCCATCATCGAGGTATGCCACATGGATGCTTCGGCTCACGTCTAATTTGATCTGACGTTGTCCGCAGTTTCAAGGCGGCTCCTTTGATCCGTGGGGCGGGTATGGTCTCGAGCAGTGCTCCGTCCTCGTCAACCACGAGTTTGCGCGCGTCTTCAACAAGAACAGCATGGCCGCCGGCGTGACAATCTTCAGTCTCTACATGGTAAGAGCTGGCTTGCAGCGCAGTGAGTAGAGTACAGAGCTGACGTTGCTTAGATCTTTGGCGGTACCAACTGGGGCAATCTGGGACACCCTGGTGGTTACACTTCATATGACTACGGCGCTGTAAGCACGTCTTTAAAGTGAACGGGAGGACAACAAGTGCTGACAAGACGCAGTGCATCAGAGAGAACAGAGTGATCGATCGCGAAAAGTACTCGGAAGTCAAGCTCGAGGGCGAGTTCTTCAAGGTGTCGCCCGGCTATCTCGTCGCCACACCCGGACCCCTGAGCACCACCGTCTACAGCGACAACGCAGACATCGCCGTCACGCCTCTCCTTGGCAACGGCACGGGCAGCTTCTTCGTCGCGCGCCACACCGACTACGCGAGCACCGCGTCGACGTCGTACAGGCTCAAGCTGCCCACGTCGGCCGGCACCGTCACCCTCCCCCAGACCGGCGGCTCGCTGTCCCTGCACGGCCGCGACTCCAAGGTCCACGTCGTGGACTACCCCGTCGGCGACTTCTCGCTGCTCTACTCGACGGCGGAGATCTTCACGTGGAAGAAGTTTGGCGACAGGACCGTGCTGGTCATGTATGGCGGGCCGGACGAGACGCACGAGTTTGCGGTCAGGGGCGACGGCCGCGTCTCGCGTGTCGAGGGAGATGATTTCTCGATGACGACGATGGAGGGTAACTTGGCCGGGGTTGTCCGGTGGAAGACGTCACCGGAGAGGCAGGTGGTTCAGATTGGCGACCTCGCCGTCTACATGGTTGGTGAGTGACGGTCCCCTACCCCCCTAGTCTTTCTGACCCGTGTTGACGAGTGTGAATAGACCGCAACTCAGCGTACAACTATTGGGTCCCCGTGCTGCCCAAGGACGGCAGCGCCTACGGCAGCTCCATCATGAATCCCGCGGCCGTCATCGTCAACGGCGGCTACCTCATTCGCTCCGCCTCCATCGACGGCTCCTCGCTCCTCCTGCAGGCCGACTTCAACGCCACCACGTCCCTCGAGGTCATCGGCGCGCCCGAGGGCATCTCCCGGCTCAAGGTCAACGGCAAGACGATCCCGCACACCACCTCCAAGCTCGGCAACCTGATCTCCAAGCCCGACATCCAGATCCCCCAGATCGCCGTCCCGGACCTCTCCAAGCTCGAGTGGTACCAGGTGGACTCGCTGCCCGAGCTGCAGTCCGGCTACGACGACGGGGCCTGGCCAGTCGCCGACCGCAAGACGACCAACAACACCGCCGCGCCGCTCAGGACGCCCGTATCGCTGTACGGCGCCGACTACGGCTTCAACACGGGCGCGCTCGTCTTCAGGGGCCACTTCACCGCGGGCGGCACGGAGACGCAGCTGCGCCTCTGGACAAAGGGCGGCGACGCCTACGCCAGCTCCGCGTGGCTCAACGGCACGTTCCTCGGGTCGTTCAACAACCCCTCGGCCAAAGAGGACAACACCGCGACGTACCAGCTCTCCGGGCCTCTAAACAGCGGCGCCAAGTACGTCCTCACCGTTGTCGTCGACAGCACCGGTCTCTACGAGAACTTCAACTCGGGCTACGACGACATGAAGTCCCCGCGCGGCATCCTCGACTACGCGCTGCTCTCCGCCAACGGCGACGACACGAAGACGCCCATCTCGCCCTGGAAGATGACCGGCAACCTCGGCGGCGAGAACTACGCCGACAAGTTCCGCGGCCCGCTCAACGAGGGCGGCCACTTCTTCGAGCGCCAGGGCTACCACCTCCCCTCGCCGCCCACGCGCAAGTTCTCCCGCGGCAGCCCCTTAGAGGGTACCGATCACGCCGGCATCACCTTCTACGCCGCCAAGATGCACCTCGACTACAGTGACAAGTACGACATCCCCCTGTCCTTTGTCTTCGACAAGGGCGGCGCCGACTTTCGCGCCACGCTCTTTGTCAACGGCTTCCAGTACGGCAAGTACATTAGCAACATCGGCCCGCAGACCGACTTCCCCGTGCCCGAGGGCATCCTCAACTACCGGGGCGACAACTGGGTCGGCGTCGCCGTCTGGGCGCTCGACAAGGGCGGCGCAAAGGTGCCGGGGCTGAAGCTCAAGGCTGGTACGGCGGTGTTGACTGGTCGCGAGAAGGTTTCCTTCATACGCAGCCCAGGGTACGGCACGCGACGCGACGCATACTAATGGCATATGACAACGGTTGAACAAACTGGCGTTATGCTTTCAATTTTTTTTGGGGGTTTTTTGCAATATAATCCATGGATGCCTTGAACTGGGCGCTCCCATATGTAATCTGTACGCAGTTTGTCATAACATCGTTTAAATTGACCCATCTAGATAATGATACAGTCTCTCGCCAGACGGCATTGTAGTTCCAGGGGTATATTCTTCCTCCGACCTCGACAACAAAAACACAACAAAGCAAACAAGACAACCAAAGAGATAGCAAAAATGGATCCCACATCGCATATGTACAAATTGTAAATCTCGTATGATGCAAGTGGAAATCAAGTACGCCGTGGCCGCAGCCATGTTCGTCAGAAGTGGGGGGTTGCAGACCACTGAGAATGAGAGAGAAATGACCAGAGATCCCGTCTACCTGGACGATGAATGAAGTGTCAAGTATTGGTCGGCGGCACAACTCGAGTGCTGATGCGGTGGGTATAAGTGACAAACGGAACGCCGTGTATGTGGTATCGCGAAAGGACAGAAGTGCGCCGCCGGTGAACCGTACATCCAGTCAAAGGAACTGTGTTGAATGAGCATCCTAGCCCCATACCGGCGCGTTCTTGTAGGCCGGCGAGTTGTAGCTGTGAAGGATACGATACTGTTGGCCCTGGCCATCGCTGTGTGGGCGAGAGCCTGTGCTTCGATCGCGAAAATGAGGCTGACGAAAAACGACAGGAGGCTGTCGGCTCGGGCCTCCGTAACTGTGCCGTACCTGCGGCTGCTTACCAGCCAGCGATGGATCCTGAGTTCTAATCTGCGACGGATGCCATTGAGAGCTGTGTCGCAAAAGAGCAGCTTCAGAAGAAGTCGACGATGACTGGGAAGACTTCTGCTGGCTAGAGCTTTTCACACTGCTATTTCTCATGCTTATTGGCGGCGGCAATTTGCTGCCGTGCAGGCTAGGCTGAGAAAGGGTCGGATAAGGAGGGATAGCGAGCGAGACTTTGAGGTCCGGTGCCGATGACCGAGACTTGAGAGCGTGCGTCTCCGAGGAATATGCTGGTGGCTTTCGGTTTGGCTTGGTCAGTGTCCTCCGAAGTCGCGATGAACGGGGTTCGTCGCCATTCACACTTGTCAAAATGTGCAAATCAGCTCCGTTGCAGGGCCCGGCGCCCGCGGCAGCATCCATGCGAGCGACTCCGGAGATAAAGTCATAGTCTTCCTCGCTGCGGCCTAGCATTCGCGACCCTGAGCCTACTGGCTTGCGCTTGATGGATACTCGAGGGGCGAGATTCCATGGCGGCGCTGACTCTTGAGCTTGGGTGCGCGGAACGACCGGGAGAGACTGCCTTTGATGCTGCGACTCTTGGCGTGGGAGGGTTCTTTCCGACTGTGCTTCTCGAAACGAGTCCACATCTAGCGTCCTGGCGTCTGCAAGATCTAGACTTTCCACACTCATGATTGTCTTCAGGGTTTCCTGACTCGACTCGACTCTGAGGGCGATCCGTTTCGACGCAGTCGGGAATAGCCCACTGTGCTCACGCAGCTTTTCTTCTATGTCAGAAGGAACCGCTGGAATCGTCTCATGAATATCATGAGGCATGTATGCCGTGGGAAAACCCTGCCTCTTGGTGCTTCCGGCAAGAAGACGATGCAATTTCCCTTGCTTGCCCATGGTGCCGTTGTTGAGCCTTTCTGAGGTCTCTTGCAAGTGGCCAGCCTCAACATCGGCAGATCTGGTACGGGAGTGCTTAGACAAGACCCCAGACTCTGACGATTGGAGCTCGTGGTTCTTGCCGGCTCGCGTCGACAAACGCGACATAAATGCGAATGAAGCTCGAGACGATGAAGTAGACTGATTGCCCTTGCCAGGATGTGTGCCATTCTCAGGGGATGGCCGCGACGAGTCTCCCGCCTTGGGGCCAGCAGCCTCTGCATCGCGACGTTTCTTGGAGCCGGAACGGATTGATCGAAGTGAGAAATTGGAGCTGTAGCCACTGTCTGCTTGGGACAGAATCTTTCGTGAACTGGTGGATGACGAAGTCGAGGTCGAAACGAAGCCGCTGTCTGACCGAGCCATTGAACTTCCGGGGGGTTTGCCGGAAGACCGAAGCCCGTCGCTATTGTCTCGAAACTTGGCACTTGGGTCTTCCCTGACGTCCAGGACTTCCGGTGATAGATACTCTGCCTCGATCCTTTCTTGTTCCAGCATGTTTTCACTGCTGTCTGGGCTGGTTTGACGGTCGGAGGTGGACCGGGAGTCAGTTGACTGGGGACTTGGCGTCGCAGTGACTGTGCACTCCTCATTCGGGCCCAGCAACCAAGAGCTTTCTATATCGAGCTCGAAATTTTGGCCTGAAGTAGACTCGCTTGTAGCGCCGGACAAGACCGGAATCGCATCGTTGGCAAGAGGCTGCACGATGTTGACGGTGTGGTCAGAGCACAGCTTGTCGCTCAAGATGACACCTTCTGTCAGTGGCCATGCAGGCTCATCGTGAGCGAAACGTTCCGGTTCAGAGTGGCGCGCAACCGGATTACCGATTTCGACCGCAGGACTTCGAACAGGCGAACCATTTGTGATACGCAACGTTCCAAACTTCATGCCTCCAAGCTGCCTGTAGTCCTCTTCACACGGCGTGACGGCGCGCTCCCGATTTTCGGATACGAGAGAGTACGATGGTAGAGAAAGGTGACTATCAATCTGGTGCGTGGGCGAGTCGTAGCTGGGTTGGGTTGCGGGCGTTGCGTGATTGACCTGGATGCTCGGGAGTGTTGGCGATTGGGGGTCAACCCTCACCCCGCGGGTAGCTACTCCGGGTGTCTGAATGAGAGAGCGCCGGCGCATAGGTATGTACAGTGACGCATCTGAAGGATTCCGAGCAATTGGGCTGCTGACGGTTTCTGGCGGTCGAGGAGAAAGGCATGGAGCATCCGCGGATTGGGAGGTCTCAGACTTGGTATCGGCAGCGGCAGACTGGGTCGTTTGTAGGCAGTTCGGATCTACACTTGAGGGTCGTCGACTGCCAGACGGACGATTGTCCGACTGCGTCCACCCTTGCTGTTCTCGATAGCTATTTCCATGCACACTAATATTGCAAGTTAGATCGGGCTTCCTCAAGGGTATGAAGGCATCACTGAGACACGAACCTATGAGTCCGACTTGGGGGCTGGACGCCGCCTCCGCTGTGGCGGACCATGGAATTGGCCCTGCTGAGCCGGTCTTCCGTGGCCGAGCTTGAAACCCCGGTGCTTCTTCGCCCCCCTCTGTCATGCGATGGCGCCGGTACGACGATGTTGGCACTTTGAACTCCAGACTCTCGCATCGAAAGCCGTCGGTCGGCTGCTGAGCTGTTGGCAGGGGCGTCTTCGAACTCGACGAGCGCATCTTGTGTTGGAGATGGAAACCTTTCAAGAGCAGGGCGCGAGCCGGCAAGATAGTTGTGAGAGTACCGCGTGCTGCTGGAGGCGGACAAGTCGCTCGGGCTCAGTAAGTCGGCTGCTGAAAGTCGGTTGCCTGGTCTGGGCTTGGACAGCCTCTGAGGAGTCTTTCGCGACGCCTCTGAAGAAGACGTATTGCCCATCACAGCGGTATCGCCACCGCTATTGCGTAGAGGCGCGAGAGACGGCGACGATGGCGGAACTGACCAGGAGGGAGCTCTGGCGGATGGACATGAGAGCTCCCATCGGTGGTGGCAAGGAGCGGTGTTAGTCGGACATGGGAACGGGAGCTGGAGCTGAGCTGTGCCTATGCGTTCCTCCCTGGCATCCTGTCTGGCGTTTGATTGCCGCTGGGAGTCTGGGACGACACACCGACCGATGCGAAACGGGAGAGGACGTCGGATAAAAGAAGGTGAGGTTACGGTGAGGTCGGGAGACGTACGGAGGAGGGATGGGAGTGAGGTGGGAGGGGAAGGAGGTGACGAGGAAGGTGCAAGGAAGCAAGGCTGCCTGGGTGTGGCACCGACTTATTATTATTACAGCCTTCAACCTTTCGGGTGTCATTTGCCATGACCGCTCTCTTCCTTCACGCACCCGTGTTGCCCGCTGTTTTAAAAAGGCACATCCAACCCATCCAACCCGAAGAGGGGGGCGACATTCGGTTCGAAATCGGCCTAGCCGACGAGGCAAGCAGCCACTGCCGAACCGTCCAAAGCAAGGCACAGCCATGGCCAGGCGCCGTCGACAACCAGGTTCTGCAGCCTCCAGCCTCCACTGCCCTCCACTCTGCCCTCCAGGGCTCAGCATGGCGTTGGTGGAGCGGCCCAGCTGGACCGGCATTGCTCACCCCATGATCCAATCGTCTCAGACGTCAGACCCCAAAGCCTGACGGCATATGCAAGTTGGAGCGTGTTGGAGCTGCACAGGCCACGTCCAGGCCAAGCACCACGGCCGCCTGCTCCTACGCGTCCGTTTGATTGGCAATGACGGGTCCCTCTGCGCTCTTCTATCGCGAGCTCGGTGCCCTGCGGATGAGACATCAAACGCCGTGGCCACGGTCCTGGCCACGGTCATGGCCTTGGCTGAATTTCCCCGCGACAGCGACATGGACAGGGGGTCGACTGGGCACCCGCCGTCTTCTGAACGCAATCTGTCCAGCCAGGTTCGCACGACATGACAGCTCCGCGATCCCTGCGGCCAGTCCCCACGGGATGACGAACCGTTTGTTGCTCCTCCGTCATTCTCTTCCTCCTCTGTCATGCCCCTGAGTCGAAAACGAACGAAGATGGGCAAACGATGCACCCTCCGACCGCTCATCTCGGGCCCGAATACGATTGGTGCTAGAATGGCGAGACAACTCTAAATAGCAGGTGAAACTCTGCATCGTCATGGACCGACCGGCGACCGTTTCCACGCCCCTGCTCTCCACTGCCGATTGCACGAAGGCGCTCTACCCCACGGTCTCTGCGGAATATTATAACGGGAGATCAATATGCGTTGTCAGACACTTGAGAGCGTCCTTGCTGTAGGTAAATGACACACGCGTCAATGCACCACCACCCCAGGCCTTCGTATGCAGCCGAACCTGGAATCCTGGATAATACCGTGCGCTCAACCCAGGTTTTCCAGCTTCCCCAGATTCCCTTCCAAGCAATCGCCTGGTTGCCTCCTCTAACACCAATCATCGTTTTCTTCAGCAGTTGGTGCGCCACACCTCCTCTGAGTTCGTCGTATTCCTCCTCAGCCACCCTGGCTGTGTTTTGTGATGGTGTCTGGCCGATTGCAAGTCGGCGCCACACATCACGATCGATCAGTCATCATCGATGGGTTCGATCGGTGAGCTGGACAACCGGTTACCGGACATCCCACCTCCATTTCTAGTAGGGCAGATCAGTTTCAGACTCTGCGAGAGGCCTTTTCGCGACGAAAATAGAGTCAGGACATGGTGCTTGTGACAAAAAGGAGCTGGTGGGCGAGTCAAACGCCAGCTGCTTTTTGAGTTCGGCTGAGGATACGCTTGTTGCGACTGAACCTTCGACAGTTGGCGGTCGCATTGAGCGGCGCCACTCGACTCGGGCTTGACGGCACTCGGAAGTCAGTCATGCGACAGCGCTGCTGATTACCCCTTACAGGTGGAACGATCTCTGTCGATCAACCTCGGGTAAGACCGCGAGATGAGGAACTCGAGACAGATCGAACTCTCTCTACTGTCTCCAGAGACTCCAACACAATTGCTTGCTAATGGCCATTATGCCGTTGGCTGCGGTTTGATGCGCCCGCAGCTCGACCTTCCCGACAAACCGTCAGCTACTTTCGCTGTTACGGACCAGCCGAGGCAAAGGATCTTGAGCTCTCATAACTGGATCGCCAGAGCGTGTCTAGGTATGACGTCGAACTGACAGGCCAAACCTGCGTAGACCCCTGACGGACGCACAACCGACGGCATGTCCCAACATCGCACCACCGGGCATAGGGCACGCGTGAAACAGCAATCGACTACTAGACTCGTCATGATCTTCAACCCTAATCAACACATTTGCAAATTCAGCACACAAATATTCAATCAACATTTCTGCCAACGTTGCATCACGGCATGTGCAACGATACTTGACCGAGCGGCGGTTTGAGCACCTACTCCGTACTGCCCCCGGTCCTAGAGGTGTGCTTTGGCTTTACTCTACGGAGTACGAATACACTTGGCGTCTCAATGACAAGTGCTTCGCCTATTCCCTCACGGACCACAATCACATCGAATGGGCGAACCAATATCGGTTCACAAGGACAAATGACTGCAATTTTGACCTCCTCACGGTTCGCGATGATGCAATGCATTTCAGAACGCAGTGCATGTGAGATAATGTACCGGGCGTTTTTCTTTGTTTTTCTTTGTTTTTCTTTGTTTTTCTTTGTTTTTGGGAAGAGCATGTCTGTGCTCTGACTAGGACCAAGGGTCATAGCTATAAGAGGTCAGAGAGTCGGCTCACAATTCTTGCTGGTCCTTTGAGTCTTCCGCCGAACGACTCTCGAATATTTGACCTTGCTTGACGGTAATATCTTCCAAGTTTCGGACAAGACCGCCGCCATGTCTGCCAACAACAAACCAGATGCCACAGCCTCCGCCCAAGCGACTTCAAAACGAAATGCCACCCTCCGAGCCTCTCGTCACCAATCGTAGAACAGATGCACCCAACACAATCCCTCGGTCAAGGCCAGCAAAGACAACCTCCCCGAGTCCCACGCCCAAGCCTACCGCCTGGCACGGCTCCCTCCAGCAGAGCCTTTCGACCAGACCTAGTCGGAGAGGCTGCCGACCAATGCCTCACTCCTCCTTGCCGCCCAGGCTGGCCGCCTCAGACTCGTTGCCGGAAGCCACGTCGTCGGACGTCCAATTGGGACACTGCCAACCAGGCGAGGATATGATGGTCAGGAGCGGCACGGCGGCAGGAGGGTAAAGGACAGTACCGGGTCGGAAATCATTGGGATGAACCCTTCGGGGCCGATCCATCATTATGGATTCGATCGGGAGCATGAGACTGACTGCCGCGAAAAGTCGAGAGTTCTCATGGGCCGTCCGGGCGCGGCTGATGAACCACCGGTCTGTGGAGGAAGTGGCCAGGGAGCTTTTTAAGCGCACTGTGAGTGCTGGCATTTTCGATGCTGTTTTGCATCGAGTACACACGTCGAACACGTTTGTGTTTACTTGCTCCTCGCCAACAACCACCGCGCATCCCATACTCACTCCCCAATCACATACGTACACCCCTGAGGCCCCATCCAAACCTCATGTACCCTCCCCGCGTCGACGTCCACCCGCGAGCCCACGCCGTACGTGACCTTTTCGCGGTCCGCCTCGTCGGGGTACCACAGCGTCATCTCGCCCGCGAGGACCAGGTGCGTTGTCAGGCCGGCGTGCGAGTGCGGCGCGTAGTGGTAGTTGCTGCGTCGAACACAAGCAAGTCAGTCCCAGGCCATTCTCCTTTAGTTTCTGTGTTTCGTCTTTGGCAGGGTGTCGTGACATGGATGACTTACGGCCCGTCGCTCCAGGTAAAGACCTGGTCGAAGCCCCAGGACCGGACCTGCGCCTCGTGTTGCCTGCCCATTGCGCGTATTCTCCGATTTTATGAGGCCCGGTACGTAGCAGGATTGGGGTATGCGAGAAACAAGAGGGTTTGGAAGTGTGCTGGGTGAAAGATGGAAGAATGGACGGCTGTTGAGGTGACCAGCGCATGACCTCATACCGACGGCCCCACTCACGGCGTGGCCCCACCCGCCCCGTGCCGCCCGCCGGCGTCGCGGGAAGCTTCTTGGCACCTGCCACGCCGTTGGGAGACGAGGACTTCGCAACCTCGCCGGAGGCCCAATGATGAAGACGAGCCGCGACGTGCGAGGGCTTGATACGCCCCGAATCCGGACCATGGCCAATCAACCCGTCATGCTCTCCTCGCTATCCAATCGGTGGCCCCAAGCACGAAGGCACCAGCTGGTCGTACGCCCCAAGCCACCAGCACAAAACACCACGGCTCCCCCATCTCGTCACCCGGTCCCCCCTGCGAGCCTTGAAAGCGCGAGTCGAGTCTCCAGTGGCCCCAGCCCGCGCCACGCAGCAAACAGCCCAGGCATCTCAGCCCTGTGGCCTCCCGTCCGGCCCACGCCAATCACCATCCCCGTGCTCATCCTCCCCCTTTCCCGCCCTGGCAAAGACAGACACTCGCGTGCTGGGCTGGGCTGGCTGCTCCACGCTGCCCATCAATGCAATGACGGGCATGCGTCCCACATGTGCAGCGCCCGTCTGTACTCGTAGGGCTGTGCTTCGCTGCAGCTACCCACTAGTGCCGGGCCTGGTCCCCCATACCCTGGCCAACGAGACGACCCTGTCGCGACTCCAGCAGCGCATTGGCACCGCGCTGCGGAGTGAGGCTGCAGACGCTTCGCTGCTGACCCGCCGGAGCCCTTGGTGCTGACATATTCGTCCACAGCTTGGGCCGGACGTGGATTCTCTCCCTCTTTTCCTGTGCGTCTTCGTCCTTGGTCATCTGGTCGCAGAGCTGTGATTGCGAGCGTCTCATCGTGCCCTGATCTTCGTCACCATCTGGTCCCTCCCAAGCCGCATGTCTCGCACAAGCCGTCTCTGCGGCTGACGTTGCCACCAAGTCCGCCCCCGATGTCCGCCTCTGCGAAGCATTGAACCGGCCTTTCCCTCCATCCGCAACCGCCCAGAGCACCCAGTCGCCATGTCTCTGTGGTGCGGGCTCTTCGTACGGCTCCTCGATATCCCCTCCCGCTGGTCGATGTGCGTTCGTCGACGGAACGGCCAGAGCTAACAGTCACTTCCATCGCAGCGTCGCAGTCGCGCCCCCGGCGACAAGGCACACGACGTGCCTCGCCGAGCGCGCACCCTCTCCATCTTCGGCAACTCGAACCCTCACTCGCTCCGGGCCCTGCGGCGCATGGTCGGCGTCACCGCGTTCACGAACCCCAACGATGAGTCCTCGAGCGAGGGCTCTACCGGCTCCTCCAAAACCCCCGAAGTCGACATCCACATGAGCACCGATATGCGCGAGGCGCTCGAGCGCGTGTATAACGAATTGCGAGGCACCGACTCGCTCCTGTCGAAGGACAAGTTCTGCAAGTTCCTGAAGGAAGTCCAGGGCGAATCTACCGTCGATCTCGACCGGGACAGGTACACCTGCGGCGAGTTCCTCTACGTCTGGCTCAAGCAGTACGGCACAGACGCCGTTGCGCCGCCTCCCGAGAAGGATTTATCCAAGCCTCTCACGAATTACTTCATCAACAGCAGCCACAACACGTACCTGGATGGGCATCAATGGGCTTCCACGAGCAGACCGGAAGCCTACAAAACCGTTCGTTCTTCCCCTTCCCTGCGCAGCATTGCGCTCCCTGGCTGACCCGAACACACCCCATAGGCCCTTTCAAGAGGATGCCGCTGCATTGAAATTGACGTCTGGAATGGCGATGCGGTTCCCTCGAGAGGCAGGTCAAAGTCTCCGCACGGCGAGCATGGCCGCGGCCTCTCGGGAAGCTCTCTACCGACCGCGGCCCTGAACATCGTCGACACCATGGAGGACACGTACGAGACGGCCAGGTCGTACCTCGGCGACAAGCCTGCGGCGCACTCTCGAAGCCCCAGCTCCAACAGCCGCGCCATGGCCGAAGATGTGTCCCCAAGGTCCAGCGTCCAATTTGCTGCTGCCGCTGCTGCAGACCCCCACGAATCCTACGACAGGCTTGATATCGCGCGTGGTACGGCGCGTGCTCGCGCTCGACAGCTCATGCCGCCAGGCGAGCCCATCGTTACCCACGGCTGGACGTTGACCGTTCCCTGCGGTTTCCGCGAGGTCTGTGAGGCGATCAAGGAGTCCGCCTTTGTGGACAATGAACTCCCAATCATCATCAGCCTCGAGGTCCACGCCGACTTGGAGCAGCAGGAAGTCATGGTCAAGATCATGAGGGAGGTATGGCAAGACCTGCTAGTCAGCGAGCCTTATGAAGGCTGCGACCCGAGATTTCGAGTCCCCACGCTCGATGCGCTCCGGAACAAGATTCTCGTCAAGGTCAAGAGGGCAACGGCAAAGATGATTGCGACCCGGAGCACGACTGACCTGCCCATGCACGTCGCGGCGGACGATGATGCGTCACTCTCGGACGACGAGCGACCGCCTGCACCTCCCTGTCGCTCCCCAAGACTTGACAAGGCGTCCTCAGCGCCTACGGGAGCACAGGAAAAGAACGCCAAGGTCCGCATCTGCCAGAGCCTTGCCGAGCTCGCCGTATATACGCGTAGCGAGCGCTTCGAGAGCCTGGAAACACCCCAGGCCAAGAAGCCGACGCACATATTCTCCATTAGCGAGAACAGAATCCTGGAACTGTACCAGAAGCACCACCGGGAGGTGTTTATGCACAACAAGAACTACTTCATGAGGGCGTTCCCGAACGTTCGCCGAATCGACAGCTCCAACCCCGACCCGAGCCTGTTCTGGCGAAAGGGCGTCCAGATGGTTGCCATGAACTGGCAGAACTTGGACGAGGGCATGATGCTCAACGAGGGCATGTTCGCGGATGAGAAAGGCTGGGTCTTGAAGCCCCCGGGATACCAGAGCTCTGACAAGACGAGCGACACGCAGGATCTCGCCGCGCCCGGGTGCACCATGGACCTCAGCATCACCGTCTTCGCTGGCCACAACCTGCCTACCAAGAGCACCGACGACGACGCCGAAAACGCACGCAGCGGGAGCACAATCCGGCCTGTCGTCAAAGTCGAGCTGCACATCGAGAAGCCGGGCGGCGCGGACAAGGACGGCGCGAAGGCCGAATGCCCGTACAAGCAGCGAACAGATGCGAAAAAATCGAGCAACCCCAATTTCGGAGTTACTGGGAAAGCGCTGCAGTTCCGCAGCATACACAAGGTGGTGGGGGAGCTCAGCTTCGTAAGGTGAGTTGTCATTTTCTACGTGACGGTCAACCGGGATCCCATTTGCTGGACGCCTGCGGAGCCAACAACCTGGCTGAAGAAAGGATCGCCCAACCTCGAGTCCGCATCTTCATGCGGTGACAGCCATGCGGCTGCGCTGTTTTCATTAGTTGAAATGTGACTGTTCTCGCGCGCTTTGCGGTCGGGCGTTGCATCCAGCAGCGCGGTGTTGGCGACGAACTCCCAAAGGTTCGTCCCAGCCGTGTGGCACTTCGGGCTTGGCTCCGACGCCGACGACGACGCCGATTGAAGCTGTCGATGGCACCTTTTTCAGCCAACCAAGGGTCCTTGCCAGCCTGGCACGTCGGTATCCCTATCGAGTTGCAGGCGGGCCAATGGCAGTCGAACAATAGCGCTTTCCTGAAGTCAGGGCATGGAACTACGTACCCGGCGCAACCTCGCGACCACCCGGCTTCACGCCGGCATTTGGAGAAGGCTGAATAGAGTTGCCCGCACACGGCGCCCAGCGGTGGAGACCCTTACTTGCTGTGCACACCTGACTGACGTGTTTCTTCCTTTGCGCAGGTTCAAAATCGAAGACGAATCGCGAACGGGAATCGTCAGCTCCCCACTGCTCGCGTGGGCATGCATCCGGCTCGACCGCCTTCGGCCGGGCTACCGTTTCGTCCGGCTCATGGACATGAAGGGTAACCCGGTCCCGGGCGGCAAGCTCCTCGTCAAGGTTTCGAAGACGATGCGTTGAGGCGCACGTGAGCCAACCCTGTGCCGTCCATTGGACGCGCGCTGGTGAAGATGTTTCATGCGAGTAGCGATATGGTGGTGTAGATCGTGCATATGCGGGACAATCGGCGTTTGGCTGCCCTAGGATTCTTTCTCGATAGACACTTCCGGGAGACAGGTGAAAGTCTCCCACAGGCAGAGTGTTTTTTCTCCTTTGTTTGGCTGTTGGTGCCATGGCTCTGGGATAGAGACACGCCGAGCGGGCTATTCGTTGGGTTGGGATACCAGGCGTTGGAACAGATGATTCGGATGGACATAACAGCACCGATGGAATTCGGGTAGCCACTGTGTTTCCGTAGGCAAAATGAGAATACCCTCGTTGCATGCAAAGGAACCTCTCGTGGGCGCACAAACAACGCCCCTTGGCGGACGCATCGGTTTCCGGTCACTTTGCGGCTGCCTTGTCGAGGTTTGACGCAAGCCACACGACCGCTGGGACAATGCGCATGCGCTTGCACTTCGTAGGCTGTCCGGAACTCAGCCCCCGGCAGCCTGTCCAGTGACCACCCACCCCATGTTTGCTGTTGATACTGGCATCATGTCCGACAGCGTCGATCCCAGTACCCCGGTCTCGGCGCCCGTGCGGGCCATGGGTTCACGCCCCCCGGTCCGCCGAGAACCCTCAACGACAAGGAACTGCAGCATGGCGGGGCCCTCCAGGAATGGGCCCGGACGCTTTGGCTGGGCTCCCCTGCTCGGAACGGTGGAGGCTCCGTGCTCTAAACGGCGGTTGCTTTTTCCCCGTCCTGCTCCATGTCCATCGGGCCAATGCTATGTCAGGAACAATCCGTGTTTGCTCGGCCGAGCGCTGTGAGCCGCATCGGCTGATGCATGTGCTATTCCTTTGGGTGAAATTCTCCTGAAACGGACCAAGCCGGACCAACAAGGTAGGCACCTCGAAGTGAACACTTCTTGTTGGCCAACCTCGCAGAGATGTACTCGTAGACGGGCTTGGCTGCTGAGTCCTTCGTGCGTATGCTGTTTTATCGTGTGTACTCCTCGGCCGAGTTGTGTTCAATAGTTCGAATATCTGATTATCTCATCATGAAGCCTACGACTCTCTTGCCGCAAAATGGCGGGCGGCGGCTGTGTTTGACTCGGGCGGGAACCAGAGATCCCCATCGATGATCTTGTTCCACCTCAGATCTGCCATAAGTCAAACACTCCCTTGACCGCCTAGAGCTGCGACTGTGTCTAGGTTGACTCCCACCCTCTTGGAAGTGTAGGGTTGCCCGAATCGATACGTACGGGCGCTCTCAGATATGTGATACCCTCAAGGCCATGCAGAACGGGCGAGCAAACAACCGACGCCCTCGCAACTCGGCCGTTGATAAACAGGTCAGCAGAGCAGCTGCGTGTGCATTGCCTATAGGCGGGCCGGTTGAACGCGACCGGAAATCTCGCAGCATTTTACGTTTTGCTTCTTTCCTCTTTGACTAACGCATGGTTGTATCCGTAACTCTTGGAGATGTCAGCCAAATCGGGAGAGACTCCTTGAGTTACTCCAGTACGCCCCCGGCTCTAGGGCGCGGACGGAGCGAGAGCATCCCCGGAAGGCGAGAAATGATTCGTTCCCATCTGCTCGGGTTGGTAGTGGGGAATGCAAGTTGACTCAGTGACGCTGCATGGTGTCACGTTACGCGCCAGGTTTGCTGGTAATGACCCTGGTCGGGAGGATTGAGTGGCAGTCGCTGAGAGCGCTTCGAGTCTGTACCGGCTGGATATTGCAACCCGGAGGTGCCATGGTCGCCGAGTCCCTGATACTGCTCCTTTGACGGCAAATCTTTGCGGTATGGACTAGTGAGAGGCCGCTCGGGTGAACCGGCGAAGTCGCTAGGATGTCGCATTGCGTTTTGGGACTCCTCACCCTTGACGTCGCAGGCAAGAGTGCTCGACAAGTCGTTCCGTTTCCCTGGGCTGCCTTGCCTGGCATATCCATGAGAGCAACTCCAGGGTAGGCCGCTGACCGTGCTTACACTCAGGCCACTGATCAGTGGCCTGCGAGGCCTCTACGGAGTAGCTGAGGCACGAATCGGCCCCGAAGTGTTCCTAGCTGAGACATCGTGGGGGTGGATCTTCTATGCAAACGCCGCACGCGACCCCATTGACTCCATGTCGATGGCCCCTGCGGCTGCGAGGAAGCCAGGAGACCGCTGCATCGGTCATGTTCGTTCGATACAGACGCGAAGACGACTCGGTTGAGGTTGTACGAGTACACGTCCAACTAATAGTCTGTAGAAGTGTGGGACGGACTCCGTAGTAGATTGCTGGCGTTTGGTAGGCTGAGGTGGACAGAATCTGACACATCATTCCAGCAGCCGCATGAAGGTTTTTGTTGTAAGGAACGACCTTGCGGCAATGCTGCCAGCGCTTGGAAGCGGTCAGTCAGCTCAATTGACATGATGTCGTGCGACTTTATGTGGCTGTGCAGCTGAACAAAAGTGCGCGGTCCTTGGAGCCCACGAAACAAGGAGCACAAAGTACCTATTCGTAGAATACGAGTAGAGCATGAATGGTGAAGTCGATGAATAGTGTTTTGTTGTGTGACCCAGCTGGACCGGTAGGCGTCGTGATTGGCCCTGCGAGATGGCTTTTCCAAAACGGCACAGCGCATGGCTCTCACTACCAGTATTCATTTTTCTTCGGCGACAAAATACCCGTGATGCACGTTCCTTCTTTTGAGGTGCAATCCCGCTCCCCTCCACGTCCCTAAATGGAAGTTTGACTCAGGAGTCCAGCGGCTCCTATCCGGAAGACGGGGTCCCCATCTGGGGGCAGACTTCAAAGAGGCAGTGGGCTGCAGATATCGTACCAAGTAGAAGCGTCCGTACGGACTAAGGAAGTACAGGGTGGTTGTACAATGTACAATCGCGAGATTGCAGGTGCGTTGAGTAATCCAGAATGTTGCGGGACGGGGAGCTTTGATGTCGTTTGGCAGATGAACGCTAATAAATGAAGCCACGCACGCGCTCGACAGCGGCCAGGAACGTATTTGAAATAGTGGTCGCCTGCCGAAAACCCATGGTTCACGTCGATTGGCGGTGGTCGGGCTTGCCAAAGGTCGCCCCGTCGGTGGTTTTGCCTGACCTCCCTCGCCCGGTGACGGCCGAGGAGTTTCGGCTTTCCTCACGGAGCGGTGTCCATGTCCAAACCAGGGGGCAGGGATCGCTCTGCCGCAAGTGGTCCTAGTCAGTGCGCCCACAAGAACCCCGTTCGCAAGCTCTGGCCCCGGGCTGGTGTTTGCTGTGATGGCGCTTGTGGATCGCAGGACGCTCAACTCAGATGACGAGATGGGGCGCAAAAGCAACACCAAGCAACATCGAGGACTCGAGGCTGTCGCAGCGCACAAAAAGGTTGTTGAAATCGGGGAAACAAAGTGAATTGAATCTGCGCTAGAAAGACTCAGCGAGGGCTCTGCCCCGTCGCTTGTGCTGCCACCGGCGACACCACCGATAGTTGCCGCTTGTGTACTTCGCACGAAGCAAAAGCGTCCGGCGCAGTCGTACTCCGTACTCGTACCGTTGCTGCCCAAGTGCCAAGTGGGAAGCAAAGGAGTAGGTGCCGCTAGGGGCAGTTGATAGTCCGCTGCAAGTCTTCGACACCACTTAAGGCCCCTGTCTCCCGGTGGCATAACGTGGCTGGAGACCCCGACGTTTGCCCCAAAAATGTCCGAAGTGTATTACGGAGTAGTGCAAACGCTGGAACAATATCTGGGCTGTACGTCATTGCCCGGACTTTGATAATGCTCAACCTACGTACTCCGTACTCGACGCTGCGACAAGAGCAACAAAGGTTCCTGGGCTCTGCCGGTTGGCCCCAAGGCGTGCTGATCTGTTGCGCGGTACCTGTTGCTCGCTCGCGGATCGGTGTACATGCGCAGTCAAATCGCTGGGTGGGATGAACGCCGACTGCTTGGACCATCGATACCCTCGTGTGAGGATTCTTGCCGTCCAGTCCGGAACCAAAACGTGGCAATCAAGGAGCGTGCACTGGTGGGGAGCCATGCCGGCTACGACTCCGTTCTTCTGTTGGGAGAACGGGCGGCCGAGAACATGACGAGCCATGTTTGTACAGGCGGTAAGAGGATCTAGTGACTCCGTGTGACAGAGCTCTGGTGTTTGCGAGCTGCTCGCAGTAGACGACAATTAGCTTTGGGCCGAAATCAAGTGGCGCCCCTATCTCAGGCCACATTGCAGACCTCCTCGGCAAGCCTTCTCCAAGCCGCAAGCCGCAGGCCGAGGTGGCACGACAAGCGCGATGCAAGATTGACGGTGGGACCTGGGGCGAACACGCGTTGTTGCGGAACGCGATGGCGTCAAGTTTCAGGGGATGATTGCGTATAGCAGCAGGGCAGAACCGAGATCAGTTTATCAGAGAGAGTGGATATCCGGTCAGAGAAAAAGAAAAGCGCCGAGCTGGGTTGAGCTGCAGGAGACAGTTGATGGTTTTTTGCAAGAGAGCCAGGAGGACCCAACATGGGGTTGCGGTCTAGGCGTGGGATGCGGATACCTATTCGTACTCCGTAATCGTAGTTGAAATGCTGCCCTTTTACTCCGTACATATGGACATGGGCCAGGGAGCAGACCAGGACAGGGACATGCTCGCAAAAAGAAACGATCTTGGTGGGGGGAGGGCGCAGGGGTTGAAGAAGAAAAATGTGGTGGGGGTGTGAGGGTCGCGACCAGGAGTGACGAAACGGTGTGTGTGCTCGTGAATGATGCTGATGAAGTTCTCATCGATGGTGGTGGCATTCAGCGGACGGCTGCATCTGAGAAGGTACTTGGGTCCTGAGCAGATTTGAGGCGTCGGCGGCGGTATCTTGAAACAGTACCGACGCTGCAAGCATGATGGCCGCGTTGGCGTTGAAAGTGTGGCGCTGAAGCACCTGCGTGCTGCTCCTCGAGCATCGATATCCGTATTTTCGTCGCCGCTCGTCTGTTGTCACAAATGGAGACCATTCTGTCGTGACCATTTCATCATGCCAAGGCACCGCTTGGCCATTCTTTCACCTGCTGCCACCGTTGTTGGTCCGGTGGGCGCGTTTCTGATCCGACAATGACGGTGCGAGCACCTGCTGGAGCTTGTTGGCTTGCTGCCAGCTGGGCCCTGGCCCTCCCACGTCGACTGACAGGCATGATGGCATCTCGCGGCTGAGAATCCACAACCACCCGTGCGGCCCAATGGGATGTTGCAGCAGCCCTTGCCGCCTTTCCGTCCCCGCGGGAACCTGTCAGCGTCTTCCGTGCAGGGCATCGCCAGCAGCTCAGGGCACAGAGTGCGCAAGGGACATGCATGCATGCAGGCAAGCAGCATGCGTACATACGAGTACATGTATGCTACGCACCTTGCCTTGGAAGATTCGACGTCGTGCAAAGCACATGGCTGCCGCAGCTGTCATAGCGCCTCGAAATCATCGGCTCAGCCGCCAAACCTTCCCTACTCGTAAGCCGGCGACTACATCAGCATGATCACGAGCTGCCAGCTGCGCAGTCGCTCACAAACCTGCCCGGGGTCGGACAAGGGTGGTCGCCCACAGCCGTGGGTCGCTTCCGTGAAGAGGAGGGGCAGAGACCCAGGATGTTGCCCGACGCGGTTCGTCCAGAATTGCAAGACCTTGCTGCAGTTCGGAAGGTAGGCAAGCCGTTAGTAGATCGGGGATCGCTGGCAGCAACCGGCCATTGGCAAGGCGAGAACGACAAGGCTGCTCGAGTGGGTATGTTTGACCTGCGGCCAAAATGCCTGCTCGATCGGCTCTCTGATCGAGCACTGCACGTCGAGGCAGGTTTTGCTGGTCGTCGCGGGCACGCCGTCGTGGTTGGATGGTGGCTGGCCGGATGACCGAAGCTAAGAGTAAGTGCTGGACCGGAGCACATGTATGGAGTACTCGATTTCAATGCTAGATGCCGTCGGCCTGGCGTCCATTCGCATGCCCGAAGCATAGTGATCTGCCCTCGCCTGTGGGCGGTACTCTGCGAGTCTGTATGGTAATACCCACAAGCTGTACGGATTATTCGTACTCGTAAGGTATGGAAGCTTGGGACTTGGCCAGATAAATCGGGCCTTACCTTACCCTGTGGTACTACGTAGCCACAATTCCAGTTACCTAGTGCGGCCCCGGCCCCTGCCCCGTCTCGGCGATCATGGCGTCGTCGCGGCTTACACCCTCGAGTTCTTTGTACGATGCGCAGTCGCTTGTGCGAGTGTGCGCGCAGTGGTCGTAGATGTTGTCGTCGCTGCGCGGGCAGCCTGCTCGAGGCAAGTATTCGACAGAAGAGCACCTTCAAGCTGAATGCCTGGCCAACGCTGGGAAGGCAGTAAAAGGCACCAGGGCAAGGCATTCAGGCATCAAAATCCGTGCTTGCCTCGTTCGGCAAAAGCCAAGCCTCGACTTGTACTCGTAGATGCTTCCTTCTTGCCAAGGTGTACAACCACGGTAGAGATTCCACTAGGCAGCCACGTCCGGACGGCAGAAGGAAGGAAGGAAAGAGGGATCGAGCCGTGTAAGCTAATGCAGTAATCGCTGCCGCATCGCAAGGAGAAGCCCTCGCCGCCAGTTTCCCGAAAAAGAAACCACTGACTGCTCTCGCTCTTCCTCCTCTCTGCTCTGCTCTGCTCGCTCATCCCACGACATAGGCGGCTATGCTGTCCAACGGCATGCCAGAATCCAGGTTTGTGCGACTCCGACCTGTCGGGCCAAGCACATCATCGTCAAAACTCACTTCTCCGTTTGCCGGCCCCTCCACTCGCTCTCGCTCGGCCGCCGTCCCGCCTCTGGGGCCAGAGAAAAAGCAAAATCCAGCCCTGACCTCTCATCAACCACCCTGGCTCCAGGATTCCCCTGTTTAGCCCGGAGTCCCTCATCGCCCAACCAGCTGGGGCGCGCTCACCCATGCGATCCACCGACCCAATCGATGAGGCTAGTGATGCCCTGAGAGGTTGATGGCTTGAGCAGACGCCGCGTGCTGCGGCTACTACGAGTAGTCACAGCCATGGCTCCAAGAGCCGAAGATGGAAGCAGCCTGGCCCTGGTCCATCAGCGAACGACACGACAAACTTCGGGGCGTAATATTGGCTGGCGGCAGCCTCCGGCCTAGTCGCGCGACACTGCCTTGTCGTCAAAGCCCAGCAGCAAGCAGCCCACGAGCCTTGACTGTCTGTCTGTCTCTCCGTCACTCTCTCGAGTCTCAACCCCCGTTCCGGATCCTGATGCCCCCCGGTTCAAGCCAACCGAAGAGCACCCCTCCCCCCCACGTCCCCATGGCCGCTCCACACATCAGTGTTTCTCAAGGGCGAGCGCAAACGCCACAACCTTGTCGGTAGGTATTATTACGAGTAACACCACTTTGGGCAATTCGCACGCCCCCCGGACTGGCAATGACAGCGCCTTCCCACCGTCTCACAGCCGATATGACAGGTCTGCTCCAGATCCCACTCCGCCCAACGCGACTCCGAGACGCCGTCGGCCGCCAGCCTACCGATCACAAGATGTCACGGCTGCCCATGGCCACTTTAGTCGATGGCACTGACACAGCACGGTCCAGCTACCAGAGTCCTGGGTTCCGTCCATTCCCGCCCCAGCAGCCCGGCCCCTGTTGGTCGACGACTTTGTCTTGGTGTTATTCCCTTGCACGCCCCATGTCTTTGACCCTCTCGACCCTCTTCGTCGACTTGGCTCCCATTCCCAAGACCATAAATGTCAATGGCCCCCACATCCTGTTGATGACACCAGACTATCAAGCCTTCCCGATACATTGTTCCTGAACATCTTTTGACTTCGTCACGCGTGGTCGTGAATCTCACACTTCGAGGTCCTGTCCAGACTTGCACTCGTCACGGCTCGAAGGCATACGCGGTGCTAGGTCGTGATTCACTGACTGTCCAACGACTGTCATGCACATTCAGCTACGACTCGTCGACCTACGCACAGCAGCCTTTGGACTATTCAATGACAGCCCAGCCTCATTTACAGCTCTGGCCGCTCATCACTGATTCACGGCTTTCCCCGTCCGGGTATTAATTGAGGCTTCGGCCACTCTCGACCCCAACCAACTTTCCTGGCTTCAACACGCTCGGTATCCAACCTCCGATTCTCCAGCATCCTGATATTCGCTCGGCGTCCAACCTCCGATTCTACATCGTCCTGACATTCCCGCATCCTCACGAAAAACATGACCCTCCTCCGCTATCTGCGTGCTGTTCAGTCACCTCGCGTCATGACGCCAAGCGATTGGGAGTCTACACCGGCACGACGGTCCTTCGACTTTGAGGCCATGATCAAGCAAGTAGCCAAGGTACGCGGCTTAGGACCTCTCAGACACAGAAGGGTGTTTGTTTCAGCCTAAACTCGATACTAACCAGGGACATAGTTGCCGGGTATCAGATGCCCCAAGTGTCTGGTAAAAGGCATTGAGGTCTGGGTAATTCCAGGAAAAAGCTGCCGCGAGTGCGGTACCCCTTGCGGTTAAGTAGGTATTATTCACAGACAGCTATACTGAAGCCAGTTCTTGTATGGCTAACCGAGAAAAGTAGAGGAACTTGGTTCCAGAAGGCAGTCGAGAGACAACGGCAACGCATTTCAAGACTGCAAATCTACGGCAGAAGCCGTCAGCTGGAGCAGGCAGGGGAACTTGGTTCCTTGCTGTAATTCGGCGCCACAGGGCAGGTCCCTGATGATCACGTTATGTTCGGGAGAGAACCCGACCACCCTATATCAAGCTGTGTGAGTCTGGCTGAGTGCCAGCTGCCGCAGAAGAGCGGCATTTGTGGTGGATTCCCTGGACCGGAAAGCCAGGAGATTCCATTACCGAGGGCAGAGTATCAGGAATGATAGTATTCCAACCTGGTATCCAATAACAGAACGGCATCTGTGCGGGCTGGCTCCTGTCGAAGAGGGGAGTCGAGACAAGATGGGCGGCAACGATGTAGCCCCCATGGTGCACGGAATGGAGCTTTTGGCGGCCCAGGTTCACACAGGGAGGAATAATAGCGTACCTATGGTACCTTGAATACGTTGTAGCCTCGATTAATGAAATTCTCATGAAGTCACTCGAACTGGCCTTGAGTCAATGGCAGATGGAGCGATGAGATCAATAGGTGTCCAGCAGGAGCGCGGCCCGCATGTCTCACCAACTTGACAACGCCAATCGTGGTATACGCGCAATACAAGCAGAGAGCGCGTACACGCAGAGTAACAGCATTCACGGGCCTCGTAAGGCTGTGGCGCGGTGAGTCTTGAAACGGAGAGGAAGCCCTCGCCCCTGAGGCCCGGAACAGAGAGGAACGACTGCCGTTGAATGCATTCGAATTACATGGCTAATGCTCGTGTAGCACACGCATACGACGCACATTGAACTCGATATGGAACAGTTGAGCTGAGAATGCATCGCAACTGACAGACCGCTCCTCGAATACGCTCACTCAGCTCGAGTTGAAAGCGGGTGTAAGTCGCGAGGCCATTTAAAGGCACATCCTTGTGGCGACAAAGTGAACATGAGCCAAGGAGCGCAGATCCCAGCCGTGGAAGATGAACCCCCACGTTGGCATAGGCGAGCGCCTGCAAACTGGAAGCGAGGGCGTGATCGATACTAACCGACTAGCTGCATAAGACTGGCCGAGAGACACACGATCCGTCGGGCCGCCCGGCGCACGCGGGTGCATATGGACTAGATCTAGATTCGGCCAACGAGGGGATAGCGTGTGAACAGTGAACACCATTGGTCTGTCCAATAATTATGCCGCGGGCTCAAGGGTCCTCTGCATGTAAGGATTTCGGCCGCAGCAGATGGGGGCATTGGAGCTGAAAGGCGCGGTTTAGAGTTTGGGTTATTAGTCACATTGCGTTCAGCTGCCTAGGTGGCTGCATGAGACGCTCTAGACCTGTCCATGAATAATCTCCGGCGGCTTTAGGCTGGGTATGTCTGTTAAATGTGTAATAGTAAACTTGAAGGTTCCGGCTTCAATCCGTCCCTATATATTTGAGCCTGATTGGACCTCGTATGGATCAAGCATCAGCACCCGTGAGTCGTCGTCGACAACGCGACGCTAAGAGCATGAAGTGCTAATGTGAAAAACAATATGTCCAAGGCATCCAAATATAGTGTCTAGATCCTATCGCGGAACTCGGGAACACGGGTCAGGGCTGTGCCCAGCTGGCATTTGCCAAGGGCCAAGGTGTAGATGTTGACTCGATTGGAGCCGTCGGAAATGGCTGCTGCCGACGCATATCATAAGGAGCTATCCAATTGAGCAGCCCCGTTCTATGCTTCCGTCAGAAGTGCAAACTGATATATCAACATTCCTGCGAACTCGGCATTGACAAACAAGCGCCAAGGAATCAAAACAGTCCGTGACACGTGAGGTGTCTCAGGACCACTACGTTCTCGAATAATTCTAGAGGACCATTTCGGGCTCGCAATGCGCCGGGATTCTGCAGTGCCGAGGCAAGCTACAAGCTTTCCGGAGAATACTTTGGAGAATGACTGGCGAACCGCGGTTAGCGTTACACAATGATGACGACATTGCTGGGCGAGAGCCAACGGGATATGACGGGTGATATATGAATTTGGACAAGAGAAAGTACGAATACGAAGCACGAAGTACATAGAGCCGCCTTGACCAGCAAGCCTATTTTCAGCTGCTTACCTCCTGGGGGCTGAGCCGCCATCCTTGGACGGCGTAAGTAGCTCTCGCGTGTGGACGTCACCTTTATGGAGCCGGTTTGGCAGATGAGATTGGGTCCTTGCACGAGGTCTCACGGGTCGACCCGCAGCTTGGAACCTTTAATCCCTAACCGAGCGGCAAGCTGGGGTTGTTTCGAAGACTTGGCTGCCGCGTTGGCTGTTGGGCCAGCCGCTTTGGGATGAAGACGCCTTGACCACGTCCATGGGTCCATGGATGATGGATCCGAAGAGCGATGAGCTTTCCCAGGGGTTGATGTAGTAGAAACCACCTCACGGTCGACTACAAGACGGGAGGGTCCCGTTGTAGTTGACAGCATCAGCCCCGATATGCTTAGGATACAGTCAGGGCAACGTCCCAGGGGAAGGGATAGATGCCTGAACGGACAGCATTGCTTATCAACAAATTTCCCCTTGCGCTATTGAAACAAGGTGTCCTGTCGTTGTTTTAGACGCCATTTTCGCGACATGGGGTTAAACACGCGATACTTTGCTTCTGTCTAAGATCAGCAATGACTCATGATGATCTGGCAATCGAGCGATGAGATCATGTACGAATACAGCTACGTTTGACACAGTGGCGTCTGATATGTGAAGCGGATGTCACTTCATGTACGGACTACGGACTACGGACTATGGTGGCTAAAATTCTTGTGAGACCTGTCATAAAGTGACTGACGATAATCAACAAGATGTCCGAACCCCGGGGCCCCTATGAGTTGCCGCTCGGTGCCGACCAAACCCAGCCACAAGGCCGAGACAGATGAAATTGCAAAAGATATTTTGACAGGTATCAAAAATACGTTTCTAGTACTCCGTAAAAACTCGCACATTTACTTTTCCTTTCTTTTGAAACTGGATAAAGGTACCTTGAAAGTCAAGTCGTTTACGGGGTCCGAAAGGGTATATGAGACATGGGTTAATAGCGCCTTGCCAATTAGCAACCAAACTACGAAGTACCCTCACACAGCCACTCTCCGCAAGCCGGGTAATACCGCAATTCTACATCAAAGTTGCCAAGGTCGACCTCGAAGCTCTCTTTGCGTTCCTGATGGTCCATGGATGCTTGGACTCGCAGTCGTGTGACGTCATGCCAAGCTAGATGAGAAGAGGCTGTGTACGGAGCACAAGGCACGCATGCGTTTTGGCCGGGGCAGAAAACTCCATTCCTGCAACTCCTCTTTGACAAACACAAACACCCACACCCACCGTTCGTTTCTCCGCGGAAAAGATGCCTTGGAAGGACCGATTTCAGCGCGTGAAGCAGGAATGGGACAGCATGGTATCGCCGCAAGAGTCGCACGACTCGCAACCCCACTCGGAGCAGCCTCCGCCGCCACCGCCGGCCCATACTCGACCACCGGCGGGCGACCAGGCGTACTGGAGACCTCGGTTCCAGCCTGACGTTCCCGTCACCGACGACTGGGACGCAAAGATTGGAAACGGACCCGATGGCTGGGGGAACCAGGAGCTGCAGCACTATACCGCGGCTCCCGAGAACGCCTTTCAGTAGGTGCACCAGCTGCCGTTCTCAATAGAGTTCAATGGGTCCATGCCGGGCTAACTGATAACTCCAACAGCACTCCAGACGGCAGGCTCGTGGTCCGCGCCATCGCGGACAATGCCGCGCCTAGCCCAGAGCAGCGATACACCTCTGCTCGGCTGGTGAGCCGACAGAAGCTGGATCGCGATAGAGGCGTGCTGACGGCCGTCATCATCTCCCCCTGCGCGGAGGGCATCTGGCCCGCCTTCTGGCTCCTCCCGGAAGAGCCGTTCTCGTGGCCGGTAGACGGCGAAATCGACATCGCCGAGACCTGGAACGGAGACCGCGAAAACAGGTCCTGCCTTCATTGGGGCTTCCACCACGAGCCGCAGAAGCACCGCGTCTTGGGGACCAAGATCCACGACATGCATGCCCGCCCCGTGCGGTACGACTTTGCGTGGGATCAGCCTGGTGGGCAGCCAGGCCAGGGAAGGATGGTCTGGTACATTGACGGCCGGCCGGTCATGAAGGCTGAGATCCCAGAGGGCACGCGGCCGATGCGGGACATGACGATTCTGCTCAACGTGGCCATGGGGGGCAACGTCTGCGCGGGCAGGACGCCGGCGCATGGCCAGTACGACATGGTTGTCAACACTCTCTTTCTGGCGGAGGAGCTGGATAACGGTGGCTGGAACCGCTTCGAGTACGACTGGGGGAACCCTGGCACGCCCTTGGGGAACACCTATTGAGCAGACAAGTAATTTTCTTGGGCTAGGTGTTGAACGTGCTAAGGATGGGGCGGCGGGGAGCAAAGGCGAAGAATGGATATCCTCTCAGCCGACTGCGTTATCCTTGAAGACTTTTTCTTAGCAGGCAGTTTCTTAGCAGTACTGAATGATTTTGCGGGGTTCGCGGATACCGTACGGACTACAAGGCTCTCAATGTTGAAACATCGCGGCGTGGAGTCTTTTGTGTTGTGCCGATGCCTACACGCGATTCCACGAGGCTGAGGGACACAAACGCGGGCAACTAGGACAACAAACGCTCAGCAAGCCGACCTGAGCTTCAAGACAAGTGATATTGGCAACGTGAAGGGGTCTGGCATTCGGACGGAGAAGCGGGAGCCATGATTACTCGCTGAAGCAGACCGAGCCTCTGCTCCCGCCGGCCACGGCCAAAGACCGAGGGGCTACCGCAATTGCTTGTTGGTGACGAGTTTTCCATGTGCATATGGAAGTGGTCACATTTCGCGCCCAGCCACCTGGTTACAAGGATGTAGTCAGACACAACTTCACAACCAACAGCCCTCCCAACACAGTCTACGGGGCAATTAGCCGTTCAGCGAACCACCGCCACACCCTTGCATCTTCAAACCCCGGCCCGCTGCAAAAGCCAGTTTCGGCCGGGGACTACTCCGTAGGTACGAAGTATGTCCGTATCCGTAGTCCTCGGCCGTTTGTGGCTCTCAAGCTTCACCACCCGAGCACCAGCCGCACCGTTGCAGCCCCGATTCTCCAGTCAACAAATCGGAGCTACAATCGACTTCGTTTTGCCTGCCCGTACCAACTCATCCTTTGTGATGGTCACGGACATGAACTTGGGTAGAGGTGCGTCAAGCTTGTCGATGGCGCCATTGAGCTGGAGCCTGGCTGGGGTGCGCAACCACTTCATATGCGACTCCACAAACCAGCAGACACTTGCATACTCGTACAACAACCAACAACCAACAACCAACAACCAATGCAACGTCATGAGAAACTCTTACTCGTAGACTGTAGTGACTGTACCAAAGCGTCGGGATCGAGGCGCATCTCTTTCCCCCCTCGGTTACTCCGTACTCTCGTCAGAAATGCCTTTTATCCAATGGCTGTTTATGGAATGGCCATTTGTTGAAATGAAGCCAGAAATGGCTGTTGAAATGAAGCCAGAAATGGCTGTCGAAGTGAAGCTAGAACTGGCTCATCGCCAAAAGCACATGGTCTGTTGGTTGAGCAGGCATGTATTCGTACTTAAAGGGGTCCCCCCGCTTCCCACTGCTCTTGTATTCGATTAACAGCCACCATAACAAAGGTCATCCCCATGTTGTTCCTTGCTCGAGTATCCGTACGACTTTTTTAAACCACACAATGTTTCCAAATCAGCAAGCCGACCGGCAGTCCCATCCCCGGTACCATGGCCAGCCCTTCACTGGCCAGCAGCAGGGCATGGCACACGGCTATTACCCCAACGCGCCATTTCAGAATGCACCCACGGCGAGTAGCAATCATCAACAAGTCGCTCCTGGCGGGCATCTCTAGTCGTCGGGCTAAGGTCCTCCACCTGCACTCGTCTAAGTTCATCAGGCACCAAACGCATTCAATAGGCTTGTCCCCAGCCCGGGCTCGCATCAACTGAGCGATGAGGACGAGCAAGGCCCAAAATCATCGGATAACCTTGATGACTTGTTCGCTAATCTCAAGCCCCGTTGGGACTTGGATTTTAAAGATTTCGTGGTACCTGACACCTCTACTGCATCCGATAATGGGTCCTCATGCGCGCCGGACGCCGACGGACGGGCGGGAGAAGCGTCGTATCGCCACCTTCAAGTGCCTAAGCAGCTGCGACACAAGCTGGCACACATGGTATACCGAAAATATCCCCATATGACGAGGGCCCCGCAGCCCCCGGTGCTCCCTTCCGACGAAGTCTTGAGTTTCCTGCTCCAGAATCACTTCATACAAGCGCAGCGACGCTACGACAACTGGATTCATCTGCCGTCGCTTGATCTAGAAAGCGCCACGCCGGAACTCGTCGGTGCCCTCATTGCTGATGGAGCCACAAAGGTGCCTTCTCCATGCATTTGGGAATTCGGCTATGCCCTTTGCGAAGTTGTGTACTACAGCCTGATAAAAGATGACAAGGTGAGCACATGTCAAATGCTTGAATGAGTCGACCAACTTGTGGCTGATTGCCTCCTCTCTTCCTCATCTAGGATTTTAACAAAGTACTCATAACGCAACAATCAGCCCAAGCCCTCATACTCTGTCTCGAGATTGGTGAATGGAGCGGGTGTAGCCGAGCGACCAAGGCGAGCGACAACATGACACAATTCTTCACACGTGTAAGTGTGCGATGGCGCTGGAGTCCTCATGAAGGGCGGCTTCTGAAACTCATCTTAGATTTTCCAAACCGGGAACACGCCCGCAGTCGACGACGGCGCAGGGGCGGAACCTGCAGAAGCGGACCAGGCCCATGACGTGGAGAGGAAATGGGGAAGATTCAAAGCCCGAGAGTCATTGAAGAGGTTCGACGACAGCGCCGCGCACCTAAATACACGTTGTGGATTCTGACTTGAGGTGTCAGGCTTTTGATTCACCACTTTCTGCTGGATATCCAGACGTGCGTCTGGCTTAGCAAAAGGCCCTCGACGCGGTTCCAGAATCTGGACTTCACCCCTCCTGCGTCCCACGACTTGTGGAACGCCAAAACCGCGGAGGAATGGCGGGATATCTACCGTTCGAAGGGGGAGCTACTGAAGTTTGACAATTTGCCAAGGATTGGAGACTACCCAGACGTTCACCTTGATGGTTTTGACTGGAATCACCAGTTTGACGCACCGTTGTGCGATATCGCCTACACCTACAGCAGTTGGAATCGCGTCTATGACCACCAGAACGACAAGCTACGCGACCCCGAAACTGGCACGCCTCAAGAATCGTACGGCAACGATCCAGCCTGTACAAAGACATTGCGAGATGCCTTGACGAGCCAGGCGGGCCCCCGGGGTCCTAGGCTTCTCGATTGCAACGCCGCCTTGCTTTTACACTTGCTTCGAGTGACCTTTCACATCAGCCAGCGAGAGCTCCTGGCTCTCCGTGGTGTGAATACACGCGAATCCTTTGATTTGGCCCGGCTAAAGGTCCAAACGACGTCGACGAGGCAAGACGCGAGGGGGGCCATATGGCACGCGGGCCAGATACTGCACCACGCCCGACTCATGGAACCAGGGGCTCTGGGCGGCATCAACGCGGCCGCGGTCTACTTTGCCACCCTGACGCTGTGGGCGTACAGCAGAGTGTCCGGTCCAAGCTCACCCCATGGCGCTCCGGAAGGCAGGGCGACCGAGGACGCAGCAATGGTCTTGCTGGACGGGGAGGACGACGACAAGGCAGCGGCTTTCCGAGAGCACAACCGTGGCGTGCCAGGGCTGCGTCAAGCTGCAGATGGAACCCCGGTTGCGCTGTATCACAACCCAGGCCAGGTGCTGGGCATCGGCGCGAGGATCCTGCGCAACAACTTCTATGGACATAACGAGGATGGCAAGTTGCCGCCGTTGGTCCAAGCCGTGGAAAGGGGGCTGCTGGGCTTGGTACCAAAACCGCGAGTTGGTCTAGGAGAATCTGTTGTATTGTCACTTAAGCGATCTTTTTCATTGATAGATGAGCACCTTTCGGAACTACAAGAAGATGAGCATAGGCTTAGGTCTATGTTCAGAGGCTTGACTGCCGAGGAGGGTTGCCAGGGGCAGGGCAGCGGACAGCGGGCGGCTGGCAGCTGCCACGATTAGGTGCCTTGTTTCTGCGGCTGCCTTGTTTTTGTTTTCCTCGAGCTCTTAATTCAAAATCCCCCCCCCCTCTCTCTCTCCCTTTCTCGTCACACACCATATTCGCTCTCTCTCTTCACGCGCCCCTCTCGTCTCCCGCAGCCTCATCACACTCCCATTTCTTCATCGCTTCGTGCATCCATACCTACGCGTCGGTGTCGAGCGCCCCTGAAACCAGCTACAGAAGCTCTCTGCAGCCCGTGGACATAATGTACGTCGCGTTGCGGCTTCACCTCGAGGAGGTTGACCGTTTTCTCACCATGGTAGCAGCGCAGGGCAATATGCTCGTCCCAGCGCAGGAGAACACGGCCGTCCAGGAGGAGAATAGCGCGGTCACCCCGGAGCAGGGCGCGACGACTGTCCAGCAGGAAGGCAAGATGATTGCCCAGGACGAAGACAAGACGGTCACGCAGGGAGCAGACAACAAGCCAGCCCAGGAAGAAGGCAACGTGCTCGTTAAGGAGGAAGGCAAGAACCCTGACCAGGAAGACGACAAGGAGCCAGCCGAGGAAGAAGACGAGGTGATTCCCCAGGAAGAAGGTAAGGTGATCTTCCCGGAAGCAGGCAAGGTGATCGCCCAGGGAGAAGGCGAGATGGCTACCCAGGAAGAAGACTCGGGTCTCGTCTACCAGCGCGCCATGGCGCCCCAGATCACCAAGCACTTTGAGAACAACAGCCAGATGTTTGCAGCCCCCCTCTCCAAGGCTGACTACATGGACGTGCAGCGTCGCCTGTCCGAGACAGAAGCCAGCACCGAGAAGACGGCCTACTGGGTCATCTTCCACCGCGACGACCCCGAGACCATCATCTGCAGCTGCACGACATACCTGCGCGACGCCGTCATGAACCAGGGCCACGGCATGCAGCCCGTCACCGCCGTTGTCATCTCGGACCTTTTCACCCTCCCCGAGCACCGCCGGAAGGGCATGGCGACGATGCTGCTCAAGGCGGTCCAGGGGACGCTGGACCACGGCGTGAAGAAGAGGATCGAGTTCAGCATCATCTACAGCGACCGGAACCCCGATTTCTACCATCGCCTCGGCTGGAAGCAGCAGCCTGCGACGCACCTCCGCATCGTGCTCGGCAAGAACACCGTCGAGCTGCCGGCTGAGACGGATGAGCTCAAGTACTCCCGCCTCCCGCGGCTGGCCCAGTTCGCCAAGCAGGACATCAACATGACCAAGTGTCGCCTCTCGGCGAAGCGCGAAAAGGGCAAGGTGTATGCCCAGATTCTGCCCGCGCAGAAGCTCACGCGCTGGCACGCGGCTCGCTCCCTCATCATGAAGGGCCACCTGCTCAAGCGCGACGACAAGGAGGGCGGCTGGCTCGGGGCCTTGTTCACCAACGACCAGACCGGGGCCGAGGTCGTCGCCTGGTGGACGGCCGACTTTCGCTCTCGCAGGCTGTACATTGGCCGGCTGGCCTCGACGCGCCTCAAGGGCACGGAGAACGAGATCAAGACGGTGCTCAAGGTGGCTGCCGCCGAAGCGGCCTCGCTGGGGTTCCGAGAGGTGGTGCTGTGGGAGCCGGCGGATCAGGTCGTCAAGGGCGCATCGCTGCTGGTCGAGGAGCTGGGCCAGGGAGCGCGCGTCGTTGTCGAGGAGCGCTCGGACATGGTGCCTTGCCTGCGATGGAACGGCGGCGAGGAAAAGGAAGGAGGCCTGGTGGATGCTCAGTTCTACGGCTGGATCTAGATGTGTTGGCGACGTTGGCGGAGAGGGAGTGAAGGAGAGATGTCCCCAGGGTGTACGTGCGGAATGGATTCGACACGCACTCTGGATTCCAGGGTCCAGAGTTGTATAGTATCGATGTTGCCTCGCATGCAGGCTTTAGGGTAATTGTTCTCTTTGAGGTTCTCTGGCTATTTGTTGCGGGACTTGCGAAGTTGCGCCAACCTCTGGGTTTGTCAAACGGAAGTCGGCAATGGAGCATCCACAACACCGAGGTATTGCAGGGGTTACGCATGTGTAACTGGGGGTTCCTTGCGTAAATGGAGATTGCTTGTCTCCGAGTCAACTCCGGATCTGTGTTCCTGAATCTGCCGTGTGACCGTGATCATGCACTTTATACCCAGGGATTCGTCTGTTGTATTGCCCACAGCTTCAGCATGAGATCACGGTGCGGTCAATTGAAGCTACTACAAGAGACGGCTTCCTTCACCTTGATGATAGTCCATGTCGGCATTTAGCCATTACATCATCCATCCATGAAGCTCTACTCAATGGACCCTCTGCCGAACCCCGCCCCCACCAGAGCTCCAAAGAGGCCAAGACCCCCTCCATGACGACAAACAACATCATTATCAACCCCCGCCGCCCCGTGCAGGTGCCGCTTCCGGCTTCTTCCTCGCACATCACTTCACTTCCCATCCTTTGTAACTCCATGACCGGAACCCTCCCTCGAGGCACCCCTTCTTCCACGTCCAAAGCCCTACGGTCAGCACTGCGCGGTAGCTGTAACCACACAGCTCGCCTCTCTTCCACCGCAGCTCAGCGAGCATCGCCCAGCACCCACGCGCAGCTCCCACGCCCGCGGCACAGCTTCGCAACACAGCCGCCCAACATGTCGACCATGCCAGCGTCCCACGGCCACAGCGCGGCCTGCTGCAGCATCCCGCCCATCGTGTCCAAGGGCTACAAGCCCAAGGGCAAATACGAGGAGCTTGGCGGCTACAAGACCTGCAAGACCCCTTCCCCGCGAGTGGTGATCGGGGTGGACGGGACGTGCTGACATTGTGGGATGGAAAGACGTGACTGGCCCTGCCGACGCCACCAAGGCCATCGTCCTCATCTACGACATCTTTGGCTACTTTGACCAGACGGTCCAGGGCGCCGACATCCTGGCCTACGGCGACGACGCGCAAAAGTACAGGGTCTTTATCCCGGACTGGTTCAAGGGCGAGCCCTGCCCTATTGAGTGGTGAGTACCCAGGCAACTACAAACCTTCGACTGCCGTCTGTGGGCTGCGATATCAGATGCTGACCGTTGCCAGGTACCCCCCCAACACCGAGGAAAAGAAAAAGAAGCTCGGCAACTTCTTCGGCACCTACCCACCCCCCAAGATCGCCGGCCTCGTCCCGGACTACGTCAAGGCCCTCAAGGACAAGAACCCCTCCCTCTCCAAGTTCGGCATCCTCGGCGTAAGCACCCCCCCTCATACGGTTCCCATCATTCGCTGACGCGGCAGCAGATGTGCTGGGGCGGCAAGGTCGTCGCCCTCGCCACCAAGGCCGCCACCAACCCCTTCTCCATCGCCGCCTCGATCCACCCGGCCATGGTCGACGCCGCCGACGCCGACGGCATCAAGATCCCCTTCACGCTGCTGGCGTCCGGGGACGAGCCCGCCGCCGACGTCAAGAAGTTCGAGGACGCCCTCACGGTGCCCAAGCACGTCGAGATCTTTGCCGACCAGATCCACGGCTGGATGGCCGCCCGCGGCGACCTGAGCGACGACCGCGTCAGGAAGGAGTATGAGCGCGGGTACAAGACCGTCTTGGACTTCTTTGCCAAGCACTTTTAAAATTGTGGCGAGGGGATGTGATGGAATGACATGTGTAATCTGTTCCAAGTTATGCCCAACAAAGTTCCAAAATAGCAAAATACAACGCCGTCTGCAAGTAGTCATGTTAGCTCGTGGATGAGTTGCGAGTGAAAGACGCAAGTTTGAACATACCCATGCCCGGCGCCAAACGAGTATCCAAGGGGTCGTGTCCATTGTTGCTAGATATAATCATAACGTCGCCAAATGTAGTCCACACACCATTCGCTATTCCCCTATCGTCTCATCGTATCTATGGTGTATCTACCGTTTCTATGCACCCGTGACACCCGGATACAGGCCTGGGTTGCCGTCTCGGTCCTTACCGTTTCGTCTCCCGCGCCGCCTCGGCGTCGGCCAGCACCTGGTCCATCTTCAGGTGGGTAAACGGCTTGGCCATGTCGGCGTCGCCCTCGGGCCCCTCGTACGCCTCGCCCCAGCGCACGGCCGTGCAGACCATGTACTCGTCGAGCAGCCACTCGAGCCGCATGTCCACGTCGTCGACGCGCTTCTCGCGGAACCAAATCTCGAACCCGCGGTCCTCGGGGGGCGTCTCGCCGGGGGGCGCAAAGTAGCGCAGGTCCAGCTCGCGCAGCCACGAGGCCAACAGCGCGTCGCCCGTCATCTTGACGTAGCCCTCGCGCAGGCACCACAGCGCGTAGAAGTAGGCGAGCAGGCGGTCGAGGCGGACGAACGGCAGGGCCTTGAGGCGGGCGGCCTCTCCCGGGGAGAACACCTCGCCGTGGACGTCGACGTAGTGCGGCCAGCCGTCGGCGGCGATCATGGCGTGGTCGCGGGCGCGGCGCTCCGGGGGGCAGACGACGTCGACGCCGATGGAGGTGCCCGGGGGCGGGCCGTGGACGGCGAGCAGGACGACGAGGCCGGCCTGGTGCGAGACGTTGAAGAGCAGCGGCTCAGAGCCGTCGGGCAGCAGGAAGACGGGCTTGGTGCGGGCGTCGCGCGTCCACTTGGCCGCGTCCCAGCCGACGCCGCAGTAGGTGCTGATGGCGAGGCGCTTGAGCAGCGACGAGCCCAGCGCGAGCTTGGCGTCCTTGACGTGGTAGTAGCGCAGGACGTTGGCCTGCTCTTCGGGCGTGAGGAGGGCGAGGGCGCGTGAGGCCTGGCGGCAGCTGAGGTCAGCCCGGGTCTCGAGAGGCAGCATACGATGACGGAGACTCGAGGAGGGCCCTGACTTACCGCCGTCGGCAGGTCCTTGGTCTCCTTCGCCTCAGGCCACAGGTTGCGCGTGTCGAGCACCCACTTGACGACCGTCGTCGGGGTGCTCACGGGCACGCTCCGGCTACCCATCGCCAACGTGGCCTAGGTGTGTAGCGTACTGTTTCTGCACTCACGGACGTCCGCCTCCGAGCAACGGAATGGCACGCGGAGGACAACGGCTGTGACTAAAGACCAAGAGGCTCAATGCGGTGGTTGTCTTTGTACCGGTGGACCGGCCCGCAGGGCGACGGGGGAAAAGCTCAGGCCGCAGGTGGATGTCATGTGAGGCTGGATACCGTATGAGTAAGACGACCGCTCGGTGAGTCTCGTTGGCTGACAGTGAGTGACTGGGACTGCGAGTGAGTGAGACAACACTGCCAGAATCTTGTCCTGCACCATCCACTGCGCAACAAAACGAAAGGCAGCAACGGAGCGCATCAATAGGCGCTCACAGTCGGCGCTTTGCCGTGCGGCAATGGCCGCTGTCCGAACCGCCGTCGCCATGCCCGAAGGCGCTGGTTGCGCCACCACCAATCCAACCCCACCCCCGAACATGTCGCTCCACGACGACATCTCGCGACGACGAGATCGCACGACAACGCGATGACGAGACGGACGACAACCCGACGACGCGAGCAGAGCGTGAAGAGCGGCTCTGAAAAGTATCCGTGTATTCACTAAACATTACACAAGAACGAACCACTCACAAAGACATGCACAGAGAGCGTCGTTTTACACTTTGTCATGTCTTGGAATGCTACCCAACACCGCGTAACCAATTTTAATGCAGGATATCTTGTCGCTCGCTATGACTCCCCATCATTCTCCATGACTTCCCATCCCTCGCCATGACTTCCCATCCCTCGCCATGACTTCCCATCCCTCGCCATGACTTCCCATCCCCCCGACCCTATCTCTACTCCTCCTCAGAGTCCTCATCCTCCTTGGCGGTGCCGTACCCGCTGTCCGACCCCGTGCTGTCGTCCTCCGAGGCGAGCTCCACGTCTTCTTCGTAAGCGCCGTCGTGATCCGCCTCTGTCCAGCCCATAGCCTCGACTGCCCAGGCCACGTCTTCCGCCACCCCCCTCGACGACTGGCAGTACGGCTCCACGCCGACGCTACCCCAGCCGTCGACGCCCAGCAAGTGCAGCGCCTCGGCGGCCAAAAGCTCCAGCGCCTCCTCGTCGTAGTCGCCGTCCGGCCCGTCGTCCCTGTTGGACGAGGAAGTGGGAGGTGAGGGCAGCAAGCGGGCTGGGGAGGGAGGACTGTAGGTAGGGGAATAAGTCCAGTAGGCAGGGGAGGGAGGACAGTAGGTAGGGGAAGCAGGGGGGTAGGCAGGGGAATGAGGAGGGTAGGCTGGGGAAGGCCGGAAGTAGGTAGGAGATGGAGGCGAGTAGGTAGGAGAGCCGGGGCAGACGCGGGCCCTCTTGACCGGGCAAGGAGTGGGAGACTCGTACGCATCCCGCTCCCTCTTGGCCGGGCGAGGAGTGGGAGACTCGTACGTATCCCGCTCCCTCTTGCCTGGGCTAGGGGGAGACTCGAACGTATCCTCCTCCCAGTCGGTCTGGCGAGGAGAGGGAGACTCGGTCGTCTCCCACCCATCCTTGGCTGAGCCAGGCATCTTGATAGTAGTGGTTGCTGCTAGACGTATTAGACTGGTAGTCCATAAACAAGCAAGATGAAGCCAGACTTACTGTAGAAAGGTCAAGATGAGAGAGCGACACCCAGATATGGTGTGAATGTGTGGTGAATGTGTGTGTAGTGCGTGGGTGTAGGTATGAGGAGCTGAGTGCCTGTGCCTGGTCTGTGTTGGGAGACAGAAGACACTAAACACTTGACTGATGGTAAAGGCAGAAGACGAAGATGAATGAGTAGATGCAGGTGCGAAAAGCCAAGTCCTCCTACGGGTGGGAAAACCTGGGACTTTATACCAGAAACTTTCACCAGCAGATCACTCCCAAGAGGCAAACCCATCCTCGCCTCTGCGGGAGCGACTGATTGCGAGACTGTACAGAGAAATCAGTCTCTTAGTGGAAGTATGAAAAAAATACAAAAACAAGACGTGAATTAGGTAAAAGTCAATCGCGACTCAAGTTGAGAATTTCTCGCGAAGCCGACGATGTTGTTGTTGCAAAAGACTCAGCGACGCGCCCAGCAAGGCGCGACGGAACCACCACAAAAGGAAGCCCAACGGCCGGTCCGATTTGATTATTGGTCCAAAAAGTTGCCCGGGGCTTGCGATGGGTTTCTGGGAATGCCCTCGTCGGGCCTGGTTCCGTGCGGCGTGGACAGAGTTCGCCTCGGAGAAAGGTGTGGCTGGCCCGGCGAAGCGAGAAAAAAACAGGGAATGCAGCCCTGTGTCGAGGTTGGTGTAAACTCAGACGCTGTATGGAGGGCAAGGTGCACTGTGGTGGGTGGGCGTTGAGCAGAGGAGGCACTGTGGATGGGGTGGCAGGGTCGTGCTGGAACTCGACGGCGGACAGCGATTAGACAATGGGAACGGCGGAGGCGCTCGTCGAGAGTAAGAACAGATGGTATTCATCCTGCCTGAACAGGCTTGAAGAAAGGGGGAAGCCGCAGGTCGTCTAACATGTTGCTGCTGTGCAGCTACCACTCTGCGGATCTGCCCCTGAACTCGTACACCTGTTCCTTGCCTTACCCAGCTATACAGCTCTACAGCACCATCACGGCCAGGGCAAATCACTGCATCCAAACCCGCACTCGGAGCTTCGTGTCGCAGTTTTCTTGATAACAGTCTACCATGTCTATTCTGTGTCGTAGCTAACGCCGATGTCTACCCACCCCGTACGCCCAGACTCCTCGAGGGTCCATGCAAATCACGACTCTACTCGTCCTCCTCGCCGTCGGTAGGCGCGTCAAGCGACAGCAAGAAAACTCGATGCCCCTTCTTGGCTTTGTCTCCCTTTTTGGCAGCATCTTGAGCTGACTTGTCAGCCTTGGCCTTGGCCTCTTTCTCTTCAGCATCCTTCTTGTCGTCGTCCTTGTCCTTGGTCGTGTCGACGACGCCATTCTCCAACTTGCCGATGGTCTTGATGGCCTTGCCATCGCCGTCGAGGTCGACGACCACGTCCACCGTGTCGAGGCTGCCGTCCTCGGTGTACGTCCACATCTGCTTCATCTCGCCTCGCGCCAGCGCCGTCACGACCAGCGAGCCGAGCACACCCGGGACGAGGTACAGCAGCGCCGGCTGGCCTTGCTTGAAGACGAGGAGCATGGCCAGCGTGGCCATCATTCCCAGCAAATAACCCACCATGGACGCGTAAAAGTAAGGTTTGGGGAAGTCAGCTGCAGCCAGCTCGACGGGGAGCTGCTGGTACCGCCTGAGGAACAGAGTACCTCGCGTCCACAGGCCATCCCCCCACTTGCCCTTGACGTTGACGTACCGAGCCTTGACTTCCTTGTGCTTCGTCTCGCTTCTCTTCACCACTTGGCCAGAGGCAGCGTCCTTTTCGAGAATCGTCAAATCAGTAGACTCGTACTTGACCTTGCCAACGTAGTGGATCCATAGGTCAAGCCGCAGTGCCCACCCAATCAACATGCCTGGCACGACGATATCTCCCAAGCCGAGGATGCTCTTTCTCGACGCCGCCTCGAAAGTCAGTTTGATGGGGACCTCCAGCTTGGTCGCCACGGTGACCATGTATGGGCTGCAGCTGCGGTTAGCTAACTCAAACCAGGGCCTTCCAGGGCCTTCCGGGGCCGGGAAACTTACGTGTAAAACACCATGTAGATGTCGTAGAAGAACAGGCCTATCAGCACCAGTGACCCTATCAGAAAGTCCGTGGGCGACAGAACCAGGAACGATCCATAGCACATCCCGTATCCCAGCATGTTGGAAAGAAAGGGCGACTCGGTCGAGAAGTAGACGAGGGCAGTTGCCAGGGACAGCAGCAGGGCCATCATGTGGGCAAACTTGATCTTCGCCTTTTCTTCAAAGACGCCATGCACGAAGAACTTGATGACCCAGTGTCTCGTCAGAAGACCACGAAGCTCCCAAGCCGCCTTCCGTGCTCGCGCCGAGTACGCAAACACAGCGAAGGGTCCAGGGAGCGGATTCGTCCCCGCGTCGACTCCCTCCACGGCGTTGCCCGCGTCGTCGCAGACCGCCACGGCCTTGGTCTTTTGGTCCACCATTCGCAGCGACCCGTCACGGCCGCGCCAGAACCGCGGGAAGACGACGGACGTGCCCAGCTCCATGCCGTGCGCGTAGAGGGTCAGCAGGCTGGCAATCGACATGGTGGACATGTACCATCGCAGGACCTTGTTTAGGATAGCCGGGTCCTTGAGCCACTGGATGAGGTAGTACAGGCCGATGAGCATCGCCGCGGCGATGAGCGGGAACATGATGGCGTCGGTCAGCTCCAGGCCCTGCGAGAAGCGCTCCTCCTCGTCGGCGTCGTCTTTCTGGCCCGGCTTCTTGCTCTTGGCGGGCGACGCCGAGGGCGGGCGACGTAGGGCGGCGTGGGAACCGAGGTAGATGATGCCCATGGCGCCAGCGAGCAGCTTCAGCTCCAGCACCATGAAGTCGAGGTTCTGGATGAAACCGAGGGCAGTCGACGGGGCCTCGGTGCCGTTGAAGGTGGCGTTGAGCCCCTCGAGGATGCCCTCTGCGGAGCCCAGCGTGGTCGAGTTGGCAGCCATGTCGTGAGGCTTGCTGGTGGTGCGTGGCTGAGGTTTCTCTCACGTTGCCGCTGCGGGTGTGCGCACACAACGTATGTGTGCTGAAGCCTGAGGACAGACAACGGAGCTGCGGTTTCACAGACCCATGCCAACTCAACTAGAAAAGGCCGCCATGCACAGTAAGCAAAAATCTGCGAGAAAATCCCGAAACAAAGAAACCGGAGCAAACAAAGCCGCGCTGCAGTGTGCAACCAGAAGAGACGCTTCCACTGATCCGTGAGTTCGTGTCGTTGAAACTCCGAGTTAGGTGTCATCGGAGATGGCTCTACAGGGGTCATGTAGTGGGGTCCACTGGTCCCTGGAGCCTCGTGACGAGTGGCCAATAGCGATGCATGGCTGCCACGTCGTTTGTGGCGCCCCTTGAGGCTGGAGATGTCAGCCTCGTTCATCCCACCTCCATTTTCGAAGCACCTCCAACATCGTCATCGGCGCCAACGACAACTCGAGATATCCAGGGCAATTGAAGGGCAGCACACGCCCAGCACGCCGAGCACGCCCAGAATGACGACCAACATCGTCCTGGAGACCACAATGGTATGTACAAGCAGCCACCAGCACACCAACCGGAACGCCTGCTAACGTACAGTGTCCAGGGCTCCATCACCCTCGAGCTCTACACCACCCACGCCCCCAAGACGTGCACCAACTTCACCACCCTCGTCCGCCGCGGCTACTACAACGCCACCGTCTTCCACCGCATCATCCCCAACTTCATGGTCCAGGGCGGCGACCCCACGGGCACCGGCCACGGCGGCGCCTCCATCTACGGCGACAAGTTCGCCGACGAAATCGACCCGGCCCTCCGCCACACCGGCGCCGGCGTCCTCAGCATGGCCAACGCCGGGCCCGACTCCAACGGCTCCCAGTTCTTCATCACCCTCGCCCCGGCCCCCTGGCTCGACGGCAAGCACACCATCTTTGGCCGTGTCAAGCACGGGCTGGCCACGGTCAAGCGCATGGGGCTCGTGCCGACGGGCGCCGAGGACCGGCCCGTCGAGGACGTCAAGATTGTGCAGGCGCGTGTGCTAGAGGGCGAGGACGATGTGTAGCGAGGTTTACATGGCCGCGAAAGAGCACTTGGGCTTGCATATACGGAGTTGAGGCGTTGTGATGGGTATAAAAAGTACCGAAACACCTGCTGCTGAATATAAAAAGGATTCACGTCAGTCACAAGAAAGTGTCAAGGAATCCTCAGGATGTTCTATTCGTTCATCCTCGTCGTTATAGAAAACAAAGAAGAAATTCACACTCCAGACGCCGTGGACCCTGTTTGCCGTCCGTGGATGCTATGGTCTCCCCCCTCGCCCTTTTAGATAGCCAAATGCGGCCGCTCGTCCAATGCAGTGAGTGTTGGAAATAATACACACAGATGTGAAAAGAAAAGGGGAAAATAAACGGGGACGAGATGACTGCGAATGGCCTGCCCTCTGCTCCCAACGTGATGCGGTCGTCGAGTCTGGCTCTATCCGTAGCCAACCCTTGGTCGCAGCTGGATGGATCGAGAAAGCTGTGCTTTCAGAGTCGTACCCCTCGTCCAATAGTCTTGTTAGGTTGCCTCGATGGACAACAAATTATGGGCTCAAGCTGTGCCCATTGTTCGCGTCGGTGCATGCCTTGGCATGTGACACGCCCAATCGCTCCACCAATTACTTCGCAGGTGGCGACGACAGGGTTCCAGACGACTCCGATTCCCCGTCCGCATCTCGTCCGTTCTTGGAAATCGGCGAGCTCGTCACGGGCTTGGCCGCCTTGACCTTCTTCAACGGGCTTCCGTCCTTGTGCGCCGGCTTCGAGGACGCCCGGTTGGGCGTCAGTTTCGGTGTGTCCGCGTCGTCCAGCTTCTGCTCCTGGCTGAGCAGGGATGATCCCTTGACCTTGTCCTTCTTCAGAGACGGCTTGGACTTGATGATGACCTTCTTGTTCATGCTGGTGGGCTTGAGCTTCTTCTTCCTGTGGCTGTTGTCCGAGTCGGCGTCGTCGTCACTAGCGGCGTCACGTTTTCTGGGACTCGAGGCACGGGAGCCCGGCGCGGGCGTGGCCTTCTGGGAAGACGGCGGCGTAGAGTCGTGCTGCGAGCCGCCGTTGTTCAGCTTCTGCGCCGCCGCACGGCTTGCATTCCGTCCGCTGTTGCCGATGCACGACCCCATATGGTTGTTCAATCGAGTGACCAGGATGCAGCGTTTGCACTTGCTGCAGGTGGCCGACGGGAACGAAAGCACGTTCGGGGGCCGCTGCTCCGGGGCAGGCGAGTCGGTGCCGTCCGCCTTCATGTCCTTTTTCTTCTTTCCCCGTCCCGGTCCCGGCGCCACCCAGCTCTGGCCGTAGATGTCGCATCCTGGCTTGTCTATGTACGGGTGCTTCTTGCAGTAGATGACGGTCGGGTCCGGTTTTTGGGCTCCCTTGCCGTCGGTCGGGTATAGCAGTCTGGGTAGATGGCATTTGGGGCAGATGATGTCTTGCGTGGTCTGGAGCGGGTTCCCCTTGAGGAGGACCCTGCCGTCCTCGTAGACGGCGCCATCGGTTTCGACTCGGACGTCGGGCTTGGAGTCGGGCGTCGAGCTGTCAGAGGCATCGGAAGCCAGCTTCTCGACTCGTATCGCGGCCGTGTTCGCCTTGGCCGTCTTCTCTTCGCGGTGCGTCTTCATTAACAGGTCGGAGAGGACGTTGTAGAGCACGTCGTCGAGGATGGCGTGAGCCTAGACAGCAAGGGGGGCAAAACGTGTCAGCGCATCTGTCAATCTCCCCGCGGCGCCCGTCCTCTCGGCCACGGCCTCAATGGTTTTGCCATCCAAGGAGAAGAGCGACGGCGCCGGGGCCCGCGACGCAGGCAGCATCGGGCTGCACAGGGAGAACTCACCAGCTTGTCCATGTTCCCGGCATCGTCACGAGCGCGGATCACCCCGGCCCGCCCCGTGGATGAATTCATGGCGCCTCCTTGCCCTGCCAGAAAGGACGCCCCCCGGAAAAAAATTGGTGTCCTGGGAGGTGAGAGGCTGAGGCTCTGTCGGCTCCGTGTAACTGCAGTCGTGTGATGTGATGCCGACCAGACCCGAGTGACAGGGTGGAATTAAGGTCGGCCGGGGAAATCTGGCAAGCACCGCTGCGACTGGCTGGCCTGTGGTGGTGGATAAGGGCGGGTGTGGTGTGTGGTGCAGTGGTGCACGTTGGTGGTGGTGCTGGAGATGGTGGATAGCGCCGCCAACGGCCAGCAGCAAAAAGACTGGAGAGAACCTATCGTGGGCTCGCTCAGTAGCGGGGGATCAGGAAGCGCAGCGATGCACCATTGCCCTCGTCGTGTTCTCTTCGGCAACGGAGGCTGAACCCAGAGTCGAAGCCCGGATGCGCGCTGGTTCAGCCCAGTCGCATTGGAAAGAGGGAGCTCCGGCGCAGCCAAACAACGTGGCTCAAAAAAAGCTTGGGTTGAACAGGACGAGAATTGGAAACGACGCTGGCCCAGTTTGATGTGAGACCCAGCATTGGGGGGGGGGTTGGGAGGATGGGCATTGGCATCTGCGCTCAGGGATCTAGGCAAAAGTAAAATCGAGGCGCCTATTGTAGCGCGAGAACCCCCTAAAGCATCCCACTAGAGTACACCACCAGCTGAGCGGCTCTGCAGTGGCAGCACCTCACCACTGAATTTGAACAGGCCGAGTGAGTCCCTGAATCAGCACGCCACCTCAATAAGCCCGGCCCGACGTCATTCTCCCTCGGAACACCGACATCTCATCAATGGCAATACTACCTACGAGACACAGCGGCAAGGATTGGCGACAGCAGGACCCCGACAGTGCCTAGGTTAAAATACATACTCGTACTTAATATTTATAGAGCCGGCAGCCGGAGTGCCCACACCTGCACCAAGCAGCTAAGGTAGCCCACCCCGATCCTCAGGGCTCGGCACGATCAGATTAGTAGACCCTTGGCCCGACGCATGCGTATCGCAACTCTCCCGCTTGCGCTGCCACCGCCAGCCACACCTACCCTCCTGCTCACAACATCACCAACTCTCTTTCTTCCAACTCTTCTGTCCCCCTGCCCTCTCGTCTCACCCGCCGCCTCTGGCCGCCCTCCGCCATGTCCCTCCCTACGAGCAAGGCCCCCACGGCGCAGCCCTCGATCCGCTCATTCTTCCAGGCCAAGGCCCCCAAGTACGCTCCTCCTCCGGCCTCGACGACGTCACGCGACACCAACGGCACGATCTACGCCCCCCCAGCGGCGGAGCAGAAGCAAGAAGAAGAAGAAGGCACCGTCTCCCCTCCGCAGCCCACGCTCGACGCGCCCATCCCGCCTCCCGCCGCGACCCTCCCCCGAGAAGCCTCCATCCGCCCCGTCGCCGCCGCCGACACGCCCGCCCTGCGGCGCATCAACGCCCTGCTCCTCCCCGTCAGCTACCCGGACTCGTTCTACCAGCGCGCCGTCGACCCGGCCGCCTCGGCCCGCTTCTCGCGCGTCGTCGCCTGGGCGCACGCCGGCGAGGAGCCCAAGGTCGTTGGCGGCGTCGTCTGCCACGTCGAGCCGCTGCACCCCGGCGCGGCGGCGCAGAACCTATACATCCAGTCGCTGTGCCTGCTCTCGCCGTACCGCGGCATGGGGCTGATCAACGCCGCGCTGGACAACATCGTCGCGACGGCCGTGGCGGATCCCAACCTGGACGTCAAGACGGTCACGGCGCACGTGTGGACGCAAAACGAGGAGGGACTGCACTGGTACGAGGGGCGGGGGTTCAGGCGCCAGGAGCCTGCTCTCAAGGGATACTACATCAAGCTGCGGCCGGGCTCTGCGTGGCTCGTCCGGCGCGACGTCAGAGCCTCTGTTCGGAGCTCGTTGCCGTCTGCATCAGCGTCTACTGCAACCCCTCGGACAGTCGAAGCCAGCACCACGGCGGCCGTCGTAAACCTCCCTCCGCCGCCGCCGCCTCCACCGTCCTCGGGCCCCAGCAGCATCGCCAGCACCCCGCCGCCAGGGCTCTCCAGGGGACAGTCGTTCCAGACCCAACGGCCAGAGACCGAGTGGAACGACCTCCCCGCGGACATGGCCCCCGGTCTCCTGGCTCCGCCCAGGAAACCCGGCAGCGAGCCCACGTCCGGCACGAGCTCTAGGAGCAGCTCCGCGGCGCGGAAGAAGAGAGACCGGTCGTACCCTGCTGCTGCGTTTGGCAGTTAAGAGTGGCTAGAACGATACACATAGAAATGGGTTTAGACGGAATAATCATATAAAGGACGAGTAATGATGGGCAAGTCAGGCAACAACGAAGCGTCTGCTTCCCACGTAGGCAGAAAGCCTACAATCAAAAGCATGAATATCACCGAGCGTCCGTGTGCCTAGCCGTCGAGATACGAATGCCTACAAGGTGTGCCTCGCAGAATGAATGCCTCGTAGAGGTAGTTGGGTCAATGTTTCATTTACCAAATACTCGTTACATATACAATTTGTCCTCGTACAGACGCTTAAAAGGACGCAACAAGCAACCCACAAAGCATTCCCTACCGCTTCCTGGTCCACCAGATGGCCGCAATCGCAGCGAGTCCGACAGCGCCGCCCACGGCCAACGCAGTCGTTGACACGGCAGGTTCCTCAGCTAGGGGCCAGTTAGCACTCTGCACTACACTCCATGAACGAGCACACGTACCAGGTCTCGGCATCGCATCCAGGCTGCGCTTAATATCCTTTCTCAGGTCCCGCAGGAAGTCGCCAGGCTTCTCCATGCGCTGGGCGACCAGCGCAATCAGGGCCGCTCCGACACCGCTGCCATCTTTGGCAATGCCGATGCGAATCTTCTTGGCGCCCGCGGGCCCGATGCCGTCAATCACAGCCAGCGCCTCGTGAATCATGTCCCTAAAGAAGGGATAGTGCTCGACCAAGCTACCATCAACGCCAACGTCCACGACGTCCTCTTCAGGGTCGTCCATCTTGCCCGACTGGATGGCCACGGCACCAATGGCCACAGCAGACAACCTCGCTGCACGACGGGCGACGGCGTTAGCAACCGCCTTGAATGCCTGGGCATCCTCCAGAGACGGGTTGTAGACGTGGAGAGTGTTCTCCAGCTCCTGCCGTAGGGTCGACAGCTCTGGGCTGTTGTCCGAGGCTGCCACCGACATGATGGCGCTGTCCAGGCCCCACGGCTTGAACATTCCCGACTGGGGGCTGATGTTGGTCGTGGTCCCCCAGTCGTTGAAGCTGGAATTCAGATCCTTGAACAGGGACGTTTCCTCGTTTTTCATCATATCCACAATCGTTAGTCGTACAATCTCGCCGAGGAACATGCCAGAGACACGCTTCTCGAACATTTGGATCCCGGGGTTGACGCTCTGTTCATCGAGCGCCTTGTCCCACGGAGTCGAGGGAAGCACGTTGAGCTGGTTGTCAAACGAGCCCCATTCCGTGTTGATGACCATCTCGCCGGTCGATGTATCGTATTCGCCCTCGATCGGCTTCTTGATCTTCTCCGTCTTTTCGATATAAGCACCGTTGGTGCCGGTGCCAAAAATGCCGCCCAGGATTGAGCGGTGCTTTCCAGTCGAGGTGTACGAGCGCGCCATAAGCGTTCCTACGGTGTCGTTGACCAGAGCAGCCACCTTGACAGGGAGATGCAGCCTGTCAATCTCGTCCTGTAGCAGGGCGCACACATCTTTGCCGATCGCGTCCGGGATGTCGAAGCCCTTTGTCCATCTTATGAGCTTGCCCTTGTTGATCCCGAGCTGCTTCACCGGGAAGCTAAAGGTGAAGCCGAGGCGGAAGATGAGCTCGTCTCGGTATCCCAGGGGCGTGCTGGCGGTGTTGCGCCGGCGCACGTGGCTCTCGAAGCGGTCGGCGTGGTGCTCGCGGAGGAAGAGCTCGATCTGCTTTGCCAGGAACGCGAAGAGCTCCTTGGAAGTCTTGGCTACCATGAGCTCCTTAGGGATCGCAACTTTGTTGTAGGTTAGGTTGAAGGTAGTGTCGCCATTGAGCATGATAGAGCACACGCGAAAGTTTGTTCCACCAAGGTCGACGGCTAGGTACAGGCCCTAGTCAAGCGCAAAGGACACTCGTTAGTTGCTGCCGGTGTCTGAAGCTCAGAAGTGCGGTTGCGGACTACCTTTTCTGTGCCATTGGGGACGCCCGTGACGTACGTCGGAATCTGGCTGAGGCTCGTGCCATCCGCCTCCAACCCATCGCCTGCCATGGTGTGTGAGCACTTACGACCACGTTGCGCTGGCCGGAGCAGCCGGTGTCGTGAAACTGGATGTAGGTGTGCCAACTTACTCATTTGTTGCAAAAACTCGCGGACATGTGCGTTGACATCATCGTCGGAAAAGTCAAATTGCGAGACGACCCGCGTCGTTTCGGTTGCCAGCGCCATGGTGAGAGGACGAGAGGCTGGCGGCAAGGTCGGGAAGGGAGCTGGGTTCAAGCAGACTGGCGGTTCCGGCTCGATTTGAGCAGATGGCGAGGAGCGAGGTCTGAAGAAGAACGGATGGTGCGAGTGGGAGAAGAAGACGGGCGACGGGAGCTGGAGGAGGTGCAGCTTGGCGTCGTGGAGCACGAGGTGCGCAAGCTGCCAGAGGTGTTAGCGGGTGTGGGCAGCAATCAATGATGATGCTGGCGATGCAGGTGGTGCCAATGGGGAGCAGGGATCATGGGCAAGCTGGGGCTGGGCTGGGGCCATCTGCGGGGGGCAGCATCAAGAATCGCCGAGAGCTTTTTCGTTAGCGCAGCCTCCTGTTGGGTGGTTGTGAACTTGTGGTGGCTTGCAGCGCGTGCCACCCGACAACGTCTGTCAAACGTATCGCTGCCACTTGCAGGTCGAGCCTTTGAGTTTGGCGGAACTTGGAAGCAGGATGGCAGTGAGGCGTTGCTAGACTTACAATTGCCACGACGGCCAAGACGACGACCTGGAACATGCCACCCCTTCGCCGGCGACCCTTGGCCTCCGCATCCTTCCCCAGGCTGTGGCGCCAGATGGCGCCTGCGCCCACACCTTGCTCACCGTGAGACGTCGTCGTGCCGGTGTTCGGTTGGTGCTCCTGCGAGGGTCTCGGTCGTGCCAATGCAGGCCCAGCGAGCGGCGGGGAGTCCGACGCCTAGCAGCGAGCGGAGCAGCCCTGCCAACGCTGTCGAGAAACGGGCCGTTTTTGGAAGTTCGCCTCCGAGGTGAGCGACTTTACTGCTGCCGGGAAGTGTCCTCTTGCAGAGGCATGGGCCGCCGGACGGGAAAACTCCCCTGCTGTTTCGCACGTTGACGTCGCCGTAGCGGGTGCTCCGTCCGCGGCGCTGGCGTGGGATCTGCCCGAGAGACGGCCGACGACGGCACGCTGCGTTTGCACCTGTAATAATAGTCCGTAGACTTGGCCAGGAAGACGTTGAGAGCCCGAATTGGTTGAGATGTCACGACTCGAGGTGCTGTTGCGGGAGCCGCTGATCGGTGTGGAGGGCAGGCAGGTTATCTGCAGCGGGATCGGCTGGAGATTCGATCCCTCATGCAGCCGTCCGTCGCGGGAGCCAGCTCCTGTCGTGCTGGGGCCTCGAGCGAGTCGAGCAGGGCAAACGCACACAGCCAGCCTGTTCATCCCGCTGGAAAGGATGCAGGGAGAGGTTGGTGGAGGACTGGCCTGTCGCTCTCGTCGTTGCCCGAGGTCGCCTCAGCGCCTGTACGAGCGTTGGCACCAGCGTGTCTATGGCGGCTTCGGTTGGGCCCGTCACAGACCAGGGGGGAGCCATTGGCCAGTGACTGCTGGTCGAACATGGACAATTTCCACCTGCCCTCTCAAGGCTCTCCTCCTCCGTGCTTGCCACCATTGTTACTATTTCGTACACCGACTTGTTGCAAATTCATTCCAAACCCATCTAGAACTGCTCTCCTGGTGCTCTTCCAGCAGCCAACGGCAAAGATGTCACGGCGCATTACGGATGACGTGCTGGGGAGCCACCGGATCCATGGCCCATGGGGACGCAAACCAGGGGCAGGCCACAATAGGTCCGACTCGAATACGGAGTAATAATCCCGCTTCTCGTTCGCTACGGGAGTTATTACCAGGAATACAAAACCGCTCACCCAGCCTGCCAGCAAGGGCATTACATCCACCCAGCCAAGTATATAGGTAAGAGTGTACGGAGTATTATCCCGACTTATGCCAATTTCACCTTGCAAACCAATGATGCCACCACCAACAGCCCAGCGAGCGTCAGAAACACGTTGTTCCGATGATCGTCGCCTGCAGAGTCTCACGTCAAGCTTGTTCGTGGTTCAGCGTGTGCAACGTCGACCTACCTTCTCTCGCGAGGCCGTGTGCGCCCACCACAAAGAGATTCAGCGGCAGCCTCAGCAGGCTGTACACGCTGCCCCGGACGCCGTCCTCGATCAACTCGCTCTTCAAAAAGCCCATGATGGGAAAGTATGCTCCAACACACGCCTCGAACAATAAAAAGGCCCAGAACAGTGCCCACTCGCTGTCAAACAGCACAGCGCACGACAGGCTTGCACTTGCGACGAGCATCGCCATCAACAGCCCTGATGTTGCACTGTCTCTCGATGGAACTCCTGACTGGGACGAGAAAATGATGGCCCCGATCATCATGGCGCACATGAAACTTGCAAAGATGATCCCGAAAGGCAGCTCTGCCTCGGAACTGGCGCGTAGACAGGCGCTCTTCAACACGGGGGACCAAAAGAAAACAAAGAGATACATGGCCCCTTCAAAGCAGCACGAAACGATCCCAACAGCCAGGATTCTCTTGTTGGCAAGAATGGTACGTATTCCACGTCCGAGCCCTGCATTTTGGTCCTCGAATGCGCTCGGGTGCCGTAATTCTCAGCCCAGTATGCCAGGATCCAGAAGATTGCCGCTGTGGCGGTGAGTGAGCTGAGAGCAAATGGCCCTTTGCGGTTACTGGCTTGAACAATTGCGTCGCCTGCAACCCCAGATACTATAGCGACAGTGCTACTCACAAGTGACATGTTTCCGAAGACGGTATTCAAGGGCAGAACTGAGGCCTCAAGTCCCAAATTGTGGTACTCGCCAATCATCCATGCTTCAAAGACGCTGAAGAGAAGTGTCGTTGCAATGCCTCCGAGCACTCTTCCCACGAATAAAAGGAGTGCGTTCTCGCAGCTCATCATGGCGCACGATATTGCGTTGAGGGGGCAATAAGCACGGCAGAGGGCCCGTTGTCCCCAGCAATCTGCCAGCTGCCCAACGAATGCCGCGCTGATGGCACTGGCGATGAAGCCAGTGGCATACAGAAGTGCCACAGTTTCTTCGGAAAGCCCCATATCGTACTTGTAAGTGGCATAGATGTGTGACCCCTGTGTCGTTCCGTCAGTCAAGTAGCCTGAAGCTGGCCGGGCTGGAGGGCACTCACCTGCAGCCAATCTGCCCCGACTACAAGCGCATATCCGACAAGAAAGCGCCATTGGAATGCTCGAGCAATTTGCAACCTTTCGGGGTTCACAGGTTTGCCCTCCCCGATGGGGAGCTCCCGTGGGCATTCGCGGCGGCGTGTCTGATGGAAGAGGATAGCATTCAGAGTACAGACTGCTACGAGGTTCGCCGAGTAAAAGTCCATGGCCGCGACGCTCTTTGTGGATATTTTGCGATGAACACGTTTTCAGACGAAAGATTGACGCAATGTGCACTTTGGATGCTCGAGGTCTGTTGACGAAGTGGTGATCCAGCGAGGCAGGAACAGCGGTCAACGTAATGGAAGGCCGTGTCTAGCAGGAAAGAGCCGGCCAACCCAGGCATCGTGATCCCTTCCAGCCTGAGGCTGTAATAGTTTTGCAAACCTGCAACACGGCGGTCGATGCCTCTGACCGCCATGCTCTCATCCAACATCTCAACGATCAACTCCTCCTCGACCAAGAGCCTCGAGGCCAATACCAAGGCATGATTCAAAACGACTCTCTCAGGTTCTCGACACGGACTCGGCGACGAAACCGTTATTTCAAAAACCTTGTTGACTACGTCGACGTCCTCGTCACCAACACAGTTTGTCGTTGTCGAGATCAAGTTGGCATTGAACATCCCGTCGTCAAAGAGGTCACGTGGATGGGATGGGACGATCGTGCGGCTTAGCCAACGGGAGTGGGACCAGGATCACGGACGAACGTGGAGACAGGCGCTGCGGCTCACGGACAGCGACTGATCGTCGTTGAGACAAGCGGCAAGCCACAGGGAGGCGATGCAGGACTCAGCCTCCTCACCGGGTTCGAGGCTCAGCACAGTCAAAGATGGTGGTGTTCTTGGTCCATTCTTGCCAATGTTGGGTGCCATTGCAGGTCGACCACATGGCATCCCCTGGCGACAGCCTACCTGTCTGTTGTGCCTGTGGCGGGTCGATGGACGGGGTGTGAATTGCTCTTCTTTGAACTGGGTATTTCGCCAAGGATACTCATTATGACGGCATCTCTGCCCCTCGTGTTCAGAGCAGAAGGAGTCCTACTTCAAAGTTCAAGGACCATCACTCGCATCGCGTTGCAGCGCATCACATTTAATAGGTAATGGTGCTGCTCGCCTTGCCCACTACTGGTAGATGTACGTCCGTAAAGGACCTTGATTCCCTTCGTGCAGCCTTCACTTCATTTCAAGAATCAATCGTACCTAGGTATCTAGGTTCGGCGTGGCAATCCTGCAAGCCCTGTCCATCCCCTGCTGCTGTCCCGTGTTCCCCGCCTGGCAGCGCCAATTCCGGGTGGCAACCCCTCCTTGCCCTCCCACATGCTCAGAGTCCTAGATTCAACCTAAAGTCCTACTGCATTTCAAGCCTCTGCCGTAATTACTCGTCACCCAACGAACCCAGCGGGAAGGGTCGTATTCGTTCGTACACGTAGTGCCCAACAACTCGTGTTCATGCCGGCTGTCGCTGTCATAATGTAGGCGTACAATAATCTCGAGTGGCCCATCTGTGCTGCGCTCCGTGCAAGCCCAACGTATCGTCGAGGCCAAGCCCGTGGAGACTAACGAGAACCGCTCCAACAGCTCAACGTGCGCCTTCTATCGGTCTGCAGACGCCCCGACGCCAGCCCAACGGGACGGGACAAGAGGGCTTTTATTGCAGGGCCTGACTGAGCAGCCAACCTACTGAGTACTGACAGGAGGGAGGGAGCTGGCTGTACAGGCGCGAGCCCCTAGGACCTGGATCCAACCCCGCCAGGTCAGCTTCTGTCATCAGCCGCACGCACCACAGCACACGCATCGTCGACTCGAAGCCGTCATCCACTGCATTGCGCCTCCACCTCCACTCGCTCTGGCGACGTCCACCTCCACGTCCCGTCCATCTCTCTGTCAACTGCGTGCACTGTCGTCTCAGCCTTGCCCTGACCTATTTATCGCTGCTACCTAGTCCCTGTCAGCTGTGGCTGCACGCATCAGCTCCTCAGCCACCATCGACCCTCCCAGCCGCCGCAGGCTCGAATCAGAGGCCCAGCTTACACCTCGCATCCCGCCGAAGCACGCGCATCTCCCAGTCTGCGGCTTAGCTCAGGCCAGCAGCGAGCCCAAGCAGCCCACCCCATTCGTCCTGGGCTGCTAATTTCTGACCCGACTCGACGTTCTCTTGGTCCTCGTCCTCGTCCAGGCTCCTCTTTTCGCTCCTCACGCTCCTCCCCCCCCCGTCCACCCAGTCCTTGCGGCTGTAGGGCTCCTCCGCCTCGCTCGTCCTGACCAACCTGCCTCTGCTTCCTACATCGTCGCCCCCTCTCCCCGTGTTCCATATGAGCTCTATGAACTCCCGCCTCAAAGGCTTCGGGTTCGGGAAACGCAAATCAGCCGCCAGCATCCAGACCACCGACGGGGTCCCTCCCATCAGCACCCCGCCGCCAGGCCAAATACCTCAACACCATCGCCCGCACCCCGGCCAGACGCCTCCCCTCGGCGCTTCGTCGTCGACCACGAGTCTCCCCATGAACCACCCGGGGCAAGGCAATCGCCCGCCCAGCTACTCGGCCAACTATCCTCCTGGACCTCCCGGCGCGCCCGTCGACCGCACCAGCCCGCACCAGGGCCCCAATCGCACCCCGCCGAGCCAGATGGCTGGAGGGCCGCCTCCCATCAACACCAACGCCCCCGTCGGCTACCCGCCCAACGTGGCTCCCATGGGTCAAGGGCCGCCGCCGATGGGAGGTCCTCCGCCGCCCGGTGGCCCGCCAGGCTTCGGTGGCCAGGCTGGCTATCCCCCGGGGGCGCCGCCGCCGCCCGGTCCCATCGCGCAGCAGTTTCAGCGAACCAACCCCGCCGCCGAGGTCGAGGGCGCCAGCAAGAGCAAGGCCCAGCTGATTGTCGGCATCGATTTCGTCAGTACCGAGCATGATGCTTTACCGTTGAAAGCCACTAACACCCGTTCCAGGGCACCACCTTTTCTGGCGTCGCGTTTGCCTTTGCGACCAACAACGAGGCCAAGGAGGACATCATCTCCGAGTGGCCAGGCGCCGGCTCATACACCAAGCAAAAGGTTGGTCGCATTCCGCGGCTCTGTACAATTGCGCCGAGACTAACAACGAGCACACAGATCCCGACTGTTCTCTACTACGATCAGTACCAAAAGGTGGTGGGTTGGGGACCCGATATCGCCGACGCCCTCGCACCGACCGGCTACCCCAAGCCTGGCGTGCAAAAGGTGGAGTGGTTCAAGCTGCAGCTGATGCTCAGTGGCAACACCTACATCGACCCCATCAACCTGCCTCCCCTGCCCCCGGGCAAGTCCGAGATCGATGTCGCCGCCGACTACCTCTTCAAGCTCCGGCAGGCAATGCGCACGGCGCTGCAAAAGACTCTGGGTGAGGTGTTCAACCGAGAGGAGCGCAACATCCGGTATTACCTGACCGTGCCCGCCATCTGGAACGACGCCGGCAAGGCGGCTACGCGAGCTGCGGCTATCCAGGCTGGATTCCTCCGCGACGAAAACGACAACCGCCTGACCCTGATCTCTGAGCCTGAAGCTGCCGCCCTGTTCTGCTCCAAGACGGGACTGTTGAACCTCAAGGTGCACGACGCCGTGTTAATTGTGGACTGCGGTGGTGGTACGGTGGATCTGATCGCCTACGAAGTCGAGGAAGAGAACCCGTTCACCGTCGCCGAGTGCACGGCCGGATCTGGCGACTCCTGCGGCTCCACGGCCCTGAACCGCAACTTCAGCAATATCCTACGCACTAAGATCCGCAAGATGAAGCTGCCCGATGGGTCCAAGACTGCCGGACGTGTCTATGCCAAGTGCATCATGGACTTTGAGAACAGAATCAAGGCCGATTTCCGCAACAACGGCCAGAAGTGGGCCGTCGACGTCGGTATCGAGGCCGAGTTCCCAGAGGCTGGCATCGAGGAGGGCTACATGACTTTCACCAACGAGGAGATTCTGCAGTGCTTCGAGCCCGTCGTGAACCGAATTCTGGAGCTGGTGCGGAACCAGATCATTGCTATCCAGGCCCAGAACCGGACGCTACAGAACATCCTGGTCGTCGGTGGTTTCGGTGCGTCCGAGTACCTGTTCCAGCAGATCAAGCTCCACGTGCCTCCCCAGTTCCAGTCCAAGGTGGTCAGGCCCATGGACTCGGTGGCTGCCATCGTCAAGGGCGCCGTCACTGCCGGTATCACCGAGCGAATCATCACGCACCGTGTTGCTCGTCGACACTACCTCATGGCTACCCTGCAACCCTTCAAGGAGGGATACCACCCCGAGGCGTACCGAGTGCCGTCTCTGGATGGAAAGGACCGATGCAAGTTTACGAGACAGATTTTCGTCCAAAAGGGCCAGAAGGTCAAGAACGGCGAGCCCGTCAAGGTGTCCTTTTTCCGCCAAGTTGCCCCGGGTGCCACCCTCATGTACGAGGACGTGCTGTTTGCGTGCGACGACGATGTATGCCCCGAGTACACCAAGGATCCTCGTAAGTCTTCAGCACGCCGGATGAGGCATGACGTATTTTGCTAACAATTTCAACCAGGCATCAAGGAAGTCGTCACGCTTACCTCGGATCTGTCCCGCAAGAACCTCGAAAAGGACTTTGAGCGAATGGACACGCCTCAAGGAACCTTTTACCGCGTCTACTTCGACATCTACCTGACTCTTGACGGCTCAGAGTTCAGCGCGGAACTGGTGTGCCAGGGCGAGGTTATGGGCCGCTGCCGTGCGCGCTTCAGGTAACGCCAGCGCCAAGGGAAGCGGTTGAGGATTTTACAATTTCGTGGCTTTCACTAGAGGCGGCATGTTCATCTCGGGCCAAAAATGATACCTAGTAAAACGTTGGATGGATTGCAGTCGGGGCTGTCAACTTGGCGAGGGCATAATGCTACATACAAAGCGGAGCCAGGAGCTGTTAGGTCGAGATGCGGCAATGAGAGCGCGGGCTTGGATGTGGATGGAGAGAGCATGAGGTGGTCCTGCCATTGGGTACGGATGTGAGCATGACGAAGCCTTTTTGTTTTGCGATTGAGAGACGGGATTTATGTCTGAAGAAGACTTATGATTGGAGACGTCGATAGACAAATGAATTGACGCTGGTTAGACAGGTACTTCGTACCCGCGTACACATGTTCGTCGTGCGAGTTGTTTATCCCTCAAGCACATGCTATCGCCGGCGGTTCACAACGCGGTTAGTGCTAGTCCGTACATAAAGAACACAAATGCTTCGTAGAGCATGAGAAGTTGAACCGGTCAAGGTGACACTGGCATTCAAGCTTAATCTTGCCCCCCACAGATGGCAGATGGAGGAGCAGGCCCAGAGCCGCTAAGCCTGATGGGGAAGGGACTGGTCGAGTGGGGGCAGGCCCGTTCCTGGACCCTGGCGCAACTGCCAAACGGGAGCGTGGCAGCCACTCGCTCCTGCGTCATACCTCGACGTCCAGATTCCAGGCCTTGGCAAGACAAGCCAGAGGTGCCCAGCCAGCCAGCATGGCCGCGCTGCTTTTCACCCGTTCAACTCTTGTCCTGCTGGTCGGGCCATCGAAACATCCTTTGTCGATTTCTTCTTGAACCTGAAATACTCGATTGCTTGAATCTCGCTACGAATATTACTTACTCCGTTGGTCATCTCATTTCAATACCATCGCTCGCCGCTTGCCTCACCGAGACCTGTCGCCTCCATCAGACCCCAGCTCCGTACCCTCCATCATCGCGCCTCTGACGCGACCTCTTCGACAGGGGCGGATCAGGTTTCTGGTGTCGGCGCAAGGAACGTCTCCCAATCATCGCAACCAAGCTCGCGGCGGACGCTTATAACTCCAGCTCCGGGCCCAAAGCACCAGACTGACTACTCCGACTGCTCGCAACCTCTCATCGACAAAGTCACCTGTATTTTTACATATCCAGGACTGCGCACCATGCCAACTACGCATTAACATACACGCAATTCTGAAGCTTTGGTTCTTCCCCTCGCCTATCCCAGGTCGGCTGTCTGATAAGACGGCATCAAACCTTCTCATCCGCCGAACGGTACAGGCAACAAGGTCATGGGGATAATGTTCCCCTCTCTTCAGTCCAGTCACCAGTCACCACAGTTTGGCTGCTCCATGAACCAACTGTTATTCATCGCCATCACATTCGTCTCACTGCTCCCAGGTGCTCAACCAGGGAGCATACCCGTCGTCAAGCGCAACTGGCAAGCCGATTTCCTCCAATATTCCAGGCTGAAGGCGCCAGCAAAACGAGGACCGCCTGCTGAAAAGGAAGGCCGGATACCCCTCGTCATCACAAACAAGTGTGACACAACGATATGGCCTGGGTTGGCTACTCAAGTTGGCACTGGCCCCGGCACTGGAGGCTTTGAGCTTGAGCCCGGCAAGAACAGGACGCTATGGGTTGGGTCAGACTGGCAGGGTCGAGTTTGGGGTCGGACAAATTGCACAGTCAACGGAAATTCCTGCGCCTGCAAGACGGGGGACTGCTTCTCGAAGCTGGACTGCGAGTTCAGCGTAAGTACTCGGCTTATACGTCGGATTATCAATCACGAATGCTAATGGTGTATGTCCAGGGAGCACCGCCAGCTACCCTCGCCGAGTTCAACCTTGCCGGCGGCGTCAGCGGCATGCAGACGTTTTACGACATTTCTCTGGTCGATGGCTACAACATCCCCATGGGCATCAACTCTATCCCGGCAAAGAACACGACATATATCCCACCCAACTTGACAAACTGCGCCTGCATTGCAACCTCTGGCTGGTTGTACGCCAAAACCCCCACGGGCACATTTTACGCCAACTCGACATTTCCCGTTCCACTCGAGGCCAATGAGACGAATAAGAGCGTCAGCAGCTGGTGTCCGTGGCCGAACCTCGCCTTTCCTCCCACTAAGCCTGGGGATGGCGTCTATCCGTACCCCGACGACAACGTGCAGCGGCCTGCGTTTTCTCCCTGCAAGAGTGCCTGTGCGGCGACGAACTCAGACAAGGACTGCTGCGTGGGCAGATACCACGACCCCAACATTTGCAAGCCCTCGCTGTACAGCAAATCTGTCAAGGCCGTGTGTCCCGACGCTTACAGCTTCGCCTTTGATGACCAAAAGTCGACGTTCATCATCCCCAAGGGCGGCGGCTGGGAGGTTGTCATGTGCCCGGCCGGCCGCTCGACTAATATCCTGCGCCAGCTGGGCAAGGAGCTGTATGAGCTTGCGAGCGGCGGCCGACTTTCGGAGCTGTCTATGAAGCGGCTGCGGAATGTCACCTATATCGAAGAGGACAGAGGAGCCGCAAGCGGAGTGCGGCCGCTGAGCAAGGCGGTGACTACCCTCGCGGTGTCCATGGTGGCCGCGTTGTTCATGCTGTGAGGACAACGGTTTCTGGGACGTTCTCTCTTGTGCCTTGGTCTGGGCTGGCCCCCGGGCCAATGGGTCGAGCAACCCGGCAGATATGGCAAGCATACAAGGGACGAGGATACGACTGATGATGTCTATGGCGGACCTGGAGTCCATGGAAGTTCCCTACAAGGGCGACTTGAATGCAGCAACACCTAGAACTTATATACCCTCATTCTTTGTATCGAAATCAGACCTAGTAAAATATGCCTTGGCAATTCTTGTCTACACGTCTTGTGCACAATTCTAGTTGCTCATGTGGTGCGTCATACCCCGGACCATGTTCCTTGCCTTGTCTCTCATAGGTACGTGTAAATGGCACGCTCAACGCCGTCCGTCGTCTTCGACTCGTTCACGAAAAATCACAGCAGGCACTTACTTCCCTCGACGTCTAACCTAGGCCTTGCGCTTCCTCTCCCTTCTCCTCCGCCCCCACTCGGCGCGCTCCTCGTCGTCGCTGCCGCTGAACTCGGCGTCCTCGTCGCTCTCCGGCTCCACCGCCGCCGCCGCCGCCGTCTTGCGCGTGTTCTTGTCGGGCTCGACGTTGACGAAGTCGCCGGCGTTTTGGCTGGCGTACTCGTGCTGGCGGATGAGGTCGCGGAGGTCCTGGTTGGCGGGGTCGACGAGCTGGACGGGGGTGAGGCCGCCCTTGTTGCGGAGCCGGGGGCTGGAGCCGGCCTCGAGCATCATCTCGACGAGGGCGCGGCCGAAGGCGCGCTGGGCGGGGGGCTCGGCGTTGAGCCAGCGGATGGCGGTGTGCAGGGGGGTGTCGCCCTCGAGGCGGTTGACGGGGTCGCATTCGAAGGCGGGCTGGTCGAGGAGGAGGTCGATGATTTCGTCTGCTCGCTGTTAGCGTACACAGCACTACCGTCTCTCTGTTTCAAGTACTCGTGGTTGGGAAATAAATATGGGAAGACGCGTATATGGGAGGAACATGTACATGGAGGCCATGGGGGGGGGTATAGGGAGACGCACAGTTGCCATGCGAGGCGGCCTCGTGGTAGAGGTGGTTGCCCATGACGGTAGTAGTGCCGTTGAGCAGGGCCGTGATCTCGGCGTCGGGCTTGTTGGCGAGCAGCTCGGCGAGGAGGTCGGTGTTGTTGCGGCGGCAGGCCTCGATGAGGAGCTCCTTGACGGAGGCGCCCTGAGTACGTGCTCGCGTCAGTCACACAGCCTCTCTAGTCTCTGGTTTCCGTCAAAGCTGCCAGAGGGCGTGGGCTTACCTCGTGCTCTTCTTCAGCCGCCATGCTGTCTGCTTTCGGGTGTTTGTTGGCGCCTGTTTCGTTTCGTCGTCGGTGGGATGGGCGATGGAGGGTTTGGAGGTGCTGCTGGCGAGACAGAGCAGAGTCAACTGCGCGAGTCGTCGGGTCAGAGGTTGGAGGTGGCAGTGTGCGGTGTTGTTGATGTGATGTCGCGGGAAGATGCATCTGCCTCAGCCATCCATGGAGGGGTCACGCTACAACGAGGCTCGGCTCAGGGGTGCGCACGCTGGAAGCGCTGAGGCGGTGGAGCCTTGCCTGACGTCGGGTCTCTCCAGCGGGGCCGGGTTTGGAAGCGGCAAGGACTGGACCCCACCATCAATCCATGCCTTTGTCGGAGAGCTTGGCCATCACGACGATTTTTTTGATCCTGTATTCAACGCCGACGACGACTCGACGACGACGACTCGACGACGACGACCAGCGCTCGAGCGCGACTCCAGCGCAAAACCAGCTAGGTCTACACACACATACACGCATAGTACAGCCTCCTCCCAGCTCCAGGGAGAGCGACCCCAGCCACGATGCTGCTCTGTACGACTCCAACCCCCATCCATAACCCCAGCCAGTCACCAGCTAACGCCTCGCATCACCAGTCTGCCCGCACTGCGCCAACATCCTCACCGTCTCCCTCACCAACATGCGCACCAACCGCCTCGAGTGCCGCACGTGCCCCTTCGAGCACACCATCACCGAGCCCGTCTTCTCGCGGCGCGTCTACGAGCGCAAGGAGAAGGAGGACGTCTTCGGCGGGCCCGGCGCCTGGGACAACGCGCAAAAGGGCCGCGTGCAGTGCCCGGCCAACGGCTGCGACGGCGACGAGGCCGCCTTCTTCCAGGTCCAGATCCGCAGTGCCGACGAGCCCATGACGAGCTTCTACAAGTGCATGACCTGCGGGCATCGGTGGCGCGAGAATTAGGGTGGCCAGGGGGGAGTGTCTTTGGGGTTTGGCGTTCTTTTGATATGGGATTGGTTGGAGTTGAGGGGAAATGATCCATGTGTATAGTCGAGCGATGTTTGTGCCTTGATCTTCGTCCTGCCGGCATCTTGAGACAAAGACATTGCGTTGCCGCAAGCTTTCCCTGTGCGGGCCATTCGTGTTATATGTCGAGCCTCTGGGGCTGTATTTTGTTTGCCTCAGAGAGTTCTCGTTGCCAGGGCACCAAATTCGTGGTTGCTGTGCTCGGCGCGAACCGCGATAAACGTCCGCGCCACGCTCACGGCTCGCGATGCCACTGCACCGACGCCCTCATCTCCTCCTCCGCCAGCCGCTGCACCAGGTCCGGGCTCATAATGTCCTGCCGGAAGCGATCCTGCTGGAGCAGCTCGAGGTGGCGCAGCGTCGGGCCCGGGTACGTCAGGTACTTGAGGTACGGCGGGCGCGCCCAGTAGCGCAGGTAGGCCAGGTAGGCGACGAAGGCGGGCTGCGTGAGGAGCTTCTGCGAGGCGAGGTGGTTGAGGTAGAAGGGGTTGGCGAGCGACTGGACGAACTTGGGGGGGGAAGTCAGTATCTAGCTTCACGGACCGAATTGATGCTCGTGGCTGTAGGCAGAGGACAGGCGGGCAGGGCATACCTCGAGCTCAATCTCGAAGCGCGAGTAGCCTCCGTACATGGGCTCACTGTCGGTCGCGGCGGGCGGCGCGGGCGGAGGCGGCGAGGCCATTGGCACGTCTTGCGCTGCCTGCAAGGACATTTGTGCGGCGGCGAGCGGATCGAGAGGCGCGATGGAGATGGCGGTGGTTGACGTCCAGTTGTTGGTGTTTGGTGCAGGAGAAGAGAGTGCAGGGATCTGGAGATCACGGCGGTGCAACACCAAGCTGATGACCCCACTGGCCGGCTTTGTGACCTCACCTCGGTCACCACCAGGCAGATGGCCACCGCAACAAGGCTACACTATTTGATCGAGCACAGAACGCTAATTCTCTACCATTTACATTTTGTCCCTTGATGATCCTCGATGTTTTATTTGATTCTCAAGGCTAAACCTGTCGCTGGCCGTTTCATCAGCCCAACTACCCTGCACCGAGGCAGCCTCCTTGTGAATGGTCGTTAGGCACGTCGTCTAAGCCGTTGCCATACAACTACATGCCGTCCCTCACCGCATCTCACGACTCCTGAGGACACAAAGATGGCATCCCCCACAAGAATAAAGACCCGGATCCTCATATTATCCGACACCCACGGCCGCCAGCCGCTCACGAGAGCACCCGACGACCCAGACACGGACGTCGAGATCGCCACCGCAGACATCCTGCGCACCCCAACCGGCTTCCGCTCCCCCCTCCCCCAGGCCGACGTCGCCATCCACTGCGGCGACCTCACGCGGCGCAGCTCCGCCCCCGAGTTCGAAGCCACCTTCTCCATGCTGCGCGCCCTCCGCGCGCCGCTCAAGCTCGTCATCGCGGGCAACCACGACACGGTCCTGGACCAGCCCTACTGGGACCCCGACGGCGACGAGTCCGACACGGAGACGCCGCAGAGGGTACGCGGGATCATCGCCCAGGCGCGGCGGGACGGCGTGCGGTACCTCACCGAGGGGAGCCACGACTTTGCCCTGCGCAACGGGGGCCTGCTGCGCGTCTACGCGAGTCCGTACACGCCCTCGTACGGCCGCTGGGCGTTCCAGTACGAGGGCGCTCACGACTTCGCCATCCCGTCTGGCGTCGACGTCGCCGTGACCCATGGGCCGCCGTACGGCATCCTCGACACCGCCGGCCTCAACCACCTGACGGGCCTGCCCGCCGAGCACACCGGCTGCCCGTCCCTCTTCCGCGCCGTCCACCGCGCCCGGCCCCGGATCCACTGCTTCGGCCACATCCACGAAGCATGGGGCAGCTACCTCGCCACCTGGAAGCCCGACGCCGAGGCCGGGGACTGCGAACCAAGCTGCGAGACCGCCATCGACGCCGCCGGCTCGCGGCTCGAGACCCTCAGGGGGCTGAAGCCCTCGTCTCGTGCTGAGAAGATGGTCATGACCGAGGATAAAGTAAGGAGACTGGCTCTGCTGAGCAGGCAGCGGGGAGTTCACGTTGATCTGACAGAGGGTGAGACGCGCCTGGAGCAAGGGAGGCAGACGCTCTTCGTCAATGCTGCCATTATGGATATACGTTACCGCCCGACTCAACTACCATGGATCGTTGATATAGACCTCCCCAAGTCGGAAACACAAGATGTCGAAACGGCTCTTATTGGATGAAGCGTGCGCTGGAGGAGAATGAAGTTTCCCAGGCTTCAGGGGACTACGCCCGAGGTCGCCATGCTTAACTTTGACGTCTGGTTCAGGATTTGATAGCGAGATTGTGAGGGCGTCTGGAGTATGCCTGGACTTGGTACGAACAGTGAATCGCAGTGTAGGCAATGGTGGGTTTATTAAGTGTCCTAAATATAGCGACGACATTCCCCAGCGCCAAAAGCCGCATTCTGTCCACGTCCTTCTTTCGCATGTTCCGTAGTTTTCATCCCATCATCCATTACATGTTGCCCGATCCGCACGCAGCAAGAGAACGTCTCGCGACCGATGGCTGCATTTACAGAGCAAAGGCGGCGGCCAGGACGGCAGCCAGGGCACCGACAGCGGGGCCAGCGGCGGCAGCAGCAGTGGTGGTCTTCGGGGCGGCGGTGCCAGAGGTGCCAGAGGCAGCACCGGTGCCAGAGGTGACAGAGGCAGCACCGGTGCCAGTGGGCGAGGTGGTCCCGGAGCTGGTCTTGGTAGCGCTGCCAGTGGCCGAGCCAGAGACAGAGGTAGTGGCAGTACCGGAGGCCGTGCTAGTAGCAGAGCCCGTGGCCGAGCCAGAGACAGAGGTAGAGGCAGTACCGGAGGCCGTGCTGGTAGCAGAGCCCGTGGCCGAGCCAGAGGCCGAACTAGAGGCCGAACCAGAGGCCGTACCGATCTTGGCGCAGACAGCGGCGGCGGCACTCTGAGCCTTGGCAATGTCGGCGGGCTGGCACTTGCTAAGGATGCACGGGGCGACGATGGTCATGAGCTCGGCCTGCTTCTGGCAGGCGCAGGCGACATCCGTGAGCTGGCAACCGGCCTTGGGGATGGCGTCCGTGAGGCAGGGAATCTGAACGACGACACGACGGGTCAGCGAATTGGTTCACCACTGGGAAGAGGGGGGGCTGCATATGGTGGGTTGGGCTTCATACCGCGCATTGGGGCTGGCCAGTGAAGTCCTGGGCGGCGACGAGGCCGGCAAGAGCGAGGGTGACGAAGGTGGCCTTCATGGTGGATGGTTTAGGCTTTGTGTGTGGTTGGAAGAGGATTGTGTATGTACAGGCAACGAGACAGAGTCTGGTAAAGCTGTATTGCACGGTGTTGATGCAGGAGAAGGAGTTCAAAGCGGGCGATGGGGAGGGGAGAAGGGAAGGTAAGGGGACTTAAAAGTGGTGGCGGCAAGAGCTGCTCAGCTGCAGCCTGTGGAAGCAAGGAAGCAAGGAAGGCACGGCAGCTAGGGCAGCGACTGCCACTAGACAACTGCCAGGTACAGCTACAAGTGACAGGGTGAGCACTGGCTCTCTGCCGTGCCTTCCCCAGAGCAAGCAGCACTGCGTGCGTGTGTTTGGGAGCCGTTGGAGGGGCGACGATCCGACGCGACCCTGGGGAAAGTGACATCAACTGCCGCCCGATATCCGCAGGCCGCCGAGGTACCGACCTCACTAGGAACCCCCTTGCCTTGCGTGCCCAAGAGCGTGTCTCTGCCACCTCGACGTCCTCGAAGCTATTACGCACTTGTACACGGTACGCAACTCATTAATTGCGACCCTGCGAGATCCGACGAAAGAAGGACCGTTAGTCTCGGAGGGCGGGATTGGATGGCTGATGGCCAGCCCCTAATAACTCTGCGCCATGCGCTTGACCCGAGACGGCCAGCGGTGGAAGCACCCGCCTGCTCGAGGACCAACCCGCGCACATCACGATCACCAGAGGCGCCCTCCTGAGGCCCGTCCATTGGTGGCCGGTTTTCCGTGTCCTGGAGGAAGCCGTACGCGGGGATAGGGGATAGTTGAGCACTGGACGCTGGGTGATCCGTTGACGTTGGCTCGGTGCATCGGCGGCTGCAGCTTGTACTCTATACGAGACCCCCTCCTCGATGGGCGCGAGTGACGTTGCGGTTGTCAAGCTGCCTGGTGCCATGCTGATGCGGGCCTGACATCATTATGTCGGCCAGCGTTACTTTGTCCTTTTGACAGCTCGCCTCAATTGAAGAAAAGCTGACGGGACAGTTTTTTCAGCGGCGAGCACGGCAAAGCCTAGACCGGGAACCCAGTCAAAGCCACCGACCAACCACATATCGCGCTATTGGAAACGCCTCAATAAGACCACTGGCGTCATGGTCAAAGCCAGCGAGTGCCGCGCCGCTGGATTACGTGGACCCCCAACAATTCGCCCAAGCTCCAAGCTTCCCATCGCAGGGCATCCGCAACCTACTTGTTGCGCGCGTGGCCGATGCCTGTTTCATGCCTGTTTCTGGCCGTGCGGTCAATTGTTTCTCTTGCCCGCCAGGACAACAATTGCGGCTTGGCCGAGGAGCCAGTGTCAATCGGTTCGGATCGCCGCCGGCTTGGCTGTTCCTGGGCAGGCATTCAAGCATTGTTGTCACAGCCCAGCGGGACCAGCCCCAACTCCGTGCAGGGTGCTCCAATTGCTCGGGCCGCGCGCCCCACAGGTCCCCTGGCCGCTGTTGATTGGCCCCGACGCTACGGACTAGCATGATTGAGAACCTCCCTTGGCTGTCAAGCTCTCTCTCTGTCTTCCACGTCCAGTTCTCGGCGTGCGTGCTCACTGGTGCCCATCGACTGGAGCGCCATCAACAAGCAATGTCGACACCTCTTCATTTTCGTCAAATTATTTTATTTCCCCGTGTTTTGGGCGGTTTCAAAACCTCCCAGCCGCTGCGAGACATGTCGCCCATTGGAATCGATCACACGGGGTCCTATTTGTTGATGCACGCGACGTCGCAAACCCAAATGCCATCCAAGCCCGACGCCGCTTTCGCCTGTCAGGCTGTCAGGCATATGTTGCTGTGCGCATGCCAGCTTGCTTGCGACCGGTTATTTTGATCCATGGGGCATCCTGTTGTTTCCATTGAGCCTCCCCGGCAACTGATGCCGATGACGATGCTAGAGCCTTGACTCGTATTATCATTACCTGTACTCCGTATCCGTGCCCTGTACTAAATTTATCTGTCGTCCCACCGGGTCCTGCTCATAATAATCGGCCTCGCCGGATCCCACGGCCCTCGTATCTCGTTCTTGTACTTTTGCAGCCCAATGAGCCACCAGCTGCAGCCCCCCGTCGCCAGAGCCGCGATAAAGACCCCCACGATCATGCCCACGATGCCACTCTTCCACGGCCGTCTGCCGGCCTTTGCATCTCCTAGAACCATTCCCACACCCAGCCCTGCGCCCAAGACCAATAGCACGGTGAGCAGGACATGATATCTCCAGCTGCGGTGCCGGACGTGGCGTCGGAACACGGGGAAGAGGCCAAAGACCTCGATGCTGAAGAGCGTCAGGCTAAACACCTGCTTGGTCGAGGGCAGGCGGCTGGCGAGCACCGTTGATGCCATCAGTGCGGCATTGGTGGACAGCGACGCCGGGAACTTGGCTCCCACGCCGCCCGAGTAGTCGAAGAAGAAGACGTTGATGGCCAGCAGCCAAAACGACATGGCCCAGATGCTATCGCTCGACGTGGATCGCGTCAGGGACTTGAGGATGGGGCTGAGGCCGAGCAGGGTGCAGTAGATGAGCAGCGCCGACTTGACGGTCCCGAGCCGCTGGTGGATGCGGTTCTCCTCGGATGGAAAGGCAGGCTCGTCCTCTGGGAGAATCTCCTGGCTGGGTTTCGGTGTCAATCGTCGACCGGGGCCGTTTTGCGAGGCCAGCGAGGTCGTCGAAGTGGACCGGAGCGGCTTTGCGCCACCGTTTAAGTGTGTAGTCGAGCTCGCAGCCGAGTTACCGGCCGACGGCGCCGCTGAAGGTGCCGATGACTGCGCCGTAGACGGGAAGGACTCGAGCCGCAAGGGATGCGGCGGCCGGCGAATGCTGGCCGCGCGACCTCGCCGCCGGACGCTGCCGCTCCGGCCCATGACGGTAGCGACGCTGGTATTGAGCTCATCGTCCTCCTCCTCCTCGGAGACCCATCGTTCCCAGAGGAGCCATCCGAGCAAGGTGCCGACGCTGCTCCAGCTCACGGCGGAGACGGGGGACACGCGATCCTTGAAGATGCCGACGAAGCAGACGATGAAGATGATGACGGAGCAGACATGCTGCAGTATGACGGTCGAGTCGGCGACGAGGGGCCAGAAGTCGTAGGGCTTGAGGCGCGGGTTCCGCTGGAGGTTTTCGAGGAAGGTCGCCTGGTCGGTGTAGTTGTCGGGGTCTGCAGGAATCCTCGATTAGCCATGAATTGAACCCATCACGGGCAGGATCAATATTGACCGAGGCAAAAGGGGGAGGAGAGTCGAAGGGAGGAACGTACACGACTGCTTCACCCACATCAACTTCTTCCACATGCGCTTGCGGCGCCGACTCCTGCTTCGCTCGCCGTTCATGTGCCTCATCTGGGGGAGCGACTCGGCAGCGCCGTCGCCATGGCCGTCAAAGTCGGGTCGCTCGGGCGAAGCTGCTCCTCCGCGTTGGGGCAGCGGCGGGGAGACGGCGGCATCGTGAGGCGACAGGTGGGAGCGGCCAAAGGCGCTGAAGGTGGACGCGTGACTCAGGGCTGGGAACGGGGTCTCATCGTCGGTTGGCGAGGGCATAATACCGTAGTCTGCGTTGCGAGCTGACGCTGCTGCCCGGGGGGAGGGATCGTGGCCCGTCGGCGAGCAGCGGGACGACTCACGGGCTGGAGCTGGAGCTGGAGCTGGAGCTGATGGCGGTGCTGCCGGTGCTGGCGCCGGCACTGGTGCTGCTGCGGTCGACGACGATTGTGGCTTGGTGGTGGTGGAACTGCATCACGGCGGGAGCGAGAGCAGGCCCGAGGCAGAGGTCTGAGGCTGCGCTGGTTCGAGGCTTCTCGAATACGACGATGGTTCCGCGGAGCTAGAGCCACGGAGGACTAGTCCCTAGGGGCAGCGGACGGCGTCTGCGTCGAGGTCACACGTGTGTACCGAGGGGGTTCCCACTCGTCGGGTCGTCAATGCGAGGAGCGCGCCAGCGGTGGAAACAAGCAATGGGCGCTCCGCAAGGTGCTGCAGGGCGTTGCAGGGGGGCCCTTCCAGGCTCGCTTGAATGGGGGCTTGGGGGGGGGCAGAGACGGCCAGGCACTGGACGGAAGCGCTGGGGGCCTGGGGGCCCTGCAATGGGGTCCTGCCACCGAGACTTGGCTTTTAGATAGCCTGCGAACCATTGCCAAAGGCAGTAACCAAACTTTCTCAGCTGCCGGGCTCCGACGAGAAAGGTGTGCGCTTTTGGCAGCGTCTCACTGGGCGGGTTGATGTGAACGACCAGGCAGATGGCGTGAGCGACGCCAGAGGGCGCGAGGGTACAAGGGCGCGACCTTCAAGCTTACCTTGCTGTCGGTGCATGAGAGATGGCGGGATCCTGAGGAGCCCGGATGAAATTAAACGCCATGCGATGAAGCAGGCCGATTGACTCTCTCCGACTCTCGCGGCTAAGCCCTCGTACCTTACCCAGCGAGAGTCATTGTCCACGCGTCTCCTTTCCGCAATCGTCCACAAAAGGCCCGGCGAAGCCACACTGCCCTGGCCGCGAGAATGCGCTGTGGTGCGCTGCTGCGGTTCGCAATGCCACAGCCTAACGGCCTACGAGTAGGTAGACATGGAATCCGTTACGGGACCCTGACGAGCACGCGGCCTCTGTGCTCGGCTGTCGACCGAGGGTGGGTGGAGGCGTGCTGCAGGATGCCATCACGGCGCCAATTATGGCCAGAAACTGTAACCCGTACGGCGCTGCCAGCACAACACCAGGACCAAATGGGAGATGGCCGAACGGGCCTGCCGAAGCCAACTTGCGCAGGCCCAAATTCCTCACCCAGTGGCCCGACTGTCCGTGGCCGTTCGGGCCCACTATCACGAGTGCGACGACGGTCTAGCCACCTGTTTCACCCACAGGGGACCCAAACCGCAGAGGCACGCCGCACGCAGCACGCTCCGAATCTCATGTCTCTTGCTCGTAACGCCTCCATTTCTGTCCCTGCCGGAGAGTGCTGCGAGACGATCGATGCTGTTGCGATTCAGACGCACAGGGCTGAGTCCCGCCGCGGCTGCTCCATGGCTCCGCTGCTGGTGTCGACGATCGACTGTCGACTCTGTCGAGGCACGAGTGGATGAGGTCAGAGGATGACATTCTGTTGGTCATGCCCTCGTTCTCGTTGCACCACGGCCGAAAGCCATACCGACACGGCAAGCCACCAACTGCTAGGCTAGCTCTGTGTACTCGTACTCTAATTCATTACTCTATCTTGCGCGCATGAGGCTCGACCCGCAGCGACATTGTCAACAATACGCGGGAGCACGTCTTGCCATGCACACGATCGTCCTCGTACGAGTACAGGCCATGTACCCCCCATGTCTCTCGGTCGCGCCCATGCAGCGGGGATCGCAGGGCCTCGTCGGGGGTCTCTCTTCTGGCATGGATGGTCATGGATGGATCATGGTCGTGTCCCGTTAGTCGACGACATCCATGACTGCGCCGCCCGACTACCCTACCAAGTGCCTTACCTAGCGTCGTCTGCAAAGACCCTCCACTCCTCCACTCCCTCCTCGTCTCGCCTCTCCTCCTCGCCCGTCTGCTTGTTTATATTTAGGCGGCAGCCCTGTTGGTGAGAATGGTTGCTTGCCTGCATCCGTCTCTCCGTCTCACTCCCTGTCTCTTGGCTGTTTCCTTGCTCAACGCCGACCTCCTCCGCCGAGAATCCCCCGAATCACGACGCAAGCATCGAAACCGCTTTCGGCTATTTTCGTCCCTCGCCGACCCTCCGTCCCTCACTTACATGAACTCTGTTTCCTCCGCGGTTGGGCCCAGCTTCTTCCCAAGACAATCGTCCGACAGCCAGCCTCACGGGCCATCCTGTTAGCGCAAGCTATTCTGAGCTGCGAGCTGTCAAATATTATTCGCCTGGCCGCCCCGAGCTCCTCGGCAGATTGCTGGTAGGCCGAGCCATCGAGATTCACAGCGCCGCCGGCTCCCAAAACCGCCGCGCACACCGTATAAACCCTTTTCTCTTCCCTTCATCAACCTCATCTCGACAGACACAGCCATGAAGCTGCTGTCCATCCTACTCGGGCTCGGGCTCGCTGGAGTCGGCCTCGCAGCACCAGCAACTGGCCCTTACCAAGTAATCACGACCGAGGATGGCATCGCCCTGATGAGGTCTCACGTCGTGCGGGTCGACGTTACCGATGCCAACACACCAAATGCGCCGTCTTCCCCTTACTTCCTCTCCACGAAATTCTCCAAATACGCGTCCGAAGCCCTCGAGCTGTTGCGGCTCCCCGGGCGCAAGTTCCGACTGTCGCCCGTCTTCGCTCTCGATGCGGACAGGGCCGGGGTCATGGCCGACCCAAATGGCGACCTGGTGACGGTGAGCTACGGCGGGAAACACCACGGCAAGGGCTGGAGGCACCCGAGCAAAGCCTTCCGCCCGTACCCCAGGCTAAGCCTGAGGGACTGCCTGCCGTTTCTCATCCTGGCCGTCTCCCTCTCGGTGGTTGTTGCGTGCTCGTTTCTGAGAAGGTTGGTGCTCCTCGCTCCCAGCGGGCTCTTGGTCGCTGTTCTTCAGTTTTACTAACGCGGACGCTTGTCAGATCTGTATACAAGCGAGAATTCGAGCTGGCTTTTGACTCGGCCCTGGCGGAAAAGGGTCTTTACCCACAGGGCACCGAGAGGAGCCAGAGCACGGAGGAAGAGCAGCCGGCCTCGACGGCCCAGGCGACGATGGACCGCTTATGACCGAGCCAAGCCGGAGTATGAATTATTAGCACGGCGTTTTGGATTTCAAACGGGCTCGGTGGTATCAAGTGACATATTTGAGCGAGAATTGCCAGGGAGGATATGGTTTATATCCATTGCAAGACCAAATGGGCCGCCCTGGGCTGGGGAAACGAGAGGGCTGCGGCCAGGTACGGGGCGGCTTGTGTCTGATGCCACATTGGGAGACGCATCCCGCCCTGCATATCAGAGGAACGTTTTACAAGAAGATTTGGTTGCTCCCCGCCGACGTCAATTTGTTTGAAATGGACGGGCGTTGCGGGAATCGCAGATCCAAGGCGGGGAATAATAACGTTGGACAAGTCATGATGCAGATACCCAATTTACTAGACTTTGACTGATACTCGATGCTGTCATCCCCTGGGCTTTCACGGGCAAAGCAACGTCGTTTTGAAATCATGCACCAACTTTTCAGTATTTCTAGTCCGTAGAGCCCACGAATATAATATTTCGCGTAGTTAATGGTTGATTGGGACGGTACCGGCCTTTGGTGTGAGACTTGACATCTTGGCCGGTCCTTCTACCTCGGATGGCCGCGGGAATCGGTCACCTGACGTCAGAACCTCGGCATTGCTCACAAACTACAAACATCACAACTGCCAGAACCTCGCCGTCGTTTTCTTCCCAGTTTGAGCAATTCGAATCCAAGTAAACTGTTTCTAAAAATGGCGACGTACGAGAACGCACAGGACCAGTACATCACCGTCGGGGACATCCGGTTTGCGTATCGACGCCTCGGCCCGCAGCATGGCATGCCCCTCGTGCTCCTCATGCACTTCAGGTTGGAGCACAGCCCGATGGCGGCCAACACGATATCGTGCCCGTTGCTAACTGTTCGCTCAGGGGAACCATGGATCATTGGGATCCGGCTTTGATCAACCCGCTTGCCGCGCTACGACCCGTCATCCTGATTGACAACGCGGGTGTTGGACGTTCGGGCGGAGAGGTTCCAAAGACGTTTGGCGGGTGGGCGAAGCACTACATCGATGTGATCCAGGCGCTTGGCGTTAAACGCGCCGATGTGATGGGCTTCTCCATGGGAGGGTGTGTCGCACAGATGGTTGCGCTCAACGCACCGAGACTGGTTCGCTCTCTGGTCCTCTGCGGCACGATCCCGAGCACGGGTGAGGGCGTAACGCGGGCACCAATAGGGCCATTCGACCAGCTCAACGGCGCGGCGACCGAGGGCCAGCACCGGGAGGCGTTTCTCGCGGCCTTCTTTACAAGCTCAGAGCGCAGCCAGGCGGCGGGGAGGGCGTCCTGGGACAGAATCACCAACGCTCGACCCAACAGGACCTCGTATGTGGCGCCGGAGAGCGCCCACCGGCAGGCAGTCGCGTTTGCCAAGTTCATGGACCCAAAGCAGGCCAAGGATGCGTCCTTTGATCGATTCCACGAGCTCAAGCTGCCCGTGCTGATTGCCAACGGTATGTGTGACGAGCAACAACCGCGGCGGCTGGATGCATGTTGACTGTAGCACAGGGAGCGACGACTTGCTGCTGCCGACGGAGAACAGCATTGTGATGTGGAAGAAGCTGAGGAATGCCAACGCGCAGCTGCACTTGTATCCCGACTCTGGCCACGGGTTCCTATACCAAAACGCCGGGCCCTTTGCGGCGCTCGTGAATGACTTTCTCGATGGCGCTCCGGGTCAAAGTAGCCGGCTATAGCTGCGGCTGCAGCACTTGAAGCGGCTCCATATGTTCTTCCTAGATTAACTGCCGTAACGAGACTACGATTTCTTGGTACGAAGTAGACAGCCTCACTCCGAAACCTGGGGCGGACGATGCAATATTACCCGCTCCCGCGTCATCAAGGCCAGCGGATCGGACATCAGTGCAAGGGGGCGGAACCGTGACATGGGACTGGATCTGAACAGGGCAAAATTGGCGATCCGGCGAGCGTATTGGCTCGCACGCTGTTACGCGAGGCACGCGGGAAATGGTGAGACAGTTGCAGGTGACGGGGGGGCATCATCGGTGCCAACGGGTAGCTTCTACGAAGTACAGGAAATGTGACAGAAGCGGACGAAAGCCTCCACCTCGCCGGACGAGATTGGCAAGCCGGCGCCGAGGACGAGCGGGGACAGGCCGTGTTGGGAAGAGCCCAAGTGGAACAAGCACTGAAGCAGCGACGGCCTCCAAGCGGTGACGGCGCAGCCACGACGAGCCGGGCAGGGCTTCCTGGCTTGCTTGGCACGGCTGGTGAACGAGTCCCAAAGAGGCAAGGAGAAGGATCGCGGCCCCGGGTTGGCGATGGGTGTTCCCGAAGATTTGACCACGGGCGGACCGTCCCTGCGGCTCCCCGACCTCGTCTCCATGCAAGTGCCTGAGACAAACACGACTACTGCATGTACGCGTGTGCTGGGCCATCACATGGATGCGTACAGACTGCGCTTCCAGCTCGCCTGACATGCCGCCATTGGGTGGTTGGCCGAGTGATCAACGGCCGACGGCATGCAGCTAGCCGCCGTGAACAGACCGTCGGTGAAGCCATCCTGGTCCGGTGGCGGTGGCACAGGCTGAGCGGCCCCTTTGGTTGCGGTGCGTCGTGCGAACGCCCACGATGGCTTCATGGCATGGGATCAAAGATGGGGCCCCCCGGCGCCGCCGGCCGAAACCAGACCGCAAGCGGCACGGCTCCGCTGACGGAACGACGGAGCGCCTGTCTCGCCCGCGGGACGATAGCACCCAGGCATACGAGTACGTAGCGCATCTGGTCGTGTCTTGTCTCAGCTTGCACACCTCCGCCGCCTGCTTAAAAGGACGGACGGTGCCGCCCTGTCCCGGGGGGCTGGGAGATCTAATTTCCTCGTGTCTCACTTACACTCTTGGCCAACAGCTCGGCCCGGACCCTTTGATATGGCTTCTACGGGTACGTCAGATTCTCTGTTATCAATCGGCCGGACGACGACGACGACGACGACGACGACGGCTAAGTCATACACTCGCTCCTCACGGCTCTCCAAGTTCACGCTCCTGCCCGCGGAGCTCCGGCTCAAAATATGGGCATGCGCCGTAGAGCCGCGGGTTGTCATCCTCGATGACCTCGTTCAGACGCCGAGGTCCTACCCGATACCGCCCGTCACCCAGCTAAACGCCGAAGCGCGGAGCGAATCGCGGCAAGGTTACGAGGCGGTCTGCCGCGGCTCGCACTTTCACTTCTCCAGGGACATATTGGTCTGTGACCCCAACATATCGGACCAAAAGTCCAACAAGCCACTGGAGGAGCTGGCCCCGCGGATCCGGAGGCTCGCCTTCTGGGACTGCTTCCCGGACGACGGCCGCGTGGACGGGCTGTACCATTACTCGGCCTACCTCGCTGCGTGCTACCCCCAAGAGAGCTTCGGCAAGGTCGAGTTTGACAAGGTCTGGTTCCCGAACCTAAAGGAGCTATGGATCATCAAGGTCGGCGACGTTGACCGGTCGTGGAAGATTGCCGTGGACAAGGCCATGCCGTACGCGGTGCGAGCGAGGAAGACGGCACGGCAGTTTCGGTACTGGGTCGATGACAACATTGTCGAAATAGCGCCGCTGGACCTGGACGAGCCAGAGACGAAAGCCGTCTTACGGGAAGGGAGGTGCGGCAAGGTAGACTGCCGGGAACTGAACCGGGGCCGCCCAAAGATGGTGTCCAAGGTGATATTCATGGACGGCCGGTACGACAAGCGGGATACCAAGGCGCCCGGCTGGAAGCGCATCTGGCCGTGGTCTACGGCGGTGGAGCCCGGGACGGAGAAGGACACCTCGGAGAACAGGATGCGGTGGATCATTGTGGAAAGGATATTGACTTTCTCCCTGCGCTGGGAAGGGTCTGGGGAGGCGGAGGAGGCTTCGTTGACGCGTCGACAGGTGCAAGATGATGCTGGGGGTGGTTGGCGTCGCGCCGCCGCTGAACCTTGACGGGTGTACCCGTGTGTAACGATCTGGCTGGCTGATGGATACTGTATAAACGTTAGTATTCTGTGGTCTTTTTGGCACAGCTTGTGGATTTGTTTGCCTCTTTCCGTTGAACGAGCAGCGGCGTTGGGCTTGAGGTTGTCACTAAGTTTGGTCAGTATCACTCGAGTTGCCCCGTCCTGGGCGAGACGTGGAATACTAACGCTCGGTGTACAGAGTTGAACAGACTTGTTCCTAGGGATATCACCTGCCCAGGGGAACTCGATTCGTACCGTCACGATGAACGGCACCAGTGCAGACTCGGTACAACGAAGCGATGAGCCATCGCCAGGGGCAACGGCTTTGGCCAGGTTCTCAGACCTCCCCTCCGAGCTCCAGATAGCCAGTGCGGGATAAGCCCTCCAAAGGCCTCGGTTCGTCTATCAAGTACAGACGTACGCGAACGAGTCCCCGTTGTGCTAGTCGGAGGAGCTCCCGGCGGCGGCGTCCGCCAAGCCGGCCGTCCTACGAGCTGTACAGCGCGCACGGGCAGCGGCTCGAGCTCGAGATGGACCACTTTGGCGAGCGGCGGCTGCGCGTCAACTACGGCGTCGAGACGCTCGTCATGGACAACTTGGCGGCGCTGCGGGCGGACTGGGCGCGGCAGGCGACGAGCGTCATGCACATAGCGCAGTCGGGGCTGGCGTGCGCGCAGGGCGTGGTTCCGGTGCCGCGCATCCCGGGGCGCCTCTTCGCGGCGTTCCCGCGCGTCGAGGAGTGGTGGTGCTCGGTCGAGCGGTTCGGGGCCGGGGCGAGGCAGTCCCAGTTGATCCACATGGCCAGCACGTGGGAGATGGAGGGCGAGGCCTGGGCGTTCTAGTACCGCATGGCCAGCGGCGGCATCGAGATGGCGACCCTGGCGGCCGGAGAGCGGGGAGGTGTTTCTACGGGGGACTCGGCAGAGGCGGTGCGCAGGGGCGGGGACGCGGGGGTGCCGGCGACGGCGGAGTTTCTGGCGCGCATCACGTTTGTGGGGGAGGGAGGAGGTGAGGAGTTGTCGCTTTGACAGCTCGCCGGGGGCGTCGAAGAGGAGGGCGGCTTGGGCAGGGTTGTTGGTGAATATGCCGGGGAAGCTGGGCTGGGTTTGCTGGGTACGGGCCGTCTTGCTGCATGCATACGCCTTGCGGGGGACATCTCGGCGCGACGTCAACCGCTTGTACTCGTAATACGTATTCACATCCGCGCTTTGTTTTCCCATCGTCTTGCCTAGTACGTGCCATGGTCATCATACGGCGTCTACTGTCACCTGCCCTCGCTCCCTCATCGTCACCACTCAAGCTCTCGCCTCGGCTACACTTGCATCACCCCTCCTCACCTGTCCAACAACACCAACACCACCACAAGCGCACCGCCGCCATGCCCCTCTCGCCCTCCGACAAGCTCCTCGTGCACCTCCCCGGCCCGCCACCCCCGGGCTGGCTCGACGCCGTGGCCGCGCGCTTCCCGCAGCTCACGGTGCGCTGGGAGTTCGCGGCCCTCGACCCGGCGGCCTCGGACCTCGTCAAGGCCGACACGCTGCCGCCCGAGGTGCTCGACGGCGTCACCCTGCTGTGCGTGTACCCGCCGCCCGGCGCGCGCGCCATCAAGGACGTGCGCTGGGTGCAGCTCATCTCGGCCGGGTCGGACCGCTGGCTGGGGCACGAGGCGTACGAGGACCCGGGCGTGGTGTTTTGCTCGGGGAGCGGGTGCCAGCCGTGCGTATCCCTTTCCCTTTCTCTGCTTTCGTACAGCGGCATGTGCTGTGTAGATGAAGGGTCTGAGTGTACAACAACAGCCCCCAGATGGCGGAGTGGGTGATTGGCGCGTGGCTCGCCCATGAGCACCACTTCCGCGTCTACGAAGACCAACAGCGACAGGCCAACTGGTCCGCCCGCGTCGCCGACTTTCCCGTCACCGACTCCATGGGCCGCCGCATGTAAGCCGGAAAGCCCCCCCCCCCCCTTTCGGGTTCATCCCATCCCAGCTCGCTCATTCACCTCGCAAACAGGGGCATCCTGGGCTACGGTGCCATCGGCCGGCAGTGCGCCCACCTCGCCCGCGCGCTCGGCATGAACATCCACGCCTACACCCACCGCCCGCGCCCGACGCCCGAGTCGCGCCGCCACGACGGCTACAGCGTCCCCGGCACCGGCGACCCGGACGGGCTCCTCCCGGCGCGCTGGTTCCACGGCGGCGTCGACGAGTTCCTCGCCAGCGGGCTCGACGTCCTGGTCGTCGCCGCGCCGCTCAGCGACGCCACGCGCGGGCTCGTCGGCCGTGAGCAGTTGAAGCTGATGAGCGACAGCGCCGGCGGGAAGAAGACGTTTCTGGTCAACGTTGCGCGCGGGCCCGTCGTCGACACGGCGGCGCTCATCGAGGCGCTCGAGCAGGGGCTCATCAGCGGCGCGGCGCTGGACGTGACGGACCCGGAGCCGCTGCCCAAGGACCATCCGCTGTGGAAGGCGCCGAATGTCTTCATCACGCCGCACATTTCCTGGCAGTCGACGGGCATGGTCAGCCGGGTTGCCGGGCTGCTTATGGAGAACCTGGAGCGGCTGGACAGGGGGGAGCCTCTGCTCAACCGAATAAACAAGTAGACTCATAGTTTGTCAACGAATATAAACTCCGTGAATACACTCTTCCCTTGTAACAAGAGTGGCATCACGGAGGCTGGCTTTGAATTCGGTGCCATTGTTATACATTGCGCTCTGAGCGCCAGCTAAACAAACATTACGGCCAGACATTATACACTACACGGCTAAGACACACACACACACTCTCACATCTCATCCTTCTCTCCGGCCACCCCGCCTCATGCTCGGCGGCGTCCGCGACCACGTCCCAGCAGACTTCTTAAGCCGCCCAAAGCTCAGGCTCGCGGCCGACGGCAGCGGCGACGGCGACGGCGCCACGCTGGCCCCCTGCACCCGGCTCGGCACGTTCTTCTCCACGCGCTCCCACTCGCCCCGCGCCCGGTCGTGCTCCTCGTCGCTGCCCTCGACGGCCGGCGACGGCAGCATGGCCATCTTGTTGGGCCCCTTGAGCATCGCGCCCTGCAGCGCGGCCCACGACTCGACCTGGCCGTTGGACGACTCCTCGACGCAGTTGCACTCATCCCCCGCGGGGCAGAGAGTCTCCCCGGCCGCGTGCCACTCCGCCAGGCACGACTCGTGGCTGGCGCACCCGCACGAGAGACACGTCGGGAACAGGGCGTCGACGGGCTCCAGGCAGTACACGCACCGGAGCTGCGTCTGGGACCGGTGGCACCGATCGCACTTCCCGACCGCGCCGCCGAGGTGTGGCTCCGAGGTAGTATAACGCGCCGGCTCCAGCTGCGTCTCGTGGACACGGCAGATTCCCGTAACGTCTAAACCACGGCCAGACGCCAACAGCACGTGTAGCTGATCCTTCCTGCCCATGAGGATGGGCGACGAGCCGGTCTTGTGGTGGGCGGCCGTGCCGCTCGCGCCGTCGTGGATCGTCACCGAGTCGTGGAAGCTGCCTTCTGGCATTCCAGATAATGGGAAAGGCTCCTTGAACACGCTGAACTTCAGGACCTCGAGCCTGGCCAGCGGCTGGCCCCACATCGCCAGCATCTCAGCGTACACATAGCGGTAGTTGGCATACACGTTAGCGCGGCTCGAGTCCAGGAGCGGCGTGCTGAGCCAGCCGTCGTCGTCGAATATCGTCTGGTCCTCGAGGACAACGGCAACGTTCACTGGAACCAGGGGCAGCATGTCGTCCCTCCGATACTCATCGTCAGATACCGACGTCCTCCGCCCACCCGAGTCTGCCAGGTTAGAACTGCTGCCCTGGGTCGTGTTCCCGGTGCTCGGGACAAGGCTGTTGATGATGTACTCGGCAGGACTCGGTTTCTTCTTCCCTAGCGTCGGCGGCGACGATGAGCTGCCGCCAGTGAACGACCGTGGTAGATTGGCCGCAAAGGCAGATGCTAGCCCAGCATTTCGACTCAAGATTCCACGGTTCGAGGGAGATCTAGACATCGGCGATGGCTGCTCCTGCTCTGCCAAAAATGTCTTGCTCTTCGTAGGCGGTGTCTCGCCACATGAATATGAACCAGTCACCGGCTCACCCGGCCACATCAACGCATCCGAAGGAGACCCGGCATAGTGGAGAGGCGTGTGAAGAGTCCCAGGCGTCGTCACGGCTGAGTTGGTATGACTTCGGCTGTAAAGACCCCACGCGGACGCATCCGTTGGGAAGTAGTCGAGCGAAAACGATGGCGCCTTGATTGGCAGCGGCGTCTCTTGGTCACGGAGCTGAGACTCCACGTAGGCAACGCCGTCATTAGTCGACGGCTCGTTGAAAATGCACGAGAGCATCGCCAGCATCTGCACATCGGCCAGCTTCTCAAAGTGCTCAAAGAGGTCCATGATGAACTCCTTTGCCAACGGGTGTCGTCCCCATTTGACCCTGCCGAGCAAGTTGCGATCGTTGCCAAAGGCATCCTCGCGGCATCTCAAAACGGTATCCCTGGCGATTACCAAGATGGAAGACCGCCTCTGGTCGCGCCCAAGCACTTCGAGAGGAATGCCCTTGTTGAGCAGGAGTGCCAGATAGCGCCACACATCCACCAGGTCGTCGAATCCGTACTTTTCCGCGACACTGGCATTGTGCTCGCAGACGTCTCCTCCGTCGCCGAAAATGGCGTACTCTTCTGCAAACTCTCTCTTGGAAGGAAGCTCAGCGCGCAAGTCGTGGACGGAAACAAGGTTCCTAGGCCTGCCAAACCGACGACGGCTAGTTCCTGTACCTGTCCCCGTGCCGGCTCCTGTGCCACCACCACTGGACCGGACAGAGCGGTCTTCGCTCCATGTCTTTCGAAGCTGTCGGCTCGGACGATACCACAAGCTCATCTTGTGGATCGACGTCGACTCTGAATCGCTCGACGACGACGACGAAACATCAGAGTCGGACGAATCTGACTGGTCATCTGTAGCAGACGCCTCGTCGGTCGTGTACTTTTGCCGCGAGGGCAGGTCGTATGCCAGTCGTCCAAATCCGGCAAAGAACGGCTCTCCCTTCGCGCGTTCCTTGCTGTACAGTTCTGCAGATGTCGAGAACAGCGCTCGGGCCTTTTCTTCCTTGGATGGGAAGAAACAAACCAGCCGCCCATCATTGGAAAATCGAGCACCGCACGTACGCGGCGTAGGCGGGATGATGTTGCGGTTCGAGGGTGCGAGTATGGTGTCGATTTCGCCATGAGGTGTAAGCTCCTGAGACATTGACACCGATCCGCTAGTTGGATTGTTTTCATCGTCCTCACTTGAGCTTTCGTCGGCAAGGCCATCCAGTTCGTCGTCGAGATCCCGTACGTTTTTGAAGAACGTCGTGCTGGTTTCGAGGTCGACTTCGCCAAGCAAATAGGTAAAGGCCACTTCCAGGCAGTTTTGCTTTCTTTGCAAGAACTGATCGGCTAGCTGATGAAGCTCGCGCACGATCCTCTTATGGTTGTCCTCTGGCATAAACGACGTCTTCTCGATCGAGAACTTTGGGGCCCTCAGCTTCGGATAGTCTGTGGGTATGTCAATCTTGACCTTGATGAAGATGGGCTCCCCATCCACGCCCCAGGGCCCAGTCAGGGAGGCATTCAGTGTCAGGTTGTCCATGTCAATGTTCTCCCACTTGACCTTGGGGATCTGCGTGCTCACACGCAGGAGCTCTTCTTGTATCGTGTCGGGCTGCCCCCATTCGTCGTCTGCATAGTCGTGGCCCACGATGCCAGAATCCCTAGATGCATGCCGCCTCGATCCATCCGTCGAGGGCTTCCGCTTCGTCATCGTGATCCCCTTCATCCACCCAAGCTGCGCCTGGCTTCGGTCTACGCGCTTGCTGGAGCCGACTTTGGCCTTCATCGACGGCCCCCGCCACGCCGGCCTCATTTGGCGGTTCAGAGCCCCCGAACGCATTCCAAGCGTAAGGGCGCTCTGCTTGTGGTGGTGATGTGGCGTGGTGGTGCCGCTCCTGTTGTCGCTCATGGTTCCCGCTTTCCGGTCCCTGTTGGCGCCGTCGTCCACCGTGCGAAAGGTCTTGTACACCGCCCCCTGGCGTGTGAGACTCAACCCCTTTCTGGCCGGGCCGTCTTTTGTGTGACCGACCGAAGAGAGGACGTTGGTGTCCACACAGTGCAGTCTTAGTTCGTTGTCGGTTCCCCAAGACACCAGCTGGAACTCGCGGTGGTCAATGTTGTCCTCGGAAACGCTGCCGCGAGACCTCCACAGAAACTCCTTGGCCTTGTGATCCCCGTGGCCAGGAAAGACGGCTACCGGTTCCGGTGTGACATCAACAGGCGAGTCCTCAGTCCACAGCCGGTCATAGAGGTAGAGGTCGCCTGGCTCGTTCTGGGGCATGGCGAGCACGCCCCATCCAAAGGGAGTGTGGCGGGCTCTCCATACCGGGTAGTCGGTGCGAATGACGTGCTCCAGCATGTCGTCGTCCTTTCCGTAGTCCCAGAACCGAATGGTCTTGTCCAACGAGCATGTTACAATGCCCGTGGGTCGCGTTCGGTTCCAATCTATGCCGTAGATTTTGGACGTGTGCGCACTGATGGATTTAAGAGGCTGGCAAGCCTTCCTCTCGTCCCAGACGTGGAGCCAGCGGTCATGAGCTGACGCGAGGATATGGGGGTCCTGCCGGTTGAACTTGACCTGCGTTGCTCCGGCAAACCAGTCACAGAAAGTGAGGACGGGCTGCCTGGGTCGTCGCAGATCCCACCAGTGCACGTAGCCATCGACGGAGCAGGTGGCGAGCAGGTCCGGGTGATGCGCCGAGAAGTTGACATCGGTGATAGCCCTGCTGTGGCCTTGCAGCGAGTGCTCAATGGCGCCCGAGGTGGAATCCTCTCTCAGGTTGAGATTCCACACGAGAGCCCGATGGTTGGCCGTGGACACGACCCAATAGTCCCGCGCCGCGAATGGGGACCACTGCACATCGCAGACCAGCCAAGGCATTCCATGGCTGCGCAGGCGTCGCGGTGGGTTGTAGGGAGAGTCCAAGTCGATGATGGCGAGCCCTTCGGGCCTGGCCTCACGGTTAGTATCCAGCGTCACACGGCCTGGCCGATGGAGAGCGCTGCAGCTTACGAAGCAAGGGCGATATCTCGACCCGAGGGTGAGATGGTCGCGGAACCGACGAGGCCCTCGACGTGGATCGAGCCATCGGACTCGAAGCTCTCGCCATCGTACGCCGACTTGATGATCCTGCCCTTCTTGGGTGAGTCGGAGAGTCGGTCAAAGGACGGCATTATGACTTCGTTTGCTGTGTCGCGGAGGCGCGACGACCGTCATGTCGGTGCTCATCCGAGTCGCGACCAGGCTGCTGGGCAAGCTTCGATGACAGCTACGTTGTCATCAGACTTCAAGGCCGAAACGTCATTTACCGCACTTGTGTGGCCTGTTGGCGCCATCGGGACGCGACGACAGCTCAAGGGGATGTTGCGGTGCAGCTGGACGCCCACTGTGCAGTGCAGCGATGACGGTGTTGGGTGAGGCTTGGTGGTTGCGCGATCACAGGACATCGAGCATGCGATGCTGTAGTCAGGCGGACATGTACCCGCACCGCAGATTTAGGCGTCGAGGTACTTTCACATTGCCCACTTCGTATTAAGTAACCCTGTATCGATAAGGCAGGGAGACGCCCAGAAACTCAAAAGACATTGACAGCTGCTGTGCACCTGGGAGTAGAAAAAGATGAATTAAAACTAAATCATAAATTCTTCAAGGGCATTCATAAATGCCTCGACCGTACAATTGTTTCCCAACGGAACGAAGCCCCTCGTTCTTCTGCTCCCCACCAGTTCAGTATCACCCAACGCTTGGCCTGAACTGCCACTATCGCAGCAGCCCCTCGCTGAAGAACCGCCGTACCCTGAGAGGTGTCGCATGCCCCGCCTCGCGCCTTGGTTCTTCAAACAGTCACCTCTAGACAACCAAGCGTCGTACGACAGCAACCACATACCTTCACAGCCCCCCTCTGGTCTGGCCGCGATCAGGCGTAGATCGAGTCTACACCTTTCCCACCATCAGCCTTCCTATCCCCTCTCGTCGACGAGCGGGCCTGGCCGCGCTCGACACCGAAGCCTGCAGCCAAAATGGCTCTGCCGAAGCGGATTATAAAGGAGACGGAGCGTCTGATGGCCGAGCCGTACGCTTCCCCTGCGCGCCGCTGCCCTGACCGTTCCATGGCCATGTCATGATAACAAGTTCTTGTCCTCCCCAGGGTGCCCGGCATCAGCGCCGTGCCGCACGAAGACAACCTCCGCTACTTTGATGTCGAGATCCACGGTCCCGCCCAGTCACCATACGAAGGTCTGCACAACCCATAATCTCGCGCAACGCGGCGCACTGTGGCGGGTACAAGATGCTGATAGCCGTACCTACCCAGGCGGAATCTTCAAGCTGGAGCTCTTCCTCCCCGACGACTACCCCATGACGCCGCCCAAGATCCGCTTCCTGACCAAAATCTTCCACCCCAACGTCGACAAGCTGGGCCGCATCTGCCTGGATGTCCTGAAGAGTGCGTCGCCCCGGGCCTGCGCCTACCTAACCGGCAGCAAGTAGCTTCCATGCTGACCTGCCGCCGACAGATAACTGGTCCCCCGCGCTGCAAATCCGAACCATCTTGCTCTCGATCCAAGCCCTGCTCGGCGCCCCGAACCCCGACGACCCCCTCGCCGCCGACGTGGCCAAGAGCTGGAAAGAGGACGAGCAGGCGGCCATCGCGACCGCAAAGGAGTGGACCAAGATGTACGCGCAGCCATAGAGTGCTTGCCCAAGACGAACAAGACACGATGATGTCAGGGTTCCCGACCGCATCGAGGCAATGACGCATGAGCATTACGGGAGGAGTTTGAGGGGCCTACTTTTTGCTTGCTTTCTTGTATGTTGCTCTGTTGTCCTTCCATGTCTAGAGAAGCGTAGGGCACGAGTAGGGCCGAGCTTGGGGTTGCCCTATATATCAATGATATTCCATTAGACGGGCCGGTTGTTCTACGTTGGTCGCAGCGTGCCGAATACTTTTGTGCCAGTGGCGGGGGCATGGTACAACCCAAGATAATCAGAAACGGATAGCAGTCGGCGGCTGCTGTGATCCTCTCCAGAATGCCCATGCCTCATCAAGCACCGTGAGACGCTCAGCAGCCCAGGTCGAAAGGTTGTGCATGGGAGAAGTTTGCAAGTCGTCCACCGAGAATCATACACGGCATTTCACAGAGAAGCGGTATCCAAAACTTTGGGTATAAGAAGAGACTGGCGTGTGCCGCCTCGAGTTCTTGTATCTACAATGCTAGAGTACACAAAGGGAAGTCGGGTGGTGTGAATGATGAGTCGATTACACGATAGCCAAGTCGCCGAACTTCTCCTGCAGAGGGTGTCAGAGCCGTTCACGAACACACGGGTAAGAGCGTGACGTACCTTGTATCCCGGCACCATCCAGCGGCCCTTGGAGATGAGCTGGGTAGTCTTCTCGTCGATCGACTTCTCGGCGGCGGCAACCTCGTCCTACATCGCTTCAGCATCGCGCCCACGCATCGTCGCACCGCGTTACATACCACAGTGAGGTCCTCGAAGGGACGGGCCTCCTCGATGTTCTGCAGCGTGGCGGCCAGGTCCTTGAGCTCCAGGTCCACGGCCTGCTTGGTCGCCTCGGCGTTCTTGACGGCCTCGACCTCGAAAGCGTCAATGGCCTTCAGCTGGCGGCTGACATCGTACGTCACGGGCTTGAAGGCCTTGAAGCGCTTCTCGATCTCGTCGATGACGGCCTGGTTCTTGAGCGTGGACCGGTAGTGCGAGAAGTCGACCGTCGTGGCCTGCTCCGACAGCGCCTGGATCTTCCGGCGGGCGTCTTCGTTGCGCTTCTTGAACGCCTGCAGCGAGGCGACCGTCTGGCCGCGGAGGCCCAGCGAGCTGGTCACCTTGGACCAGTCGAGCTTGAGTGCTGCGCTTCGCTGTTTGGCGAGGAGTGAAAATTAGCTCACGAGTTCCGAGGGGTTCGGGCGCGCCGCGACTCGGCGCAGCCGGGCAATTGCCCGGACGAGAGCATGCGCCTAGGCGCCAATTGATCGCGGATGACGTACCGTGGCCATTTTGATGATGTTTGGAGGTCTCGTGGAGCGGAGAGCGTTGTCGTTAATGGTGTTGAATGACTTTGCCGAACTTGCCCGACCTTGGACGCCAGCAACCAAGCCATCACGTGACCAGAGTCGTGATCACCCCCTGGCACGTTCTCCCGACCGCATTCCAGGAACGAGGTTGTATAATGCGATTAAGTCCGACTTTTTATACATTTTCTACAAGTCAAATAGCCGTCGGGCTCAAATTTAGAGCTTGAGTTCCGCGTCGCCTCCGTGGAGTGCCATTGCATCCGGTACAATCACAATGTCACGATTTGCTCATATGGAGCAGACTGCAAATGTCTGTGGCCCAATTGAAGCCAGTCCTTTTCGCCATTGATCCCTTATTGGTATCAGGTGGTTTCTGAAAGGCTAGAAAAAGCTCTAGGAAACTAATACAAAGCTGCTTATGCCACTCGGGGCACGAGCTCGCGAGGTAAAAATTCAGCCAGACCGCTGCGTCATGCCTAGATACTCAAAGCCATGATGGAGTTGACAATATCATTGTCGTTCTCCTTCAATGCCTTGACGGCCTTTTTGCGGCTGACGTTGGCCTGGGTCATGACCAGCTCAATGTCCTTGTCCTCGAGACCCTCGGCATCAACCTCCTCGCCGTCGTCCTCGTCGTCGTCCTTCTTGGCCTCGGCAGACTCAACAGCCTTGCTGGACTCGCCGTGGTTGTGGCCGGCGTGGTCGTCGGCACCGGCAGCGGCGAGCTGCTGGGCGGCAGCCTGCTGGGCAGTGGCGTTGACGTCCTCGATCTTGGCCTCACCAAAGACACTGCGCTACTTGTAAGATTTTGGCATGGGTTGCACCGGTCCGGTGGGGGAACTGACATGTAGGTGTTGCTGTTGGGAGACTTGTAGACCTCGGGGTTGTTGATGACGAAGAGGATCTGTCCGGCATGCTCAGCTCCAACTCTCTTTCCATCCGCATCCGCAACTGCCTTCACGGGTATTCACATACGTTCTTGGGTCGGCGAAGGGTGACACGGGTGATGCCAGGGACGCGGGTGAGGTGCAGCTTCTCCAGAGCCTTGCGAGCCTTCTTCTCGTTGCGGGAGTGGATCACGGCGGTAGAGCCAGCGGGCAGGTTGCCCTCCTCCTCGGCATCGGACTCATCGCTGCTGTCCTCCTGCTCCTCGACGGTGGGTCGCTGGGCGGTCTCGTCGTCCGGGAGCTCCTCGACTCTGGGGTTCGCCATTTTGGATGCTGCATGGAGGTGCGGGCGTTAGTCTGCTGGCCCAACTCGCCTCGGGAAAATTCGACCACGGAGCGTCCCCGCGGCCGATTCGGGCTCGAATGCGGCCGCCGGTCGCAGTAGCAATTGGGCACTTACTGATGTGTTGAGCCCGTGGGGTGTCTGTTTCTGGACTGGGATAGTTGAAGGTCGTCACTCTGTTTGTGCTACTGAACAGCACAGCGAAATTCTAGGGTTTGGTGGAAAGGTGACGGCTAAACCGAATTAGGTAATCAGGATTTTTGGACTCCGGCGGATGCGCAGACAGCATCACAACGGCAATATGGAGATCGACGGTTACGGAGACTTAGGAAAGGCGCTCGCAATGGCTTAAAATCTGATTCTTCATACACATCACATTTGGCCACAGTGGTCATCCCCCCCTTGGTGCCTTGAATTCATCTTGATTTCTGAATTTCCGTGTTGACGCCGTTCATCATTGACGATGAAATGTGACATACAGCCCTTCCAGAACGGGTGCAAAAAAAGGAATGCAGTAGTCTCTGCCGCTGCAATGCGTTTTCCTGTCCGGGTCCATGCCTCTCGTTCTAATGCCAGCCTCCAAGCCTGCCTTCCCCGACTCCGGTGATCAACCCAATTATGCCGAGGCCTTGATCTTGGCCAGAGCCTTGTGCTCCTCGAATCGTCGCTGCTTCTTGAGTCGCATGACCTTGAAGCGGTCGAAGTCCGTCAGGTTCTTCCGTCGCTTGATCTGATCGCGCTTCTTCGCCCAGTTGCTCTCCTTCCACTTGGCGTCGATCTCGTTCTTCTCCCAAGCCTTCTTGACGGTGCCGTGTCGCGAGCCGCGGAGGAGACCCTCAACAGAGAACTGGGACAGGAGGCACTTGGCGAGGGGGATGGATTGCCGGGGAACAGCCAGCTGGGGGTCTGCGGAGGGGCCGTCGATGAGAACCTGCGATTCGGGTTAATCCTCCGCCTCAGGTCAGCCCGCTCAGGGGTCAACGTACTCGCTTGTGGTCGATGATCTCGACGATGGTGGCCAGGCCGCCAGCGAAGGGGTGGTCGCCGTTGATGAGCACGACGCGGCCGACCTCAACGAGGCGCCAGGCGGATCCCTCAATCACTGCTTCGCCCATTGTGTCGGTGATCTGTCGGTCGCTTGTTAGTCGCGATGGTTTCGAGTGGCGCGCAGTCGTATTCAAGAGACTGCAGAGGCGATGGGCATACCAATAGTCGAAGACGGGTTGTCGTTGATGGTTGCTGTAGGTGTTGTCACCGTGGAGTCGCCAATGACTTTTTGATCGCTCGGCTATTAGGGTGTGCGGGCAGAAATTCGACCTGTGCCCTAAGCAAAACTTTCGGGTTTTCTGTTTCGCCGCATCCGCCGTCGTCGCGCCAAGACGCGGTGCACGGACCATGCAGCTTGCCCTTTTCTTCGGAACTTTTCCCGCAAACTTCTTCTGCGCTTCCAACCATTGTTTTGCTTCACCTGGACAATTGTCTACGAAAGCAGCAATGGCCACGCACCGTACCGGTGCGTGATGGCCCCGAACTTGGTAAGTTTGCATTGCTCTTGCTCTCTCTTCTGCCTCTACACTGCACGCCTTTATGATGAGGTAATTTGCGATTGATTCCACCTGATGGCTCTCTTTCGCCGGAGTAGCTAAATCGGGGGGATAGCTGATATTCAATTTCTTACATATTCTGAACCATTGCCACTGTTATTCCTCCATGATGCCTCATCTTTCTTGGTTGATGTTTGACTAACATTGGTCGAGCAGATTTACTTTCGCCTACGTGAGACTTCGCTCAACGCCATGCCTGATCCTCGATGCCGCGATATTCGATAGCCAATCCATGATGGACGATTGCCAACACTCGCACATGATTCTCTCTTCGATATCTCCAATATTTTGAACTCAGGTCGGAGCAATGTCCGGACGAGCATGCATGGACGATGGAATGTTCAAGTACCCTTTATTCAAGCTCGTAGTAATCATACACGTAACAGGAATTATACACGTAACGTCAATGTCTGTCCGATCTCGTGGTGAACAAACTCAAGCCTTGCCCTTCTGCCTCAGCTCCTCCTCTTCCTCGGCTTGCAATTTCGCATCGATCTTGGCCCCCCTGGAAGGCTCGTTGCCGTGCATCTTAGCCTGTAGCGACTTAGCAATGTGGCACGGCTTCATGGGATCAGTCGTACTCACGGGCAGCGTAGGGTCCTTCTTGCTCGCGGCAGTCTCCTTGTCATCAGCCGGCTCAGACTGGTGCTGTGCTGGGTTAGCTTGCGGTCTGCGCGTCGATGGCTGTCAACGCACCTCCTCGGCCGCCAGGCGGTTGGCAATTGATCTCTGGTCCTCTGCCACAAGGTCAACATCGGTCACTATCATGTCAGAGGGACTTCGGGCACTCACTAGGGTCGTTCAGCAAGTGCGAGTTCTGCTGGCCCTCTTCGAATCGCTCGGCATTATCCGATGCGGCAGCGTTGGAGTTTCCAGACATGGTTATGGTGTAGTTGTTGTTGTTGTAAGTGGAGGAAGATTGGCTGAAATATTCCCGATGATATGCGGTTATAGAGATGAATGTCTCAATCTTTGAACGTAGCGACCCTTTTGTATTTTATGGCGTTGTGATGCGCTGAGTCGGTACGGAGCATATGCTCCACAGCCTTACTTCATAACCTACGTCATTCTTCACAAGAACGGCGACGGCGGCTTCGATTCAGCACGCCAGCAATCCATACACGTCATCGGAAGCAACGAGGTTGGAGAAGTGTGTCTTGGTATTACGGGTCGGTGCGTTGAGGGCAGATTGATACGGAAAGTTGTGGCGTGCTCATCGAGATTCCGTGCATGGTGCCTGTGCCTGACGGTAGCAAGGCGACGAGGTTGTCGACAAGTAAACACATGGGAGACGCATCGATGGCTACTGTAGGCAGCCGGCTTGGGCATCATGGCGTGTGACTATGTTTACAACAGCTGATTTCAAGTTCTCTTTTGGGAATTGCCTCAACCTCTTGCCCACTGGTTGAACATTTCGATGTTGCAATGCTCAGTCAGGTAAAGCTCCTGTGCGTGCAGTACGTGCTGTGCCGTCTGGTGATGCACCCCCACTAAGAAACGCTCTACGAAGTACCCTACACCCATTAAACCCAGTATGTACGAAGTGTGCCAAGTCCACTCGGCCACATGAACCTCACAAAGCAGCAATCCCATTGCAAGATGCCAAGAAACAAGCATTTGTACTTGTTGAGTACGCTTGTACATTGGTCTTGAGGATTGCGCAACAACTGCTTAGGCTGTAACGTTCAGCTTGCTTCTTGGGATGGGAGCAAGATTTCGCAGTTTCCGGATGGGTGGTATTAATTGGTTGGATCAAGTTAAGACTGGCTAGAACTTGGCCGTTGATTAAGGAAGCCGTGGGATTAGAACGAGTATTATCTGTATGAAGTAGCTTGTGATGGCGTCTGATTGACATTGATGGCCGTCACGATGTTTTGTGGTAGCAATTGAGGCACGGAGTTCGACCCGAAGGATTCTGCCCCCAGCAAGGCCCCCAAGGGCGCCCCAAAGCCCCCACCCACCTGAATCCCCCAAGACTGCGGGTGAGTTTAGCGGCATCGTGAGTTAGCGGCATCTCAACGGCGTCAGCGGCGGCGTTACGTACCTTATGCTTGCCGCTCTCGACCTCATCAATCGCTGGATCAGTCCAACAACAAGACCGTCGACACTGGACAGGATGGCCTCAGCCAGGTAGGGCTGCCAAGGCCTTCGGTAGGGAGCGCCGTTGGGCCTGCTGCCCCTGCCACGGGTGGTCCCTGTCATCGGGTATTTTGAAGATATGCATAATGCAAACTCGTGTCGAACGAGGTGCGACATCGACATGTTTCTGCAGCCTCGGCGAGCGGCGGAGCTTCTGAAAGATGGCACAGGTAAGACGTCGTCACCGATGCGCGTCTCGCCGTCGGCTATCGCATTTGAAACCGACCTCTTTGTAAACGACCCAGATCCGAGAGCCCCGAGACCGCGGATCTTAAGTTCAAGTCTACTTTCGGGAGTTTCCGAGCTTGGTACGGCGGCCTTCCACGTCACTGAATGGCTGCCACAAGCAGTGGCTCAATGATCAGTGAATGGGGACTACAACTTCAACGGACGAGGTGTGCATCCGCTCGGCCGAATTGCTGTCCATGTCATCCCATGTGCAGGCTGTCGTCGTGTACCCCAGCTTGCCCAGCTTGCCCAGGACTAGCTTCCGACACGTTTTCTCGTATTTTTAGAGACTCGAACAAGCTCAGCCCCAATGGCAGGCCTTGGTATGCCTTGGAGCCCACGGCGATGCATGCGGCCGTCTCCAACACACGGCGCCGACGGCTCGTCCGGGGGGCCAATCACCCTCTGGCCCGCTCCAGGGTTCAGACTCGCGGGGGCCAAACGCTTCTCCTCGACAACGAAAACATCCATCCCTACCGAAATGCCCAGAATGGACGCTGGCAATTCGTCGCCGGGGCGCCTGCGAGGTCGACCCGGGCGGTCAAGGGAGACGCGGCGAAATCACTTCATCTCTTGCCGGTGGGGCGTTTCCGAACGGGGACGGCCGTAGGGGGGCTGAAGCTGCTGTGCCGGATTGATGCTTGACGGCCAGGTTTGGCGGCGAGTTTGTATAAGAGGTACTCCATACCTACGAGTAAAAGTGGACTGTTGGGTGAAAAAGACACACGTCTTCCCCCGTGCAACAACGAGCCTGCTGCCAGATACCGGTCCTTGTGTCTGCATCTCGCATCTCGCCGCCTCTCGCCATGGAGAAGCACATCGTCTTCGACGGCGCTTTAACGCGGGCCGACCACATTGTGCTGAGACAACTCGCCAAGGACATCGAGGCCCCGGCCGGCCTGCGGATTCCCGATGTGTCCGACGAGGCGCTGGAGCGCGACTCTGGAATCGGCTCCGAGGTGAGCTCCAACCACGAGAATGAAGCCATCGACGGCCCTGGCGCCAAGGGCTCGGCAGCTGTCGTCGAGGATGTGGCGAGGCTCAAGGCCATGCGGGACCCCACAAGCGCCAAGTTCGAGCCAACAGTGCTGCTGTCAGTCGACGACTGCGCCTCTCATGTCTCACCAACCTTCAACAAGTACGTCCTTCAGCCCTACGTTCGCTGGGCCGGAAAGGTGGCGCGGCACGAGACAGATGTTGCCATGATCACGCATCTGTTCTTGTACTTTGCTACTTCTGTGCCGAGCGCAATCATTCTCTACCGGCACTTCACGTATATCCATGGCGTCCTTCACGCCGCTCTGCAGTTTTACCTCCTCGGGACATACACGTTGATGATGCACCAGCACATACATCAACGGGGCGTCCTGGCTAAGCGATTTGCTCTCTTCGACAACTTGTTCCCCTACATCCTGGATCCGATGATGGGCCACACGTGGAACACCTACTACTACCACCACGTCAAGCACCACCACGTCGAGAGCAACGGGCCTGACGACCTGTCTTCGACGATACGATACCAGCGGGACAGCGTCCCCGACTTCCTGCACTATGTTGGCCGCTTCTTCTTCTTCGTTTGGCTCGACCTCCCGCTGTACTTTCTTCGAAAGAACCGCCCAGTCCTGGCGGTCAAGGCAGGGGCATGGGAATTCTCCTCCTACTTCTTCTACTACGCCATGGCGAGGGGCTTCGGGGGGAAGGCGACCTTCTTTGTCTATCTTGTTCCCTTTTTGCTGCTGCGCATGGGTCTCATGGTTGGCAACTGGGGCCAGCATGCCTTTGTGGATGACGAAGAGCCCGACTCGGACTTTCGGTCCAGCATCACGGTGATTGACGTCGCGGTAAGTGCCAGAGCAAGGTGCGGACAGACGATGGCCTGAGCTAACGTGACGAACCGCAGAGCAACCGTTTCTGCTTCAACGATGGCTACCACACATCGCATCACCTCAACCCGCTGCGTCACTGGCGCGACCACCCAATCTCCTTTCTGGAGCAGAAGCAGATCTACGCCAAGGAGGGCGCCCTGGTGTTCCACAACATTGACTTTCTCATGATCTCTTTGCGCCTGCTGTGCAAGGACTACGAGCACCTTGCCAAGTGCCTGGTGCCAATCGGAGACCAGATTGACTTGACCATGGAGGGGCGGGTCGCGCTGCTGAAGAGGCTGACGAGGAAGTTTAGCGAGGAAGAGATCCAGGAAAAGTTTCGGAAAAGGATATGAGGAAAAGGGCTGTATGTGAGCCCAACTCGGTATTATGGGACGGGCAGTAAGGCGCGTGGGATCCAAATTGTCGCACTGGCTACCGCAGCGGTGAGACTGATTGCATTTGGGCTGGGAATTGACGATTAGCGCGCGATGGACTGTATTGTATCCTGCGAGTTATTTCGCGATTAATGGGCAGCATTCGCCAAATGATCAATTCGCAGACACTCGTCACGGCTTGAGGCGGCACAGGTCGCTGAGCCCCCGTTGGTTGATGACTGGCGATGCCTGCAGCCAAATGTGAACGAAATAATTCGCATAACATAAAATGCACCACTGAAGATGCCATTTGGCATCACCAACAGCCACTGCGTGATCCATGATCAGAGCAGTGTAAGAGCTCACGTTAATTGATTACTGACGTTGAAGTTGTCAGCAGTGAGGCTCTTCAGGTGATGCCGATCAGTGCACGGACCACGGGCAATCGACGTCATGCTGCCTGGCGCTGAGAGCTTGGCGGAGCTTTGCCGAAACCAGCTCCAGCTGCTTGGAAATGCCGACAAGAACCTACCTCATCTGACGCAGCACAACCCATCATTGTCTCAACATCAACCTCCTGCTCCCAATCCACGCCACCGCAATCGCATTCAAAATGTTCCGCTTCGTGAGTCCAGCCCGCAAGCTCGAGCCGCAGCAGCCACCCGCCACTGACACCCCAGCCGCAGCGCAAGACGCTCGACATCGTCACGGTCTTCCACAAGGCCAGCTCCCCGGCCTCGACCCGCGTCGCCAACCTGCTGAAGCAGGTCTCCGCCAACGCGCAGTCGGCGGCCACGGAGGACGAGGCGAGCGACACCACGGGCCTGACGCGGCGCGACCCGTTTGAGCTCAACATCACCGAGGAGCCGCCCACGGCGGAGCAGGTGCAGACGATCCTCGAGTACGTCGGCAAGGGCGACGTTGCGCAGGTGGTCAAGGGGGCGCACGACCAGAAGGATGCGCTGAAGAAGTTTAAGCAGAACCAGGAGAGCTTCCTGCGGCCGGTGGTAGGTCCACTGACGTATTCCGATTGCGCGACGGGTGAGACTAACGGGTGCTGCAGACGGTGGACTGGAACAACGGCAAGGCTATTGCGGGCGACAACGAGTCCGAGATCCTCAAGCTTCTGAATGGGAAGAAGTAAATGTCCTGGCCTGTAAATGATGTGTGACGACTTGTTACATCTCTACTGTACATATACCCTCACCTCTTCCCCTGCAATGTTCGGTCTTGGCGGATGAAATTAAAAGCTCGTTATATCTGAAAGCATCGTACCTCTTCTCGAACTCCCTTCCCAGTCCTTACCTCGCCAGAGCTGCCAAAGCTGTGCTTACTTGCTCTTTGCATGTTCAACCTTTGCTCAGGGCCTAGCTGTGCCTTGGTCCGCCTGCCGCGGTGGACCTGTCTCTGTGCTTGGGCCGCGGTGCAAGATGGCACGCCCACTCTTCGAATAAGTGCTCGCGAAATGGCCAGAAGGGCACAATAGTGCTGGGATAACCCCGAGTGAACGCTACGGTTGTTCCTAGGTTGCTGCGGACTCTGCTGGAACAGCAGGCCTTGCCCTGAGTCCTCCAACTGGGGCGCCTGTAGCGTCTCTGTCCACTTGGAGGCCGAGGGACAACCTGTTCAGTGTTTGTTCGCTCGTGCCCGGTGGCGTGATTCACAGCTCTGTTGCCGAGCACCCTGAAAGGCTCTTTCTATCGAATACGCTCCGATTCGCCCATTCACCTCTGCTCAGTGTTGACACCTGCCAGCCCCCTACTAAAGTCGTTCCAACTCACAGCCGCACACAAATTCATCTCTACCCTCTACACCCCCTTCAAAATTCTCCTCAACCGCCTTTCCATCCCTAACCCGACTTCCGTCTCTTCATCCCACAAAACATCAACCCATCTCTTCTCAACACCGCTTCCATCTCTGCATCTGCATCCCTCACAACTCTTCGCCATAGCCCAGGAGACGCCATCACGAGCAGCTTCTTCGGCTGGCCGGATTCACCACCTTGTTGTGAAGCTGGCCTTTTGAGCCGAGTACTCGTTTTGGTTTGTTGAGGGACTCTTGTTTTCTCAGCACTGTGTTGTTTCGACTCGCGCTTAGCCAAAGCACCTTACGCCTTGCGATCACTCCTACGTGAGCGAGCAGTCATCACGCCCGCTACGAGGACCAAGATACCACATCGCCAGAGCGTCACGCTTTGGGTTTCTGGCACAAAGCTGTTTTCGACGGTTGTTTTCAACAGTACCTTCGCAAGCACTTGCGATTTCTCGAGCTCGGCGCTCGACTTGAAAGAAAAGAATCACGAGCATTGGCATTGCGAACTATCACGCTTTGCTGGTAACTGAAGCGTGTTTCGACAAAGAGAAACCCAAAAAACAACCACCAAAAACACCTTTGATAATTTCACGCTTGTTCGACAAGCGAACATCCATATCACTTCGACAATCCCGCCCCCAGCACCCGTCACACTAGCTACCAAAGCCATCTAGCTGTCCGTGGATCATCGTCGAGTTTCTGATACTCGACACTGCAAGCTCTAGGACAACCCCATGCTACCAGTCAGCAGCTGCTCGTTAGACCAATACAGTGGGCTCATCAGAGTTGTGGAAAACTCGACTATCCACGCCATGTCTGATGACGGTGGTGGATCGGCTTTCAAAGCCGCTCCTCTATTCACGTCTCTTGACGCTCCTCACCCGGTCCTCGACGCCACGGGTTTCCCCAAAGTCCATGCCGGCGACCAGCCTCTCGAACAGCAAGCCGCCTTTGCTCAGTTCTACCCAAATGGCCTCCCGGTTACTTACAACATGGTGCATGGCCATGACTCCGGTGGCGTGAGCCAGCGATACATGGAGAACCATCTTCCTATTCGGTTCTACACCCACCCCCCTGCCCACGCCCAGGGCAAGTTCTCTGCCATGTACGGCCAGCAGCGTTTCCGCAAGATGGGCGAACTCCTGCCCGAGCGCCGGGTTCACCTTTGGAACAAGGACGAGGTCCAGTCCGTGTGCAACTCGCTCCGCCAGGTCTTCTGGCCGGACATGAAGCGGCTTCAGAAACCTGCCCGCTGGGACGACCTCTGGGAGTTCTTTGACGCCTACGACCTGTACAACTACGGTGCTCTGAACCTCTGGAACGTCATGAACACCCTCTTTGACGAGAACAAGATGATCGGCTGCGGCTGGAACTCGGATCTCACCCTTGAGATCGGACACTTTGCCGATGAATGGGTCAAGGTTCCCGAGAACCTGACCAAGCTCAAGGAGTGGAACGGCTTCGAGGGCCCTGTTTTGGCTCTCCTTTCCGCAGCGGACTGGAAGGGAATCGGAAACCTCGAGGATGAGGAGATCTCGCTCCTCAAGTCGGCCCTCCTCTATCGACGGGACCTGCTGCTCTCGGGGGGCTATCAGCAGAGCTACAAGCCCCCCACCGATCTGATGACTGCTTGCCAGAGTGGCAACCTTGTGAACTGGCTTGGTAAGTCTACGCATTGCATGAGTTTCGGAAGTCACGTTGCTAACAGTAAACTGACAGCCGGCGCGCAAGTCTTGGGAAACAACGGCCTGCCTTCGCCTCCCCCGTCCGCGGCTCTTCCTACCTCACCTAACGGCATGAATGCGGCCGCTCCTTGCTTCATCCAGAACGGATGCCACTACTACCATCCCTTGGGACAGAATGCGCCCGATGATGGAAAGCCAATGCAGATGAATGAACAGCCCGCTCACAACCATGGCAAGCCAGCTCAGCCCACTGCGGTGGAGGCTCTGCGGAAGTCGGCCGACGTCAAGACCAAGAGCGTAGTCGTCATTGCCATGGGGAGCAGCAAGCTTCCTCCTGGCTGGGAGAAGATGCAGGAAGAGAGCGCTGCAAGAGAGGCCGCTGCCCAGAGTCAAGTTGAACAGCCTCGGCCAGTGGCTGCCGCCCCAGCGGACTCAAAGCACGGCCAACAGACTGAGGTGACTGAAACTGAAGTCAAAGAGGCTCAGGCTCAAGTTGGAGTCGACAACAACGTCGCCCCCGTCCACAATGGTCTACGGGCCCGTGCCAGCTCGCCGGAGCTTCGAAGCGCTGTCAAGTGGTCCAGCGAGGAGTCAAAGGCCCAGCCTGATGTGGTGCTTACCGAGAAGGAGGAAGCTCCTCAGAACGAGGAAGTTCATAACGACAAGACTAAGCCCAGCAAGAGTGAGCAGACTCGGTACGAAAAGACTGCCAGCCTCGCCGCCGACTACAAGATCGACACCATTGTCGATGTGCAACCTCGCTTAGCCACCGTCTCCGGACTGCAGCCTGCGTAGAACTCAGGCGCAGTCCAGGAGCACCAAGGCCCACGCCAGGAAGCAGTTCAGACCGGCGAAGCTGGTAGAACTCGCGTGATTTCGAACGAGGGATCTGATGTAAGTGTTCAGAGCGCGATGTACCCGTGGCCTGCGGCGATAGCTCTAGGTGTCGCCACATCGCCTCTAGCCATATTGCGGCAGTGCCCTTACCATTCGCAGCTTGTGTATCAGGATCCTGGATATACCGGCGGCCAGGCGCAGGCCGATGCGCGAAGCTTTTCGCTCAGCAACGTGGTCAGTCCCCCATCGGATGACGATGAGCCTGTTCCGTTCCCGCCTCTGGAGCAGGGCATTCACGATCAGTTTGAGACTAACAGCCCGCCGAACCAGAATCAGGGACATGCGGCCATCTCGGGGCCAGAACCGGCTGCCAGAGCCAGTGCTCCTCAGCTGCCAGCTCGTCCCCCGTTTGTTGGCACCACGCCCCAGCGCAACTACACTGCGGCCGGCATCCAGCGTGTTGGCCGAGGCTCCTCTGGTACCGACCATTCCCTAACCGAATCAGGGACCGGTGTCATGTCGATGTCTCCGAAGAACGGTAACTGGCAGGGCGGTCGCGGCGGCAAGGGTAAAGGCCGCCATGGCTCGTACGGCCAGGCGAACGACCCGAACTTCATGCCGCAGCATGGAGACAAGCATCAGTACTACCAGAACGGCCCATGGAAAGGCCCGTGGCGTTACCAGGCTGGCCCGCAGAACGAGGCTCACGCAAACACCGAGTGCCGAAACAACAACGCGACTGGCAGCTTCATGTACAGGCCCTGCGCCTGTCTCCAGTGCAACCAGCGCAACAGGAGCGTGTGGGTGGTTGTCAACGAGAAGCCCGACACTCCGGTCACGGACGTCCAGACGCGACTCAAGTATGGGCTTGGAGGTAGATTCGGCGACGTTGAAGGCGTCTTTCCTATACAGTGTCACGACGGCATTGCGTTCATCGTCAGGTAAGAGAGCCATCCTATCCTTGAGAGACTGTGATGATCAGATGCTAACTTTGTGGAAACTAGGTTCCAGATCGAGTCGTCTGTTCCTGATGCTCTGTCTTTTGCTGGAGGGTTGATCCCGGAGAAACATATCTCTGTGGTCATCAGCGCTGTCCAGAGATCCAAGTGGCTGAATTCCACCTGGCGCATGTCAAAGAGCGGCCGGGATATGCACAATCAGCAGCAAGGTCCAATGCGCCCCAACATGGCGGCTGGATACACGTCTCCTCAACTTGTTGCCGGCATGCCGCCAATGAACCACTTTGCCATGCACGCGGCTCCCACGGCCGCACCGTTTGCCCATCCAGGATACCCGCCTCACCTGCATCCTCCGTCTGCTGCTCCCATGCAGGCCCCGGGATATGTCCCCGAGGGCAGCGTGGCCGTTTCCCCGACTCACGATACTGTCAGCCGCCCCCGTGGACACACCGGTGGCAAACCAGGCAACTCCAAGTCTTCGACTGGCTCTCGGAACGTCTCGCCAACGGCTGTTCGGACGCCTGCGCACAAGAAGAAACAGGAAGCACCCAAGATCGCAAAGGTGCAGTCCAAGCCACCATCCGAGGAAGCTTTGGAGGAAACGGAGCTTGTCGGCAACCGAGGGCCGTCCACCCCAGAGAGCCAGCGGAGCGTAGGCTCAGCCATCAAGGCTCGTGTGTCTTTGCCTACTGCGACTCCGGAGCAGATGATGAAGATCGCCAAGAAGGCCGGCGCGAACGTGCAGTCCAGCTTTGCTGCAGGAAAGGATGATCAGCATGGTTTGGTTGACAAGCCAGCTGCGGAAGCTCCTGGATCTCCGACACCCAAGGCGAAGGGATCCAAAGAAGACGAGAAGGGGTTTGACTTCAAGAAAGACAAGAAAGATCCTGACGCCAAAGACGTGCCCAAGGCAGCCGTGTCGGAGCACCAGGACATGGCACCTCCAGCCAAGGGAAAGGTGGCACCTCAAGCCAAGGACAGCATGGCACCCCAAGCCAAGGCAAACACGGCACTTCCTCCTAAAGATCAGGGCCCAGCTACCACCGCAGAGGGCAGCAAGCTCCCTGCAAAGCCAGCGGCACGCGGTCACCCGAGGACCCCAAGTATCTTCACCGAGGAACAGATCAAGGGCAGGAAGCAGGCTTGGGATAGGATTCCTATGCCACTGGATCCGCGCAAGACCAAAAAGCCGACTGCCGCCGATGCTGGCGGCTCCAATGACACGCTGAGCAAGGCAAACCTCCTCCAGGCGCAGACTGCTGGTAAGTTTCCAAAGGACCCTTCACCGAAGGCTTGGACAACAACTAACCGCTCTTTAACAGATGATGTGGCGTCTACGGGCTCCGATTCGGAGGGCTCAAAGACAATGTCTCTAGTGTCAGCATCCAACAATAGCTCGCCGGAGAGAAACGGAAAGTCTGCTAACATGCACCGCAGCGTGGTTGAACACCCGAACTCGCCGACAAAGTCGGAGGCTGCACCCCCTGACACCAAGCTCAAGGGCCCTGCTCCCGCATCGCAACCGCCTGCCGGCGCAGCCCGCACCACAGCTGCCGCCAAGCCAGAGACCAAGACGAACCGAATCGACCAGCAGGCATAGAACGCCTCTGGAAGAGAGAGTCGTCAGAGTAACTCCCCGTACAAGGATACGGTTTCGGAGCAGGGGAAACCTGGGCAGGCAGACCCGGCTACAAATGATACGAACAAGGCTGAGAGCACCGTCGGGGATGGAGCTGACACTGCGGGCCAGGATACTGGCCGAAGCACCTGGAAGGGGAAGAACAAAAAGAAGTATAAGAAGAAGCGAGTGTTGACGTCCACGTCCATGTCGCAGGCTGAAGCTGCCCAAGTACATCGACAGGCATCTACACACGGAGGCGACGGATCCGGACCAGCTCCAAAGCCATCTGATGTTCTTCCGAGCGTCGAGCCTCAGGCTGTTAGTTTGGACCCAACTAAGGCACCGAACCAGAGGCCATCTCCCCCAACAGCTACAACCTCTGTGGTCAGGGGACAGCAGGATGCAGTGCCTCATCGCAGCGGGCTTTCACCCACCAAGGAAGGTAAAGCTGCTGGGCCAGCAAACGAGGTCAAGCCCCATGGCAAGCACGGCGAGCAATCGCACAACAACACCTCGGGTTCGCGACCAGCCCAGAACAACGCCCGCCAGGAGTACAGAGCCAACGCGGGAGGCTCACTCCGACTGCCAAAGAAGCGTCGCGGTAAACAACACGCCTTCGACACGCAGAGCGCCGAGTCCTCTGGTAACGCTACTGGTACACCTTCCTCGTCCGCGACCTCGTCGTTTGAGCTTGTCCCGTCTAACGGCTCAGATCCTAGCGCCATCCGGAACGGACCGCAGCAGCAGAGCACCGCCGCCGGGGACCCAGTCGTGACGCCTCTTCGCCTGAACCCGCTCGCCGAGGTGTTTGTATCTCCGAAGAGCGAGGCAAAGGGAAAGGGTGTCGACGGGGCAGACGCGGCGCCGCAGACCGGCTCTCCGTTGAAGTCAGCCGCGGAACAGTCGCCAGCCTCAAAAGAAAATGAGAAACCAACCGCGGGGGAGAAGACCCCTTGCCAGACTCTACCAAAGAAGGAGTCTGAGGAGCAGAGAACGGACGTGAAGGAGCACGGAGTTGTTCAGAATCTTGTACCTGCGACTGCGGACAGCCCAACTTGCGGAGCGACTCGAAGGGCAGAGGCGAGCCCCAAGGCAAAGGAGCGCTAGGAGCGCACCGATACGCCAGCATCGCCTGTTTCTTCGACGCCGGGATCGCCAGAGAAGATTGAGATGGGTCCTGGGGCGAAGAAGCATGAGGAACGCACCGATGTGACTACGTCGCCTGCTGCCTCTGCAAATGGATCGCCAAAGAAGGAGACGAGCCCCAAGGTGAAGGAGCATCAGGAGATTGTTGACTTGACTACCTCGCCTGATGCTTCGGCAAAGGCGTCGCCAAAGAAGGAGACGAGCCCCGAGGCAAAGCAGCACCAGGAGATTATTGATTTGACCACCTCGCCTACTGCTTCGGCAAGGGCATCTCCAAAGAAGGAGACAAGCCCCAAGGCAAAGAAGCATCAGGAACACTCCGATGACGCTAGCTCACCCACTGTCTCGCCAAAGGCATCGCCAAAGAAGGAGACGAGCCCCGAGGCAGAGCAGCACCAGGACATCATTGATTCGACCACCTCGCCTGCCGTTTCCGCAAAAGGATCGCCCACCGTCCCGGCAAAGGCATCGCCCCAGAAGAAGAAAGACTTGAACCCGGAGGAATGGCCGGCCCTGCCTGGCTCCGAGCCTCGCTCGCGGAGCTCGACCCTGCAGTCGCAGCCGAGCCCATGGGGGGCGAAGCAGCGAGCGCGTACCGCCACTGTTGGGTCGCCCGGCAAGATGTCGCCCGCAAAGGCCGAGGACGAGGCCGGTGAGGGAGTCTAGGGAGGAGAGTGAGATTGGGGATGAGGGGGGTGGAGATGGAGAGGCTGTTGCCTGCGTATGAGTGATGTGCCCGTGGAGGAGATTTGGTGGAGGGGACATGTTGCTTTGCCGTCGTTTTGGGACGCTTTTGGAAGTCGGACGCAGCTTTTAATAATAGCCTTGCTTTGCTGCTCCGAACACTGGGCCTTGCGGCACATGTCCCTCCCTCATCCGCGACCTCTCTCTAATCCGAACACGCTGCCGAGTCGAATTCCAAACGACCCTCTAGACATCTGTTTCTCTCACAGCAAAGAACAGCCGTCAGGATCGGCCGTGCGGTTGGTGGTGGTACAGTCCTTGTTCTATTCCATATATACAGCGCCATGTTCCGTCGTCATCGTATCCCCCTCCCTCACGCGCCGTCCTTGACGAGCCCCGTGACCGCGTCCTCGATTTGCTTGTCCGACAGGCCCTCCAGCGACTGCTGCTTCTCGCTGCCAAACTCTGCGCCGTGTCAGCATGTGTCGCCCGGCGCCGGCGGAGGGGCTGGACGACGAGACGAACCGTAGCGGGCGTAGACCTTGGGCAGCGTGCCGGCGGCCTCGCGCAGCATGATGGGGGTCTGGGGGTTGTTCTTCTTCATCGTCGGGTACGCGCGCGTCAGGAAGGACCTGGTGCACCGTTCGTCAGCCTCTCTCCCCCCGTCAATCGCGTCCCCCCCCCCTCGTCTCAGCGCATCGAATCGGGGGACACCGAGGAAGGAGGGCAAAACGTACCGCGTGGCGGCGCTGTGCTCCGACGTCTGGCAGAACAGGAAGCGCACCTCCTTGAGCGTCTTGGTGAAGGCGTACTTGCTCGACATGGCGGGCGGTCGGGGTCGATTGGCGGGTGGTGAGGGCGACGCTCGGTCGGAAAGAGGCGCTGCTGGGCTCGGTGAGCTTGGTGATGCTTCTTTTGGCGATGCGCTGGTTGGTTGGATGGGTTGGAGGTTTAAAGGTCGCTGCATAATTAGTCCGTAGAGTGGATCATGTAATTATGCTGCAGTTATACTTCGTACTCGTACATACAGCGCCCATCCGGTGTCGCATCAGTCTGGCCCGGCTCATCTCCGGATCGCGGCGCCGGGCGTTAGGAGTTTCCCTCCCGCCCATATCGGAAGCGTTGGATCACGACTCTCAACCACCTCCATCGCCTCTCCGAGCCTTCCGTCTCTTTGTCCCTCCATCGCCGCACCGAGAGACGAGTCCAGCAGCCAAGTACGTCTATCCAATTCCCTGATCTGCGCGCAGCCCCCGTCCGACGCCCCCGAAAACCGCGATATACCTACAATCATCCCCCCCCCCCCCCCCCCTTGGGCCAGCAGCCGTCAATTTTGTTGAGCCCGGCGTCACACGTCACCGCGAAGCACTCTCCAGCTAACAAAGCCGACTCGGTCTGCAGGATGGTCCCCACGAGCACCCTGATGCGCGCCTCGCGGCCGCTCTTCCGCCAGGGCGCCTTTGGCCAGGCGTTCCGCGCGCAGCGCCTCGGCCAGCAGCAGCCCCGGTTCCGCTTCGGTGGCAGCGGCAGCAAGCGGTGGCAGAGCACGGCGTCGGGCAATGCCGAGCAGTCGTGGTTCAAGCGCATGTGGGAGAGCGAGATTGGCATCAAGACGGTGCACTTCTGGGCCCCCGTGATGAAGGTGCGTCGCGGCCTCACCCGCTGCCGGAGACAGGGACATGCTTGAAAGAATGGGATACTAATGCGCAACAGTGGGCGCTCGTCCTCGCCGGCATCTCCGACTTTGCCCGTCCCGCCGAGAAGCTGTCCGTTACGCAAAACTTTGCCCTCACCTGCACCGGCCTCATCTGGACGCGCTGGTGCCTCATCATCAAGCCCAAGAACTACCTGTACGTCGCAATACCTCTTCTTCCCGCAAGCAATATTCTGACTGACATTCCCGCGCAGCCTCGCCGCCGTCAACTTCTTCCTCGGCATCGTCGGCATCATCCAGCTCACCCGCATCGGCATGCACGAGTCCGCCAAAAAGGGCGGCGTCGCCGAGGTCGTCGAGGACGTCAAGGAGGACGTCAAGGAACAGATCAAGGCCTAGACGCGCATCTGGGCTTTGGTCTGCTCGAGGGGGATTTACACTACGACGCGCCGCGACGGATATTTCGTCTCGCGCTATTCAGGGGCACATCTGCCGCTCTAGATGGAGGAATCAAACCTGGCACCTGCTCACGGCAAGGAGGAATCGCTTGGGGCCTGGCATGGCCTTGTTCTCGTTATTACAAGGCTCCGTTAGATGCCAGTACATGGGGGAATGCTCTGCGGGCTCTGTACAGTACGCTATTTTGCAGGCAGTCACTCAATGACACCTTGAACAACACGCAGCATGCACTTGGCTCTCAAGACTTGCAGCCAACACTCTGAGTGAATTTGCTGCCAGGGTACGCCCAGCTCAACGAGCCATCAAGTCACTCCCCAGTGAGCCAAACGTGCTGCTCTTGGAGCCAGGAGTTACCCGTACTAGCTTCATCCTAAACGACCACGGCAGATAGCCCTCAGCTATCCCACATCTTATCATTATGATATCCAGTCCTCTCTTCGTCAACGTCCTTCATCCCTCCCCCAACGCCGTGCGAGGAAATGAAGCAATAAATCGCAAACGGCGCATGGATGGCCACCCCGTGCTGGGGATATCCATATCCAGGTATAGAATCAAATGCCTCCAAACCAACGAGGCCCTTGTATATCCACGCCGTGGTATATAATCCCTGTAACGGGGCCTCTAATACCGGCAGGCTCCGAGAATCAAGCGCAAAAGAAGAGAAAACACCAACCACACTCGTAAAGAGTTCATTCCACATCATTCCGCCGTCACATGAGCCACGTGTGACTCATCATACTCCTCATCGTCGTGTGCATATTTGTATAAATATGTTTGTGCCATCGTGTCGACACGTGTGTTCGGTCAACGTAACCTTAGTTTTCGGCGTGGCCGTCGTTGAGGAGCATCTCCAGGACAACCTGCCTGCCCGGCAGCTCTGGGTGACACATGGCGATCTTGACCGTTCCCTTGGACGTCTCCCCGGCCGTCTGCAGCTGTCCGTTTTGGCCATACGTCTGCTGTGACTGCGCTGCATTGCCGCCTGTGGGACCTCTAATGCCAAAGTCAATCACACGCACGTCGCGTCCTGCAATAATCTGTCGCAGCCGCCCGTTCTCCGCATTTCGAACCTCCACGTAGTCGTCGTTGAAGAGCAGCAGGTACTGCCCGTACATGGTCGCGCCCCTGGCCTTCTTCTGCTTTCCGGTATACTCCATGATCAGGGCGCGGCTGACATCGCCGTGCTTGTCGACATACACGGCGCAGTCTTCATACGTGAGGATGAACTCGTTCTCATTCAGTCGGAACATGCCCAGCGGGCGCTGGTTTTGGATCCTGCCGGCAATGTTTGCAATCGATGGTGCCTTGAGGTCCGGGATAGACATGGGGTGCTTCTTGTCGAGCGTGAGCATCTCTATGCCCTTGGACGTCGAAACAGCAATGTATGACTGGAAAAGGCTGAGCGAGAAGCACTCGGTCGGCAGGTAAAACTCGTCAAAGTCGCGGAAGGTATCCGTGCTCGCGGCAGCAGACCTCCGCCCACCAAACAGCCGCGTCTTCTTCTCCGTCGCCTTGTGGAAGATGGGCTCCAGGACCTTGAAGGATGTATGCAGGCCCTCCTTGCGCTTGTAGAACACCAGCATGCGGTCCTTCATCCGCGCCGTCGCAAAGTACGTGACGTCCTTGGCAAGCCTCTGGGGTGCTCGCCGAGGGTTGTCGCTGATCGGCGGCGCAAAGTCCGAAAAGGGGGCTATGACATCCAGAGGGTACGAGATGAGCGACTTGTCGGCAATAATCAGGCACACGCAAAACTCCTCGAGGACCGCTATTTGCGTGACCCTCGTGGTTTGAACAGTCTATGAAGAAAGTTAGAACATTTGAAGAGGCTGTGCGAGCGGAGGTGAGCTCTTACCCGACGCCATCCTCGGGGCTCGGATGGGTCAGAGACGAAGACACCGTAGTCGGTGCCAATAGCAATCACGGATTTGCCAAACGCCGAGAACCCTGTGGCACAGTTTACTTGAGCTCGACACACTGGTGCAATGCCGTTGGCAGAGCCCATGACCTTTTCAAGATCCTGAATGGCTCGGTCGAGCGGTGTCCCTTTCACTGGGACGCCCGATGCTCTGGCATACATCGAGTTGACGTCGTAGTGAAACGACGCGTCGGCGAGGACGCGGAGCCGGAAAGGCTCGGCATTTTGGGAAAAGAGTGCCTTGGCGTGCCTCGTCTTTGCCTCGACGATGCTCGTGCACCAGTCTAGTCGGTCTCGCGCCGACGAAGCATAGAGGGTGTACACCTCGTGGCCGAGATGCTTGATCTTGAAGGGGTACAGAATCTTGCCCTCGGCATCGCTGGAATTAGTTGGCACTAGCGAGTTCATGGACGAGGAGGTAGCGGCGTGCTCCAGTCCCGGTCGCGCACTGCCGTTGCTTGCCACCTTGTTGAGTTGGGTGCCCGACGCCGTCGCGGTCGTTGTGCGGCCCAGGGGCGCCGTGAGGCCCTTTTGCTTTGTGACTGCCTCATCACTCATGCTCTCGAGGAACAAGAGCGGCATGGGGATAGGCTAGAATCGAACGGTTAGTTTGATTGCAACTCTTGGGTATGTCGGGGGGGGAAGCTTACCTCTCTTGAAACATCGTACTTCCTCTCCGCTTTGCCATCCTTGGGGATGACCACCTTGGCCAGGATCAGGTAATGGTCGAATAGCAGCGCATGGGTGTCGACCCAGCGCATGCCCTTGGAGCCCATCCTCTGAAGCTCGCCCTCCATGATCAAGACTCGGCCTAGGTGATCGAGGTTCAGGACGGACTGAAACCCTGGCCGAAGCACAAGCATTCGGTCCAGCTCCATCATCTGCACTCTCTTGTTGGTCTCCGCAACCTTGGCATCGCACTCGTGCGTCACCGTCTTGATCTCCTGAATCGCCTTGTGCAGGTTCGCCTTCTCCTCGCTGTCGCCAATCATCTTGTGCTCGACGCTCTCAAGAAGCAGAATGTAGCGTTGGAGACGTTGTAGGGGCGCAATCAGGAAATGGGTCCAGTCCTGCTTCGATGACGACTTGTGCTTCTGCCTGTCTTCGAGGAACTTTTTGAACAGGATGTTTCGATCAGCCTCCTTTCGGACCATGTACGTCGCGCGGGGATAGCCCGTTGCATATTCAATGTAGTCGGACTTGGCCTTGCGTATCCATTCTCGGAATATGTCGCTGAAGCCGACGATCCACGGTCCTTGTTCATTCTGGCGATACTTGAGCTGGGAGAGAAGATACTCCTTGTTGATGCGCAAAACAGTATCGAGTTTTCCAAACACGGCTCCCAGGAACTTATCTCGCTTGTCGGGATGGATGATCGGAGGATTTCGCGCGCGCAGGTCGTCTCGGTAGAGGGTGCGGAAGATGTCCAGCTGCTTGATGTAGTTGTCCTCGCCGGTGACAATCTCGTGCAGGATGTTCTGGCGATCCACCTCCTTCTTGGGCTTTGCCTCCCAATCTTCCTTCTTCAAGCTATAAAACACGTTCCAGGCATCTCCCTTGGGATCCTCTGGTAGCAGGTCATCCAGGTTGACCTTCTTCAACGTGCGAGTGCAGTGGTGAGAGTAGCAGCGACCGCTGATCTCCAGGTCGTGAACCTTGGGCGCATAGCAGCCCGATCCAGTCAGCTGCCAGAGGACACCCGATATGTGTCCCTCTCCGAATTTGACCCATTCTTCCTCCGGAAGCAGGGTACGGGACTCGAGCATCAGCTTCACGACCTGGCTGCTGAGGACCTCTGCGTCTGCCACGTTCATGGTGGGAACCTTGGACGTGAACAAGTTCGTGACGGCCTCTTCCACAGTCTTCTCCCTCAAATCAATCTCCCCTTCACCCATGAAGCGAACCCAGGCCTCGATGTCGCTGAGAGCCCATGGTTCTGCGCACTTTCGGAAGTCGGATGAAGTCAGCTTGGACGGCACAAACTTCTTCTTTCGCCCGGTTGGCAACGTGATGCTGTCGAAACCCCCCGCAGTACTGCCAGAGGCCGAGTCGTACTCCGAGAACGCCGGTCCATTTTGCGGGACAGTATGATTTTGTCTGCTGATCTTCTTGCGCTCCTCTGCAGCGTCGGTCCTTGACCTCGCCGGTGCTTGTACTTGTGGCGTATTGCTATGGCCAGACAGCGATATCGATCTCTCTGGCTGCAGCGTTTGTTGCGAGCCGGTTTGATAGTACGCTTCCGGGGCGTCGGCCTGATAATATCGAGAATCCGCACTGAGTGAGTGCTGATGCTGATGCTGTGACCGGACGCTGTTGTGGACCGACAACATGGAGCTGCTGTCCGAGCCTGGGCCAGGGGGCAGAGCTGGGAGTGGCCTGCTCGAAATGCCGGGATGGTAGAATAAATCCTGGTATTCGTCCTTGGTTGGAGATTCGGTGCCGCTCGGAAGCGAATGAACTGACACTCTCTCCTCCCGACCTTCGTCAAAGCTCAATCGCTGTGCCCTCGGCGCCTGCAGCCCGCCAGTTCCTCCATAGTCCATCTCGGCGTTGTTGAAGGCCGGCGCATTGTCGTAGCCCTCACGTAGCGAATTATAGTAGCCTGGAGTGGGCAAAGGTCGCGAGCCCTCCGGCATTGACGAGGAGCCCGGTGGCGATCCAATATCGGCTCCGTACGTCAAGTTGCCAGCATAGCCGCCGCTCAACATGCCCAAGTCAATCGCAGCGCCGAAGTCGCTATCGCTGGAGTTTTGCTCCGGCTCTTCGTGAGTCGGGGGCAGGGAGTTCGTAGTGATGGTTGCGGGAGCATCGCTGCCGTACATGAAAGCGTTGCCACTGAACCGTTGGTCCTCTAATTCCGCCTGCTGCATTGCCAGCACACCGGCTGTGCCTTCGGGGTCATCGTCATCATCATCGTACTCGAGGCGGCGACGGGTTGCGCTCGGCGAGACCCGACTAGCTGACGGAGAGTGCGCGCTGGTAGCTGGGCTATAACGCCGCAGCTGTTCTGCTTGTTCGTTGGATATTTGGCCGTTGATTGGGGACGGCCGCCGTCGCGACCGGTGACCGTTTCCATCGAGCTCCGCCTCGATCTCTTCCATGATGCTCTCCTGCGTTACCCGCTCATTGCTGTATTCACTACTTCCCAGGGGCCGCCCGTGGGAATCCCAGAGAGGTTCTTCTGGCACGTCTTCCATCGGCCGGTTCGGCAGCGGAGCATTTGTCGGGTGTCTCTGAAGGCCGGACGGCGACTGTGGCTGCATAAAGGGAGAAGTTCGAGGAGATGTCTGCGAGTCTGACCGTGAAGGCCGGTTGTAGTAAGAGGCGTGATCGTTGACCTGGTAATTCGGGCCCACTGGTATTTGCGAAGTAGTAGGATACGGGATTTGGTTGCTGGAAGGATACGGGGCGGCGGAGGACGATTGGCTGTCAGCAGGCGCCTCGTAAATCGGGTGCCCGGCGACGTATTGAGAAGGATCGTAAGTAGGTGTTTGAACCTGCGAGTTGGAGCCAGCAAAGGAGGATGGGCTGGTAGGAAGGGACTGCTGGAAGCCGGGCGACAGCCCGGGAGATCGCATCGGCTGGGGAAAGGCAGCAGAGTATGTCGCACCAGGCGACTGCCCATAGGCCGCCGAGGCCCCAGACCCGACCGAGGCCCCATATCCTTGTTCCTGGCCGTATCCGTGATATGTAGCCTGCCGCTGAGGGACATTCGTGTTCGCATAAGCAGCGGGGTTGTAGGCTTGAGGGGTATAGTTGGCCGGCGGCGACGTGTTGTAAGAGTTGACGCTCGTGTTGGGGTATCGCGTGGAGGGGTGGGGATGGTAGGGGAGATTCGCGGATTGCGATCGCTGGAAACCGGCGCCGGATGAATGCGCAAAGCTCTGAGGATTGTAGGAGGACTGAGACGACGGCGTCGAGGGCGTCGTGTCCTGGTACTGGTGCTGGTAGCCGGACATGGCACTGTTGGTGGAACCGAACTGCGACCGGCCGATGGAGGAGTTCGAGGCAGTCGGGCTGGTCAGGAACAGCTCATCCTCGGTCGCTCCCTGCGCGCCATGGCCAAACGACGACAGCCTGTCCTGGCCCTGTCTGCCGTAGTATGCCGCGTCGTCGCCGGTGTTGAAGCTGGGCCGCCTGCCCATGCCGCCTTGCTGGTCGGCAGGCTGGCTGGCGACGGGGTACTGGACAGGCGGCACCTGGCCATACCGGCGCTGGTCGTCGCCGCGAAACGACATGCCGGGCAATCGCTGCAGCAGGTGCTGGAAGCCGCGCGAGATGTCGGGGTTGCGGGCGCGACGCGAAGCGTTGGCGGTGGTGGCTACGTCGGTGGTGTCGGAGCTGGACCCCGCGGGTCAAGGTTATCGCGACAGGAGCACGAGGTGTTCGTTGGCGACGTGCAGGCGTCGGGGGACGGTCGCATTGGCGGGCATCCAAGGCTGTGCAGGTCGTTGTCGTCTATCGAGGACGGAGTCCAGAGCAGTATCCGCCGCCCAAATCGAGGTCCAGCCGCGGTCTGTTGCTCATGGGCTGCGGACGGGAAGTCAGGCCTCGGTGGACTCGAAGGCCGCGTTGGCACCACCAACCAACAGAGATGCGCGGCGCAGGGCTCGGTCGAGGTTCTGGCAGGCCAGAAGTCGGCGGCGCCGTTGTTGCTGATGAGTCGCCTTGGACGAGAGGCGAGTCTGGGGTCCGAGGCGTGCTTGAGGCAGCAAACGAAGGTCAGCGCAGGCGTCGAATAGGCCTCCAGGCTCTCTGCGCGAGGCGAAGCCGGATGGATGGATGGATGGATGGGTGACGTTCGCTCTGGGGAGAGGTGTGGAGAGGTCGGGTGCGGGAGGTGAGTTGAGTTCCAGGCGGTGCAAGTCACTGGGCCACCGCTGATGACGGGAGCCTGAGAGCCTGGGCCGGGCTGGGCGACGGTGGCGGGGCCTGGAAGAAGCCGAGGACCCTGTGGTGTCGGTTGTACGAAGCTGCGCCCGTCTGAGGCGATGTGCCCAGGCTGTTGGTCTGTGTTTTGTGCCTAGTCAGGTACGAGGCAGGGAGATTGAAGAGCAAAAAATGCCGTGCTGAGTTGGTCACGGTCGTCCAAAACAGCGCGTTGTCGTGGTGTCAGCCAGTTGCATGTCCACCAGGGGCGGATGTCCGCTGGAGCCACCTAGCCTGGAGCGACGTCAGTGGGCTGGGGCAGGTTCCTGCTACTGGCGAGCCCCTGCCCTGGTCACTTGAAACGCCTCGGCGGGCCCTGGCGAGTTGGTGGATGGACCCCTCAGCCCTGAACCGCAAAGCCCGGGCTCGCTAGGTCCCCACTAACTTTTCACGCGCAGACCATCCCCGCCATCGCAGTGTGCCTCCCCCCCCCCAAATCGTCCCGTCATTCCTTCGACACAGGGTACCTAGGGGCCAGTTGACTGACAGGCCTCCGCGACTGCGACAATGCCAAGATGGCAGGGTGTTTTGTTTGATGCATCTACTCGTACGAGTAGGTGTTCGTAACTTCGTTGTCCCCTCACCAGCCCAACGCAAGCGAGGACGGGCCCAGAATCACCGTCCAACAGCCCTTCAAGGGTCAACTTTTCGGCCTAGAGCAGCAACAACACGGGCTGCTGCTGATCTGATTGGGCAGCCTGTTGGTGCTCAGACCACTTCGTCATCATCACCCGAATTTCTGGAAACCAACCAGAAAACCCCCTGCGATTCCATCCCGCGTCGGACGGGGTTACTGACAGGCCAGAACGTTGTCGTTAGACCGCGTTCCCACCTGAGGACGGCATTATCCTTGGCAGAGAATGCCTGCAAAGACTTGCGGCTCCTTTCTCGGAGTCGGCTTTACGACGAACGTTCGAAGCGTTGATAGAATCTTGCTCATTACCTTCTACGTGTCTTCAAAAGTGCGTTGAAAATGCCACAATGGGATGACAACTGTCGATGAGCAGCGGCATGTTCCCACTCAAAACTCCATCAAAGAGATACGCAAAGCCCGGGGCCGCGGATTCATCCAACAAGGCCGAGCCTATCCGTCCCATGAATCTCAACACCAAACGTCTTGGAGTTGGCGTACACAGGCCATCCTTGCCCACCCAATTGCCGGACCAGCGTCGAACAGATGAAAGAGCAACATGGCGCCGGTCTGATGACTGCCGAAACGAACATTGATAAATTACGGCAGTCAAGCCTGGGCAAGGTAGACGATGACGAACCATAACCATGCTCGACTCTGACCTACATCACCGCGTGCCCCAAGACCACCCTCTCCTCAAATTCTCAATCGCATTCTCCTCGCTCACCACATCGGCGTACTTGGCGTTCAGGTCAAACAGGTTGCTGTTGTGAATCGCATCGCTCCTATCGCCACACGCTGAACCCACCACCTGAGCTCACCAGGTCAGCAACGCCACACCATGGGCATCAACGCAGAGACCCTTCGAACAAGTTAGACATGCAGAACTCACCATCGGTCTGAAACCGTACTGCAAAGCATCCAGCGCCGTCGCCCTCACGCACCCGCTCGTACTCACGCCGCACAGCACCACCGTGTCCACGCCCCGGACCGTCAGCTGCGTCTGCAGCGTCGTCCCGAAGAACGCACTCGGATACTTCTTCACCACCACCGGCTCGCCCTCGCGCGGCGCCAGGCCCTCCACCCAGGCAGCCAGCCCGCGTGCGTCGTCGCGGTGCCACACGCTCAGCGTCTTGGCCTTGAGCCAGAAGAGCCCCGCGTCGGCCATGCGCGGCTCCGTGAACTCAACGGCCGTCCAGAAGACGGGTACGCCGTGGGCGCGCGAGGCGGCGAGCAGCCGGCGCATCACCGCGGGGGACTCGACCGAGGGCTGGTGCGCGGAGAGGTCGAGCGGCGAGCCGGGCGTCCAGTATGCCTTGCAGACGTCGACGAGGACGAGGGCCGGCCGCTGGCCCCACCCCATGACCGTGCCGTAGCCGGAGGCGGCGTACGAGGCGGCTTCGGGATGCGAGGTAGATGCCGTGCTGGCTGGCTCCATGGTGAATGGTGAAGCCGTGTAGTAGTAAATCCAGCAATGATGGTCAAGCCGGAGAGCATCCTACTGTACTCGACGTCCATCGCGGATTCTAGCAACGGCGGCACCGTATTCCGACCCGGCAGGCAAGAATTGCGCCGCCACAACGGGTCCTCCGGCGATCCACAGCCGGGCCCGGTGCGCCTCACTCGGAACACCCCGAAGAACGGAAGTGTCCCAACCCGTGACGTTTGCACGAATGCATATGCAAGGACGATTTCGCGGGCTCAAAACCGCTCCTCTAGCCGTGCGATATTCATGCTTCTATGTATCATACGTGCCATGCCCCGGTGAGCGGTGCATCATACCGTTCTCTAACCAACTTTGCGGCTGGAGCAGGGACGCATCGCAGAATATGTCCAATACAAGCATAGTCTCCTAGGGCTCACCGCTCACCCATCTCGTTGGTCAGGATGGCTTCCATACCTGCATTTGAGCTTGCGTGTAGGCTCTTATGCATGGTTTTGAAGGCTTCTGCAGTCAACTGCAGTTATGGTAACTGCCGAATTGATAGCTCATTCATGTCCTTGAATGCGTGCCGCCATATCATCCAATTGCTCCGATATCGTAGAAAGGCAGAGCCACCAGTCCACATCTTCTCTCCTGCCTGCCACAAACAGCTGTGCCAGCATGCCCCTCGCCGACCTCAGCCACGACCGAGACGTCACCCTCTTGTTCCCACCTCGCCCAGCTAAGTGGTGCTTCGGCGGGCCATGTCAGAAGACAAGACGGACTATTGAGAATCATATCCCTAATCCGACCCGTTTATTCTCCAATGGTTCTGTCGTGATGAGCAATCAGCGGAGTTGCGGCCTGCGGGCCTGGACGGACCAGAGTATACCCCGGCCGCCCGTTCCGGGCATGATGCGGTGTTGTGTAAGTCGATACGGAGTACAGGTGCGGAGCATAATGGTATCGTGCAGCTGTTGATAGAAGAGACGATCTGCATCACTCTTTGCAGTCAATCTCATGCAGCCGGCGCCAGTTCATCGCATGCCGATCAACAACTCACCCGCCGGTATTTCCGTGTTTCCGGCATGCGACGGCAACGCAGCGGCATGCTCCCAGAAGAGCGTCACCGCTGAAGGGGAGGGTGTTTCTCTCTAGTCGGTAAGCAGGGATACGTGCGTCTTTCGGCTCGGCCATCGTCCGGCAACATCTCGCTACCTATACGTAACAGTACGAAGTACTCCGTAGTGCATGCGTATTCGCTTCGGAGGCTCGGACCGACAGCCTCAATCTGCACTGCCTGTTCTAGAAGGGCTTGAAGCGAGCACACTCCGTAACTCAAGGGTACGCTAGTTTCATTCGATAACTACCTGAGGTAAGGTACTCGTAGGGACGTGTAAGAAACGGGTTGAGGCCTCGACATCAGATTCCCAAATTCCCACCCCAGCTGGGTAGCGGCGCACCAAGTGTGGACTGGGGCCGTGAAGTCTCAGATCATCGGCGGGACTTGCAATGCGGTGTAATAAGCAGGCGGCAGGCTTCGCGACAGCTTCAGCCCCCCCTCGCATGCCACGCCCGAAGGACCGCAACGCGCACATGAAAAGTGAACAGCCTTCACTGACACGTATGGGGAAATTTCACTGAAAGTCGAGTTCAGAACCAAAGCAACGCCTCTTTAATATGCTCAATTGATCATACTCCCGCAGTCACTGCACGAATGACAACGTCACTGCTATGCCGCCCATTTCCGATGCACCTAGTCGTTAAGCCGCGTCCCAGCTCGGCTCAGCTTATTGCTTATTGCTTATTGCTCCTTGCTGGCCGTCAGCGTGGGCAGTCCAGCGGCCTTCAAGTCCGCGTCAATCTCGTCCAAATGGTCGAGGAAGTGAGCCTTGACAGTGTCCCACTGCGCCGGCTCGCTGGGGTGCAGCGCCTTTGCGCCGTCGCCTCTGACGGCCCATTTTGTCAGGTACAGCGGCACGCTGATGTGGAACATAAAGGCCATCGTGTCTTCGCAGATGACCACGTTCTGCAGCTCCCTGGTCGAGGCGTCCTTCCACGTCTCGTACGTCTCGCCATGGGGCATGTAACTCGCCTCGTAGCTGAGGCCGCCACCGTCAAGGACGTGGCTGCTGCCGCCGTACTGGCCGTATATCAGGCCCATGACTTCGGTGCTCATATTCCGGTGGTAGTATGGTGGTCGGAAGGTGTCCTCCGCCGTGATCCATTTCTTGGTAAAGACGAGGAAGTCGGTCAGCGACACGCCGGGTGTCTTTGACTTGGCCGTCAAGACGCAGTAGATGGTCGGGTCGGCCTGGTCCTTGTTCGCATTCGCCATGTTGACAAACTTCTCAATGGCATACTTGTAGGGGGTCAGGTTGCCGTGCCATGCCACCACGTCGAACGGGGTATGCTTTTGCTGGCACGAGTGCAGTGATCCTGCTAGCTTGTATGTGATGTTCCACTCCGACTCGTCTATGTCGAAGCTGGCAACTGGAGATTCAAAGTCCCGGGCAAGGGCCAGTCCGTTGGAGCCGACAGGGCCAAACTCGGGGAGATCGTAGTGCGTGCCAAAGATTTCTTGGATGTAGCCGCGCACCGGCCCGTCGGGAAGCAGTACGCGGAACCGGATGCCTGCTTGGATGACGACCAGCTCCCCCGGGCGGACCATCAGCCAGCCAAGCTCCGTCTGGATATTCAGCCGCCCATGCTGCGGCAAGACGAGGAAGTCGCCGTCGTTGTTGCAGAAGGCGCGGTTAACCATGGAGGCATTGGCAGAGTAGAGGTGAACGGCGAGGCCCTCGCGCAGGGTCGGGTCTCCTTGGCCGCCAATGGTTCGGATGCCAGCAACGAAGTCGGTTCCGGGGGTGTTGGAGGCTGCGTCGTGCGGTTCCAGCAAGGGGAAGGGGTCCCAGGCTTCCTGTGAAGCTACAAACTCGACCTTGTCGTTGGCGGCTGAGAAGCAGGACTCGATCTGGGGTCTAGTTAGAGGTTTACCTATGGCCACGGTACAGGGTGACTTACATGAGGGTTCGCGTCCGAGGCCGTGACCTGGCCGTGAGCCACCGACGGGCGCATGCGATACATCCACACGTGCTGTATTGCATCCCGCGAGGAGATGACGGCAGCACCGTTGAGCTGCTCCGAGTACAGGTCATACTTGACCTTTTGGGGCACGTTGCGTCCGACGGGTAGGACGTTGGGGATGGCTTCGGAGGCGAAGCGGTTCCCGAACCCGGGCTGGTAGCGATGGGGGTCGGCGTCTGTGGGCTCCGTCGTGAAGGCGACCCTGGCCGTGGCGCTCATTTTTGCCGATGCCATTGCTGGAGAGGCTGTGGTGAGACGTGTATGAGAACGCGAAGTTGAGTGTATGAGAGTGAGGGTTTGCGTGTATGTCGAGGCACCTCAGTCATCTGAGTCCTCCGCGTCTGCGTTATATGGAAGCCGTGGTCAACAGTCAAGGTCCTCTTGTCAGCGAGCCAGCATACACATGGCAGGCAGGCCGCGAGCTGAGCTGCTTCCGCGACAAGAATCAAATATGAAGAAAAGGTAAAAGGGCGAGCAGCATCTGGGACACGCGGTGCTTACTACCTCATTAGGTGTTCTCTGGGACACAGCGGCAGGCGGCGGGCCGGTGCCGGTGCTGGTCTGGTCTGGTCTGGTCTGGTGCACGGTAGTAGGCCAATCCTTCACGACTATCCCGCTTAGGTAGGCCCATGATTGCAACACGCGCTCGCCTGCGACAATAAAAAAAAATAGATCGCTGGCTGGAGCTGATTGCTTCAAGTGCCCCCGCGCGCGTCATTATGCTGCGGTCCTCCACCCCAAGTCGGCACTGGCAGAGTCGAGATTGCCCACGGCAAGAGAATTGCCAAGCTTGCGACGGTGCCGGCAACGTCACGGCAACGGCAACTGGGCTGGACCAATGCCGTGGACTCGGGGGCTTTTGGCTACGTGTCGCAATTTTCCCTTGCTTTGCCTAATAAAGCATGGAACGTCGATGGAGGGGGGCCCTGGGGCAGCAAGCTTCGATGCTGATGGGTCTGGAAGACTGGGGATCATCGGGGCATTCGCATGTACTCGTACGACGTCGAAAGTATGAATGGGTTGACTCTTGCCTTGTATTATCTGCTTTGTACAACACGGGGGGGAGTTGCCGTGTTTGACTGTTGACTGAACCTGTCGTGGCATCCATGCCGTCGATGACAACCCTTCAACTTGCTTGTACTAGTCAACCGCTAGGCAACCGCATAAGACGTCCAAGATACACGCGCTCACTCGCGGCCGGCACGTCGACGGCCAATTGCGCGGTCCGTCCGTCTGCTCAGACCTTGTCCCAGCTGTCTGGCAACACCATCCAGTGATGCTGGACGCTTGCTTCTGCGACGGATACATTGCACCCGGCCTTGCATGCGTGCCTTGCCTGCCGCCATCCGTTGCTGATTGATAACCAGGTACGGATACGGACTAGAGCGCTCGATACCCGTATCGAGGTTATTGGCGGACGGGAGATGGCCGAGTCCAGCGTCGGAGCAATTCGATGCAATGCATGCGCTGCACATCCACGCATCCTCCTTGGCACAGGACGTCTCGGAGCAGCAGAGCCCACCTTGCCCAATCGGTCGTTGACTACGGATTAGTTACACAGCAGCACGGAGCGGGATGGAAAGGGGAATACCTGTTGGGGTTGATGTACCCTTCCAAGTTCTGAGACAGAAGATCGGGCTGGAGAAAGCACGTCTGAGGTGAGGGCATCACCTCGGACATCCTCAGGCATCATCCACAGGCGGGTCGTAGCCAATTTAGCACCTAAAATCGCCGAAAGGGAGCACCCGCCTTTTAGCCCAGATTTCAAACGGCCCGCGCGCATCGCCCCCAAATCCGATCCCCCCAAATTCCAACCACCACCAATCCCTTCCACCTCATTACAACTCCCCGTCCCCACAAGCCTCCTGGACGAGCCCCGAGCTCCCAGAACGACGTGCAGCATACCTTACCTGGAAGAGTCCGTTTTTGTTACCCATAGACGCCGCAGCACAGGCTGTATGCCTTGCGCAGCAACAGTCGGCCGAGCAAGCGCCAGGGTGGACGGGTGAGGCGTACAACCCCTGCGACATCTGCCGAACCGATCGTATGGAGATGGTGACAGGCTGCCGCTGCCAGTACTGAGCTACCCTTGGACGTCCTCCTCAGAAGCGCACCCTGAACGGGACTCAGAGACCGCCGCCACCCCTTGTTGGCTTAATATGGCTGTGCTGCAGCTTCTAACGGGCCCCGCTGGCCTGGCCCTCCTTGCTGTGGCCGTGCTGTTCATCGCGGCCAGGGCGGCTTCGTCACGGCTCAGAAGAAATGGGCTTCCTCTCCCCCCTGGGCCCCCCGGAGAGCCGATCCTGGGCCATTTGCGAATCATACCGTCCTACAGCCCCGAGTATACCTACATGCAATGGTCCAAAGAGTACAGGTCCGATATCCTATCATTCAATGTCCTGGGCCAGCCCGTCATCGTCCTCAACTCGGTCCGGGCAGCTATAGACCTGCTGGACAAGCGTGGCGCCAACTACTGCGATAGACCGCGATTTGTTCTGTTCGAGGTCATGGGATGGGGCAAGACACTGACCTTCCTGCGATGGGGCCCGGACTTTCGTATGCACCGTCGCATACTGCAGAAGAGCTTCCAGAAGAGCAGCATTGTGCGGTATCAACCCCTGCAGGAGCGCGAGACAGCCTTACTGCTCAAGGGTATTCTCAACAACCCACCTGAGTGGGAAAACATCCTGAGACGATTTGCCACGGCAGTTGTCCTCGGCATCGGCTTCGGCATCAGCATTGAGAGCGACAACGACCCGTTCATCCAAATAGCTGCCGACGCCAGCTACGCCCTTGGCCACGGCGGTGCCCCCGCCGGAACGCCTGTAGACTTCTTCCCCTTCTTGAAATCGCTGCCACGGTGGTTTCACGACCGGTCACTCAAGTTTGCAACTGACTGGAGATGGGCCATCTGCAATCTTCACGACAAACCGTTCGAAGCTGTCCTGGCATCCGAGGAGAGGGCTCAGTCCCTGATCAAAGACATGCTCGACCAGCGGCAGTATCAAATAGAGAAGGGGGAGAAACCTGAGCTGTCACATGATGATATCAAGGGTGCTGCTGGTGCCGTGTATGCTGCCGGCCAGGATACGACGTGGAGCACGTTGATTGTCTTCATCCTCAACATGATACTGCATCCAGAGGTACAGACAAAGGCGCAGGGCATAATCGACGAGGTGGTGGGCCACAACAGGTTGCCCAACTTCCAGGACAGGCCACGCTTGTTGTACATTGACTACATTGTCCAAGAGACGCTGCGGTGGTGCCCAGTCTCTCCTATAGGTGTGCCACATCGCTCCCTGGAAGACGACGTATACAATGGGTACTTTATCCCAGCAGGCTCCTTCATCTATGCCAACGCACGGGCGATGACGCATGACGAGTCAGTCTACACCGACCCGGACAACTTTAACCCAGATCGATACATCCCCGTGGAAGAGGGCGGGCTTGGAGAGCCGTTCCCCAACGGGCAGTTTGGCTATGGCCGCAGAGTGTGCATAGGCAAGCACTTGGCCGAGGCGAGCGTGTGGATTGTGGTTGCCTCGATGCTGAGTTCGATGAACATTGAGAAGGGGAGAGACGAGAGTGGTAATGAGATTGAGCCGGAGGTGGAACTGACGAGTGGGCTGACGAGTCATCCCAAGAGGTTTGCCTGCCGCGTTGTGCCGCGGGACGAGCGGGCTGTCGAGGCGGTGCGTCAAACCGAGATCTAGGTGCTGGGCGCCGAGGCATTTGCCGTACGGCACTTTATTTAGCATATCAATACTTCAGGGATAATATACTCGCATCCGGAATGTACCGGAAAGCCTTCGTCGTCCATGACGCCGTGTGGCCCTCTCGATGGTGTCTATGTGACAACTTCCAAGTGAGCTCTACCGGTTCTTAACACCCAAGCCCACAGCCCCAGAACAATGGGCACACAGACAAAGCTAAATACCAGGCTACCCCCGAATACGAGGGCGTGATACGTCCAGGCATTGTCCTCATCGAGGTGTGCCACCTGGCACACAATGGCCCAGGGGAGGACGAACAGCAAGTTGCTCGCCAGGCTCTGCCACAGGAACCACTTGGGCCTCGTGGCGAGCAAAACAGACGCCAGCTGCGTCGACACGGCATACATGATGTAGCACCAGTCCAGCGTCCTCCACATGCGCTCCGTCACTGCTGCCACGGCATCACTCCCGCTCAGGTACCTCGCAAAGGGGCGCGCCCCCGTAACGGAGACGACTATGCAGATGGGCACTTCAAAGGCGAGAGCTACGGCGACGGATACCAGTGCCGGACGGGTGATTCGATACAGCGACGCAAGGCTCGCGCGGGGGTGGAGGTTGTCGATGCCAGTCTCCCGCCGCCAGCGGCCCCAGTTGTGGCCCACAAAGGTCAGCGTCGTGGCCTCGAGGGCGGACACGGGGACCATGATGAGGCCCCAGCGGATGGTGTTGAAGACGCCCCAGGCCGTGGCGTAGGTGGTGCCCAGGGATATGATGGTGCTGACTAGCCAGAGGTAGAGGGCGTTGCGGATGGCCGACTCGATGAGCGTGAGGATCCCGGGCCGGAGCAAGACCTTGAGGGCCGCGAGCGAAGGCGCCGTGCTCGCACGAGATGCCTCGTCTCCGCGTCTCCGGGCCCTGTTCATAAACATAAAGTACGCCACGCCGACAAACGCCGCCGTGAGGCTGCAGGCCAGCTGGATGCCCGCCTGCATGTCCACCGTCGGCTCCAGCCCGCCGACCCTAAACGTCGAAATCAGCAGCATGTCCAGCACGATGTTGGCCGCGAACTTGGCGCAGCCCAGCACGAGCGGCACGTCGGGCTCGTCGAGCGCGCGCGTGGCCGCCGCGACGGCCGCCTCGACGGCGCTGCCCAGCGCGGCGAAGCTGCTGAGGCGCACGTAGCGGATGCTGCGGGCGCGGACCTCGCGCGGGACGAAGCCCGCCGCGAAGGCCTCGGCGCCGGCGAGCAGCGCGAGGGATAGGCAGAGGCCGAGCACGGACTGCGCGAGGATGAGCGTGTTGGCGAGGGCGAGGCGCTGCGGGAGCGTGCGCGAGGAGAGGTCGCTGATGGTGGACCAGGAGGCGCGGGGGAGGCCCTCGTTGAGGACTTCAGCGACGGTGGCGATGTACGTGTAGACGCTGGGATTCTGTCAGTGGTGTGTATTTACTTTGCGTCATGAGTACGGCGGCTCACTCGGTGGTGACGACCATGCTGGCGTCGATGTTGGCGACCCAGAGCTTGGAGAGGGTGCTGTACAGGGCGGGGAGCAGATAGGCCGCTACGTTGAACGACAGCGCTCCAAAGTACGTATCCCGCGGCCAATGAAGCCTGCGCTTGCGCTTTGGTTCATGGTCACGCTGCGAGTCGTCCTCGACGGGCGAGGGAACGGTGCCGTCTGCGTCGTCGTGGCCCATGATGGCTTGGCTTGTATGCGTGGGAGACAGGAGCGGAACCTGGCTTTCCAGGGCTGGGGTATGCAGGCGACGATGCTTCATGTTTCCCGAGCTATCGGATCGCCATGGTGGTTGTTTTTCACGGGCTGCTGTCGGCGCGGCCTTGTTTACTTGGAGGTTGCAGCTCGGCCGTGGTTGGGGTTACACAACAGCACGGCAAGTGTCTTGGAGTTCACTGCGGCAAGCAGACGGGCCAAGTGACCTGCTCAACTTGGCAATTTGTGCCCCTTTCAAGGGCATCAGAGCGCGATGAGAAGTCCGCTCGAGGCGCGTCGTCCATGAGAAATGGTTGCTCGGGGGGCAAGCATGCGATGTTTGGCGACTTGGCCTTGCACTCGGCCGCTGTTGGAGACCTGACGTCGCCTTCCAATATCTATTTATAAGGCATCCAGACCGAATGGCAAGAAATCACTGCATATTTCGTGAGAAAAGAGCGCCTTGGGAAAGTCTGAAAGCTGGCCCACAATCTGGCAGCAGGCTTCCTAGAACCCATATGCGGTCCCTCTTGTTTTGTCGTGGTGTTGCAAGGAAACTCTTCTGAAGGCCATGGCCATTCCCATCCCACCGACGCCCAAGGCCCAAACTGATAAGAATACATGTCATCGCTCACGCGTGCGTGGATGGCCCTCTGCTCGTCTATGAGCATTCCCCTCAACCGCTCGGCCTGCGCGAGCCCCATCGCCCACTCGTCGACTTCTTCGGCAACCCGATCCACCGCCTCCCGCGGCAGGCCGTTGGCGCCCCAGCCGATGCGTCCCGCTCCCGCCTCGGCCCACCAGTCGTGGCGCTGCGGCGGCGTGTTGCGGGTCGAGCAGATGCGGTAGTGCGGGTCCACGAGGTGCAGACGGAAGAACCTCCTTCGGCCGGGCCTTGCGGGGCGCACGCGCCGGTCCGGTGCTGCATGACGTTGGGGAAGGTGACCGAGCGGCCGTCGGGAGTCAGCACGGTGTCCAGTTCCTGCACGGCCGGGCCTCCGCCACCGAGTTCACCGTTGTCACCCAGGTCCGAGCTGGGCACGACGCCGTAGATGTCGGCTAGGGGTTCGAAGGGGTGATGCGGACGCGAGTCGGTATGGCCGAAGACGTGGATGGACGGGTCTAGATCAGCTTCCACACGGAATGACAATGACGCTGATTCGGGCGTCACGTTTGTGCTGGAAAAGTAGACGATGGTTGTCGCCACGATATGCTCGTCAAGTAGACCCGATAGGCTCCAATCGGTTGCACCGCAAAGGGGGGATTCATATGCGGTTAGCCCTGGCTACACTACTACCGAGATGAGAATACGGGAGCTGGGTAGTGCTGGTCTCAGTGGTAGTAGGTAACTTAGGATAACTTACCGAGTTGGTTGTTCTGGTGTTAATTCGATACTGCCAATCTCTATAACAACTTGCAGACCTTGCTCTCCAAACATTTCTCGGAGTGAGATTGCGTAGAACTTATGGTCTTCCTTTGGGGGAAGAACAGCCTTCCCTCCTGGGGAATGTCCGGATTACTACGGCAGAATTATTCTTGCCCTCTTTCCATTATTCATAGGTGAACGCAGTTTCGGGCTCAGGATGCAACCAATGCTTGATTCTGTGGCATTTGAGGGAGACGGCTTCGCTTAGTCCGAGATTGTTTTCCCAGTCTGGCCCGATCTGGGGCTCCCAGCGCCTGGGCGGAGGAGCGCGTGGATTATTAGGTTGTAGGCGTCTCGGTACGTCTTGTTGTGTCTGTCTTTTGGTATGGTAGGTATCCAAATCCTCTGCCCACTGGGGGTAGGGCGGCTCCCAAAGCACGCCGTACGTGCGTATTCGCTGTGGAACTCTCCCTCGATCCCGCCAGACCAGCACCTCGTTCCACGGCCCGATCGATGCTGCAATGCATTGTTCAATAGTTTCGTAGAGAGGCCGATACCACTTCGGGTGCAAGTTGTTGATGTAAGACGATATCCTAACCCGGAAATCACTTTTGGTCTTTGCTTTCGTATCTGGGAACGCGATTTCACACGGCAGCCATTGGAATGACGAGGAGAATCGGTGGGCCCTTGGTTCCCAGGAATGTTCCCAATCCCGCCCGAACCTCGTCATGTTCCCGCGGCGTCTCTGAAGCGTGTGGCGCTCCCATATTTGCTTGGGGGCCACTGTTCCTTGACCTACAGCCTCGATAGCACCCTCTAGCCTTACGCTTCTTCCACGGGATAAGACACGGGTTTGCCCGTAGATGAGCGGAAACAAATTAGGGTCGACCAGCTCTGGCGTCTGCTCGGGGCTCTGCGTCTCTGCCGGTGCCTCTGATGATGTTGATTCAGGCGTTGTAGGGCTGTACTGAGCGTAGTGGTGACGAGCAAGCTCCTCGACTCCCGATGCGAGATGCCCTAGCAGACTGGCCGAAATCAGGGAGTCCGACTTGCATACGCGATGCCGAGTCGTAGACATATATCAGACCTGTGCCCTCAAATATACGTGCCTTGTCGCGTAGCTCGGCTAAACACCAGTCCCAAGTAAGGGGACTGATGAGGGGCAAGGCCAACGAGTCGCTAGCCCACCGAGCGACAATAGCAGCATTCTGGATGTCGAGGTTCCAGAGGGGCTGGTCGGTGATCTTATTCATTAGCTGTAGCATGGCGATCTCCCGCGCCGTCAATCTATTCTGGGCCCAGTCATTAAAGCCATGTGCGAATCGTTGGTTAGGCCTGCGCTCAACATGGACCGCATGTCCAAAGCCAGGGGTCAGGAGCGGCTCCTTGCCGCTGTTGTCAAAGACCAGGTCGGCCTCTCCGTCGCCCTGTTGCTGGGCGAACAGGGAGCTCGATCGATCTCTTTGCGCCGTTGTCATGGCGTAATGACCGATCCCAGCCTGTGAGACGTTTGGAAGCGGTCGGTCCTACGTACGAGGTCTTACATATCGAGTTTGTTGCTGATCAGTCACCCAAGCCCGTTTACGTGTATGTACTCCTTGACTCCGTACACTCGTAATGCATACATACATAAGTAAATGGTCGGGTTAACGATGTCCGGAATCGGCTCGGCCGTCCGTCGACGGCTTCGAAAAGACGCCGTCTGCCCCGCCGCATCCTGAAACGGCGTCCATTTGTCAGCGAGGTTCGGCCACCAAGCCAAGCGTTCCAGAGCGTGTGCGCACATGTCGGTAAGAATGACGACGATGACGCAGCGGGGCGGCAGCAAATCATCTCGCAGTCGTCCTTCCGAGATCCAATCCAATCCAATCCGGCAAGCTGGCCTAACCCCACCTCACCTCGAGCTTGTTGACGTGCTGCCCCTCGTAACTCCGCGCCGCAAACGCTCGCTCCAGCCAGTGGGTTGAGTGCGGGCAGCGGGCAGTCGAGTTGCGCCTGTCCCGAGGTGCTCTCGTCAAAACTTCTTGTCCCTCCCCGTCTCCCTCTCCACTTCTGCCAACCTCAATCACCAAAACACCACGAGCCTGCATCCCTCGCCGAATCCAGACCGTAGATCCCTCAAGCAAGAAACAAACAAAACCGCCAAAATGGTCAAAGCAGGTATGGGTCCCTCTTCTTACCCCTCCATTTTCTGGCGCCCCGGACGACGGCTTTGTAGGTGAAGGAGGAAGGGGGGGTTCGTCCGGGTCGCGTCGAGCTGGTTTGAGCGAGTTTTTGAGCGGTCTCGTTGGGCAGGCCATGGCGACCCTGATGGGCTCAGCCCTACCCGTCTCCAGGGCATCCGATGTCCCTTGATGGCCCTCCAGCTCCCAATGACATCAACCGGATCAGTGCGGGCTATTGTGCACGGCTAACCCGTCTGCAGTCAGCGTCATCCGCGGCGACTCCAAGGTGTCCGGCACCGTCGTCTTCGAGCAGGAGTCCGAGTCTGCTCCCACCAAGATCACCTGGGACATCACCGGCAACGACCCCAACGCCAAGCGCGGCTTCCACATCCACACCTTTGGCGACAACACCAACGGCTGCACCTCTGCCGGGCCTCACTGTGCGTCTCCGTCTCCAGGCCTCCTCCGAGAGACGATCAGGTCCCAGGCCGTTCCGCTAACCCCGGCTTGACAGTCAACCCCCACGGCAAGACTCACGGCGCTCCCTCCGACGACGCCCGCCACGTCGGCGATCTGGGCAACATCGAGACCGATGGCCAGGGCAACGCCAAGGGCTCCGTGAGCGACTCCCTGATCAAGCTCATCGGCCCCCAGAGCGTCATTGGCGTAAGTTTGGCTTGATGCAGTAGAACTTAAGACGAGAGCTGACCAGACCCTCCAGCGCACCGTCGTTGTGCACGCCGGCACCGACGACCTCGGCAAGGGCGGCAACGACGAGTCTCTCAAGACTGGCAACGCCGGTCCCCGACCCGCTTGCGGTTTGTCGCCCTTCTCTCCAGCTTCCGATACGGCTCACTAACGCTTCTATGATAGGTGTCATCGGCATCTCCTCTTAGAGCTGCCTCGCCGAGCTCCGAGCTGACGGAATCCACAGCTAGAGCGCGACAACAGACCAGCAAAAGCGTCGACAGGGAAAATGCGATGATCTGGCGGCTGGTATCTAGTTGCCCCAATTGAGTCACGCAGTTGTCCATTGCCATGCATTGAAGCTCCGTGACACCGTGAACCAAGGTCCGGTCTGTTCGGTAGACGATCCTAACATTTAGGTTGCTGGCATTGTTGACATCACCTTGCCACAATGAGGGGTAGATGGATTACATCACAACAAGCTACCCCAGCTCTGCCGAGGGTGAAACAGCCCTACGTTCCCACGAAACGGCGCCCTTGGCGATGCAATTGAACTCGAGAGAAATTCCCAAGCTCCATATGGGAGCATATAGAGGAGCAACCAGCCGATAATTACAGCTGGCAGCTGTCAAGACAGCTCTGTAGCAAATCGCCGCTGCTGTGACAACTGCCCCTCACCTGGTACCAGCCCGGTCGGGGCGGGGCAAGGCTGTCCGTCGACTCGCTTAATCAGGGGCGCCAATCCCCTGGACCTTGGACCCCCACACTAGGTCGGCCGTACAGGGGCCACCATTCGTGACACCTTGCCACAAGGCACACGACTCCAAGACCAACCCAGCACAAGCTCGTACCTCGCACCTGATCTCTCCCAAGCAGTGCGAAGCTTGATTCTTCCATCTCTTTTCCATCTTCCTCTCCCTGCTACCTCTTTTCCTCTCTAGCTCAAGTAAGTCGGACGGCGCCATGGTGTTCTTCCCCAACGCCCATGTGGATACAAAGTCCAAGTGGCGATGACTGCTGCGAGATGGAAGGGATATGCCGAGCTCCAAGCCTGCAAAGATGCGTCTATCACGGCGCATCTTCACAGGCGATCGGACAGTCGAGACTTTCTGTGGACACATGGGGCTGAAGCCACCAAGCACAACGCTCGGCACGGCCCGACGGCTCGCAGCAGCATCTGCGAGCTCTGCGCAACTCGCTGGACGACACAGGGCTGACCGATGAACTATTTGATTTAGCCTTTCCTGTCCTCCGCACTCCACCGGCCCATCATGTCCAAGACCTTCATCGGCAATGTCAAAAGTGTCCTCAGCGGCGACACGTTGATACTGACGAGCCCCAACAACCCGTCGGCCGAACGAACCTTTTCGCTTGCCTACGTGACCGCTCCGCACCTGAGAAGGGACGGAGACGAGCCATTTGCCTTTCAATCTCGCGAGTTCCTGCGCAACCTTGTTGTTGGCAAGCCCGTCCAATGCACGGTGTCGTACACGATCCCCTCTTCGGGACGAGAGTTTGGTACCGCCAAGCTCAAGGATGGCTCTGATCTGCCTGACGAGCTGGTCAAGGCTGGCTGGATCAAGGTCCGCGAGGATGCTGGCCGCAAAGAGGACTCTGATGAGATCCAGGAGAGGCTCGAGAAGCTTCGGGCCCTTGAATCTCAGGCCAAGGCTGAGAGCAAGGGTCTATGGGCTGGCGTCGGCGGCATCATCGAGGTCCAGAATGATCTCGGCGGCCCCGAATTCATGAAGGAGTGGAAGGGAAAGACTGTTGACGGTGTTGTTGAGCGGGTCCTCAGCGGTGACCGTCTGCTCGTGAGACTGCTACTCTCGGAGAAGAAGCATGTGCAGCCCATGACGCTGCTTGCGGGCATTCGCACACCGTCTACTGAGAGGACCCTACCATCCACTGGCGCAACACAACCGGCCGAGGAGCACGGAAACGAGGCCCGGCAGTTTGTCGAGACGAGACTGCTGCAGCGCCAGGTCAAGGTCGAGATCGTCGGTGCCAGCCCTCAAGGACAGCTTGTCGCCAATGTTATGCACCCCCGAGGAAACATTGCCGAGTTTCTGCTGCAGGACGGCCTGGCCAGATGCAACGACTTCCACTCCACCATGCTGGGCGACAAGATGGCGGCACTCCGTGCAGCGGAGAAACAGGCTCAGTCCAAGAAGCTGCGCCTTCACAAGCATCATGTTGCCAAGGCCGACGGCGGAAACCAGGAGATGACCGTCTCCAAGATTCTGGGCGCCGACACGATCCTCGTCAAGAACAAGGCCGGCACCGCCGAGAAGAGAATCAGCTTCAGCAGTGTTCGCGGTCCCCGCGCCGGCGAGCCTTCCGAAAGCCCCTTCAGAGATGAGGCCAAGGAGTTTTTGCGCCAAAGGTTGATTGGAAAGCATGTCAAGATTAGCATTGATGGAACCAAGCCTGCTACGGAGGGCTTCGAAGCCCGGGATGTCGCCACTGTTACGGAAAAGGGCAAGAATGTCGGTCTGCTGCTGGTGGAAGGTGGATGGGCCTCCGTCATTCGACACAGGAAGGACGACACCGACAGAGCTTCCAACTACGACGAACTTCTCGCTGCGCAGGAAAAGGCCAAGGAGGAGAAGAAGGGCATGTGGTCCGGCAAACCCCAGAAGGCGAAGCAGTACACGGACCTGTCCGAGAACGCCCAAAAGGCCAAGATTATGCTGGCAACCTTACAACGGCAAAAGAAGGTCCCCGCGATTGTCGATTTCTGCAAGGCTGGCTCCCGGTTCACCATCCTCGTCCCCCGGGAGAACGTCAAGCTCACCATGGTTCTTGGCGGCATTCGCGCCCCCAGAGCTCCTCGTGCAGATGGACAGGGCGGCGAGCCTTTTGGCAAGGAGGCCCTCGACCTTGCCAACCGGAGATGCAACCAGCGTGACTGCGAAGTTGACATCCACGACATGGACAAGGTTGGCGGCTTCATTGGCGACCTGTACATCAACCGGGAGAACTTCGCCAAGGTCCTCGTCGAGGAGGGTCTTGCCTCGGTCCACGCCTACTCTGCTGAAAAGTCTGGCAACTCGACGGAGCTGTTTGCTGCCGAGACACGGGCCAAGGAGGGCAAGAAGGGTCTGTTCCATGACTACGACCCTTCGCAAGAGGAGAACGCCGAGGAAGAGGCCCCTGAGGAGACTGTGCAGGAGTCTGAAGTGACCCTCGACAAGAAGCCAACCGACTACCGCGATGTCATCATCACCAACATTGACGGAAATGGAAAGCTCAAGATCCAGGAGATTGGCAAGGGCACTGCTGCACTGGAGACGCTCATGAGCGATTTCCGCAAGTTCCACCTGGACTCAAAGAACAGCAAGCCGCTCGGGGACGCGCCAAAGACTGGCGAGTATGTCTCTGCCAAGTTCTCCGCCGACGGCCAGTGGTACCGAGGTCGTGTTCGCGCCAACGACCGCACGGCCAAGATGGCCGAGGTCCTGTATGTCGACTTTGGAAACAGCGAAAAGGTTGCGTGGTCCAGCCTGCGACCGCTGGACCAGGGGCAGTTTGGCACGCAGAAACTCAAGGCGCAGGCCGTGGACGCATCCCTGTCGTTGGTTCAGCTTCCCACTGGCGCCGACTACTTTGATGATGCTATCGGCTTCATCGCGGAGCTGACGGAGGGCAAGCGACTGGTGGGCAGCTTCGACTTTGTGGACAACAAGGAGAACGTGAGCTACATTACGCTGTACGACCCCAAGTCGAACAACGAGCTGCCTGGGCCCAACGACTCGATCAACAAGGAGGTGGTTGCGAGCGGCTATGGCATGGTTCCCAAGAAGCTCAAGGCCTGGGAGCGAAGCAAGGCGTTCGAGTCGTACCTCAAGCACCTGCGGGATGTCGAGAGCCAGGCCAAGCAGGAGCGCCTGGGCATGTGGGAGTATGGTGACATTACCGAGGACTAAAAGCATTCTTGTATGGGGATTCTTGGCCGTCGAGAGAACGGCGATGATGGTTTATGTAGCCAGCAAAAGTTGCACGTGAGCGAGCAAATGAAGGTTACAATGTAGTTGAAAAAGATGGTGCCTTGAGGCCATCATGGTGAAGGGCGTCCCTGCAACTCGGTGGCGGTTGAGCGTTGAGCGAGATATGATGCAAAAGGGTCCAGTGTTCCATGCACTATGCGTTTTGCAATCCACGGCAAGGGCCGTCATAGCAGTGTCCAGCCAGGCAATGGTCCAGTTTTATACCCGCCGGCGGCTGCAACGTGTTGCGATGATGCTGTTACAGTACAAACGTGACACTTGAGTCGTGCGATCAAACAAGAACCAGACACGGATACCAGTGCGGCAGCACCGGAAATGCTTGTTCATGAGCTGCAAGTATCTTTGTAAACGCAAGCAACTCTGACAGCCACCCATGTGTAAGCAAACGGTAGCGCAGCCTCAGCAATTATTGAGCGAATAATCAGCCAAGTCAGCCATGCTGCCACACGCAAACAGAGGGACGGACCTATGGATGGACACCGCTTCGCTACGGGCTCCGTTGTCGGTGGAGCCGGTGGCGGGGCGTGCGAAAAGTCCGGAGCACAGGCGTCCGGGAGAGGTTGAGGGACTGTCGAGCGCTGGGCAGTTAGGTCATAGTGGCCCCGCCGCCGCCGAACAGTGGACCTTCAGTGGGATGGCAAAATGGACTCGAGGTGTCGCTGGCTGCAATAGCCGTAGCAGGAGCAGCGGAGGATGATTAACCACCCATTATATCATCATTTCGAAACCTTGCTCCCTTTTCCATCTCGACCTCTTTCCTCCCCCTTTCCCATCGCTTTTTAAGGAGCTGTCTCTGCCCATTTCTTGTCTTCCCACGCCACGAACAATAACAACGCACACGCATCCAACATCGCCCATCATGTCCAACTCGCTCGAGCAGCTCAAGGCCACCGGCACGGTACGTCGGGCGTTACCCCGCCATGATTTGACTGCCCCTCCTCAGCAGAGCGCCGTCGGAGAGCCCGCGCCATCCGGTGGCGAGGACTGCTGGCGGTGATGCTCGCCCGCGACGGGCTCTGCGTTGGGGCTTGGGGAGACGATGAAGAGCATACGGCTGACTTTTGACTCTTTCGGGTTCTGCGAATAGGTCGTCGTGTCCGACTCTGGTAAATTCCCGCACCGTCCGCCTCAACAATCTGCCTGCCAGCTAACCCAATCTCCGCAGGTGACTTTGCCTGTTAGTCCACCCATTGCCTCGTCGCCCGCGATCGCCTCGTTATCCCCCGAGACGGAGACGGTCGTGGCGACAAGCACTCCAATCCCATCCTCCGACAACTGTCCAGAGACGCTTACACAAACCGCAGCCATTGGCAAGTACAAGCCCCAGGATGCCACCACCAACCCCTCCCTCATCCTCGCCGCCTCCAAGAAGGCCGAGTACGCCAAGTTGATGGACGTGGCCATCCAGTACGCCAAGGCCAAGGGCGGCTCCGCCGACGCCCAGGTCGACCTCGCGCTGGACCGCCTCCTGGTCGAGTTTGGCAAGGAGATTCTCAAGATCATCCCCGGCAAGGTCTCCACCGAGGTCGACGCCCGCTTTTCCTTTGACACCAAGGCCTCTATCGAGAAGGCCCTGCACATTATCGATGTAAGCTCTCATATCCTGGAGGCACTGCCTTTCTCCCTCTCCCTCTGAGATTTGGCGTACTAAACCCCCCCCCAGCTCTACAAGCACGAGGGCATCTCCAAGGACCGCGTCCTCATCAAGGTCGCCTCCACCTGGGAGGGCATCAAGGCCGCCGAGATCCTCCAGCGCGACCACGGCATCAACTGCAACCTGACCCTCATGTTCTCCCCCGTCCAGGCCATCGGCGCCGCCGAGGCTGGCGCCTACCTCATCTCCCCCTTTGTCGGCCGCATCCTCGACTGGTTCAAGGCCGCCAACAAGAAGGAGTACGCCAAGGAGGAGGACCCCGGCGTCGCCTCGGTCAAGGCCATCTACGACTACTACAAGAAGTTTGGCTACAAGACCATTGTCATGGGCGCCTCGTTCCGCAACACGGGCGAGATTACCGAGCTCGCCGGCTGCGACTACCTCACCATCTCCGTAAGCTCGCCCTTCCTTCCCCTGACGCATGCGCTGAGATGCTCTGCTAACGCAACGACAGCCCAACCTGCTCGAGGAGCTCATGAACTCGTCCGAGGCCGTCCCCAAGAAGCTCGACGCCTCCAAGGCCGCCTCCAAGGACCTCGAGCGCCAGTCGTACATCAACGACGAGGCCCTCTTCCGCTTCGCCTTCAACGAGGACCAGATGGCCGTCGAGAAGCTGCGCGAGGGCATCAGCAAGTTCGCCGCCGACGCCGTTACCCTCAAGGGCATCCTCAAGGAGAAGCTGGCCTAAGCTGCTGCTGCGGCAGCGCGGTGGCGGTGAAATTGAAATAGTAACGTGATGCGGGATGATGGAATGAAACTTTGGCGCTTTTTCGTTGGGATGGGTATTTGCGTGCTGGGCTTGTGGAGGAAAATATCTCGTGGAGGGTGAACGGGGGGGGCCGCAATCAGGAGAACAGATTGTCTAGGTAGACAGCAGCTATGCCCCCAGGGTATCCCTGGTGCAGGAAATGTACTCGGGACGTTTGAAGATGCATATTCACCAAAAAGTGACGCTGTTGGATTCACGTCCTTGTCATGGTCTCTGTCCATGCTGTAAACCATTACAACTTGTATCTACAAAAGGCAAACCCGTGCGCCTCGACGATACTCCTCCATAACGCCCGCGTATGAGAAAACATGCACGCCGCCCAAACCCCGTGTCCATCATACAAGCATAGCAAAAATTAATTCGCGTTTTTAGTCGTCGTTGTTACTGCTGTTGTTGTTGTTGTTGTTGTTGTTGTTCATCCACGATTCCGAGGCGCTTTCTTGCACGTCTCCTGTCTCATGGTGTGCCTGAAGCCGCCGCCCCAGGTCCCCTCGATGATCATGGCCGTCAGGGCGCCGCCGCCGACGCACCCCGAGTCGAGGCCGAACGTGTGCTTGCCCTCGACGAAGCCGCGCTTGGCGTCGTGGCCGTAGATGACGGTGCGGCGCTTGGTCGTCGAGACGCGCTTCTGATGGCGGTCCCAGGCGTCGGCCCACTTCTCGCCCGTGTGGTCCTCGATGGGGATGGCGACGTCGCGGTTGGGATTGGGGTCGGCTCCCTCGGCATCCACGATGGCGCCTGCGTCGACGACGTTGGCCATTTGTTGCTTGTGTCCGCCGGGCGAGGCGCCGCGTCGGAGGTTCTTATTCTCCATCCGGCGCAGCTCCTCGCGCGGGTAGCGCAGGGTGCGCATGTTCATGACGGCCCAGGGGTCCTGCTTGTCGAGGCGGACGCCGGGGACCAGCCCCGCGTGGACGATGTAGATGGGGAGCGGGTCGACGGTGAGTATGACGGGCAGCTTGGAGAGCCAGGCGACCTGCTCGGGGGAGAGGCGGCGCGCGACGGCGAGGTGCTCGGCCTCGCCGCGGTGGGCCTCGGCGTCGGGGGAGGCCAGCTCGGCGCTGATGCCGGCCCGGCTGTCGGCCTCGGCGCGCGCGAGGAGGACGCGGTCCTCGTGGTTGCCGCGGACGGCGCTGGCGTTGAGGGCCATGAGGCGGGCGACGACGCCGCGTGAGTCAGGGCCCTTGTTGACCATGTCGCCGGCGGCGACGAGGTGGTCGCTTGCCTGATTGAATTTGACCTGCTTGAGCAGCTTGGCGAGCTCGTCGTCCATGCCGTGGATGTCGCCCACGACGATCAGCCTCCGTCCGTTCTTCTTCGTCGGGACGAACTCGGCGGGCAGCGACGCCATGAGCGTCAGGCCATCCATTTCGGGGCGCGCGAACTCGCCGTAGGACATGGACAGGTCGGCCGGGCCGGTGTAAATCGGCCTGGGCATGGCCTTGTCGCCGGCGCCGCTCTTCTGCCAGTTAGGCACGGCGCGCGTGTAGCTCACGTCCCAAATCCGGTAGATGCAAGTAGCAGCGCTCCCTATGAGCAAGATGACGGCGGCGACGAAGACGAGGCGCTGGCGCCCCTGGAACCAGGCCATGGGCCGGCACATGGCGGCGGGGGTCGACCGCGGCGGCGGCGGTTGTCGTCAACGGCGAGGCGCGTCGCGGCGGAGGGGAGGTTGGTGGCGGTCGAGGTCGAGGTCGAGGTCGAGGTCGAGGTCGAGGTCGAGGTGAGGTTTGTCTTTGTCTGGCAGTCTCGGAGTCGTCGAAGCCGGTGTCGGCCGACGCATCGACTGAGTATGGGAGTTATGCTGATGGAAATCTGTTGGTTTGGGGATGATAAAGCAAAAGGGAGAGGGTTCGACAGCGGGTGGGAGGGAGAGAGTTTGTATTTGCCAAGGCGCAAGAGGTTGAACCGGAAGTGGTGAGTCGTGAACTGGCATGCACGGGATGCCAAGTCGATGAGCGCATCAGTGGCAGGCAAGTGCTGGCGGCGATTGCTCAAGAGCAATTTCCTAGGCCGTTTGACGCGGCGGGCCTAAGCGTCTTGGCAACGGGTTACGGAACGCTCGACTCTTGCGCTCCACTGGCCAATGCTTCCTCCATCAACGGCTCTTTTTCTCCATCATTCCCATTTCTCTGTTTTAGCTCCTCTCCTCAGACCGAGCATTCACGTTCACCTTGTTTCTATAATTACGCATTGCAGATCAACCCAATGCCATGCAACAGCTGCAAAAGCAAGTCTCCCCTGGGCATGTTCCTGCTGTGTAACGCGCGTAATCGGATACTATCTGCAAGCCACAGCGCCTTCAGCCGCGGATATAACGGCTCTGTTTCTTGGCGTCTGGCATTCGGCACCACAAACCGAGACTAACACGCTATCATGGCAGCTCTTGATGAATCGCATTAATTGATAGCCTGGGCGCGCAGCCACTTGCTTAATTCGTCGCCGTACCGCTTGTTGGCATGTCCATGGCTCCATTCGCTTTATGAAGTGCTGGTACCAGCAGAATCCCACTACGATCCAGACGTCTGCTTCCACGGACCAGAGATGGGCTTCTGCACCTGTTAACGCAGCAAAGGTTTCATCAGAGACGCCGATGGCGCCCTCTGGAAAAGCGGGAGTGGGATTGCGCGTACCAGAACACGGCGGATGCGGTTCTCGAGTAGTCGTATCCACGGCACGGCCGCGTCTATACTCGTTCCGGGTACATGCGTACGCGTCTATAGGTAACAGATATCATACATGTTTTATACATTGTAGCGGTGAGTTGAGCCCAATAACTGGAGAGCAATGTTTGGACCTCCACCTGCTCATGAGCCAGCCGAGGATGCTTCACCAGACCCTTCGACTACCCATTGTGTTTTTGACGATGGGAGCGGCCCATGCAGCACCGTCTGGGACAAATATCCCATGCCGTCAACGCCAAAACGCCTCCATATGCAACGTGCCTCGCGCACCTCACTTCCCACCTCACTTCCCCTTGCTCTCCTGCATCAGCTGCTGCTGCTGCCGCTGCTGCTCCAGGCGGTACTTTTCATTCTCCACGTCGCGCCAGTCCGGCGGGATGGGCTCGTTGCCGCTCGTCTCCTTGACGCCGCCCGCAAACGCCGGCTTGCCCGCGTACAGCTGGTAGCCCTTGCCGTCCTCGGACGCGCCCTCGAGCGTGCGGTACGCGACGGGCATGTTGCCGCGGAAGCGCTTGCGCATGTCCACCATGCCGCGCTTGCAGTCGCCGTAGCCCTTCTTGAGCTGCTGGCACTTGGTCGGGAGCGTGTCGACGAGCGGCTCGCGCAGGCAGTCGGAGGCCTTGTTGCGCTGCACCATGACGCAGTCGGATTCCTGGAGGCACTGCGCGAGGGCCTCGCCTGCATTGACGTTAGCGGGGTGCCTGGGTGAGTGCACAGGAACACGTAGACGGTAGCGTACGCAGCTCTTGACAGGAACTCGGCATCTTGGACGGGGATGGAGTTCCGGTTGTGGTGGTTGGGAACTTGGGATGCTGGATCTGGACAGCTCGGGATGAACTGACAATTGTTTTGCGGTCGGCGCCTGATTGGTGGGCTCTCAGGGCCCTGTGCCGAGGCTGACAGAATTATGGCATCAGCAGTACCTGGATGGCCAGGAATCTGGTACCCCCGGTCGCGAACAATTTGGAGGGAAGCTGCCTGCGTTATTTTAACAGTGTAGTTATCCGTACCTTGAGTTCCATCGCAGCAAGCTCACGCACATTTTTTGTCTGAGCATTGATATGGCTCATATTCCTCAAGGGCTTCAAGGTGGGCATTAAACGCCAGGTCTTTCATTTTGTCTGTCGAGTTCTTGTTGCTCATTGGCCTCTGGTTCGTCAGACACCCAGTTTCACTGCATGCTGAATGCAGTACAAGGTTCTCGTCTGTTGCGCAACAAGGTCGGCATCTTCCAAGACTTTTGCAGCGGCGTTCCCTGCTTGATTAGCTTGTACTAATAAATGCCTAAACCACTCAAGATTTGACCCTGCCACCACTCAGAATGCTCCCAAGTCGTGAGTCTCTGACAAGGAGTCGCCTCCAGGGTAGCCCGTTGGCGGTGGCGGCTAGTCCCGCCCAGGTGACCAAGGACCACCCACCAATACCTGCATGCAGCTTCACATGTGACATCACCGCCAACACAAGCGCAATGGCATCGCCCCTTTGATCCTCCACCACGAACCCTACAGCACTCAATTCTTGCGCGCGACATGGCAGTGTTGTCGCATCTGTTCCTCGGTTGATCTGATCCTCGAGTCGCGTCACAATGCCCGTCCCCTTTCTGGGACGGCTGCACCCGTAGGTTCCGCCGTCGCCTTCCGCCGGGAGCTTCTTGGAAGTTGGAAGTGTTGGTGGACCGTGCTGACAATGGACATGCGCAGCGCCGAGTACCTTGCTCTCGTGGGATCTTTCATCCTCGTCGGACTCGAATCTGTAATCCGCGTGTTGACGCTCGCACTGCGTGAGTACAAGCCGTCGTACCCCTGGAGCATGTACTGACAACCTGCAGCTCCTTTCCTCGTTGATCTATTCTACCGGGCGTCGCGGCGCATATTCAACAGATACACTTCGCCAGAACAAAAACGAGCCGAGAACAAGAAGAAATGTTTGTGCAACAAGACCGCCGCCTCCCCTTCTCAACCGCCAGAGTGGTACTAACTGGACGCAGCGATATCGACCTCTGTCCGCGACGCGTCCGATTTCGTCGAGCTCTGCCAGCTTTGGGGCTACGAGGCTGAAGAACACATCGTACAAACAAAAGACGGATTCCTGCTCGGCATCCATCGGCTGCAATGGAAAAAAGGTGAGGAGGGAACAAAGGTCAACAGCGGACCCAGCAGCGTCAAGAAGAGGATCGCATACCTGCACCACGGCCTACTGATGAACTCGGAGGTCTGGGTCTGCTTGACCGACGAGCAGCGGTGCTTGCCCTTTGAGCTGGTTGAACGCGGCTTCGACGTTTGGGTAAGACAATCCACGCCGTCGTGGTAAGAGAGTCGGCGCTGACGAGCGTAGTTTGGAAACAACCGCGGCAACAAGTACTCCAAAAAGTCGATCCACAGCTCCCCGACAACCGTCAAGTTCTGGGACTTTTCCATGGACGAGTTTGCCTTTCACGACATCCCAGACACCATCGCCTACATCCTCGACACGACGGGCCAGGAGAGCTTGTCCTACGTCGGCTTCTCGCAGGGCACCGCCCAGGCGTTTGCGACGCTGGCCATCCACCCCAAGCTCAACAACCAGGTCAACGTCTTCATCGGCCTCGCGCCGGCCATGGCGCCTGCTGGGCTCTCCAACGGGATAGTCGACTCCCTGGTCAAGGCCTCTCCCTCTGTCTTGTATCTCATGTTCGGCCGGCGGTCCATCCTGAGCTCGGCGACCATGTGGGAGACGCTGCTGTACCCGCCCCTGTTCAGCCGGGTCATCGACATGGGCCTGTCGTTTCTGTTCGGGTGGCGGACCAGGAACATCTCGACGAGCCAGAAGCTGGCCGCGTACCCGCACCTGTACTCGTTCACGAGCACCAAGAGCGTGGTCCACTGGTTCCAGATTATCCGCAACAAGTGCTTCCAGATGTACGACGACGACGTGCACCAACCCATGAGCGTCACCACGGCGAAGAAGTACTCCAAGGTGGCCAGGTACCCGACGCGGAACATAAGGACTCCCGTGGTGTTGGTCTACGGTGGCAGCGACTCGCTCGTGGACATCAAGTCGATGCTCAAAGAGCTGCCGCCGCAGACGGTGGCGACGGAGATCCCTCACTACGAGCACCTCGACTTCCTGTGGGCTCGGGACGTGGACACGCAGGTGTTCCAGCACGTCTTCGACGCCCTCGACAGCTTTACCGACGCCGAGCACACCGCCGAGGAGTATGACAGGTACTACCTGGTCAGGAGCGAGAGCCTGATCGGCTCGGGCACCCCCTTTTCCAACTACCGCGGCAGCGAGAGCGACGCCTCCACGATGGCGGGCAGCAACAACAGCGAGAGCCAGCCTCCCGCGCAGCTGCACCAGCACCGCGCGAGGGAGCAGCAGCGCAACGGCACCTCGCATAGGTTCGGCAACCGCCCGGCCCGCGCCGCTGAGCCGGACGCGGCCGAGACCGCGAGCAAGGAAGCCCAGCCGAGCGAGAAGCTCAAGGGCGTCGGCGTACGGCGCGGCGGCGCGGCACGCAGCACGGCCCTGCACAGCATCAGCGAGACCAAGGGAGGCAGCACCGCCGGGGAGACTGGTGGTGCAGATACGGAGGCAAACGGCCGTGAGACTGCGTCTGCGGGCGACGAGGGCAAGGGGAAGGCGAAGAAGCAATAGCGATACCCCCTGTGGACGGAGGAGATGTTGTGATTCCTAGAATTTGTGCATGGAAGCTCGAGCAAACATACAATTCAGCCAGCCTCGTCACCTCGGGACTCGCTTCCCTTCTTTCGTCGCCGTTCGCGACGGCGCCTATCAAGTGCCGCAGAAATATGGGACCATCAACCTGATGGCTTTCTCTCGGGAGGCCGTCCAGCCGGCTGACTGCAGTTCTAGTAGATCTGGGCCTGTTGAAACCCACGGACCATGGCTTTGCTCATCTGCCTTTCCCGACCGGCACCAAGCGTTAAACTTGCAATTCGGTTGGTTACGCGTCTTCACACGAATATTCAGCCCTGCTCCGCATCGTACACAGCTTGTTGGTGGACGAGGGAGTCTGGCGCCATCACGGCCTTGCTGACATGTGCGTGGAGGACGCGTCAACATGGCGTATCCGTCGAGGCAGGATGCTTGGACCTGGCCATCGGGTGCCTGGTTAAGATGTGTCGACAACGTTTGGTGAAGGTTGTTTGGTGGCACCGTCGAGCACGCGAGTACGTAGAGATGATGTGCGTCTGACCGCCATGAGGCACCGTTGGTTGGCCCCAGAGTCCAGACGCCCGACGCCCGAGACACGGGCACGGGCCCGATACCCGGACGGCATCGGAGCTCAGCCACGCTCCACCAGAAAGCCGTTTGAGAGGCAGAGCAACAACGGCCGCAGCCACGGAACTGAAGAGGCTTCTACCGTACGTAGGACAAGAGCTCAACCGCCCTGTTTCCAAGTCCGCGTCGCAATGTCGAGCCACCCCTTGAAACGTCAGCCTGCAGCCGTGCTGCCTTATATACGATGGAGGCTGAGCCCGTGTTACGGCTTACCTCCGCTCCACTAGTTTCCCGGCTGGGCTAGCCGCTCGGCTGTCGACACGGTTCTTTTTTACTCGTATAGAGGATTACTATTTGCACAGCCAAAAATCTCTATTCGTACCGCTATTTCCTTGATACTGGCCCATCTCTGGCCCGTGATAGTAAATTGCAAAGGCGCAACTAATTGTATTCGCGAAATGCTTTTAAAATACCAAATCAATTGCTTCCATGTATTTAATAGGGAAGTTCGAGAACAACGGCGGAAAGCAAGAGTCGAACTGGAATATAGAAGTTGCGCAACGCCGCGATTGAACTGGCACCTCTAGTAGTAAAGGTACTTTTGCTTACAGCGGCGATACACCAAAAGAAGATGTAGGCTGTACGAATAGGGATTTTTGGCTGTACGAATAGTAATCCTCTTTTTTATTGCGGGACTGCTAGGGTCTTAGTCAGTACTGCGAATCCCGTTCGGGAGACTCGGATGTAAGCCAAGCCAGGCCACGTCCCTCGACCAGCGAGTGTTTCGTTCCGTCAGCAGCGTGTCCTCAACGCTCGCGCGGTATCAATAAAAGCGTAGGCAGTCGTCATCTGCGGATTGAGGCTTAAATATCCATCTCTGGTTGGTACGCGCCGGGCCCCCCCTGATCCCTGATCAGGCCGCCGGACCCCCTGATGCGGCCTTGTCTGGCAACCGTTCGCGACCCGGCCAATACCAACACGACGTCCGGCCGTGAGTGGAAACCCGTGTGTTGGCTCGCCGGGATGAGCATAGCCTCACGCCGGCTCGGAGACAAAAAAGCCAGCTGTGAAACCCGCGCCGCACTGGTCTTGTTGGAGTCGTCAGCCCTGGGTGAGATCTCGTTAGATAAGTAAGCTCTGTAGTCCATACTCCGTACGAGTAGTCCGTATTTGAACTCTGACATGTGCGTGGACTTTCAGACGCCGTGCAGGGACGACGCCTTCACTCTTTCATATACATCCCTTTCAAGCTCGACAATCTAGCATCTTTCTTTCTGTAACTTGCTCCCAGCAGCATCTCTCTTTGACGGCAACTCGTTCTCCTCGTGGGAGAGCACCGCCGGTCCAGCCATGAGCGTCCCCGACTCCCTCAACACCACGTCGCCCGAGGTCCTGCAGGCCTTTTGCCTGCACAACCCCGACTCGCCCGTCTGCGACAACGTCCCCAACTTCTACGCCTACCACATCGACATCGGCGCCAACGCCGCCTTCCTCGCCATCTTCGCGGCGTCGCTGCTCGGCTATGCCGTCACCCTGGCCGTCACGCGGCGCGGCGTCGCCTTCAACGTCGCCCTCATGCTGGGGCTCATCTGCGAGATCCTCGGGTACGGCGGCCGCATCATGAGCTGGCAGAACCCGTGGGACGAGAACGGCTTCCTCATGCAGATCTGCTGCCTGACTATTGGGCCGGCGTTTATGGCCGCGAGCATATACCTGTGTCTGCGGCGCATCGTGAGCGCCTTTGGGCCGGAGAACTCGAGGATTCCGCCCGAGTACTACACCCGTATTGTGAGTCTCCCATCTGACCAACATCTCGACACGCCCAGGGGCTGACACGGTCAACAGTTCATCCCCTGCGACGTCATCTCCCTCATCCTCCAGGCCACGGGCGGCGGCATGGCAGCCGTCGCCTCCCACGGCAACGACTCGGCCACCCTGGGGACACACATCATGGTCGCCGGCCTGAGCTTCCAGGTCGCCACCATGGTCGCCTTCATCATCGCCTCGCTCGACTTCACCCTGCGCACGCGCCGCGCCTCCGCCTCGGCCCTCGCCAGCGACCCGGCCCTCGTGCGCATGCGCGGCACCCGCCGCTTCAAGGGCTTCCTCGCCGCCCTCGCCCTGTCTACCTTCTGCATCCTCTGGCGCAGCGCCTTCCGCGTCGCCGAGCTGAGCGAGGGCTGGAGCGGGCCCATCATCAGCAAGCAGGGTCTCTTCATCGGCTTCGAGGGCGTCCTCATCGTCGTCGCCGTCCTGGCGCTCAACGTCTTTCACCCCGCCATCTGTGCGCCCGAGCTGTTTGCGAGCGGCGGCGGCTTGAAGGGGGCGTGGTTCTTTAGGCGCAAGAACCAGGATGGAGGTGAGAAGACGGCCAACAGGAACGGTGACGATGAAGGAATAAAGGACTCTTCGGAGTCTGCCTAGACGGGTGCTTAAAGCACCTTCATCCAAGAATCGGGAATGGGCAGGTTAGATTATCAGGAGTTGGCGTTTGAAGGATAGACACATATGGGGCACGTAGAGTTGAGCCCTTAAGACGTTTGTCGTGGGAAACTTACTTGACGACTAGAATAGGACACTGTTGGATCTCGAAAGCTAATGGACCAAATCACAACATAACATCACATCACGGCAGGGCATATCTTGTGCTCAAAACGCAAGAGTCAATTCATTTGGCCATTGCTATTGACCATGTCTCGTCATCATCACGGCTTCAAAGAGCTACGTATGAAGGCGAACCCAAATGCCAATGACACCCGCCCTGCTCGTCATACTGAGCCGGCTTGGCCGTTCTCTGCAGACTATGCCCTCCCGATCATCTTCAATCGGCAGCTCTCTCATTCCCCACGTCCGAAGAAACTACTGATCATGTTGCGAAATTCGCGTCCCGTGTAGGGCTGGCGCAACATAACAAGGGGTATCGTGAATGCTTACGTCTCGTTGTCGCCAGAAATGCAAACATCTGCAATGAAAATGAGAACGCGGTATTCATGCGCCATGCAGGCAGGAGCCCGGTTAGTCGCATCAAGCTAGGTTTGTTGGTGGAATGGGAACTCGGGGCATGTAACCATTATCAGGGGTGGTGTTACATGTGCAGGGTATGGGGGACGGGATAGCCAGCGTTCCACGTGCCGTACCACCTTTCAGATGGAGACACTGCCAAGGGGTAGGATCTTGGACCTGTCCCCCTGGAACTGGGCTCGGTACTCGATGATACCTTGGCTGATGGTGTTGAAGTCCTTAACTTTGCGGTTGCGGTATTCCGTGAGCAACTGCCGAAGCCCTGAGATGTACTCTTGCTTCTTCTCATCGTCGTAGTTACCGGCTGCCCCTAGCTGGAGCAAAATTTGATCATCTATCGTCATTATTCGCCAGCGTTAACCTCGATCCAGTAAACTGTTCGCAGGTTCGGGGCATACGTACCCGGAGTCCTCATGTTTTCGAAGTGCTGGTATTCGCACTGGCCGCCCCTGGGACACGGCTGACCAGCCAGCTCGTCAGGACAAACTTCCTTCCGCACGTCTATTTTGTTGCTGTAGGTCAGGGATCGGAGTCCTCCAGCAACAGACTGGTTAAACTGGGGGTGGAATCGATAGGCACGGAAGTACTGCAGCGGCGTTTCGTAGGGTACGAAATGGGATTGCGACGTATCCGAGGTCGAACCCTGACCTGCCTGGCCAACCTGTTCCGACGTTAGATGCCCGGACACATGCTGTGTTAGCGGTACAGTCTCTACTTCTCTTCCAGGCTCGGGCGAAGACTCTGCGTGTCCTGCTGAGATCTGCTGGGCAATTGGCTCGGCAATAGAGGCGTCAGGCTCAGCATGGCTGGATGATTGCGGCGGCGCTTCGTGCTCGGCGACCGGGGCAGGTTGGGGTGGAGACGGCGATATGTCTTCGATGGCAGAGGACTCGGCGTCGGCGTCGGGAGGTTCGTAATCGTCGGATCCAGCTTCTAGCCCATCGCCCGCAGACTCGCCCGCTTCGTCCATGATCATATCGTCCCCTGTTTCTCCTATAGGTCCTGACTCGTGGTGCTGGGATTGCGCACTGAAGACGCCTTCCTCGTCGACACGCTCAGGGTCGCGATTTGCGGGTGTTGTATGGCTAGCATCGCCCAACCCGCTCTCGCTGTGCTCGTTGTCACCGGGGCGGCCTGCAATATCAGCTGTCGCTGCGTCGGTTCGCTCCGAGGCTTGAGGTGCGATGTCTTTGAGGATATTCCCAGACTCCTCACTAGCGGCCGGAGAACCGCTCGTAGTGTCCATGGCGTCCGACTCCTCTGCTGGTTGGACGGATAGGGGTCCTTCAACTGTACAACATGTTAACCTTGTACGCCAAAGGGAAGAGACATGGCAGGAGATAGTTGCCGTATGGTGTTCTTGGAGGGCACATACCCGACAAAGGCCCTGGATGAGAAGCCGGTGGGCTCTGATCCTCCGAGCTAGAAGCAACCAGATCTTGCTTCAGTCTTTCTTCTTCCACCATGCTCTCTTCAATCTCCCGTTCAATGTTCGCGATTTGCGACTGCAAACTTTGCAACCTCAGAAGCTGCTCCTTACGACGAGCTTCAATGAATGGTAGGCGCTCGCTCGCTGCCCGGGAGCGGCTACGCCTGTCATATCCGGAGCCTTGTTCCATCCTTTCAGAGCGACTTGTGCGCTCTTGCGGGACGGAAACAGGAACACTCTGGGTCGGGGTGTCGTTGGCTGGTGTGAGGCTGCCAACCATTGACAGGATTGGCGCGGTAAGCCTGTGGCCTATGCTCGTTTCCTCTGCACTGTCATCGCGAGAACTGCCATTCGGCTGAGAAGCAGTTGGGGAGACCTGTCTCGAACGCTTAGCCTTCTTACGCGCCTCTGCCTCGGCGATCTTGCGCTTCATTGCTTCGATTTTCTTGTTCATGTTTTCCAAGTCTTCCCCTCCGCTGTTATGGCCTGAATTCCTTGGAGGCGTTGCGACCGATGGACTCGGAACGGGGCGTGGCGTGATGTTGTTCGAGGCAGACACAGAATCGCGAAGGATCCCGGACTTCTGGAATGATGCCTCAGCAAGATTGACTGGTGACGCGGGACCACCCGGAGAGTCAATGTCCATCTCGGCATCGTCCTCATCGTCACTGACGTTTATCAGGAACGGCCGGGACTCCATATTCTGACCAAAAGGGCGCCTGAAGTGTTTCGCACCCGGATCAGTGACGTTTGGGGTGGAACGATGCTTTTGGGTAGCGGGCTCTGAAATTTGTGACGGCTGCGGAGTGGATGACAAGAACAGCCCCGGTATCGACGAAGGCGAGGGTTGGCCTGCTCTGTCCACTGGCCCAGCTGCTTGGTTCGGAAATTCAGAAGAACCGGGCAGGTCCTCATTCGTGTTCAAGCTAGCAACATCTGAGATCGTCATCTTATCGATCTCGGACTTTGCTGCATCAGCATCGGCGGGCGCTGCAAGCTGAGACCGACTTTGCGTAAGGGCTTCGCGAGCCTTTAGCAGCGCTTCCATCTTTTGGTGCAGTAGCCTGGATTTTTCGGACTGCTTTTTCGTCGCCGAGGGCTGATTAAGACCGGCCGCAACAGCAGTCGGGACAGCCATCGGAGCGGCGACAGCGGTTGCAACACCTGGCTTTGAGCCTTTCGCGGCAAGAAGCCGTGCAATTCGGTCCTTGCGCTCCTCGGACTTGTCCAAAGGCTTGGCAGGTTGTGCAGTTGCTGGTTCTGAAGGCGTTAGCCGTGCCTTTGATCGACTCGGGACTGCACTTTCGGGCGGAGCTGAAGGCTCTGTCTCAGTGCTACCGTTTGGCTTCGGATCTTCAAACACGTTCGCACTCGCAGGGATATCGAGCCCGAGATCTTTGAAGAGGCTGCCAAGTATCGCGCCGTCAACACCCTCCTGAAGGTAGTTTTGATATCGTATGTTCAGTGGCCAAAGACGCAAAATCGCCTCCCTAGCCTGCTGTCTTGCCGTCGAAACGGACTGTACAGCCGCCGGCGCGGCCACGCCACTCTGAGCAGTCGCCAAGCGTGTGGGTTCAAAGACCTCATTCGGCGAGGTGGTCCGAGGTGTGCGCTTGTTTCGAGCACCGAATGAGTCTTCCCATCTCCTGGTTAGCAAAAGGCCGATAGCTTATGGCTGCATAAGTTGAAATAAACTTCTTTCTTACCTTGGTGTGCTGAGGAATGCGCTGGTTCGACGTGGTCGATCTCCCGCGGGGACAGGTACGGTGAATAAGAGCCTGAGCGTTCCCGACCGGTGCTCGACTGCCCCGGGTGCCCTGCATGCCAGCTAGCTCCCGCACCGGCTGCCTGGGAGCGTGAGGAAACCCCAGTGATGAGGGTCTCTCGATTCTCCATCACAGCATCGCCAGTGTCCACGCCTGCACTGTCAAAAGGCCAGGTTTGGGCCTCAACAGTGTTCCCGTCACCCCCGGTCTCTCGAGGCTCATATAAATCCTCTATCTCACCCTCGCTGACTTCCCCCTCCTCTGACCCATCGTCCGCTGCGCTGCCACTGGCAGTCACTGCGTTTGGCCTTTTCGAGTCGCCAGCTTTCAGAGCCACTTGGTTCGAACTCTGGCCGCCAGATTGCGGCGGCTGGGGCGCAGAGTACCCGCTTCCAGGCTGCGGTCTGGCCCAAGGCTCCTGCTGCTCCGTACCGCTAGGAGAGAAACCCAAGCCCAACCCGGGTATCATGTTGCGGTTGTACTCATATGACTGCTGGGCCGCATCGCCATGCCGTTGGCCAGATAAATTGGCCGGTTCGTTCGCAGGCTGAGATGGCTGGGTGTACGAAGGGTACTGCAGGTTCGCAAAAGGCGGCTGTGTGTGATAGCCTTCAGGCGTATCATATCCATACCCAGACTGGTTCATCTTGGGAAGGTCAGGTAGCGATAAGCCCGTTCAGAGACAGAGGAGCGCGACTCCCACGGCGCCTGACGCTTTGTACTCTGGCAGCCGAGGCAGCGAATGGACTAGAGGTATTGTTTGCAGTATTAAGGAATCAGCGTTATCGCGATCTTCCTCATCGACGACAGACGTGTTTGACGGCTTCGGGAACATCACTTGTGAATGCACCAAAGGCTCCAAGCTTCTGCTATGCCCCGAGGACGGCCAGAGCCTAACGCGCGGTTAGTGTCGGGTAGCGCTGTTGGTTTCGACGCGTCGTCGACGTGGACCGATGAAACAGCCAGTAGGTAGATGGCCGCGGTCTCTGTCACCGCGAGGGGGTGGATGGAAGAGCGCTGGGGATGTCGTTGGCGGTGGATGCAACCGCGCAGGTTCACCAAATTTCGAGCTTCGAGGTTGCAGGTCGTGTCGGATCGACTAGTCCAGGACTCGCCTAGCGTCGCGACTGTGCCCAGGCCCCCGTGTCAGTCACGTGCGCGCCTCTGTTTACTTCGGAGGGGTCACTCCCCAGCAACGGTCTGGATATCCTTTCCCGCTGTCTTCGCGCCTTCATGTCGACGCAATTCATCTCTTGATGTCATTTTTCAGGAGTCTGTAACTGCGACGAAGCGCCGGTGCTTCCCATTTTTTATTTCGTTTTTATTGAATCGCGCAGTGCTCGCCGGTGGTTGCTATTTCTTATGGTGCTGAGCTTTGTTTACACGCGCGCGTACGACGAGCTCGATACTTACCAGCACACACCAGACGCAGAACCCGCTGATGGTCACGACGAGCAATGACTTTCAACGCCAACGGCTCGGCGCAATGGCGCAATAATCCTTTCTCGCGAACCGGCTCGCCCTCAGCGGCCCCGACGGCTGGGAACAGACCCAAATCAGCCCTCTTCTCCTCACCGGCTCCCCATCCCGGCGCAGCGACTCCCACGTCCCACGGGAGGTCCCAGTCCGGCAGCTCCTTTGGGCCGACTCTGGTCGCGCCAGGCAGCGCGCCACGGCATCACAGGGCCGACTCCAAGAACGGAACGCCGACGTCCAATACCTTCGCCCCCTCGTTTATCAAGACGGACGAAATGCGCCGGGCCCAGGACACCGTCAAGGGGATAGAGGGAGAGAACGACTTTTCTGGAAAGCGATATGTGTGGCTTAAGGATCCGCAAAACGCGTTCATTAAAGGCTGGGTGGTTGAGGACTTGGAGGATGGTCGCGTTCGGGTTCAGACCGATGATGGAACAGTCAGTGGCCCCTGTCTAACGCACCAAGGTTATTCTAACGTTATCGCAGCAACGAGAAGTCGATGCCGAAAGCGTCGACAAAGTAAACCCCGCCAAGTTCGACAAGGCAAACGATATGGCCGAATTGACCCATCTGAACGAGGCTTCCGTCGTCCACAACCTCCACATGCGATACCAAGCAGATCTGATATACACCTACTCCGGCCTCTTCCTCGTCACCGTCAACCCGTACTGCCCTCTGCCCATTTACAACAATGAATACATCAACATGTACAGGGGACGCAGCCGAGAAGACACGAAACCACACATTTTTGCCATGGCGGACGAGGCTTTCCGAAACCTGGTCGAGGAAGGCCGGAACCAGAGCATCTTGGTGACTGGCGAGTCGGGCGCTGGCAAGACCGAAAACACCAAAAAGGTCATCCAGTACCTCGCCGCTGTCGCCCAGTCAGAGACAACAATGGCGAAGAACAAGTCGCAGCACTCAAACCTCTCCCAGCAGATCCTCCGCGCCAATCCTATCCTGGAAGCCTTTGGCAACGCCCAGACGGTGCGGAACAACAACTCGTCGCGATTCGGAAAGTTTATTCGCATCGAATTCAATCGAAACGGTGCCATCTCTGGTGCGTTCATTGACTGGTACCTTCTCGAGAAATCGAGGGTTGTCCGGATCAGTGCTCACGAGCGCAACTATCACGTCTTTTACCAGCTGCTGAAGGGAGCCGATAGTCGGGTAAAGAGGGACCTCCTGCTCGACGGGCTTGGCGTTGAGAGCTTCGCATACACCCGAAATGGCCACGACAGTATAGTGGGAGTATCCGACCAGGACGAATGGGACTCGCTCATGGAAGCCTTTAATGTCATGGGCTTCTCCGACGATGAGCAGCTCTCAATCCTCCGCACCATCGCCGCCGTGCTGCATCTCGGCAACGTCGATGTTGTCAAGGAAAGCCGGGCTGCCGATCAGGCACGCCTGGCGCCGGACGCAAAGGCGCAGGTTGCAAAGGTGTGCAAGCTTCTCGGCGTCTCCCTGGAGCCTTTTCTTCAAGGTCTACTTCACCCCAAGGTAAAGGCGGGACGGGAGTGGGTTGAGAAAGTTCAAACTCCCGAACAGGTTCGTCTTGGCCTCGACGCCTTGTCCAAGGGCATCTACGAACGTGGCTTCGGAGACCTCGTTTCTCGAATCAACCGGCAGCTCGATCGAACCGGAATGGGCATGGACGACTCTCACTTCATCGGAGTGCTCGACATTGCTGGATTCGAGATTTTCGAGGAGAATAGCTTCGAGCAACTCTGCATCAACTACACAAACGAGAAGCTACAACAATTCTTCAACCACCACATGTTTGTTCTTGAGCAAGAGGAATACGCTCGGGAGCAGATTGAGTGGCAGTTCATCGACTTTGGCCGTGATTTACAGCCCACCATCGACCTCATTGAGCTTCCGAACCCCATCGGAATATTCTCATGCCTTGATGAGGACTGCGTCATGCCGAAGGCAACCGATAAGTCGTTCACCGAGAAGCTCAACTCGTTGTGGGACAAGAAGTCGACAAAATATCGCCCCTCTCGCCTTGGGCATGGATTTATCCTCACGCACTATGCTGCAGAAGTGGAATACTCTACAGAAGGCTGGCTGGAGAAAAACAAGGATCCGCTGAATGATAACATCACACGGCTGCTCGCCACTTCTACGGACAAGCACATCGCCACACTCTTTGCCGACTGCGCCGACACGGATGAGGAAATTGGTGGCGGAAGGAGTCGCGTGAAGAAGGGCCTCTTCCGCACTGTTGCTCAACGACACAAGGAGCAGCTCCACAGCCTGATGACCCAGCTTCATTGTACACATCCGCACTTTGTGCGATGCATCTTGCCAAATCACAAGAAGCGGCCAAAGCAGTTCAATAATCTCCTAGTCTTGGACCAACTCCGCTGCAATGGCGTCCTGGAAGGCATTCGTATCGCCCGCACCGGCTTCCCCAACAGGCTTCCATTCGCAGAGTTCCGACAGAGATACGAGGTGCTCTGCTCAAACATGCCAAAGGGATACCTCGAGGGCCAGGCGGCAGCATCCTTGATGCTGGAGAAGTTGGGTCTCGACAAGTCTCTCTACCGCGTCGGTCTCACCAAGGTTTTCTTCAGAGCTGGCGTGCTTGCCGAGCTGGAAGAGCAGCGCGATGCTTTGATTACCGAAATCATGGCTCGCTTCCAAGCCGTGGCAAGGGGCTTCATTCAGAGGCGCCAGGCCTATAAGAGGCTGTTTCGGACCGAAGCAACCCAAATCCTCCAAAGGAACTTCCATGTCTACCTTGACCTTGTCGAGAACCCTTGGTGGCAGCTCATTGTCAAGATGAAGCCCCTGCTTGGGGCGACTGGCACAGCCACAGAGGTCAAGAGACGCGACGCCATGATCAAGCAGCTGAATGACAATATGCGACTCGAGCTAGAGCACCGACAGAAGCTGGAAGAAGAGCGCAGAAACTGCCATGCCGACATGGTACGGGTTCAGCAGACTCTGGAGAGTGAGCGTGCCTTGGCGTTGGACAAGGAAGAAATTTTCAAGAGGCTTCAGAACCGCGAAGCCGAATTGGAAGAAAAGCTTGCCGGCGCAATCGAGGACCAGGAGAGGCTGGAGGACCAGCTGGATGAATTCATGGAAGCAAAGAATCGTGCGGAGCGAGATGTGGAGAAGTTTCGTGGTCAGCTTGAACAAGCTGCAACTCTCATTGCGAAGCTCGAAGACGAAAAGAGCGAGCTCGCCGCCAAATCGGCCGAAATCGAGACTGCGCTCCAAGAAATTTCACAAAAGCAGTCTGAGCGCAGTGAGCAGGAGGCAGCGCTGGAAGACGAGATCAAGGTGTTGCAAAGTCAGCTGGCCCTCAAGGATAGGAAGGCCCAGGATTTGGAGAGAAAGCTGCTGCAAGTCGATCAGGACCTTGAAGTCAAGCTGCACACGGCTCTCAAAGAGCTAGAGTCGACGAAGCTGCGCGAATCCCGCCTCGCGCAGGAACACCGAAGCGTTCAACAACAGCTCTCTCAGCTCTCAAAGACGTCGACCGACTATGAAGACCTGGTCCGCAGCAAGGAAAGCGAGCTTGCCTTGCTCCGAAGCGACAAGAGGAAGTTCGAAAACGAGCGACGGACGCTGGAGGACCAACACAAGGCATTGGCGGATGAGAAAGAGAAGACTGCCGCCAAGTTCCGAGACGTCCAGGCCGACCTCGTTGCAACCAAGTCGAAGCAGTCGCGGCTGGAACGTGAGGCTGAAGAAGCAAAGACCCTTCTCGAGGCACGACTCTCTGAGGATGCCCAGGCGGATCAAAACCGAGCTCTCCTGGAATCTCAGATCAAAGATCTCAAGGAGGAGCTTTACAACACGCAAAAAGACCTGAGCAGGGAACGCCAATCTCGTGACGACGTTCTCCTTCTGGGCGAACACAAGTATGAGTCGCTCAAGGAAGACTACGACACCCTCAATGAGTCCAAGATCATCATTGAGAAAGAGCTCTACGCACAACAAGATACCTTGAGACGAACCATGGAGGCTCGCACTACCGTGGAGAAGGAGCGCGACGAAGCTCGGGACGAAATCCGCCAGCTACGCGCTGCGAAGACGCACGCCGAGGAAGCTCGCCTCCAAGCCGAGGTAGCTGGCGAACGACAAGTGTCTAGGGCAGCGCGAGAGAGGGAAGACAGCCTCTGCAGAGATCTTGAAGCAGCTCAAGAGCGGCTAGAATGGTTTGAGGAAGAATGCGGGAACCTCAATCACCAGATTGAAGATCTCAACAAACTGATACTCTCCTCGGGGGAGTTTGGCCTCAAGAACGACCAAGCCAAGGAAAGGATGGAGCGAGAGCTTACGACAGTCAAGAGCCGATTGGCGGCCTCCGAAAACGACAATCGGGCGCTCCTCAACAAGCTCCAACAAAAGGGCCTCGAGATTGCGCGGTCAAGTTCGCGAGCCAGCGAAGCCTCCCGAGGCCAGGTCCTGTCTCTTCAACGGGAAAAGACAAGGTTAGAGGAGCTGAACACCAAGCTGAACAAGCAGCTCGGGGATGCCCAGCTTGCCATTGCATCCTTGGAGAAGAAAGCCGAGAAGCTCCAGCTCAATCTTGAGGATCTCAATCATGAGGTAGCCAGGGAGGTTCAGACCAGTAGGAATGCGGAGAAGGCCTCGTCCAACTTCACGGCACAGCTCGCCGAGGCCAATCGAACAATCGACTCGGAGCGCCAACTACGCGCACAGGCTCAGTCGACGGTTCGAACGCTACAGACCTCCATGGACTCGCGAGACAAGGAACTTGAAGAGCTGCGCGGGCAGATACTCAGCGCTCTGAGGACGGCAGATCCGGAAGTTCACATTCCTCCCCAGTCAGACGATGGCAACCAAAAGGCCCTGCTCAAGAACTTTGACCTTGTTCGGAAGGTTGAGGAGCTTCAGCAGAACCTCCGCGCTCAGACCGCAGCGAGGACGAACGCCGAGAGCCAGTTGGCCGAATTGCGAACTTCTCGCAGTGAGACACCAAGCCGACCCAAGTTGGAGGAGATTCACCTTAACGAGGCCCCTTTCAATGGATCTCCGACGCAACGAAGGGCCGGTAAAACAAACACCCGCCGGTTCTCCAATACCTCGACGCCGAACCGACGCGTCCAAGCGTCTGAACTTCAAGAATCTGCTCGCTCAGATAAAACCATGGACACTGTCGCAGTTAATAGCCGGATGGATATGAAGACGGAGGCCGAGGAGCTCCAAAACCAGCTGCAGCTGGCGCAGATGCAGAATCGCCATCTCCAAAGCCAACTTGACCGAAGCACCCCTGTTCCAGACAATTATGACGAGCAAAGCCCCTCCTTGCGGCGTATGCAGAAGCTCGAAAAGGTCAACAGCCGACTCCACGACATGCTGGACGACTCGACCAAGAAGGTATCTGCGCTCGAGAAGAACATTCGCACTGGCGAGCTTTCTCTGCGAGACATCCAGGCCCGATCCCACGAGGAGATCTTGGATGTCTTCAACAGCCAGGAGGAGTCACGCCGGTCTCTCCTTCACAGCCATAAGGATGCTGTGGCAGAGTTGACCGATGTCAAATCTCACTTCGACAAGATGCGGCACGAGCGGGCGAAGCTCGAGGTCGAACTGCGAGACACAAAGTCTGACCTGCAGGAGATGACGGTGGCACGCGAGCAAGAGTCTCAAAGCCGGAGCCAGCTCCTCCAGGAGTACACGGATCTTCAAATTCGACTCGACTCCGAATCGTCGAAGCTGGCCGACGTCGCCTCGAGCCTTGAAATGTACAAGAGCAGGGCCGACGGGTACTTTGGCAAGCTCGAGCAGGCGGAGATTGCGGTTCTCAAGGCAAACCGAGCTGAACAGTTCGCCAAGTCGCAAGCCAAGGAGGCGGAGGACACGTATGCCGAAGTCATGGCGGAACGACAGAAGATGGACGCCAATATCGAAGACCTCCAACGCCAGAACCAACGGCTGGAGGAGAGGGTCGAGGACATTTCGACTGACCTCGAGTCTGTCACGCAGGCTAAGAAGAGATTGCAGCATGAGTTGGAAGACTACCGGAACCAGAGGGCCATGGACATAGAAGACAAGGAGTCAGGCATGGAGCAGACTCGCAAGAAGTACCAAGCAGAGTTTGCCACGCTTACCAAGGAGCTTGATCTCGCCCGCGAGGAGAAGCTTTACAAGCAGGCCGAGATCGCCAGGCTCCGAGAGGAGCTCGATGAGCTGCGGTCGAAGTGGGATGACGAGGTTCTCAACAGCTCTACCTGGTCCAAGGAAAAGTCCCGCTTGGAGTCGACTCTTGCTGATGTTGCATCCTCTCGCGATGAAGCCGTGAATGCACACAACGAGGCTCAGGGCAAGGTTGTCTCGCTGCTGTCCCAAGTCCGGACCCTTCGATCCGCTGTGGACGAAGTCACCTCGGAGCGCGACCTCCTTCTGCGAGAGAAGCGAAGCGTCGAGGCTCGCCTCGAGGAAGCGAAGGCAGGTCTCGAGGAGCTAGCCAAGGGGGAGAACCCGTCGCTTCGAGATGCCGCCAGCATGGATAAGGAGGTGCTCGATCTAAAATCGAGCTTGGCCCACCAAGAAGACATTGCGGCGGCGGCCGTGGAAAAGATGCGTCGCGCCGAGGCTCTCGTTTCTGAGATTCAAAAGGACATTGCTGCCGAGCGCGACGCCAGCACAGAGCTTCAGAGGCAGAAGGTTTCGCTCGAGAAGAGTTTGAACGAATTGCAGCTCAAGCTTGTAGACCTTGAGACCAAGGGCTACTCGAGCGCCAGCCAGGACATTAAGTTCCTCCACAAGCGCATCCAGGAGGCAAGTACACCCACCAAGAATAGATGATACGATCAATGTCTAACCAACACCAGCTCGAGTCGCAGCTTGAAGACCAAGAGACTGAGCGCAGCAAGTCTCAGCGCTCGGTTCGCAACGTTGACCGCGCAGTAAAGGATCTCCAGAGCCAGATTGAGCGCAAGGAGAAGCAGAACACGCAGCTGTCAGACGACGTCAGCCGCATGCGCGACAAGGTCGACAAGCTTCTCAAGACGATCGACGAGCTGCAGGCGTCGGAGTCTACGAACCAACTCTCGGCGCGCCGCGCCGAACGCGAGCTTCGCGAGGAGAAGGAGAAGACGCTGCGGCTGGAACGCGAGCTGGATGGCCGAAAAGGCCTGAGAGGGGTGGAGAAGGGATCCGCCAGCACAGTGGGCAGTCTCCGCAGCCGGATGGGGCCGTGGAAGGGAAGCGAAGCAGACGAGGGCTCACTGGTTGACGTGCCCCAGAGGAAGAGCAGCATTGGCAGGATGCCGAGCCTCACGAAGGGCTTTCTGTGATGTCCTGGCGGCAGAGGGGACTGGTATAAAGGCGGTGGTTGGCGTTTTGTACAGTTACATGGGGGTGTTTTTGTGTACACATGAGGTCACGGTATACGGCTGGCAGCTTGTATGTTATGGGTGCCGTTAATGCTTATGCGTGTCATATGATTGGAAGGACGTACTTGATTAATGAACCTGAGTAAAGTTCTGGCATCTTGAGCCTGTGTTATGAAATGAATTGGGTCCTAAGTTTGCGAGTGTTGGTGGACGTTGAGCCTACACCACAACTAAGCGACAGTTGTCACGGGTTATGCCACGATGAACGCAAACGAGCGTCCTAAACCAATGTCGTTGAAGCAATATTGGGATTTAAGTGCTTAATTTTTTTTTTGCTCTTTGTAAGAAGCGTTTCACGGTACGCGAGCCTTGTGTCTTGCCGTCCATATTGTTGAGACGAGTGCAGGGTAGCAAGTCCTCTCAATCTACAGACTACCTCGTCACGACAGCCAGGTAGACAAGCAACCGCAGCCAAAAAGAGAGACCAACCAGCAACTGCCAATGAGTGAACCAAACATTACATTAATTAAAAACAATAATAATCACATTTGCGCTTCGCTCCCGAACAGCGGGATGGATAGATAATTGGCAAAAAACACAAAAAGAAAGGGTCTGGCCGGGGATTGAACCCGGGACCTCTCGCAAGCTGTGCTGTAGGGTTTGCCCTAAGCGAGAATCATACCACTAGACCACCAGACCGACCAAGCCAGGATTGGAGGTCCTGGCTTGTTCTTGTGTGATGGGAGCTTAATTATTTTCTCTTATACGTGAATCAGCGCATTGGTCCCTGGCATTGCTGTCACGCGCTCTGCCAATGGACGGCAGCGCGACAGGCAGGGGAAGGTGCCGAGATGCTCCAATGTCGCGCCTGCCTTTTGCATTGTTTTCCATTTGAACTGCACGTGCGCGCGGGAAACATGAGGCAGCACGTCTCTTTGCTCTTTACTCCGTACTTTTCAATGCCATTCTCGCGCCGCCAATGACATGCACAGGCTTCCACAGTCGTCAATCGCCAGACATTTGCTCAGTTCATTCAGTCTCAGTTGTCAGGTTCAATTGCCCAGCTTTGCGATTCACAGCAGTATCCTACAGCCGCCGCAACATTCATTCCTCTTCGTGATATCGTACATGCGTTACAGGGCTTGAATCCCTCTCATTTGGACGAAGCGCCCCCGCCCTGGCCGACGTTGCCGCCCTTCTTGATGCCCTGGCTCTGGCCGCCGCTGGCGTTGAGGCCCTCTACGGCTTGGCCCCTTTCTTGGAGGCCCTCGGGGAGAGGAGCCGTCTTGTCGGCGCGATCCACCTTGGTTGTCTGATGGATCGGCGTTAGCACATGCTTGGTGCGTTGATCGCGGACGGGGAGTGCCTTACGTCGACGGGGCCAACGCCGTGGGCAATGGTGTGGCCGGCCTCGTCAAAGGGGCCGTTGTGGCTGGAGCCGTCTCCGGGGCGAGGCATGGCGGTGATGGTGTTTTGGTAGTGGCTAACGGTTTTGATGCTGTAGGATGTGACGACGTCGTCGCTGTTCGAATATGCGGTGAAATGAAACGCGCAGGATTTCAGCATCTAACACGGACTACCAGCGGCCGTCTTTTATAAGTTTTCTGGCATCGGAATCTCGATGCGGGCGATCGCGAAGCTCGCGCAGCTTTGCGTCATTGCGATTCAATGACTGCCCGTGGCGTGGACGGTATGACCTCAACACTGGGGCTCTTGTGGGGAAGAAGCTCCAACGACGCGCTCGTGCAGTCCAACGCACACCAAGCCACGGAGCAAATGTCCCGAGCAAACGCTGATGTACATACTGTAACTTACATAACTTGGTATGTAGGTTATTTGGCTGCATCTATCCGTAAATGCTGATAATCTTGCCATTTTTGAGAGGCGAGGACGCTACAGGGTTGCCTGTTTCGACGCTGGCTTGCGGATGTAGCCCGCGGCCGCGTCTGGCTCGAACCACCCATCCACCCATCAGTGTCTCAACGTCCTAGTCACTGAAACACCTTCGCACCCATCAAATACAAATATGCAGGCCATGTAGCACATCGACTACCATGTGTTATTGTGGTTGACCTTTGGGTCCCTCCCTTCGGCAATCAGGATCTCCTCGGGCCACGGCGCGTAGGAAAAGGGACTTCCCGGCTGGCAGGCTCTTAAAACCTCTGTTCTTCGAGCCATCTCTGCCTCATCGATGGGACTCCCATCAGCCCGGTCCCCGGTATGAGTCACAACCCAATGCCAGTCCTCCTTTTCTGGGTAGTCTATGGACGAGGTCTTGCACGAGACTGGACCTTCGTAGCGGGCCGGCAGGCGAAAGGCGAAGCGGTCCCGGAAGATGTGCTGGTACTTCATTGCAAAATACGACGTGTACCGAGGGCGGTTTTCGCTTGTTGCTCGTAAGGGTAACGGGCATGGGCAGCCCAAATTTGCTGGGCCCAAGGGACCCGAGGTTTGGAAGTCGACAAAGGCCTGCCACTGGCTGGTCGTGAGGGGGTAAATAGTCCTGGGCCCGCCTCTCAAGCCACCGTGCAGAAGGAATTCATTGCACTGCGGGAGACGGCGAGGCTGGTGTCAGTCCCGTGGATGTTCCTGCATGAATGGTGAGTGAGCGCTCACCTCAAGATCCGATTGTCCGCGGTCAAACAAGGCCACTCCACCCAGGATTTTGGCCTCGGCCCAATACCCAACCATATCGGCCCGCCCTCTTGGATATTGATCAAATGCTCGATAAAAGCCGTGGCAGAAGGGTACGGGGGGAAACGCGATGGCATAGAAGGGGTTGATATCCTGGGCGTCTCGATATCGCTCCCGCCAAGAGGTCCACCATTCGTCGTACTCGCCCTTATGAAACCCTTGATCGAGCTCAAATAGGTGTACTGCGATTTGATGAAGGGCCACTGCCACTAGCTCAACCAGTCGCAGCAAGCATCGTCGAGATGCGACGGGTTCATTCTGAAAGGCTTGCAAGACCTATTCACTAAGGTGAGCAAGACAACGCCGAGGCACAGGGAGCAGAAGAGCAGAGGCAAGGCTTACATGAGGATCGAATCGTAGAGCTAGGGGGCTCAGGTCCGATCGGAACTGCCGCGCAATATCCAAAGCGCCGTCGCATAGGTGCTCGTGCTTGTATGCGGGATGCTCGTCCTCGGCCGGGTAGAAGGAACAAAACTCGGCAAAGGACTCTCTTGTTGGCAGCCCGTCGATGATCTACGCATACGTCAACTCGGCCAGCTCGGTCGAGAGCACGTTGGAGAGGGCCTGTGTAAGGGCTGAAAGGTGGTCGTTGTCGAGGTTCTCTGCCGAGATCCACGACTCCGTCACGTCGGGTCCCCTGGCCGCCATGTCCGGCATGGGCGGGCTCTCGTAGTTGTCTATAAGCGCTCTCATGGCTCATGCGTGTCTTCTGTGAGTCTGGGTTGTTGGAGAGAGCAGGAAAGGGCTGGGGCTCAGGGCGACGCAGGAAGAGGTTTGGTGGTGAGGTGAAGGAAAGATGCATGTGTCTGCTGCGGGGTCCTTGGTGGTGAACGGTGAACCATGAATTGCCGGATACCCCAGATGGCATATCCCACCTAAACTACAGTGAACACTTCGACGAAGAATCTGGTGACATGAATCCCGGTGGCGAAAGCGGACGGCGGCTTGAGAATGTGCTTTATGGGGGCTTATACTATGCGGACAGGCGGGATGACCGCGGCCAGGTATGGACATTGCCAAGTCAGGCCTGGACTCTGGTGACATCAACCGCTACGAAGTACTCTATAGGCTGGTCTTCCTCACCTTCTCAACGCCCAAGGGATACCGTACCAGATACATCCTGACATGATCGACCGTTTCTCATGGACCCGAGGAGTACGAGCCTCCCCTTGCTTCGTGCTTCGTTGTGACTTATAGGAGAGTCTTTTGGCTGTCAATGTCCGCATCATATACCCCGCGGACAAGGCCACCTGGGAGCCGACCTCCAATTCTTTGACGTCCCGGCCTTGCTCGCTGCGCCTGTCGCCGAAGAAAAAACCACGAGTGTCAATGTGTGCTTGGCCGAGGGTGCCTGCTGCAACTGGTATACGCACGAACGTACTCGCAGAACCGGATCAAAGGTACTCGTTTGAGAGTCAGAGCACGTCCGATAGGACCCTGCCCACGACGGAAACCGTGACGATATCTGTAAACTCTGTCCCTGCCATTTGTGACCGTCTGCATGCGGTGCTTTGGCGAGGCAGTTTCCCGCCTCGCATATCCCGTCTTGCATCGTCATACACGCCTTTGGCCATGACCGCTATCTCAATTGACGGCTTTACAGTTGGTGGCCTTCCGACTTATACGTAAAAGCGTGTCCACAATCTCCACATCTCCACATGCCCCTGGCACCCTCGACACCATTGCAGCCGTAGCGCCAACAGTCCCACCCACACACTATTCCGCGCCATCTTGATAGACCCCAATAAGACCCTCACCTCCAACAAGAACCACTTCGGCCCCCTTGGCTAAGTGGTATAGCGTGTCACTAGTAATGACAAGATCGTGTGTTCGATTCACACAGGGGGCAGTTTCTTTTTGATCCATTTGCGATTTCTTTTTACATCACGAATTGATGCATTGGGGTGGTTCCGTGGTGAGCGCCGGGTATTTTCGGCGTTGTCCGGTGGGGCGAGCCGGTGCTGAGTACGTACTCGTACCTGGACGTCGTGAAACCTTCACCCGGGGCAAGTTTTAAGCTCCCAGGCACTTCTTTTTGCGTCTGGTTGGAGAACAAGTCATCAAATCTCAACTGCCGTGCTGTGAGGATCCGCCATTTGGATCCTGTCGGGCGGCACGGCCTGGTGATGAGGAACGTACTGGAGCCTCGGAACGTGCAGGGGCCGGCCGTCGCGCCGGGTGAGGTTTTTTTCTGGTGTGCTTTTGTAAATTGACGTGACTTTGCGTCGTGTAAGCAGGCACGAACTGAATTAGTCCTTGCCTCTAACTAAAACCTGATGCTCTATTGCTGGAGTGTGCGTATAGATGCGTGCTTTATCATCAGCTTAGCGCTGTCGTGTATACCATCGGAGTACTCTTTTTTATACATATATATATATATATATATATAAGAAGATTCAAGAGACTTAGACTTGATTTGAGTTCTTGAATCATGGGATAAAGAGTCAGAACACGCCAGCGCCGTGCGTGGTTGATGTTGTGTCTGGCCCTCGAGAAATCAGCTCGCTGCCACTCGTCGGCATATGGCCACGAAGACTGTATTTATGGACAAAAGTATGCCAGGCAGCTCAGATGAGGTTGTTGAATTTATTCAAGCACAGTTTTATGCGGCGTCTTCTGCGTGTTGGTCGGTGCTGCTCGCGCCGAACCAACCACCCCCCCATCACCGCCTGTGCCGTGAATCACAACCAAGTCTCCGACTCTTCGCTGCGGAAAACAAGGCAGCTCTTGAGTCTTCGGAAACTAAAATGCAAACAGAGGCGCTAAGCGAAGAAGATGAGCTGATTCAACCTTGACCCGTTCATCGGCAGTGTCCTTTGCAACGTGAATCACTGATCGCTCTTCCAGATCACTCCCTCGCCATCACAAGTATAAATAGCCCGTCAATTCCCAATTATTTCCTTGATTCTTCCTTCATTCTTTCTCCTTTCGTTCATCTCGCAAACCTCACTACTTCCTCACACCCACAACTACCACCCCAACCAGCCTCTGTACAAACGCACCTGGCGCCGCACACCGAAACAATGCCCTGCATAATGTATGCCCTCCCACACCCCCCGTCGCCGCACCGGAATATCTTCCACCAAGAAGCCGAATCCGATGGGAAGCTCATCGAGTAACGCCCGCCACAGCGAAGAGTCGGACCCGAACTACCAGGACATCCTGTTCCGGATCAGGGGCTTCGTCGTCCAGATCGGCCTGCTCTTCAACGAGATCATGATGCTGGGGAGCCGCTTGACCAGAAGCGAGATCGAGATACGAGAGTAAGCTGCCCGGGAATCGAGCGCAGGTTTTTCACTGGCTAATGTCGGGTTTGTAGAATGATTGATCGCCTCGAGAGGCTTCAAGCCCATGTTCTGGACGAGACGGTTGTGGAGGACGACGAGGAGCCCTGATGGAAGCCATCAGCGGACAAGTTGTGACGGGTTGATTTGATCGAGGCAGGCATCGGCGCGGCGTTTGGAGTTGATCGAACGAAAATGAAACACATTCGTGATTGACATAAAACTACTTCGCATCTCATCTCTAATAAGTGAAACTGTGCCCAGGGTATCTCAACGTCCAACACAACCACGCCACCATCTACGAACCATTCTAGCCGCTTTTGACATCCGATTCCGCCTTGATCGGCGTCACAGTTCCACTCGAATCCTCCGTCTCGCCCTGCAGCACCGGACGCGGCACCTTGCCCGTGAAAATGGCTGTCACAACCCGCTTCAGCGTCGCCCGGCTCTCCCACAGCGGGTACAGGCCGACGGCGATGAAGGAGCAAAAGATCCAGATGATGCCCACGCTGACCCAGCCCGTGAAGAACTTCTTGGAAAAGATGTAGCCGGTGCCGTACAGCGGCATGGGCCAGAGGACGAGGAACGACAGCGCCCTGTGGCAGAATGTTAGCAAATGCGACGCGTGGGTGGTAGGTGGGATGGGCCAACGTACATGGTGATGGTGACGATGCACGCAATCTTGAACGCGCGGTTCAGCTTGCGCTGCTCCTCGGCAAAGTTGGCCTCCTGGGCCAGCTCAAGCTCCCGCTGCGCCTCGGGGTCTAGCCCAGAACCCTGCAGGACGTCGTGGTCGTCTGCCTTGCGGATCGCCAGCATCGACTGCCAGTCGTACTTTTCGAAGCCAAAGACGAAGCACAGCACGGGCACGAAGACGAGGGGCGCCAGCAGCGCCGTCACGTTGCCCGCGAGCATGGGGTCGTTGGAGCCGGTGCACTCGACGTCGAGCGTGCCGCACGTCTTCTGCGCGGTGACGAGCCAGGCGGTGATGGCGCAGGCGGTGCCGAGGATGGGCGAGAGCGTGGCGGCCCAGCGGTTCTGGCGGCTCCAGAGCAGCGTCAGCGTCGCGGGGATGACGGCGGCGGAGATGAGGACGCCCATGAGCAGGTACAGGTAGCCCATGGAGATGCCGTTGTACCACAGGCCGACGGAGATGCAGCAGATGATGGAGGCGTAGACGACCATGCAGATGTGCGACATCCAGATGAGCAGCTTGCCGCTGGCGTCGGGGCGGAAGTAGGTGCGGTAGATGTCGTAGGTGAAGATGGACGAGGTGGCGACGAGCTCCGAGTTAAAGGACGAGGTGACGGCCAGGAAGATCATGATGAGCGTGGCGACGGCGCCGCCCTTGCCGAGGAGCGCCACGGCGGCGTAGGGCAGGGCCAGGCCGGCCGAGACCTCGGCCTCGCTCATGCGGTTGGGGTACGTCGGGAAGCGCGGGCTGGACTCGAGGGCCAGGGCGGCCAGGCCCAGCGTCGTGGCCGTCAGCCAGGGGATGGCGAACCAGGCGGCGCCGCCCATGATGTACCCGGGCAGGGCGTGGACGGGGTGCGCGGCGATGGCCTTGTTGTAGTAGCCGTTGTCGAGGAAGACGGTGACGAAGTTGCCGACGATGTTGATGACGAAGAAGATGGCGCCGCCCTGGGACTGCATGGTCAGGTAGCTGCCGTCCTTGTTGCCGGCGACGGGGTGCGCCAGCGCGGCCTCGACGAGCAGGTCGTAGACGGCGGCCGGGCTGCCGAGGACGTCCGAGGTGGCGTAGGCGTTGAGGGCGAAGACGATGATGATGATGATCACAACGAAGCCGTGGATGTAGTCGGTGATGAAGGTGGCCTTGAGCCCGCCGATGAAGGTGTAGGCCACGACGGGGATGGGCATGAGGAAGATGGCGGCGACGGCGTGGACGCCCGTCAGGGCGTTGATGGTGGCGGCGCCGCCGGCGATGAGCATCAGCGACACGAGCACGTTGGTGACGACGCCAAAGGTGATGAAGGTGAAGTGCGCGGGCGCGCCGTACCGCGCCTTGATGGCCTCGAGGAAGGTGTGCGCGTTGGGCGCGCGCTTCTTGAGCGTGATGGCCAGCGTCGCGAACAGCAGGATCTGGACCGTGGCGCCCGACGCGTACCAGAAGGGCCCGGAGACGCCGTAGCGGTAGCACACGCCCGAGCTCTGCAGGAGGGTCGCGGCCCAGGTCCACGAGGAGACGACGGCCGAGGCGACGAGGCCCGACTTCATGGTGCGCCCGGCCGTGTTGAACATTTCGGACGTCTGCACCTCGTTGTTGAAGCGCTTGAGGATGTGGGTGAGGGAGATCTGCCAGGCCCATCAGCAGAGTGCAGATTTGAGGATCCAGGATACGAATCTCACCATGAAGACGGCAAAGGCAAAGCCCACGCCGAGGATGATGCCGTAGCCATAGCCTTGGCTCAGCGCTGGGCCGGGGCTGGTCATGATGTCTGGCTAGCAGCCGGCTGCCGGTAGCAAGTCGAGGTCAACAGAGTCGCACAGCTGCTGGTATGACAAGATTGCCGGGGCGCGTGAGCTTCCAAGTCCGAGATGCAGAGCGCAGAGTTACATCCAGATGATCCATCCGGGGTTCTTGACATATTATACAAATATACGCCCGCGCTGCCAGCTTGGGCCGTCGCCGGCGGTGCATCGGACTCTCGCCGCATGGCACTCGGCATTGCTGCAACGGCCATTGCAACCTATCAGATGCAAATCACACTGTGGCGATAAGAGGCGTCCCCTTCTGCCGCGCATCAGTCATAGCAAAACGTGCAGATAGGTCGCCTGGCCCTCGCGCGCGGCGCCCCGACGACGGGCGAGCATCGCCGCCGAGTCAGCCATCGCTGCCCTATTCGAAAGCTTATTATTCCAGGTCCCGGGGTTAGCTGCTGGGCGACCGGCGGCATGGCCTGTCCCCCTGACGGGAACGGCAGCGCGGTGGTGCGGGAGACGTCGTATCAGTGGTGGGTGATAAGAGGCGAAGTGTTGGTTTGTCGTCGCTGAGGTCGTCGATAAGATGCTGCCCCCACCGAGATCCGGCCAATGAGGTTCAAGGCTATGACAACGCTCGGGATGAGCCGCACAGTGAGCAGGTCGAACGCAATCAATACTCCCGCCGCGTTAGAAAAGACCAATTGAATGGAATTATTGGATTGATTGAATACGAAAATGATGTCTCGGCCGCCAGAAACACCCGTGAACCGTCGTCACATGCATTGTCTTCGGCGGACCAGCAAAGCGCGCTGGTACTGTAGATTCACCCCCTGATAAGACACGGACCCACCTCCAATCATGTCCCGAGGAGACGCAGACCCCAGCTTCACTTATCTTTCCCTGGCCATGGCAGGGACAAGGGTACGTTTTGCGGGGAGTAGCATGGCGTTGGGACGAGAGCCGGATGCGTGCTGCGACGGGCCGCCGGCGAGCTTGCATTGCGCCGCCGGCCGAGATTTGATGCTCAGTTGGCTTCGTGCTGGCACCGCCTTTGACGAGGCGTTGTATCCGTAGGCTTATCGCGACCCTTGGGGACCGTACATCCCTATTCCGCCCAGAGTGTTGGGTGCTGCTCTCCTGAGACCGGACGGCTCTGGTGTGCCGTTCAGACTGGCCCTGCGCTGCGTCTTATAAGCCCACGGGCATGCAACAAGGTCTGAGCCCGTCCCTCCCCATGATGGATCGCAACGCCCTCGTGCACTTCCCCACACGAGACCTGCACGGCCTAGCCTTGCAGTCGGCTCCCTGCCGAGCCGGACGAGTTCCGAGGGGCTCTGGATCATTCAATCTGCCATGGGCTGCAGTGGGCCAGGCGTGGTAGTCGCAAAAATGTCAAACTCGGGTTCGTGAGAGTTTTTTGGTGTTTGAAAGGACGCATTTGCGCGTAGTGGGTATCGTATTCCAGCAACTGTATGGTACAACGTTCAAGATGGAGCTGCTTCCTCGGAGCTCTGTTCGCACATGGATGTCCGGCGTCGTAGTCGACTCATCTCTGGAGCCGAGCATTCGTCTCGCCATCATCACCGCCCCTCTTCCCCTCGTCCAGCAGCCCTTCCTCGAATATCCTCGCCCAATGCGCCGCCAGCTCAGCAACGTCCCAACTCCTCGTCGACCCGTCGTCGCCGGCCTCGGCGGCCACCGACGTCACGGCCTTGCCCTCCAGCCCGCACGGCACGAACCGCGCCCAGGGGTTCACGTCCTCGCCGCCCGCCACGGGCACGTCGACGTTGACCGCGACGCCCAGCGCCGTCACGTAGCGGCGGTGGTGGACGCCCAGCGCGGCGATCTTGCGCGGCCGGCCGCTCCCCGCGGCGACCCAGACGCCCGGCTCGTCGCGCACCGCCGCCGCCGGGATGCCGAAGCGCTCGGCGAGCAGGCGCCGCGTCGTGGCCTCGAGGTGGCCCGCGTACGAGGCGACGCCGAAGCGCGCGTACAGCGGGGAGTGCATGTCGACGACGGGCCAGAGGACGAGCTGCCCGGGGCCGTGGTACGTCGTCAGCCCGCCGCGGCTGGTCTTGCGCACGTCGGGCGTGAAGCTGCCGCTGATGGGCGCGCGGCGCCGGGGCAGGCTGACGTCGAGCCTCTGGCGCAGGCGGGCGGTTTGCGCGTCGGTGAGGGCGTCTTGTCGCCGCCCGAGGGTGAAGGTCGGGGTGGACTCGAAGGAGAGGAGCAGCGGCTCGGGGCAGGCGGATGGGTCCCTGGCGCTCTCTGGGAGGGCCTTCCAGGAGAGGAACTTGGATCGATGCGCCTCCTGGAGCGCCTCAGCGTAGTCGTAGCTCACGACGCCGGCGGGGCCGTCTCCTGTGAGGTGGCGGTGGTGCAGCACCGTGAGGCCGCGTTGTTGTTGTTGTGTCGACTCCCAGCGCCGACGACTGCAGCCAGCAGCGGGCGTCGAAGCTTGCCACGGCGGCGACGAGCCGTGAACGTCGCATCTCGTCGACAGAGGCGCAATGGTGCGGAGCCGCAGGCCGGCCACGTGCCGCATCTTGTGACGGGCAGCTCGGTGTCGCAGTCGCAGCTCCCCACGATCTCTCAATCCTCAAAGATGTCAGCAAAGGAGAGTTGTCAGCTGAAGTGGGCACAATGGGATTGGCTCGGGATCTCGGCGGAGCGACCCGCACTGGTTTGCCCCCCACGAGCCGGAAACGGAATCGCCATTTGCATTGGCACAAATCGACTGCTGGAGCGCGCCGAGCGGCGCCAAGTGCCGGCGGTGACGTCGGGCGTCGTCTTTGGAGATGGATGCACGGCCAGCTCGCCCAGTGTGGCCAAGCTGGACTGGTGGAGGATGCCACGAGAAGACGGCCATTGGGGACATTGCGCCAGAGCTGGGGTGAGGTGCGTTGCACACGCAATAGTGAGGCGGTAGCGCACTGCGGCTGCGTGGGACGGTGGTGTTGGTGGCGATGCCATTGGCGATGCTGTCGTAAGATGCATGAGGAATTACGAGGCCAGCCAAGACGGCTAATGGGAGAGCTTGGCGATCTTTTACATACATCCACCAGATCTGAAATAGAAGAAAATGACAGTCACAGGACGCAGCAGTGTAGGTAGCCAGACAGCGCCGTTGGTGCCTGTGACCAGCGAGCGTTGAGGTGATGATGCTGCAGGGCCAGAGTTTACACGCACCGCACCAGCACCGTCACAGCGGGCAAACCGGCACACTACTTGTGCCAAGTACGTAGAGATGGGGCACGCAGCAGTGCGGGCTTGGCGTTGCCGATGAAGATGCACGCACATACGTACATACATACATGGACCGGCCCATCTGCCGGACGAAGCGCTTCCTCCTGTCCTCGCTCTCAGCTCGCATCTCACCAAATAGACTTCCCATGACGACGGGCGGATCTACGGAGCACGGGCTAGAAGCATCATCATCGATGGACCCTTGGACCCCCGGGACCCAACGACAAACAACGGGGAAGCAGAAACTCAACCACCAGCAAACAAAACCTTCGGTTGGGCCACGCCGGCTCCGTCGACTCCCATGACATCAGCCCCTGGGCCGGCGAATCAACCCGCTGCGTCACAGGCGAGCTCCAGGTAGGTTTCCGTTACTAGTGGGCCCCTAGCAGCTCTCCCCAGCGGTGGTTCGGTGGAGGAGGAGGTACCCTGCACCGCCAGATCTGTAGGCCACGGTACGCCTCGGCTGTCCCGCAGGCCCGGCTTGCGATGATGGGCTCGCCGTGCACGCTCGTAGCAGAGGGCGGAGCTGCCCAGATCTCATCGAAGAAACCGCCTGTTTAGCACCGGCGCCAGCAGAGGCTACTCGTAACGGCCACAGCGCCGGGGATGCAGTCGCGCAGCTCGAAGAGCTCCGGGGTGCCCACGCTATCCACGCCCAGTGTCGTCATCGCCCGAGCTCCACCCCCTGCAGCGCCACGGCAGACGTAACCACAACAACTCTCTTTTCTCGCTGGTCATGTCACTTCTCATCGTACGTGTGTGTGTGTGTGTGTGTGTGTGTGTGTGCGAGCTGGGCATAAGACAGATGCGTAGCCCCTCTTCTTCCTCTTCCTTGCCCGATCTTTCAATAATACCCGACCCCGGACGAATCGAGCCTACGACCCTGTGCTGCGCGACGAGAGTACCGCCTACAGGCGCACACGCGAGTCAATCAATCCTAATTAACACCTTTCATCTTGATACTTTTTCTCACTGCTACGCATTCGCACGCCCAGCGACCAAAGGAAGACTAAGCTCGAGCAGAGCGACGGCTCGTCGATCGGGCCACCCAACTGAGACAGTCGAGAGCCCAAGACGCACGCTAGCATCGACCCAGTCACCTGGGGCCTGTTTGCGTTCCCACAGCGCCGGCCTGTGCCTACATAACACGACCCGCGCCGCCCACCGTCCGCCGCTGCTTCCCTCTTTCCCGTGAAGCACGCACGCCCGCGCAACGGGCCGCCCTCCGCCATGCCTAAGAGTAAGTGCCGTCTCCTCCGCGACAGCTATCACCAGCAGCGATGGCGCCGGCTCCCGTGCGCGAGCCAAAGCGGCAGCATCTGCAAGAAAGAGCTCCGTCCGCTGACTTCGCTCGCCTAGACGCCAACCTCAGCCTCGCGGCCCTCGTGCTGCTCGCGGGCTCCCTCGTCATGCTCTTCTTCATCATCCTCGCCGGCGTCTCCGACTCGACGCCCCTCAACAAGACCTACTTCCTGCAGGCCGCGACCGGCGGCATCACCGGCGCGCGCGACGTCTCCCAGTGGACCTACTTCTACATCTGCGGCCTGGACAACCGGGACTGCGGCAGCGCCCGCGCCGCGCCCCCCTTCGGCTTCGCCTGGGACGCCAACGCCGCCAACGTGCCCCCCGAGCTGATCGGCAGCTTCGACGGCGGCACCACCTCGTCCAAGTTCTACTACCTGTGGCGCTTCGGCTGGGTCTTCCTCATCCTCACCCTCTTCTTCGAGACGCTCGCCTTTTTCGCGGGCTTCCTCGCCTGCTGTGGCCGCCTGGGCGCCGCCATCTCGTACTTTGTCGCGAGCTTCGCCCTGCTGTGCTTTTCCGTCGCCGTGTCCCTGACGACGTGCGTATCTCCCCTTGCTGCTGTGTCGTGTACATCGAAAAGCTGACTGGATCTCAGCGCCACCTTTGTCCTCGCTCGCAACCAGTTCCAAGACGTGGGCCGCGACGCCAAGATCGGCAGCTACGCCTTTGGCTTTCTCTGGGGCTCCTTCGTCGCCCTCCTCATCGCCGACATCCTCTTCCTCCTCGGCATGCGCAGCGGCAAGGACCGCTCTGGCGGCGGCGGCGGCGGCGGCGGCGGCGGCGGCCGACGCTTCTGGCGCCGCAACCGCAGTACCCGCAGCCGCTCCTATGACGGCCGCCGCGTCAAGGACGAGTACTCGTAAACGCGCCCCGCCTCTCCGCCGTGACCGTCGACAAGAACACACGACAAGCGCGCGGCTCTGGCCACACAGCCAGCACATCCATTTGCATTTCCGGGGTCAGAGGCGCGGTAATGGTGCGGGATATCGGACTTGATTAATGCTCGAAGCCTCCCCCCAACCCTGTAATAACGTCATGTTTTCTCTCTCATCACGATGCCAATGACTTGTGTACATACGAAAAGACAAGACACGGACGCTTTCACTCGTTTGGAAAACGGCTTGACAAGGTTTGAGATTATCAGCCTCGGGTTTTGGTTTTGGTGGAATCTGGATGGCGCGCCAGCACCATGGAAGCACAAAAGATGATGTTTGTAAGCACCACTACAATTAATCAATATTAATTCAGCGTCACATGTGTTATTGGAACCGTCAATGTGGCATGCAATCTCAAAGACAAGCTACCTAATCAAGTGCTGTGATGGTTTTGTATCACTTCGCTCTGTATGCGTACAGTCTCCCAATTCCTCGTGCATTCTCTCCACCCGCTGCTCTATCCCATGGGTATGTCAAAGAACGAAGAGCAAAAAGCCCAATTCCTCCCTTTCTCGCGCAAGGTAACGCCATGCCGTGCCTCGCCGACCGCAAGCGGCAGGCGACAGGACAACAAAGGCCCTCTCGTAGACGATGGAATGACACTGGAAAATCGCGTCCGCTCGATGGTCTGATGCTACAAAGGTGTGCCGAACAAATGCCAGCTCTGTCGGCTCATGACCGTGATAACGCCATCTTTCCTCCTGATTCACATGGCCTCCCCGCCACCAGTTCCTGTCGCCACAGAACAAGGTCGAGTCTCGTTCTTATTCCTCCATCATAACCCTTCCGGGGCCTTGTTGTGCAACGGGCTTCCAATGGGGCTGACCGAGTCCAGCGGCGCCGCGTGTAGAGCCGGTCGAGACGGACCATCCTTGCCCTGGCCCTCTTGTTTCAGCTTCAGGACCGAAGTGACCCATTCTGCCACCTCTGCGTCCTCGCTGCTCGAACCGCCCAGTTGTATCTTGCCGACCGCCTCGGCTACCTTGTCCGCCTCCTCGCCCTCCTCTGCCTCCTCCGCAATGGTCTGTGGCTTGGAGAACGACTTCAACCACGGATGCTGCAGGAGCATGGCGTACGTGGGCCGCTTCTTAGGGATCTTGTGCAGACAACCCCGAACAAAGTCCCTCGCCATCTCCGAGTATCCCTCCTTGGGCAGATCCGGAGGATCGCCTTCAACAATGGCCTGCGACCTCTGGCGTTAGACTTCTCGGGTGACTGACATGGGACAGGGGGGCTTGCAAACTCACATTCAGCTGACTGAAGATGGTGGATGACACCTCCGGAGGATACGGATAACGGCCCGTCGCGCACTCGATGATGGTTAGTCCCAGGCTCCAGATATCGCTTTGCACGCTATAAGACCCGTCCGCGTTGCCGGACTGCGCCATACCGCCGCCGGATATTCTCTCCGGTGCCATGTAGCTCTGGCACCCAATGTTGGTTTTGGCTATGCTGGCCACCAGGTTGCCGCTGACGCCAAAGTCGCAGATTTTGATCTGCCCTCTTGTGTTGGCGAGGATGTTCGTCGGCTTGACATCGCGGTGGATGATGTTGTGGTCGTCCTTCAGAGTCTTGAGCCCCATGACTGTCGAGTAGGTGATTTTGCGCAAGATGCTCTCGGGGATGCCCCCGTCGTACATCTTATCAATGGAGCCGCCATCCATGTACTCGATGCACATGTACACGGCGCCCTCTTGGAAGAAGGCGCCGTAAAAGTCGATAATGTATGGTGACACGCATTCGTGTAATATGACCAGCTCCTTGAGGATTGTCGTGAATTTGGCGTCATCCAGCTCCAGCCGAATCTCCTTCATGGCCATGACCTTGCCCGTTGTGCCGTCGCCTCGGCCCCCGCTTGCATCGTCTTCCGCCTTCGTGGGAGACGGGTCCGAATGCGTTTGTTTTAAGCCCCGGCCTGATAGGCCTTGGCCGAATCGCGGCGCGGCTGGCTTCGCATGCTTGACTTTATACACGGTGCCGTAGTTGCCTTTGCCAAGCTCGTCCAGCTTTTCCACCTCGTCGAGAGAGATGCTAAAGGTCTGTCCGTTGGCAAAGTTGACACCTGTACGCGTGATCGTGGCGGCTCCGTCGAACGTTATCCACCCCTTCTCCGCGTCGATATACTGCTTGTAGTCGTCCAGCTTCGAGCCATGCCCAGAGCCGTTAGTCTTCTGATCGCCAGGCTTTTCACCGGTGATATCTGACAGCTTGAACCCCCCGGGAGAGGGGGTGGTGCCACCGCCGCCCATGTCTGGAAGCTTCATCCCTATGCCACCCAGCTTGTTGGCTCTCCTCTGACTGAGCGAAGGCGTCGACAACGACGGCGCGGACTTGGGGTGCGGTCCCGGGCCGGGACGCTGCAACGCCGGGGGCATTCGAAGACCACCGGGGAAGCCATTAGATCCAGGTCCGGGGGGAACTGGCGCGGGTGAGGTGGGCGAACTGGTCGTGGGCGTCAGGCCCTTTTGCATCCGCTCTTGATGCAGCGCTCGCGCCCGCGCCATGACACTGTTGTCCATAGCCATGCCCCCAGCGAAAGGGGTCGACAGTTGGGCGGGATTTCGAGCTCTTCCCAAGACGCCCCGCGGCGTCGAATTCGGATTCATATTGTGAGGATCGGAAACTGATCGTAGGGACGGCATTCGCTTGTGATTTTCCAACGGGTTCTCGGTGTAGGATTCATAGGGCGTCCCAGCGTCAGAATCATCGTCAGCACCTGGAGATGCGGGATGCTGCAGGTCCCTGGGTTCGCACGTCTCGTCCGGCGTGGCCGGGATCGAGTCGGAGCCGCTCATGGCGGGCCACGGAATGGAGGCTGCTGCGCGGAGCTACGGTCCAGACCGGATGGAGGAACCGGTTCCTCGGAGACGGCAGCGTCCTAGACCATGCGACGCGGATGTGCCGATCGGTCGAGGGGAAAGACGGCGACGTCGCTGTGGAAAGCGAGCGGGGGAGCAAAGAGTTGCGTCGCGGGGGGTGGTTCGGATACGCCGCTGCTAATGTGTGGCTCGGTGCGGTACGGACCGGGCGCGGTAACTTTCTCGTATCGGGCGCAGGCTGGCAAATTGCGGAGCTGCGAGCTTATTAAACTTTGAGGCGGCAACCGTTGAATCTGCAACCGGACGCCGTTGGGCGAGAAGCGGCGCAGCTTGCGCTCTGGCGATGAGGAACAGCGACTTCGAGGGTCCAAGACAATGCGTGACGCTGGGGGACCGAGGCAATCTGTCCAGAGGAAAATTGTTAGCGGGGATGCGCGTCGTGGCCAGTGGTGGTGTTGTTGCGGGACGCCCGACATGGGCAGTCTCGAAGAGTTTACGGATAGTCCCCTCTGGACTCCTGGAGAGCCACGGTGGAGACCCGCCTTGTATCGAGCAAGCACAGACAAGACGAAAGCAGAAGTCGGCGGAAGATGCGAGATGGCAATGGCGTACTTCGAGGTCCACATGCAACGGAGTCGACTCACCCGTCAACAGGTTTCCAGGTTGGCGGCGCCGGCAAGCTTTCGATGGCTGCGGGGCAGGCAGAGGTGGCCGTGTGACGAGGTCGAGGGACGTTCGGTGAAGACGGCGGCCGCAGCCTATCGAGACTGGAGGCTATGTAGCAGTCGTCGTGCAAACCGAGAAGGGCTGCCTCGCGGTGGAAGTGGATGGCAGGCGGTGGTGGGAGATGGAGGTGATGAAAGTGTTGCGCCACGAACAGGTTGGGACGCGTATGGCTGAGGTGCACTGGACGCTGTACGTACAGTACATAGGTACCTGCAGGTGCAGAACCTTGGAAGCCCTGGCAAGCTGGCGAGGCCAAGAGCTAGGGGAGCTGCAGCCGCAGTTGAAGCCACCGAGATTTGCACTGGCCACATCGCTGGCCACTGGCGGCGCAGAGAGTCGCACCCTCCCGTCCGGAGCAGATGCGCCAGTAACGCTAGAAAAGTGGCCAGTCTGTGGTCCTGGCAATCTCGAAGCCTTGCTGCGAGGTGCTTCGATGCGATGTGGTGATGTCAGCAGCGCGCATCGTGATCCACGACCTCCGTACACGTCTTTTGCGGCCTGGACAGGGGTCAGAACCTGGCAAATGAAATTGGCTGTATTGATGTATTCTGACCATTTACGCGTCGGCCTTGAGCGCCGCGCGGGGAAGCTTGAAGATTGCTGGGATCGGCCTTGTGATGACGTTGGAGAGTTGGGGGGCGATGAGGACGGCATGCGATGTACGGCACCGCCCGCGACACTCCTGCCGGCTGGTGCTCCTCGTCCAATAAGCTGTTCGCGGTAGCTGTACAACTACAGCCTGTGTCCTGTGATTGCGGATGAAGACCCGGTAGGCCTTTTCAACGATGCCACTCCATCTCTCAGTAACCGTTCCGCGGCTGCAGCGCTTCATCCTGCCTACACCCGCAGTGGAGGGTAGGCAATATTTGTTCTCTTAATTTTCTTAAATCCGCCAATCATCTAAATCATCAAGTACTCGTACATTGCCAATTCCATCATGCCTCGAGTACAAGCAGTAAACACCCGGCCCGCCGGCTAGAACCTCGGCCAGCCATTCATCGGTTCCAACATGCACGGTATCGTCTGTTAAATACGCCCTGGCGGCTTGCTCCTCGCGCTCTTCGGGCGCCATCCTGGCACCGGTGCAGGCCCGAAGAATGGGCGCCATCCGGGGAAGCTGCGCGAAGAGGTCGTCCCGGGCTTGAGGCTCCGCTTCCCTGTAGGCGATGCCGCTGCTCCCTGGCCACGATGAACGTCTAGTTGTTCTCGGGCCCGCACAGTCTCCTGAGCGAGCAGCAGCAGGCGCACCTGCAGGGCAAACGCCTCGTCGGTCGGGCAATCCTTATTAGCAGTGACGGCACGCAGATGCTCCTCCATCCGAGGAGTCCACCGTACGGCGTCAATCTACGCAAAGTAAGACGAGATACTACCATCAGTCAGCGGGTTAGTCTTGCTCCATATATGTCAGAGCAGGCATATGGATAGGAATAAAACACCCAAGGGCAGCTCGTTACCGCTCGAGGAGAGGCAGTCCAGTCTCCATGCTCGCGACGTGGACCCGAAAAGGACATTGAAAGTCAGGGACAAAAGGCCCAATCATGTGTTCGCCGGGCGGCAGCGGCTTGTTCAGGCCAAGGTCGTAGACCATGGACATGGCCATCATCATCAGACGAGACAGCGTCTCGGCCTTGTTGAGGAAGTGGTCGGAGCCCCATGCCACATATATCAGCAGCCCGAGCAGCAGGTCGAGGCTCGACCGGTTCTAACGAGGGACTCCTGAGCCAGCATCTCCTTTAGCTCCCCCCCGCGCTCGACTCGGTGCTGTATTGAGGTAGACGATACGGCGATAATGGCGCGGAGGAAGAAAGGCCGCTCCTCGCGTAGCCGCGCGGTCGTCGGGCCAGGCGCCAGATGGACTAAAACACACACGACCGAAAGTCGACGAGATAGCTCTCGGTCTCGTCGGCCGATGGCTTATACGGGTGCGCGCCGGTGTTGACGGCGCGAGGTGTATATGTAGGCGCCGGTGAGCGTGATGAGGACGTCAACGGGGGCGAACCGACCGTCTATGTCGGCACCGCGCCGCTATTAATAGAGTGAGCGGTAGAGCTCGATAACGAACTTAGTGTTACTGCGGCACTAGGCAATAGCAGCTGCCCCTAGCTAGCTATATCCTACTAGTCAAGAACCCTACGCAGGGCCGCCAAGGAGTCGCCCGAGTTGCAGACGGACTACAAGAGGGAGACGATAGTATCGAGCTTGCCCTCGAGCTACGCCATCTGGGCAGTTGAGTCCTGGTTCATCTGGCCACTGCGCTTGCGCTTGCGAACCGAGTCGGCCGGCCGGCATTGTTTGTTCAAGCGATGGCATCTTCAAATTCCCATCGCTACCTGTTTCAAGCGAGCTTGGATCACCACCAACCGACCAGACTCACTCACCTTTCGCAGCCGTCGCCGTAGCAATGCAGACAGGCCTGGCCGTAGGGGGCCGATTGGCGCAGGGCCTCTCTCCCGTCCATGCCGGTTACATGTACGACGAGAATCGGTGAACTGGCGCCTTGGACTGCACGCTATCTGGCCTGGGGTGGAGGTTGCGGATTCCGTGTAAGGAGTCGGGACTTGAGACCTGTGCTCCGGCGGAATCCTGTCAGCCCGTCGTCATAAGAGCGGACTTTGATGGCCGAAATCCGACGTCAAAGTCACATTTGTTGGCCCTGGCCTTTTGGCCCTGTCAAATCAACGAGCTTCCATCCTTGGCGGTTGGCCTACTTCGTACTCCGTACGAAGTACGGTCCCCAGGATCCACACGGACCATTCCTTGTCCATGTGGGTACGTTCTCGGCCCCACTTGGACCGACTTTCGGGATTCCGGCTCCGACTCCGTGTAAGATGCCGGAGGGCTGCGAATCCATGTCCGCAGCAATCAGAGCCTCCATTACGGTGGAAATGAATGGACACTAGAGCGCTATGTATGGCCCAGGGCATTACCGCACCGGAAAGTGCATAATCGCGCCAAGTAGCAGTGAGGTGTGACAAAGCAAAGATTTGATGTCCGGCCAGCAGTTTAAAACCCGTCTACTCAACCCCCGGGCACATTGAATTGTCATGAGTCGTGACACTTGAGCAGCAGACTATGGCCGAGGAAGCGCCGCAAACGCTTCTAATGCCTATAGTACGGATTAGAGAGTAGGTAATATTCGCAAAATGCTATACACCTACTCGTATACGGGAAGGTGACTGCTCCGAGGCGACACAAGTGGTGGACCAATACTTACAAGTATCAGTCGATTTCTCGCACAAACGGCAGTTCCCCGATGCTGCAAACGACGGCTCGATATGGCACCCATCTCCTTCTCGAGGGTAGGCGACATGGCCGACTGTGGATGAGTTGGCATCCGATTTGCTGATCTCGGGGATATTCTGTCTTGGCAAAGTGGACAAGGTGGACTAGGCAGGGGCTGGGGCCGGGGCCAGGGTCGCGCCAGGAGCTGGATCCGATATAATATTAATACTGCAGCAACACGGCACATGCAGAACGCGAGTTGGCCAACCCTGGATCTCAGAGTGTTGAGACGGCAGTCAATCTCCGTGCAACGGCCGAGTCAATGACACGACTGGCCTCGACGCTTCATGTACGGAGTAACTTTCGGAATGATGCCAATTATAGCTGTTCTTCATCCTGAAGCTGCTGCATCGCTTTGGGCCAAGCATCCTCCTCCCCAGAGTCGGAGGCCTGCAAAGGAGGATCGTCAGTGCTCGAAACAACGACCCCCTCTCGGCGTTATACAGGCCCGTATGTTTCACGTTTCAATTACAACTAACTACAAAGTACTGAGTACACCGCTAAATCCGATGCATTCGTGCTGCATCCGTTGCCGTCTCCCCGCAATCGCTACGGCTGCTACAACGATATGATGGCAGCCGAGAATGCAAGCGCCTCCGTTCTCGAACCATGGCTCGGCTCGCCTCCAGCCACCATCAATTGCCCAACTGGCTCAATCGCTCAGCTGGACCTGCACGGAGGGTATCACCTCATCGGCCATGTTCCAGTTGTCATCATGCTGCTTGCCTGGTGACGGCCGGCACGGCTTGGCGCTGCGATTGATAAGTCGATAGCCGACGGCTCGCGGTGGAGTCATGATTCGCAGTTGCAGCTTACCCGCTTCGTGCAACCAACCCGACCAGCAGCCGTGGCCGTTTCGGGGACACATGGCGTCGTTGGTGCAGCTGGCGGCCAATGTGATCCGCGAGCCACGGACGCTAGACGTCAATCAGGGTGTTGGACGTTGGACGTTGGATGCTGGATGCCTCTGCCAGGCTCTGGCAGGCTAGCCCGACCAACAAGCCACGAGTCTGCCCCAGTGCCTTGGCCTGAAGTGGTGCGCGCATGGGCGCAACTGGCCCTCTGGTTGGCTGGGTTCGCCATCCTGCTTCAGGTGCTATCCAGCCGCGCTATCACGCAGTGACGCAGCCACACCGTCAGCTCAGTGGCCCTGGGCTGGGGTGTCGCGGCCTCCATGCCTCCCTCCGCCTGCAGGCCTGCAACGGGACGCGCTGCAGCTCCAGCCTCCAGCGCTCCAGCTGCTGCCTCACCACTGCCGGAGGCGTGCCTCGCTGCTTCGCCTCTTTTCGCCTCCCGGACCTTGCTGGTTTCGCAAACTCTCTCCTCCGCCAACAGGCCGTAAGAAAACTCCACCAGCCATGGCACCTCTGGGCCTCAACCGTGTCTCAACATGACGCCGTCGCCACCAGTGCAACACCGCCTGCGTCTCCCCTCCGCAGCGGGCCAGTCCTGAGATAAGGTACTCCCCTCCGGGCCTGCTCTCGTCCAGGCCTCCTCCCTGTGTCACCACCGACCGCGCTCACCAGTGTCACCACCCGCGATTCATCAAAACCACCGTGTCTTGGCGCTGCGCTGGCTGCTTTGCCTGCAACCTAACCTGCAGCTCGCGACGCACTGAGCCCGTCCGTTCGCACGCAATTCCCCCCAACCACCGCCCCGTTGGTCGATGCCGCTCGACTTACTTTTAAGGTTATTCCAGCGATAATCCTTCTTCTGACTCCGACCCGAGCGGCGATACTAAAAAGCGACCGCGGAACCGCCGACCCGTCTCCATCGAAGCCTTCTCGAACCCTCCCTTCTCTTCTTCTTCCTCTTCCTCTCCCTCTAGTCGCCTCTTCCCTCTCCATCCTCGCGAACAAGCGCCACAACATCTGTCCACGACCGCCTATTGATGGCTTCTGCGGGCGCCTTCCCGGGGCCGACTTCGTTTCGCCTGGCGAAGCTTGCCCAGGATGCCTACGACTACCCCATGAGGGTCTTTCAGGCCCCTCCTGAGGCTCACCCGTCCATCCCTCACCTATCCCTTCTCGTCTTCGAGGCGGTGTTGGAAGTCGTGTGCGTGAGTTTGCCAGGCTACATCATTGCCCGGCTGGGCCACTTCGATGCCGACAAGCAAAAGTTCCTGGCCAACCTCAACGTAATGCTCTTCACGCCATGCCTCAGTACGTCGCCCATCTGCCTGTCCCTTTCCCGTCTCCGGGAGTCGAGCTAATTGTGCCGCCCAACAGTCTTCACCAAGCTAGCCTCCCAACTCAACGCCGACAAGCTCTCCGATCTCGCCATCATCCCCGCCATCTTCGTCGTTCAGACCCTGGTCTCCTGGATAGTGTCCACGTTGGTCGCCAAGGTATTCAGGTTCAACCGTCGGGCCTCCAACTTTGTCACTGCCATGGGCGTCTTTGGAAACTCCAACTCCCTGCCCATCTCCCTTGTCCTGTCGCTGTCCCAGACCATCAAGGGACTCCACTGGGACAGGATCCCTGGCGACAACGACGATGAAGTCGGCGCCAGAGGCATTCTATATCTCCTCATCTTCCAGCAGCTTGGCCAGCTTGTCCGATGGAGTTGGGGATACCACGTGCTGCTGGCTCCCAAGGACAAGTACCCTGAGTATGAGCAGCAGATTGCTGAAGAGGGCCAATTCCGGTACGGAGAGGACCACGACGAAGACGAAGCGCAGGGACTCATCGACGGCCTCGACGGGGACACGGAAGACGACGAGGATCGTAGTGTGGACTCGCGCACCTACGTGCCCGCTGGCCGGACCCCAGTCGTGGGGACGTCGAGAGCATCCATGGCCGACTCTAGCGACGACGACGAGTTCGCCCCCAAGAAGCGGTTGTCGAATGGCCAGGCGGCGCTCAAGGGCGATCAGCCCGCCATCAACGGCAATGATTCCAACAACCTTGCCTTCCCCCGCATCGGCAGTGAGAACGGCGACGTGGCCAAGGCGGACGGAGCCTGGGCTCGCGCCAAGCTGTCGGTCGCTAAAAAGGCCGGTTCGCTCAGATTCCGAATCGCCAGGTCCCTCTGCCGCCTCTACCAGCGCCTACCCAGACCTCTCCAGCTGACTCTGTCATTCTTGGCGACGGTCGGCAGAAAGCTGGGCAACTTCGTTTGGGAGTTCATGAACCCTCCCCTGTGGGCCATGTTGATCGCTGTACTGGTTGCTTCGATTCCCGCACTGCAGACGCTGTTCTTCGAAGAGGGTTCATTCGTGAACAACAGTGTGACCAACGCCATCAAGTCTAGCGGCGGAGTCGCAGTGCCTCTGATCTTGGTTGTTCTCGGAGCCAACCTGGCGCGGAACACGATGGCACACAACGATGACCACGACCCCGAGGAGGACCAGATCGGCACGAAGCTTCTCGTCGCGTCGCTGCTGAGTCGCATGCTCCTGCCAACCATGATCATGGCGCCCATTCTGGCTGTGACGGCAAAGTATTTGCCCATCAGCATCCTCGACGATCCGATTTTCATTGTTGTTTGCTTCCTCCTCACCGGCGCACCCAGTGCGCTGCAACTGGCACAGATTTGCCAGATTAATAACGTGTACGAAAAGACCATGGGACGAATCCTCTTCCAGAGCTACGTGATATGGTAAGTTTTCGTGTTTCAATGTGTGAGAACAGACACTAACACACCTTAGGATTCTTCCATCCACCCTCGTTCTCGTCATGATGGCTCTCGAAGTGGTCGAGTGGGCCACGTAGCGGCCTCGTAAATCGCGGGCCCGCTGAAGCAATCGTTTGGTGAAACTGGTTGCAGGACATTCTGTTTTGTTAACTTTGCAAATGCTGGGCGTTTGAGTGGAAAGGGTCGGCGATTGCGCCGCTTTGGGGATATACATGATGGGTTCTGGTTCAGGTACATCGAGCGGGCCCTTCACATTGGGCGACCGCCATTGAGCGTCAGTTTGAGATTTCACCGACGGACTCGTCGCATGCTAAAGCAGGGCGTTTGACAGCTGTCCTTGCAAGCTGTAAACCAGTTTGTAAGATAGGACGGTTTGCGGCCGCAGCGCCTGAAGAATACGAGTGGATTCCGATTCTAATATTGCTCCGTGAACGACCCTCGAGACCTAGACCCAAACCTTGAGCATGGCATAAATGTACGTGAAAACAAGACTCATTACCTGCGAATTGGACGCCCCATTAATTTCCGCCGTTGGCCAGGTCCGAGTCGGAAACAAAAGCCCAATCCCTCACCGTCCCCTTCCAGTCGCTGATTCTCACGTCCTTGATGTCCACGATGATGACCCTCACTTCCTCCCCGGCGACGAAGTGGCTCGTGCGTCCGTCCTCGCCCGTGTTGCTCTGCTGGCGGAACAGCGGCTCGCCCTCCTCGAAGGTGTTGTTCTCGAGGTGCTTCTCGGTGAAGTACTTTTCCTGCTCCGAGCCGGTGGGCGCTAGCCTCGCGGCACCCCCTATGGTGGCGCTGATGCTGGACACGGCGGTGGAGTTGAGGTTGAGGAGGAGGGAGGCGAGGCTGGAGCGGTGCTCGGGGCCGGGGGAGCCGCCGGAGGGGCGGCGGCCGTGGGTGGGTGGCCGGTGGGAGACCCCTGATGACGTTAGCATGCTCGTATCTGGCTGGCGAATACTGCTGGCGACTGAAGGCTTACAGTCGTGGACCAGGAGGGAGACGTTGGAGTTGGCGACGATGTTGGTCGTCTTGCGCGAGGCGGGGTTCGTGGTCATGACGATGACGGGGCGGGACGAGTACGGCGAGGAGGGGAGGTAGGTGTAGTTCATGAGCGAGACATGGGGCACGTTGTCAGTGCACGTCGCCAGGTGAAGCTATCGCCGGCCATCATGTTAGTCCTGATCGACACGACGCGACGCAGGGGTGCAAACGTACGAATCGCGCGTTCTCGAGGCATTGGACCACCTCTGGCGGCAGCGTGCTGGTCACCTGCTTGTGCGTGTCGCCCTCGGAGGCCTCGTAGTTGAGCGGTATCTTGTCCATGGCGACGGTCGTGCTGTTGGCGGCGTGGAGCTCTCGCTTGAGTTTGACATGCCCGTCTGCCAGCGTCGTCGGATCTCACGCCATGCCAGCCCAAGCGTGGGGTTGCTGCTTAGTCACACCCGCGAACCCCGGACTTCTGACGTCGGCTTTGGCGCTGGGTCCTGGTGAAGCTGCGGCGGCTACATTCGGCTCCCCACGGACGGCATTGGCGTGTCGCTTGAACCGAACAACATCGACGAGCTGCTCCTCCCTCTCGAGCGAGCAAAAACTCTTCTTCATGGGCGCCTTGGACTGAGAGGACTCGTACCCTTCCAAAACCAGCCTCATTGGATCGCCAGCCATGCGTTCTCTCAGGGCCAACCGCCTCCCCTTGAGGCCGCTGCCTCGCTACGTCTCTACCACGGCCTCGTCCGCCGCGTCCAAGACGATGGCTCCCGCCCTCAGCTCGGTGCTCATCGCCAACCGCGGCGAGATCGCCATCCGGATCAACCGCACGGCGGAGCGCATGGGCATCCGCGCGACGACCGTGTACACCGACGTCGACGCCGGCTCGTGGCACGCCTCGTCGGGCTACCAGTCGCTGGGCCTCGGCCCGGCCAACGGCTACCTCGACGGCGACAAGATCATCGCGCTGGCCAAGAAGCACAACATCCAGGCGCTGCACCCGGGCTACGGCTTCCTGTCCGAGAATGCGCAGTTTGCGGAGCGCTGCGAGCGCGAGGGCATCGTCTTCGTGGGGCCGCCGGCCACGGCCATGGCCGACATGGGCAACAAGGCGCGCAGCAAGGAGATCATGACGGCGGCCAACGTGCCCTGCGTGCCGGGGTACCACGGGTCGGAGCAGGGCGAGCAGGAGCTGCTGCAGCACGCCAAGGACGTCACCTTCCCCGTGCTGCTCAAGAGCGTGCGCGGCGGCGGCGGCAAGGGCATGAGGATCGTGCTGACCGAGGACGAGTTCATGACGCAGCTCAAGAGCGCCAGAGCCGAGGCCAGGGCGTCGTTTGGCGAGGGTGGCGAGGTCATGCTCGTGGAAAAGTACATTGTGCGGCCGCGGCACGTCGAGGTCCAGGTCTTCGCCGACAAGCACGGCAACACGGTGGCCCTGGGCGAGCGAGACTGCAGCGTCCAGCGGCGGCACCAGAAGATCCTCGAGGAGTCGCCCGCGCCGGACCTCGACGAGGCGACGCGGCAGGACCTCTGGGCCAAGGCGCGCAAGGCGGCGTCTGCCGTGGGCTACGTCGGCGCCGGCACCGTCGAGTTCATCCTGGACAAGGACAGCGGCCGCTTCTACTTTATGGAGATGAACACGCGGCTGCAGGTCGAGCACCCCGTGACGGAGATGGTGACGGGCCTGGACCTCGTCGAGTGGCAGTTCCGCATCGCGGCGGGCGAGAGGCTGCCCCTGGACCAGGCGGCCGTCGAGGAGCAGATGAGCCGGCGCGGCGCGGCCATCGAGGCGCGGATCTACGCCGAGAACCCGGAGAAGGGCTTCATGCCCGACTCGGGCAAGCTGGTGCACGCCGTGCTGCCCGAGTCGGTGCAGGCCGACGAGGACGTGCGGCTGGACTGGGGCTTCGGCTCGGGCAGCACCGTGTCGGAGGCCTACGACGGCATGATCGCCAAGCTCATCGTGCGCGGCGACACGCGCGAGCGGGCCATCGCCAAGCTGGAGTCGGCCCTGCGCGCGTTCGAGATTGTCGGCGTCAGCACAAACGTCGAGTTCCTGAAGCGGCTGTGCCAGACGGCGGCCTTTGTCGAGGGCGACGTGGAGACGGGCTTCATCGACAAGTGGCGCGACGCGCTCTTCAAGCCGCGGCACATCAGCGACGAGGTCTTTGCGCAGGCCGCGCTCGGAGTGCTGAGCCTGCAGCTCAAGGACGAGCGGCCACACGGGCAGACGCTCGGCTTCGGCGACGCCAGCGCGAGCAGCGAGCGCAAGATGGCGTTCAAGGTGCTCGACGGCTACAGCGAGCAGGAGGGCGAGGTGGTCGAGGCGAGCGTCACGCAGACGGGGCACAACCGGTACAGCGTGTCCGTCGCGCGCAAGGGCGAGGCCGCGCCGCAGGTCTTCGCCGACGTGGTCAGCGAGCCGCGGGCCGAGGGCGCGGTGATGAAGCTGCAGACGTACTTCCCCGCGGAGCGCATCCTCTCGTCGGTGGTGCCGCAGCCGAGCGACAACGACACCAAGATCACCATCTTCCAGCACGGCGTCAAGACGGACCTGGCGCTGCTGCCGCCGTCGTGGTACGAGAAGGCGCTGGGGCTGAAGGAGGTGGCGGCGTCGGTGGTGGCGCCGATGCCGTGCAAGGTGTTGAAGAACGAGGTCGTGGAGGGTCAGGAGGTGAAGAAGGGCGCGCCCCTGGTGGTGTAAGTGCTCACGTTGTACGAATCACTATATTGTCGAGTTACTGACAGCGGTGGTGCAGCATCGAGTCGATGAAGATGGAGACGGTCATCCGCTCGCCGCAGGACGGCGTGGTCAAGAAGCTGGCCCACAAGGAGGGAGTACGTTGCCTTGACTTGCCCCTATTTACAAGTGTGCTGTATGCTAACAATCGCAGGACATCTGCAAGGCCGGGACGGTGCTGGTTCTGTTTGAGGAGGAGCCGGTCAAGGAGGAATCATAGCGGGCTCGAGCTGGCGTTGGGACACGGTCGTGTTTGTTCTAGATGTGAAGATGTAAAAGATGACAATACATTTAGAGTATCTGTTTGTTTGTTTGCTGTCTGCGTGAGATTCTGTTGTCTAGTTACTGTTCTAACATTCAATTCCGTAAAGCAGTTCCAACGCCACCTCATGCGCCCAATTCCCTATTTCTGTATCTATGACGGAACCGTGTTCCAGTCTCTTCTCAGTGAGACATGGCCCGTGTTACAGCGGCCATGCCATCTATCGTGATTTCATCTTGGTGTAGTCCTCTGGCAGGTGGCGGCCCATCTTGGACTTCTTGGCCGCCCGCCGGATCCGCGTCCACCACTCGGCCATGCGGTGCGGGAAGTTGGGTTCCGCGGGGGACACGTACGCGGTGAACTTGTTGAGCAAGTCCTAGACATGCCTCTGTCAGCACGAGTTGCAGCCATCGCCGGTACTGTCGACCTACCTCTTTGAGTGCCAGCGTGATGAAGCCCAAGACAAAGGCCACCCAGGCCAGCGTCCCCCTCGTGTTGAGGAACTGGTTCCCGCCGCGAAACTCGACCGTCCCCGTGCATCGCCCCGTCTTGGGATTCGGGAAGATGTTCTGGAAGTTCCACAGCACGTAGCGGTTGCCCTGCATGTAAAAGTACAGCTCCATCTCGCTCGGCGCCGCCCTGATGTCCGCGGCCACCTGCTGCAGCGCCGCCGTGGTCCTCGCGCCGCCGCCCCAGCGCAGCAGCGCCTCCCGCAGCCCGGACTCGGCGCTCTGGGCGTTGGGCCGGCAGTACTGGTTCTCGCGGCGCGCCAGGGGCAGCATGGCGCTCACAAAGTCCTCGTAGGCGACGGTCGCGAAGGCGATCTTCTTGAGCGACTTGAGGCTGAACCTGTTGCGCAGGCTCACCGGCGTGACGTGCACGTGGCCGCCGCACGAGAGGTCGCGCTGCGGGTTGAAGTGCACGCGCATGGCCTCCCAGAAGTCGGACATGGTGCGGCTCACGGGCTGCGTGGTGTCGAGCCGCGGGGAGACGACCTCCATGCAGACGAAGGGCCGCGGCCGCTTGAGCGAGCCGTCGCGCGTGACGAACCACTTGCCGCCGTAGTACTCCGGGTGCTTGCTGTACCGCGAGCAGTCGTCGTAGGCGGCCGGGATGCCGCGGTTCTGGAGCTTCTGCGCGAGCTGGCGGTACCAGTCGACGTTGGAGAAGCTCTCGCCGCCGCCGTACGGCTTGGCGATGGTCTCGATCTCGACGCCGAAGTTGTAGTGTCTGACCATGGGGGCGAGCAGGGTGAAGCGGCGGATACCGTCAGAGTCTCGGCGGCGCATCTGGAGGCGGTGGTGGTGACTTATTCTCTGCATCGGCCATGTATAAGCCAGGACACCACGACCAGGGATCTCAGCAAAGGAACATGCAGGGCGGCCATCCGCGCGCCACCACCTTGGCTGCCCGTCGACAACGAGCAAATCAGCCTCGAATCCCAACTCCGAGGCGAGAGCCCGTCTCACCTATACCAGCCCTGCCGCTGTGCTGGCTCCGTCGCCCGCCTGTGGCGTGGTCACTGGTCACACGGGAGGGCTGGCATTTGGGCCGCCACGGTCCCAGGGCCAGCACCGCCCAGACTCTGAAACGCACATCATGGCCATGATCCAGCAAATCGGGACGTGGTGGAACACAATTGGCGGTGACGCATAGCAAAAACGCGGTGGCAGGGCGACTGTTGCTGCCCAATATATGCAGCCGAGATCCACTCGCCTCTTACACGGCCCTCTGCAGACACAGCTCTCTGCTGCTCTTCCTCTGTCGTTCCCACGCCAGACTCTTTGCCTGCTCCTCTTTCCGGTCAACAAATCACTCGCCTCAGCTCACAGAGAGAGAGGGTCCCCCATTTCCCCGCGGAATCGGATGTGCGGCGCTTCCTGTCTCCGCGTGCTGCTGCTCGTCGTGCTCCAGATGGCCGCGCCCGCCACCACCAGGAAGCCGGGCGACGGCCTCCGGCCAACCACGTACTATTTCGCCTACGGCAGCAATCTCCACATCAAGCAGATGAAGAGGCGCTGCCCCAACAGCAGGTACATTGGCCGCGCGCGGCTGGCCGACTACCGCTGGCAGATCAACGAGCGCGGCTACGCCAACGTCGTCGCCGCCGAGGGCCGGTGGGTGGACGGGCTCGTCTACGAGATTGACGAAAAGGACGAGGCCAAGCTGGACGTCAACGAGGGCGTGGCCAAGAATGCCTATGAGAAGCGGTACATGGCCGTTCTCCTCCACCGCGCGCACGGCGCCCTGTACCGCCGGCCCGTGTCGTGGATCGTCAGCAAGGGAGGTCCCGCGGCCGTCTGTCGCCAGATCAAGGACTCGGAGCGAAGCGCGGCAGGGCCCAGCCCGCACCGGGAGAACAACGTGCTGGTCTACATCAGCTTCAACCACGTCCAGGACAGCGCCCCCAAGGCCGAGTACGTCAACCGCCTCAACCTCGGCATCGCAGACGCCAGGGCCCTGGGCATCGAGGAGGACTACATACGCAACTGCATCCGCCCCCTGATCCCGGAGCCCCCGGATGGCCACCAGGAGAGTTCATCCGGGGAAGCAAAGGGGAGAGCAGCAGCAGCAGCGCGTGGCGTGAAACGGAGCTCTCCTCCCAGGACCGGTGAGCGCTCTCCAGCCCGGAAAGGTCAAGTCCTGAGCCGTCCTGACGAACAGACTCCCCATCGAGCGCTGGCACGCACGATGCGTAGTGCCAGCAGTGGGGATATCCGGGCGAGAGGCCAGGCTTCTGGAGTGCGACCGCCACCCGTGCCCCCGAGGCCAGTCCGGAGGTTCCATGACGTCCCCATCATCACAGTCGAGGAGCATGTATCTATCAGCGGATGGGAGTGGAGATCAGCAGTATGAGAGCGAGATGAGGGTCAGGACAACATATGAGGGTGATGCACCGGATACACGTATCTTAGAGCAATCATTCTGTACGAGTAGTGGCATCCTCGATCGGGTAAGGCACCCTTGCTGCTATTGGCCCGCACCCCTTGCTATGCCTCTCCTTTGCTTAGCGCTTATATATAGGCCGATATTGTTTCTCCTTGTCCACTTTATATACTCAACTTTACCTCTCCTTCTCTTCTACTCCCTCTGTTCAACTCCTTTAGCTATCCTACTGTAACGGTTTGTTGGGAGAGAACGAACACACCAAAGGCCGAGAGCATTGGATACCGTAGAGGTCGATAGAAAGGGTGACACTGCCCAAGCCGCCAGTCACATAATATACAAGACAAGATGACGGGAGAGGCAACGAAAGCCATCTCTAGAAGTGGGAGGAAAACCAGAGTTCCATTGTGAAGGCTATGGACAACAAAGTGTAGTAGGCACCTCGACCAGACCGCCCAAGATCATGAAAAACGTCAAAAGATATGAAGAAAGCCATGGGGACTATCTGATCTTGCGTTTAAGATGCCCCTTTTATGTCCCCTTTTATGTCCGTCAGTCCCCCCTGGCGTTCCTCTACTTATGATTTTCGTTTTTTCTTGTTCCGCGGTCTGCACCAACACCCACCACTATTAGCAACCCCGCACTCTATACAAAATACTTTATTTGCAGCGATTTCCACACTCCAAGTCATCTCACCACAGGTTCAGATCTGCCCTGCTTCATTCCTCTTCAATCCCCACGCCTTGATTGCCAAAGAGCACAGCAACATGATTGACGACGATTCCAAATATTTTTCTTTGAGCGGCGACATCCCTGTCGGTGGGCCAACCACCTGGCACGTTATTGATTGGGACCAGAGGCGGGTGGTTTCGGTAACTATGGACGGGGAACAGGACGACGAGAGTTTTGCCATTGAGCATTTCAGCCGCTATAGCAGCCAACTATCTCCCGACATTTGCAGAATCTATGTATCGCATACTGGCGAGATCATCTCGACGTATACCGATTCGAAAAACGATCAGACCTGCTGCGTGCACTATCCATTCCTTCACGAAACTGTTGTCCCGGAAGGGATTCAGACAGTGCGGCGGGACGAACTTGAAGGAACTCGAGAGGCTTGGCCCTGACGCGGACCTTGTCGCATACCCTCCATGCCGGGGGGGATCTGCTAAAAAGGTGAAGCCTCGGTCCCGGTCTTGGATTATCTCGTCCTGTGATTAAGCTGACCCTTGGGCAGGTCGTATTTAAATACTACTTCTTGTGGCAGTATGCACAAATGTCCTGGAAGGAGATGAACATGTGGATGCGTCTGCCCCGGCGCCCAAATATCGTTCCGTTTGACCGGATTGTCGTTGACGAGCTCGAGGGTCGCGTGGTCGGATTCACCAACGGCTACGTGCCTGGCGGCAGTCTAGAGGAGAACAAGTCGCGCGTTTTCAGACTGGAGTGGCTGCAGCAGCTCATAAAGGTCGTAGATGACTTGAACCTCCGATACGGAATCGCGCACGAAGACATCGCCCCGCGAAACCTCCTGGTTGACGAGTCGACAGACTCTGTCATGCTCTTTGACTTTAACTTTGCGGCCCGCATCAATCGCCCTTCACCTGGGGAGGGTGAGAGTTACCTCGAGGACCGGAACGATGTCAAGGGCGTTATATTCACCACCTACGAGATTATTACCCGAGACAATAGTCTCCGGAGTATGCCTCACGAAGAGCAGAACCTCGACGACCTTGGACTAGAGTGGGTGAAGCATCCAGGGGTGAAGCTAGACCATCCAGTTGCATCATATCAGCTCATGTTGCAAAAATGGCAGGAGCGAAGGGCAGGAGACTATGCCGTCCATCAAGGCGACGTTCTAGAGGCTATTGACTGGCCTTCCAGGCCCAATCCACCGCAGAAGACTATTTCTCTGAAGGATGCACATGGGCAGCCGTTCAACTTCACCGTGGAGAACTTGGATGAGAGGCGGCAGGATGTGCGGGATAGGGGTGATAAGGTCCTAAACTGGGAACGGCCGCCGCAGAGACTTTTAGATAAAGGGACTCGGGTGCTCTCCACCGGTGAAGTAATCAACTGCTAAAAATTAACTGCTATTGCTGAATTATATTTAATAAATCGACGGCCAGGGGGCTCGCTGGCATGTCTTGGCAGCTTCTCCAGCCCCGGGCTAAAATGTAGTACAGCGCATACCTAATGCTGCAGTAGCTGCTCCTCCTAGGAAGCACTTAGCAGTCTACTTTGCAGTCCTCCTCTTCCATGCTCGGAACTGAAGCATTAGGGGAGTCTCGCTGTTGGAAAATTTGTGGACATTTGGATTTACAAATAGTAGTATATGTTTGCTTAGTGTAGAGAGGTTTAAAATAGCTGAGAATAAGCTTAAGAGCTTAAGCGTTATAAACAATTTGTTAAGGGGGAACGAACACACCAAAGGCCGAGTGCAACGGGCGTTGTGTAAGTCGTAGAGGCTGTGCCCGTCAAGGCAGGTCTTATCACATCATGTAAGTCAAAGGCAAAAGACAACGAGAGGCAACCACGGCCATCTCAAAAAGGTAGGAGGAAAACCAGTGTCTCCATTGTAAGACTATGAAAAGCTCAGAAACATAATGATGAACATGAGGGACCATCTGATCTTAGGGATCTAGATGCTTCTTTTATGTCTATGGAATGTCAGACCCCCTGGCCTATGGGCGTCTATCCTAGAGGTGTTAAGAAACGGACTCTTATGCACTGTTTCTAAGATAGAAGGCAAACGAAGCGCCTAAGGCTAGTAGGACTAAGGAACCGAGTAGCTAGTTATGCGGACGGCCCTAGCTAGGTTGCGTCTCAGGCTGATAGCCACGCTTAGCGACCCCGGCGAGGTACTGTGTACCTCTGAGCCGCCAACTGCCCCTTACTGTCGAGCCCGGTGGGCTCAACAGCGCTTTCTAGACTTAGGCTGTAAGTGCTCAGCGGGTGCGCTCTGGAAGAACCTGTTCCTCCCCTCTGAGCTCCCTCACTAACGTCGCCAGCCGCTCCAGTACAGTGGACGCGAGACACCCGGATTGTCACCTCCTCCTCCCTGGTGGCGGCTGTACAAAGGACCCTGGGCAACGACATCAGAGTTTGGAGAGAGGTGGAGAGGGAAGGGTCTTACTCCTCGGTGTTGCGGTCCGCGGGAACGGATCGCGAGCGGAGCCATTTGGACTGCTCGAGTTGTCTGTCAACCACTTCATCAGCGTCGGCTTCTGAGGAACATCTCCATCGCCAGAATAGACCAAAACATTGGGCCGATAGATAGCCTTCAACGGCGCCTTCTTGCCCACCTCGACCCTCTCGACGAAGAGCCCTGGGGCCACGTCGAACAGATAGGTGACTTTGCGCCGGGCCGGTGAAGTTGGACCGGTTCCGCTGAGGTCTAGGACCAGGCCGCCGCTTGCGAGGTTGATGCACTCGTACACCTCGAGCCGTGAACTGGCGTTTCGAGCCGGCCACTTCAGGGAATAGATGTTGGACGCAAGATGGAGCCTGTGGGCAAAGTCCGCCGCCGGCTCGACAATGGTTCTGCGAAGCGAGCCCTGGAGCTCGGCAACCGGCGCTTTCGGGACGACAATGGAGAGGAGAGCGGCGAGGTCGTCAGAGACCACGTTGATGTAAGCCGTCCTTCGTGCTTTGAACAATGGTTGGTTCGTCAAGGCGTTGAGCGTTTCGCTCCTCCATTCGCGACAATGGGCGGCATCTTTGTAGCTGAATTAGACTCGTTTTTGACCCAACAGGTAATTCAATTCCTTACCTCTTGGCAGCTTGGACATTGTATTCTCGAGCTCGTCGATCCACATGAGCGTAGCATCGTCGTCGGAGCCATCGAGTGGGCAGTAGAAAGACTTGGCATAGAAGGCGAGCCACAGATAGTACATGATGACCGCGATAACGTGGTGCTCGTCAGACTGATGTGCACTCAAGCAGCGCTTCGCCGGCTCCCGTATGAGTGACGCGAACCTTGACGCCTGTGCTCCAGCCGGCCGGCTGCGCAAGCGACCAGACTCCACGTCGTCCAGGACTGGGGGCAGTCGGTTTTCAACCCATCGCTGCACATTTCCACACAGCTTTTTGTAAGCCTCCTGGGCCTCCGACTCGGTGATGTCTTTGCGTCGCGGTTGCAGGCGAAATATCTGGTCTTTGGCCTCCTGCAGCTGCTTCGTCTTCGCCTTGGATTGATTGCGAGCCTCGATGAGTTGGCTCTGCGTGTCTGACAGCTCCTTCTTGAGCGACTCCAGCTTCTTCAACAGATTCTTGTTCTCCATCTCTTGAGACTCGAGTTCTTCTTGTCGGGAGTCGAGCACATGCTCGGTGAACCGTCGCAGTCGCACTTCGTCGGCCAATTTCGCTTCAAGCGCTGGCTGCTGTGATGCTGTCTGGTCGATCTTTGATTCGTTCTGTGCCATCGATTCCTTTTCGGCGTACTCTTCTTTATTTGGCTGAGAGTTGCCAGTGTCGGGCTCCATGACGGGCAAGAGGGCCTGTTACTCTTGAGTGGGTATGGATCGCGCTTCCACAACCTCTGTGGCTTTCGACAGCCACTACTGAAAAGTAAATAAGCAGGCGCATGGAAAATAGTCAAATGATCATGCCCGCCAAGTAACTGTACCACCGCCCGCGGTCTTGGTTGCCAGTGAGACGTGCATCCATGTTTCGCTTGGGCTTCAGAAGTATCGTGGCATGTCCGCCTGATGTCCGTCACCCGAGCCGTGGTTGCAGCCCTATTCGCAGACGCATTCGGGCAGCTAGGTTTCGAGGCGTCCATTCGTTGCGGTTTGATGAACTCGGCACGGCGGCCAGTCCAGGACTGTTGCAGGCTTGCAGTCAAGCGTTGGCGCTGCGATAGGTTGGGCGCTGACCACATGGATGCTGACTGGGTTGCAATATGCATGCAGGCTGCTCGGTGCCAGGGGTCGTGATACGAGGACAACCCTTGTCGCGTTCCACAGCATTGAGAGGCAACGAACAAACGTACGGCATTTGATGGAAGGATGGGCCAACAACGAAGCCAAATGCGTGTTCTGCAACAGTCACTGGTGTGCTGGCTGGCGGGGCCGGACATGGAAATTTGAGCCATCATGCCGCCATTAGGTACCAAAGCCAGATGCTGCGTGAATCCACAGTGCACATAGTCGCACTGGCCAAGACCCGGTTATGCCGTTTGATGATTGATGCTTGAAAGAGTAGCGGGCACGTCTTCTTGCGAATATTCTCATGCCTGATCTGGTGCTGTGACGGGACAACTGCGGCTTCTGTCAATCAGCCGTGAGGATGGACGACAGGAGAATTATCGTCTCCATAGACTTTGGGACGACGTACTCCGGCGTCGCGTGGGCAGAGACGACTCGGGTAAGCCAGTATCCGCGCCATCCACGCCCGTGATACCCAGCTAAAGCGCCGTAGCCCGATGTCCAGCATGTGATCTCGAACTGGCCGTCGGTGAACTCGTTCACGAGCAGCCCCAAGGTCCCAACTGAGCTACGCAAGGTGGCTTCAGGTTGGCAGTGGGGCTTTCAGATCCCCGAGTCTGCTAAGCGATACCGATTCTTTAAACTGTTAGCCCATGGGAACCGCCCGTTAGAACTGGAAGTAACTCATTGAACGCTGCAGAAAGCTAGACGAGCCCGAAAAGGCAAACAGAGACAGCGAGTCGCCGCAAGAGCTCACCAAGATATACTTATCATGTCTCCATACACACTTCATCAGCGTGCTGGAGAAGCGGCTATCGCCAAGTGTCGTACACTCGACGCCCATGGACTTTGTCGTTACGGTTCCGGCAATCTGGTCCAATGCGGCGAAGCAAGCCACCGAGCGAGCCGCTGCCATGGCGGGCTTTTGCGGAAGCCAGAGGATTCAGCTTATATCGGAACCAGTGCGTGATTTCTCTTGATGGAGCGAGCAGCATCGCTAACACGGCCTAGGAAGCGGCCGCATTGTACACCCTGAAGCATCTCAGTCCATCAGTTCTGCAGCTCGGTCGAAAGTTTGTGGTGTGCGACGCTGGTGGCGGGACCGTGGACCTCATCTCGTATGAGGTTACCCGAGTAGACAAGCTTGAGGTCAAGGAGGTGACCGAGGGCACAGGGGGGAAGTGCGGGTCGTCGATGCTCAACAAGAGATTCCGGCGGTTCCTGAAGCAGACGCACGGCGACAAACATTGGACGGATGAGCGCTTAGTCCTCGCACTGAACGAGTTTGAGTCGGTACGTGAGGTCATCTCTCCATGATGTGTCTCCCACATGGTCCTGACGTGATGTAGTTCAAGAAGGACTTCTCGCCAAAGGGCGAGCCATTAACGGTAAGGGTCGACGAAAGTCTCGGTCTAAGGCGTAACCGCTTTACAATCTCGCAAGAAGAAATGACGGCGCGAATCTTCGACCCGATTATGAAAGATGTCGTTTGTCTCGTTCGAGAGCAAATAACCATGGCGGGTGATGACGTCGCAGCAGTCGTACTCGTCGGTGGCTTCGGGCAGAGTAGGCATCTCAAGTCCCAGGTTCGAGACGCCGTACCTGCTGGCATCAAAGTGCTGCAGCCTGAAAATGGTTGGATTGCCGTTGTTAAAGGAGCCGCTATCCACGGACTCGGCCAGTATCAACCGAACCTGGCGGAGGTTGAGGTTGCATCCCGAGTTGCGAGGCGATCCTTTGGCACTTGCCTCCTCGCAAAGTATGACATGATGAGGCATGATCCACGAGAAGCGTGAGTGGCGGCCGTTTGGACGTCTCAATCGACCCGCTGACACTCGTCTACAGGTTCTGGTCCGAGAAGGAAGAAGAGATGGTTGTTGCGGAAATGTGTTGGTTCATCCAAAAGGTACGGCCGCATAGATGAGGTCCAACATGGTAAAAGCTGACACAAGCAAGGGCCAATCCTATCCGGAGGACAAGCCGTCCACCATCGAGTACCAGTGCGATATTCCCGTTGGCATGGGCCATGTGCCACAAACAGAGATCGAGATTTTCAGCAACAACGATGAAGGTACGGCTCCTGTCCATGTCAATACTAGGACCAGGTGCGTGGCGACCTTGTCGCTTGACCTGGACAAGATCCCAAAGTCCGCAAAACTGGCCGCTGGAAAGACGAGGATGGGATGGCACCGGTACTACTGTCTGAGCGGCGTCATCGAAGCTAGTTACGGATCAGCCATGATAACGTATACCGTCAAACTCGGAGGTGAGTCTAGCCAGGAACAGACGATCCTATTCGAGCCTGCCGTCTAACTCGGGACAGGTGTAACGCACGATGCCATTACCGTGCGATATGAAGATTAGGGTGCGGAGGCTGAGAGAGAGCATACGCGCGACAGTCGATCAGCGGCGTCGGAAGTGGTGCAATGATAGCTCCGAGGTTTCGGAATTCAACGACAGAAATAAACATGGCCTGCCTGGAGCGGGCCGTATGGTCATCATCATCATCATCATCATATGTAGCGTACGGAGTAGAGAGTCCAGTCCATCGTGTCTTGTCTTGGACGACTTGCCTCAATCAACGCCATGTCGATCACGTGATGTCGCGTTGCCCCTCCATCGTGGCATCGCCTGTCGCGTCACCTTCCAAAGCCGCCGACTCTCCAGCGCCATCGAACTTCGTCCGAGCCAGCCGACAATGCCAGATGGACCATGGCTGAGGTCTCCCATGGCAAGACAGCTCCGCCAGGCCTCGCTGGTGCGGCGGCTCGCTCGGCCAACGGCCCGCCGCCGTCTACGCTGGCCGCCCAGCTCGTCGAGAACATCTCGACGTCGACAAAATCCTCCCGATCGGACGAAAACAGCGAGCTCAAGGGGCTGCTGGCAGTCATCCAGCGCGTAAAGGACGATCCCACGCTCCTCAAATCACAAAGCGATCGGATCGAGCACAACCACATGCTCGTTTACGTATACTGCCGCGTTTTTTTGGAAGGCATCAAGCTGGACAATCCATTCGTCGACCGGACGCACGTCCGTACAGAGCTGCTCAAGGCGATCGACTTTTTGACATTTACAGTCAAAGAAACGCCGACTGTGCTCATATTCGTCAACGAGGGCCAGGGACTCCTGTACCGGGGACAAGAGCCGCTGTGGATCTGGCTGCTTCCACAGCTCCTCCGTATACTTGGTCATGCCGAATGTGTCGAGCTGGAGAGGTCAATTGAAGGATTCCTGCAGTATCTCTTGCTTGTTGCCTCTGGGATAGGTGCGCTGTGGAGCCTGACGTCTTCGCTGAGTGTCTACTTGCGAGCATGTTTGACAGGTACGGCCTCCGAATTCCGTCTAGGTCATCGCTAACGTTCCCTAGGTATCCTAGAGCACCTCCAAGATCCATCGTTGACGCCCTCGAACGCAAGGGCTCCCACTTCGCTTCAGCTCCCACCGTTGCTTGCACTTGATCAGATACTGGGAAGGACCCGACGACTCGGCAGTCAACGAGCCTCATATGTCATCGGCTCCATACCTCAGGCCCTCCGCCAGGCCTCTAGTTTGGCAAGAGTCCTTGCGTATCCACTGGTGTCCCAAGACTCCTCCTTTTCCTGCATCGCGGCGCTATCGCAGAATGGACCCTGGCTTATGGATACGTGGCTCGATCTCAGATACGCACAGAAGAGATGGGACGCGAGCATTCAGAGTTCGCCGATACCACTGATCGAGACAGCGCTGGGCGTTGCGAAATGCCCCGTTGTCGATGCCGACTTGGCCTCGTCGCTCAATAGCAAGGCAAATGCCCTCCTCGTTCTTCTGTGCAGCGAGATGATCTCATCCCCCAACGAGCTGGTGCGGCTGGACGCGGAAGGCGAACAATCTAGGTTGACCTACTGCAAAGCCCTCGTCGCGATATCGGAGGCCTCAATCCAGTCCTATGCGATTGGCAGGCTAGCCGCATCAAGGCTCGTCCAAGAGCTGACGTTGCTGTCTTCTCAGTTCACGGCAATTGGGGAAGACTCCGACGTTTGGGTAAGATGGCTTTCTGGTCGCCAAGCGTTTGTATCAAGATACTAATGGATACTAGAGGTGCACTAGATTGCTTCGACAGGCCATATACTTGCCGCCTCAAGAAGCGCTGGACGAATGCACACACCCTTCCAAATATGAGCACAAGGAGATCCGCGAATGCGTGCAAGGGCTGCACCTCTCCCATGAGCAACCTGCCCAGACCACAGATGGCGCCAAAAGGAGGAAGCTGTCAGCTCAAGAAACGGAACTACAGCCTTTATTGATACAAGCTCTATACGAAACACTGCAGATCGAATTGCCCAGCGACGACGACGTCGTGCTATTTGAGCAACTATTCCTGTAAGTCTTCGGCACGTCATAATCCGTTGGCTAGGCCCTGACAACGTAGCAGTGCAGGCTTCGAAAAGAGTGCAGAGGAAAACCAATGTCTTGCCGTGGACTTGCTCGCCAGGATTTCCTGTGTGGCAGACGGCTTCACTCAGCCGACGGGGCTGCCCGACTCACCAGTCGGTATTCGAAGCTTTCGATGTTCAATTTGCGAGGGAAGCGGTAGAATTGGTCGCTCAGTGCCGTCACATGCAGCAAAAAGCGAAGCACAATCGATTTTCACCAAGTTGCTGCAATCGCCAACATTCCTCGAGTCCAGGCGTCCCAGGATTGTTGCTATGATCGCGCTGAGGAGGATGGTGCAGCACTGCGACGACTCTAGCTTCCTAAATCTCAAGGACTCTGGCTTTGGGAAATGGTGCCTCCAGTCGCTCAACAGCTCCGTACGAGAGCTCCGAGTCGCAGCCGGAAGGACTTTGGCCACGTTCGTGCCGAGAACGCCGACGCCCGCATTTGGCGAGGATTTGATTCGCCGCAATCGCATATACTCCATCACCGTGCTTAAGGAGACATCGGAGAATGATCAGCCCCATCTGGTAGAAACCCGCATAATGGCCTGGGGGCAGCTAGGCCGGGTCGTAACCGAAGACGAGCTCAACCTGGTCATGATTAAGCTTCTCGAGTACTTGGGCAGCAGCAATAGCATCGTGTCGGCTTTTGCGTTCAACGAACTCCTAAGTCTCGCGGAATCCCGCTCCACCACCCCCCGGCGTCTTTTCGAACCTTTTTGGAAGAGTCTGGCGTATATGACAACCAAGGACATGGTCCATCGTCCTCAGCAAAGCCGGGCGATTGCAGAATTGCTTCAAATCCCCGTCAACGACCTCCTTTTGCTCATACAAACACACGCCCTTCCATGGCTGGTACTGGATAAACGACAAGATGTCATCCAGAAGATTGCGGAAGCGCGCCAAGAAAAGGAGCTCTGGCAGCCTCTGATGGATGGGACAAATCTTGCTGCTACTCTGGCGCTTCTGTTGGTGCAAGATCCAGAAAACATGGAAGGCTTTGCAAAGTCTCGTCTGAACGAAATATCGCCACACTTTCACTCTCTCACGCTACTAGACCTCTTTCAGTCGGAACCAGTATTCATTGCCATGGAGCTTTTGAAGTCAGCGGCGTGTGCTGATGCGGCTCGACGGCAAGTGGTAAGTAAAAACTACCTAAGTAATGTCTCAGCAAGCGTGCTCTAACAAGAAACAGGTCCATAAAGCCTTGCACCTAATGGCAACCACTATCCTCACTGCCAACAATGACACGAAGCAAAAGAAGAGCAACGTCATCGGTCGCTTCATTCAGTCTCATCTCCTCGGGCTCGTAGCACGATTGGCTGATGTTATCAACGACTCTGTGTCGACACATCCAATTTTGGAACAACGAAACTGCATCCGAACACTCGAAGAAATGATCAAAGTTTGCAAGACGTACGCGAGAATTGCGAGACCACAGGTATGTTGACCGGCGAGGTTCATCCTTGATCCATCTTCCTAGCTCCCCATCGTGTTTTCAATTCAGCTGGCCCTGTGGTTAACTGTTTCATAGATATCAGCGTGCTTGCTATCAGCCATTTCCCAGGAAGCTCTGCGTGAAGCAAGCTTCTCATGCTGGGTGGCTATGCTTACTCATTTCGATGAAGAGGACGTCGGGGCGCTCATCGAAACAACTTTCTTCATCGTCAGCCGCTACTGGTCGGCGTTCAACAAAGCCACAGCAGTAGCTGTAAAGGAGATGCTGAGCTTTCTAGTTGAGGAGCACTGGGACACTGTCATGGCGTACATCAGCAAGCTTCCTTCCTTGTCACACATCGCCGACTTGAGCGATGTCGATTCAATGTTATCGGAAAAGCGTCCCGTGCTAGCGACGGACAAGGCATTGGATGTTTTTGTGGAGAGAGCAGGCCACGACAACTCCGGTGTCGTCCACCAAGCATTGACCGAGCTGGTGCCATATCTGCGGGACAACCAGAGCGCCCTCTATACATCTGCTGTGAGCCAGCGGCCGGACAGTGCAATCACCAACATTCTCAGAGCACTCCTTGATTGTGCCTGCAAATACAACGGCGTTCAGATGGATATAGCCCGGCTCTGTGTCGAATGCCTTGGGCTCATCGGCTGCTTGGACTCCAACCAGATCGAGACCGTCCGAGCGCAACGTTCAATCGTCGTCCTAGACAACTTTGCGGCATCCGAGGAAACGACTGACTTTGGGCTGTTCCTCCTGCAAGAGGTACTGGTTCCGTCATTTCTGTCTGCCACCGACACCAAACTCCAAGGATTTCTCTCATTTGCCATGCAAGAGCTGCTCGATCGATGCGACGTGAAAAGTGCGTGCGCCATGGAAAACAGTGGAATGCTTGATGGCAGACACGTCTACAGAAAGTGGCTCGCGCTGCCAGAGAGTACTCGGGAGGTCGTGACGCCGTTTCTAACTTCGCGGTATATGGTGGCACCTATGCCACCGGTGACTGTGGAGTATCCCATCTTCCATCCAGGAAAGCCATATGGCAACTGGCTTAGGTCTTTCGTTATCGACCTGCTTCGGAAGGGGCAACATGTACACGCCGACATGTTGTTCGAGCCGCTTACTCGGGTCATTCGGGTCAAGGATTTGTCCACCGCAGAGTTTCTGCTGCCGTATCTGGCACTGCATGTCCTACTAGGGCCGCGGAGTACTGAAGTGGAGAGGGACCGAGTGGTGGGCGAATTGATGAGCGTCCTGAAGCATCGCCCGGCGGAGGACGCCTCCTACACGGAGAAGGAGGAAATGAAGCGATTCTGTCATGCAAGTATAAGTGGCTCTTGAGAGGTGGCTTGTGCTGACCGATTTTAGGCCGTCTTCCGGGTCCTCGACTACGCGATGAGATGGATTCAAGCAAAGCGATCGACCGGTCGGCTGTCTGCGAATGACAAAGAAAGCGTCTCACAAATCCAGAGCATCCTGGATGGAATTCCTACCGAGTTGATTTCTCAGAGGGCCACTGACTGCAATGAATATGCGCGAGCGCTCTTTCATTTGGAACAGCAGGCCCAAAAGATGGAGCAGAAAAAGAGAGACCCAGGTGACCGGAATCGTTTACTTGAGCGGCTGCAGGACATTTATGCAAACATCGACGAACCAGACGGCCTAGATGGCATTTCCGCACATCTGCACGCCCTTGACATCAACCAGCAGATCCTAAGTCACAAGAAGGCTGGGCGATGGACAGCGGCACAGACTTGGTACGAGATGCAGCTGGCTGAGAAGCCAGACAATGTGGACATCCAGCTAGACCTTCTTCATTGCCTCAAACAGGCTGGGCAACATGGTTTGTCGCTCTCTCACCCAAGACGGAATTCGCTTGCTAACCGCCAACAGATGTGCTATTGAATCATATCGAAGGCATACAGGCGGATCCTTCCAGCGATAATAAGATCATGCCGTTTGCTGTTGAGGCCGCCTGGGTGACTGGCCGATGGGAAAGCCTTGTCAAGTTCAAGAGTCGGTTTCACGGAAGCATTATTCAGGATTTCAACATCTCCATGGCTGCACTGTTTGAGTCACTGCACAAGCATTGGCAGTCCGAGTGCTTCACTGGGACGGTGCAAAGCATGAGAGAGAAGATCGCATCAGAGATGACCACCTCGGCAACTAGCTCATTACAGGCCGCACATGAGCTTCTTCTCAAGTGCCATGTTCTGACAGACCTGGAGATTATTGTTGGCTCCAAGTCTGGCGAAGAGGATCAGCGCAGGTCGATGATGACGCTGCTAGATGGCCGCCTTGAGGTCATTGGAGCCTACTTTAGCGACAAGCAGTACCTCCTAGGCATTAGGAGGGCAGCCATGGAGTTGACAAGGTATGTTATATTCGCCTCTTTCCTTATTTCTGGTCAATCACGAAACTCACGCTGACGAAACTAGGCCAAACTTTGGTGATTTCGACATCTCGTCCCTGTGGCTCGCCAGCGCTCGGCTGGCCCGAAAGACAAACTCTCTCCACCAGTCATTCAACGCAGTCCTCCATGCGTCTCAGCTCGGCGACGACGCGGCCACAATCGAAAATGCCAAACTCTTATGGAGAGACAACCACCACAGAAAAGCCATCCAGATGCTGCAAGGCGCAATAGAGCGAAACAAGTTCATGACACAGACCGGGCCGTCTGTGAGCACCGGGTCTACAAAACTAAACCCGCAGCAGAAGCTTGTTACGGCCAGAGCCCAGCTACTTCTCGCCAAGTGGCTCGACGCTGCAGGACAGTCGCACGCTGGTGCTCTGAGAGAGAAGTATCAGCAGCCTCCCAAGACGTATTCGACTTGGGAAAAGGGCCATTACTACCTTGGCCGACACTACAAGAAGATTCTGGAGTCGGAGCAGCCGCTTAAAGCTGACGATCAGAGCGACAACTACGTCACGGGCGAGATCGCAAGGCTTGTCATTGAGAACTACCTCCGGTCGCTGAACTCTGGGACCAAATACCTGTACCAAACTCTGCCGAGGATCTTGACTCTGTGGTTGGATGTCGGCGCGCAGGTCGACAAGCCGCCAGAGGGCAAAGCATCGCTGTCTCGCGAGCTGCACAGGAGGCGAGTTGAACAGCTGAATCTCCTCCACGCCTTTTTGGACAAGTACATTCATCGCCTCCCCGCGTACATCTTCTACACGGCCTTGCCACAAGTCATGGCCCGCATCGCGCATCCCAACCCACAGGTCTTTGAGCGACTGACACACATCATTGTCAAGGTGGTGGAAGCACATCCACGACAAGCCTTGTGGAGTCTGATTGGGGTCATGACCACGAGGCAGGTGTCTGAACGGAAAGCACGAGGCACACAGGTTCTGCAGGCCCTGAGGAGCGTTGCCAAAAAGGTAGTCAATGGCGCCTACGATCTAAAGCAGCTACTCAGGGCCGGTGAAAAGCTGGCTGAGCAGCTTCTGCTCGCTTGCCACAACGGCGAATTCCACGGCAACAAGGCTGTGCATGCCAGCCTCACACGAGATCTGCGCTTTCAACACAAGTGTACTCCCTGCCCGCTGGTCGTGCCAGTCGAGAGCTCTCTCACGGCAACCCTCCCAGCTCTGTCGGAGTATGGCAAGAAGCACAAGGCATTCTCGCAGGAGGTCGTTACGATCCAGTCCTTCTTGGACGACGTGCTCGTGCTAAGCTCTCTTGCCAAGCCGCGACGGCTCACGGCTCGAGGCAGCGACGGCGCGAATTATATGCTGTTGATCAAGCCAAAGGACGACCTCCGCACCGATCAGCGACTGATGGAGTTCAACGGCATAATCAATCGGTCCTTGAAGCGCGACGCCGAGTCCAGTCGGAGGCAGTTGTACATTCGGACATACGCCGTCGTGCCGCTGAACGAGGAATGTGGCATCATCGAGTGGGTGCCGGGGATCAAGACCATGCGGGACATTCTCCTGAACCTCTACAGTTCCCAAAAGATCGCGCCCGACTACAACTTGCTCAAGAATTTGATGGAAGAGGCATCGGCGGGGGAGAGCAAGATCAGAATTTTCACCGATGATGTTCTCGGCCGCTTCCCTCCCATCCTGCCGGTCTGGTTCATCCAGCAGTTCCCCAACCCCGACGCTTGGTTTGCTGCTCGCCTTAAGTACACTCGGTCTTGCGCCGTCATGTCAATGGTGGGCACAATCCTAGGTCTAGGGGACCGGCACGGCGAGAACGTCAACCTGGAAGAAGGCAACGGCGGCATCTTCCACGTCGACTTCAACTGCCTGTTTGACAAGGGGCTCACGTTTATGAAGCCGGAACGGGTCCCGTTCCGTCTCACACACAACATGGTGGCGGCGATGGGTGTCTACGGTTACGAAGGCCCGTTCCGGAAATCGTCGGAACTGACATTGAGCATCCTTCGCCAACAGGAGGAGACGCTGATGACCATCTTGGAGGCATTCATTTACGACCCGACCCTGGACTTGCAGAAAGAGAAGAAGGCGTCGAGAAGGGGCGACACGAGCATCAGGCTGCAGCCACAGAGCGTGGTGGACAGCATCAAGAGAAAGGTCAGGGGGTTGCTGCCGAACGAGAGTATCCCCTTGAGTGTGGAGGGACAGGTGGAGGAGTTGATCAAGCAGGCGGTCGATCCGCGAAACCTGACTGCCATGTATATTGGCTGGTGTCCGTTCTTCTGATGTACGACGTATGTACTATGTATGATGTGGAGTTTGCCGTGGAACTGGAGGGGATACCTAGATGATGATTCGGAGTTGTAAAAGGGGCATTTGCAGTAAGAAGCAGCATTTTCTGTGTGCTCGAAACACGGGCCAGTCGAGGGTTAGAACAGGCATTGGACGAGAGAGCAGCGCCTCCAGCAGTGATGCGGCCCATAGCACAGCGTAAGGCACTCGAAAGAAGTGGCATCAATGGCCGGTTCATCTGATTGTTTTGCAGATTTTGCGCATTTTTATTCCCTCTACTGGCTGCGACAAGTGACGGATGCAGGTGGCTGCTGGTCAAGGGCTGGTTGGCAGCGCTCCCAGACGCGCCCAACACGCGCCGCCAGTTGTACGGCACCGGTGGTCCCACCAGTCGCCACACACAACATTAAGCTCCGAACCGCCATCTGTCAGCTGCTGGTCCTGGTCCTTTCTTCGACAACTTCTTCCCTCTGCTCTTCATCAACGCCTTCGCTTTTCCCGCCTTTCGCATTCACCATTGATTGACGGACCGTGGCCGTGCACACTGCGGTGCCTCATCTAGCCAGTGTCTCAAGCACCCCTGCGAGGCCAGCGTCTGCCTGGAATTCTCTGCGTGTCGCGCGCGGCTCGTCGACACCGAAGCTTCAGCTTTTCTGCAACTGTGATATCACCACGTGTCGAGCGCGGCACACAGATCCAAACCATCTCCCACAAAGACCTGCCATCATGGGTCAGTACCGTATTGGTAAGTCTGACGTTTCCTGCGCCGCCGCTTGCTGCACCGCCTGGTGGTCGATGCCGGACGGGGACTGGACAACACAGCTAACCGCCTCTGGCAGAGGTTTCGCCCAACAACCGGGCCGGGTGCAAGGACACCGTGTGCAAGGCCGACCAGGTCAAGATCACCAAGGGCGAGATTCGCTTTGGCACGTGGGTCGAGATCCAGGACCATGGCAGCTGGGGCTGGAAGCACTGGTGGGCTCGTCCTATGCAGCCCATTCAAGAGAGCCCGGCATCAGCTAACAGAATACTCCCAGGGGCTGTGTGTCTGGTTCCCAGATCCTCCATCTTCGGGAAGCTTGTGACCAAGGCGGCGATGAGTATGATTTTGACGCCATTGATGGCTACGATGAGTTGGGGTACGTTGAGATCACCTGATGTGCAAGTTTAGCACTGACACTTCTTTAGCGACCATCCCGAGATCCAGGAGAAGGTCCGCCGCTGCATCAAGCAGGGCCACATTGACCCCGAGGACTTCAATGGCGTATGTCCTGTCCTGCTCTGCCTGCGAACCGCACGCAGTCTAACCGAATCCAGGATCCGGAGAAGAATGTCCTGGGAGAGAAGGGCATTCACTTGACCGCCAAGCAGAAGGCCAAGAGGGAGAAGGATGCAGCGGATGCTGCCGCCGACGTATGTCTCGTCGCTTTTGGATGTTTTGACATGTCACTCACATTTCGTAGGAGGCTTCTGGGGATGAGGCTCCTGCCAAGAAGAAGACTGGCAAGCGCGCGCCCAAGAAGGCTGCTGCGGCTGACGTACGTTTTGCTATCCTTCTGATGCTCAATGTCTCACTCACATTTTATAGGAGGCTTCTGAGGATGATGCACCCGCCAAGAAGACCGCCAAACGCGGACGCAAGAAGGCCGACGATGATGACGCCGACGATGAGAAGCCTGCCGCGAAGAAGGTAAAGACTTCCAAGGGCGCAAAGCCGGCCAAGGCTGAAAAGTCTACTCCCGCCAAGCCCGCCCGCGGGAAGGCGGCTGTGAAGAAGGAAGCCAGCGAGGATGGCTCTACTACTGAAAAGGCTTCTCCCGTCAAGCCCGCACGTGGTAAGGCAGCTGTGAAGAAGGAAGTCAGCGAGGACGAGCCTACCACCGACGCTACCAAGGAGGAAGAGACTCCGGTCAAGAAGTCTCGCAAGGCGCCCGCCAAGCCCAAGGCTACTCCCAAGGCTAAGGAGCCCACAAAGGCCCGTAGCAAGGCCGCAGTCAAGGCTTCCAATGACGAGGACGAAACCGTCGACACCGAGGCAGAGCCCGCTGCAAAGACCAAGGGCAGGCGCGTGAGCAAGGCCAAGGCAGCCGCAGCTGAGCCTGACGCGGACGCATTCCAGCCTCGCCGTGGCCGTTCTCGCAAGTCCTCGGACTAGAGCCGAGACCAGGTACTGTCGCCGGCGCCGTTGTTGGTGACGACTATACGAGGCACTCTATTTCCTTGTGTGTGTGTCTAGGGTTTTCAATTCTGCAAGGCCTAGGAAGGGGAATGAATGTACAGTACGGGTTTGGGCTCTTCGAGATGAAAGCCTCGTTTGTTTCCCGAGAGGTGTCTGAAGATTCGATTCTGAAGAGTTGAGGGGTTCATCAACCAGGATGTACACTACGGAAGCCCCAACAGGGTGAGTCTGATTTGCGAAGGGTACGAAGTAGGAGGAGTGTGGTGCGGATACCAAGGCGAGCCTGTTTGCTATACACCGAATACCGGGCGTTTTACTTTGTCTGGTTGCGTCGATATTAATGGACTGAATTGTCTTTGCCCAAGTTGTTCGAGACCCTGAATGTCCTGTACTTTGTAAATCTTATGTCAACAGTGAGAGTCAGTGGAGGCACACGTCATGGCAGGGACCCTCGCCCCACCACCCCGCCATCATCCGCATCCAAGCTCAAGCTCTCCTAAAGATAAGGTACCTATCCGAGGGAGGTAGCTTCAAGCTTCCTGCAACTACACCACTTCAGTCTCGTCCATCAACGCTTCGACTTCAATCTTCACATCCAATCGCAATCATTCCTCTGCCAGCCCTCGAGTAGCTGCGACACCTGCACCATGTCCACGACCACAAACCCCGACCCCGAGGCCGGTGCGCCCGCCTTCATCCCGCTCGAGGCGAACCCGCAGCTCATGACGACACTCATCCGCAAGCTGGGCGTGTCCGAGGCGCTGCAGGTGCACGACGTCTACTCGCTGACCGACCCGGACCTGCTCGCCTTCATCCCGCGCCCCGCGCTGGCGCTGCTGCTCGTGTTCCCCGTCAGCGCCGTGTACGAGAGCCACCGCATGGCCGAGGACAGCCTGGTGGACGAGTACCGCGGCACCGGCGCCGGCGAGCCCGTGTTGTGGTGGAAGCAGACGATCCGCAACGCGTGCGGGCTGATGGGCCTGCTGCACGCCGTGTCCAACGGGCCGGCGAGGAACTTCATCGGTACCAACTTTCTCTCCAACCGATCCTACTGTTCATGGCCTCGTGCTAACGCCCCCCAGAGCAAGACTCGGCCCTCGACGACCTGCTCAAGAAGTCCATCCCCCTCAGCCCCCGCGACCGCTCCGCCCTGCTCGAGAAGACGCCCGCGCTGGCCGCCGCCCACAAGGAGGCTGCCTCGGGCGGCGACACGGCCGCGCCCGACGCGCACGACGACATCGACCTGCACTACGTGTGCTTCGCCAAGGGCAGCGACGGCGGCCTCTGGGAGCTCGACGGCCGGCGCAAGGGCCCCATCCGGAGGGGCGACCTCGACGAGGGCGAGGACGTCTTGAGTCCCCGGGGGCTGAGCATGGGCGCGTTGAGGTTTCTGGAGCGGGAGGGTGGTGATTTGCGGTTCAGCGCTGTGGCGCTGGCGGGTGCGGTGGACTGAGGCGCCGTGCTCCTATACTACGGGTAGAGATGTGTTTTCTACTGCTGCTTTGGACAGGCCAAGATGGGATCTGTTCATGCTGGCATCTGGGGGGCGAGTGTTGAGGGGAGATGATATGTTGGTATGTATGTCTCAACCGTTGTCTATACAGACGACATGGAATATCAACTACTTGGCCCCTCCCCCTTTCTTTTCATTCCTTCTTATCCCCATTCTTCGCGGCCTTTGCAGACTGCCGGCTCGCATCAATCAGCTTGTCAGCTCGCCGGCCCCAGAGCGGATCGCCCTCCTCGGGCACGTCCACCCCCAAGAACTCGCAGATGCGGTTCCACGCAACCTCCATGGCATCCTCGGCGTAGGCCACCCTCTGCTGCCCCTCGCTGTAGTACCTGGCCTTGTTGCGCTTGTCCAGCGCGCCCGCCTCGGCGATGGCCTCGCCCGCGCCCGCGAGCTGCCGCTCGACAAAGGCGCCCGCGCTGCCGTCGTCGTCGCGCGCGCCCAGCCGCCAGCCCTCGGCCATGCTGACCTCCCTGCCCGCGCGGCGCACGTTGTCGAGCCGGCGGTGCAGCACGCCGAGCAGGCTGCTGAAGCCGCGCTTGTACAAGGCGTACGTCCTTGCGTCGGACCCGTCGTCGACGGCGGGGGGCACGCCGAGCATGGCCTGCGTGCGCATGTACTTTGCGCTGTTGTCTTCCTGGAACAATTTCCCTTCGGCGGTGCCCTCGGCGCGGGAGCGGGTGGCCGGCATGCTGGCGGTTGGAGAGGAAGGGGTTGTGGGAAGTTGTAGGGAGTGAGTGAGTGCGTGACTGCGTGCGTGCATGTGTGCGTGTTGCCTGGGTGGAGGAGGAGAGCACTTGCAGGTGCGTGTTGCTAGGACGACACACGAATGAGTCTGTTCGACTTTGTCCTGTTATATGTGTTTAGTCCAACATCCAAAGAGCCGTCCTTCGCGGCCTTCAGTAACACTCCAAAAGCGCGTTCGCTAAACTGCGAGGCGGTTCCGGTTACGTCTCCAGCACTGGCCCCTGAGGGCGACAAAGACTGGGAGTTGTTCGGCACGCAAGCTGGTGAAGACGGCGGGTTTCGCAGGTGCCGTCCTAAAACAAGGCGCAAGGACACGGGGACAAAGGAAAAGTCTCGTTCTTGCCGTAGCCTCGCGTTGCCAACTTTGGCTGTTGGCGAGTGGTTAGTTGTGTCTTCAACCCCGTTCGAGGTAAGTGTAACTGTGCTCTATGCGAGGGGTCGAAATATGCCCAATGCTTGCTAAATCATGTCTGCGCTTCGGTAGCTAAAATAGAAACACCTAAACCGCATCTAATACCACACGTCATTCTTCTTCCCCCGAGGCCCCTTTCCCTCGCCCTTCAAGATCTCATCCGGCCACGGGGCCTGGGAATAAGGGTTACCCGGCTGGCATGCGCGCAACACTTCTGTCCGACGGGCCATCTCCTCCTCGTCAATCGGCTTCCCTTGGTACCTATCCAGCATGTGGGTGACAACCCAGTCGTTGTCTTCCCTCTCGGGATAGTCGACGTCTGAAATGGCTCGCCAGTCCGGATATTCGAACCTGGCTGGCAGACGAAACGCGAACCGGTCCCGGAAGATGTGCTGGTACTTCATGGCAAAGTACGGTGTGTACCTCGGGAGGTTCTGGCTCGTCGCGCGCAGCGGCAACGGGCAGGGCATCTCAGCTGCAGCCGCAGCATCTGAGGTGAGGAAGCTCGCAAAGGCGCGCCATTGGGAGTCGGTAAGTGGGTAGATTGTCATGGGCCCCTGCCTTAAACTTCCGTGGATAAGAAGCTGGTTGCACTGTGAGGCATGGTGAGCATAGAAACAGCCTGAGGGTTGAGTTGAACCTGGTCCACGCTCACCTCGAGATCGGACGGCCCACGGTCAAACAGAGCAACGCCCCCCAAAATTTTAGACTCGGCCCAGTAGCCAACCATATCAGCCCGACCCCTTGGATACTGATCAAACGCCTGGTAGAAGTTATGATAGAATGGCACCGGGGGGTAGGCGACGGCGTGAAACCGGTGGACTCCCTCGGCATCGCGGTATCGTTGGCGCCAAGACGCCCACCAGTCGTCGTACTCGCCCTCATGGAGGCCCTGATGCAGCTCAAACAAGTGCACCGCGATCTCGTGAAGGGAAACGGCCAGCAGCTCAACCACGCGTAGTAGGAACTTTGGAGAAGCCGGAGGTTCGGCTTGGAAGGCTTGCAATACCTGCAGGGTCGTGTAAGCAATACAATAAAAGAGGTTGTCATGGAGAGCGGGAAGCCTAACTCGTGGGTCGAATCGTAGAGTCAGGGGATCAAGCCTAGATCGGAAGTGTCGAGCGGCATCTAGGACGCCGTCACATAGACGTCGGTGGTTATACACGGGATGCTCGCCCTCGGCCGGGTAGAATGTCCCAAACTCAGAGTACGAGTCCCTCGTAGGCAGCCCGTCGATTATCTGGGCATACGTTACCTCGGCCGAGGCGGTCGAGAGCACGTTGGAGAGGGCCCGCGTGAAGGCGGAAAGGTGGTCGCTGTCGAGGTTCTCTGGCGAGATCCAGGAGGCCGTCACGTCGGGTCCCCTAGCGGATGCGTCGGGCATGGACGGGACATCGTAGTCTTCTATCCGCGCCCTCATTGTACCTTGTTGTTCCTGTGAATCCGTGTTTATGAAGCAAGGAAACCCACGAGTTGTCAAATGCGGAGCGTCTGGGGTGCTGTGAATGGCAATGACGGAGGTTGGTTGATGCTGGTGCTTGCCCGGTGCTGCGGGGTCCCCGCGTTGAGCCAATGATTCCGCGGTTTATTAATACGTTATTGGAAGCGCCCAGGTCAGTCCACCCGTGTTTCGTGAACCGCCAGCCGGCCATCGTCCAGACATACTTATGCGACCGTACTGGCCTGGAGGCCCTCGTCTGCGGCCAGGCGCTTTCTTTGAGCGCGCACGTAGCCCAATGCCCAATCCGCGACGACGAGATGCGAGGGCTCCTTCATGGGCCAACAACATGGCCTCCTGGGCGGCAGGCATTCTGTACCAAGTATTAATGTTACGGACTACACAATGCGGACTCGGGTCGTTTTGCACATAAAGTCTGCCCATCGCTTCCCTCATTGAGTCGCCCAAGATTCCCCCGAGTCCTAGCATCCTCCATTGCCGTACTTCGTATCCGTCACAGCTCGTTATCCAACTCCAGAATGCCAAATCCTCCAGCACCGCCCCTGCCTCCAGGCCCCTACGAAGTCACGTCCAACGGTCTGCACGGGTTGCGCATTGGCATCTGGGACGAGGCTCTGTCCCGATTCGATCCTCTCCCTCCAAACACTGAGCACTTTGCTTCGCTTGCCGTCGCCGTGAACATTGGCCTCGAGATGGCAGAAACGCGACAGGCGAGGGCCGCCTTGGCTGAACTTGGTCGTCTGGTTGTCCACTACCGGGCCACCACTAGCGACGCGCAGCAGAGGTTCCCCTTCGCTGGCAACGTTTCCGACATGGAGGCCCATGTGGCTCATTTCCTCGCATGTGTTCGCGCCAGCTATCCAGACGTCGTCATCGGCTCCCGGGACCTGGATAACCAGGACAGGTTGGCAAAGACGAATAAGAAGGCCTGGTGGCGAGGATCTTTCCAGACGTTCGATCCAAAGGAGGCGGGCGCAATGTACTACAACGCCTCGGTAAGACCTCCCTCGCTCTCCCTCCTTGCAAGCAATATCATCTCTCCGATAGCTGTTCATAGAGGGTCCATGACATGGTCGCCGCGCATCGTGCCTCTTGTCAGGCCAGGCCTCGTTCCTCCCAAGCACAGCGATACATGCAGCGTTGGCGTAACTTTCTCTTCATGTTTGCATGTGCAACCCTTCACGAGTTGGCCCACCTGTTCGTGGGCTACCTGACAGGAGGTGCGGTGCCAGACACTCCCGATGGCATAACCCATCTCGACTACGGTTCCTATTTCAGCGTGCACCTTAACAGGCAGGTCCAGGGTAGGGAAAGCGGACGGTGGCTCGAGAACTTTCTTTATGGGGGCTCCATCGAATACTACGCAGACAGGCAGGAAGGCCCCGGTCAGGTATGGCTGACAATGCGGCTCTCCGAATTACGCTGCTTGATGCTAACACGGAATCTTCCACACTTCCACAGGCTGGCATCCCTCACCTTCTCGATTCCCAAGCTGTGGCATATCAAATCCAGCCACAAACTATTGACCGGTTCGTAATGGACCCAAGGAGTATGAGCTTCCTCTGTCTTGTCCCACATGATTTGCACGAACCGCTCCTCTGATCGCACTCTGCCAGATTACGCCTTTCCATTCCCTGTTCTTCCTACTCCCATCTCCGAGGCAGAGAGGGCTCGCCGAGGGCTCAGGAGCATCGCCAAGGTTTATGGGCCGCCAGCCTCAGAGTACCAACCCCTCCCGCCCAACGTCCGACGGATGGAGGCTGCTCGGGACGACCCGGTTTACTCCGTTGCGATCGAAGAGCTTCGGGGGCGGCCGAGAAATCCTGATTTGCGCCTCCGGGTGGTTCGGCTGAGGGCCTGAATAACGAGGGTTGTAGTTGGTGGTTGTGGTTTCTGTACGGAGTACCTTGTGTTTTCTTTCTTGCTCGGTTAACTTACTATACGTGGCGAAAGTTTTGCTCTTATTGCTCGGCGAATAAGCGTCCCACTGTGCATTTGAAAGCATTCGCAAAACAATAAGCGACTACGGTCTGACTTCCCAACTGCCAAAACTACCCGTTTCAAACCAGAACGGTACCGGAGCGAACCAAACAGGGGTGTGGGCAGAAACTTCGGGTCTCATCACCAGCAACTCGAGATCAACCGAAGCCGCGTGAAGAGCACGCGTCTTCATCTCAACAGAAAATAATCTTTCGAAGCGTGCAGGCATATCGCTGTCTCTCATCACGGATCATCGCCATCCTGGTGCCCTCATGCCTGACGCGCCGGCCCAGTCTCGGCATCTCGCGGCTGGCCAGCTCTATCCACAATACCGAAGTCCATTTACGGTTCCGATGCAGTGTGACCTGCAGAGCGCGTCCAGAGTGGCATGATTTCCAAATGCCCGTCCCTCCATATCCCGACGGCTGGGCCCGCAAGGCGACGTCCCCCGCAATCTCGGTGTGCGCAGGGCGCCGCAGACTCCCGGCGGCGCCATCAGCTGAGGCGGCTGCATCGTAGCCGGCGCGGCCCGTCCGGCATCGAGAGCTCGCGGATGGGCTGTGCCTGATTTCGTGCTGTCAACTTGCGTGACCAACTCTGGGCGCTGCTTGTCTGGATGCCGTCTGGAAGGAAGGGACCGGGTAAGCAGTGCGACTTTGACATTCCGAGGCGGCACCGACGGTCACGGATGAAGCTGTTCCATGTCGTTTGATCGCGGCCATGTCACCCAAGAGAGGACTGCATGTGCTCAAGAGAGGGCTGCAACGGCATATATAAGGCGCCATCTTCAGTGGCATTTCAATCAGATTCTCACCATCACCAGTACTTGAACTCGTTCCCTCATCTACTACAACACACAAACTTCCCGTTGCCAACCTCTGCAACCGCCGTCACGATGCCTGCCACCATTCGCAAGTACAAGGCCGCCTGCGTCCAGGCCGAGCCCGGCTGGTTCGACCTCGAAAAGTGCGTCAAGAAGACGGTCAACCTGATTCTCGAGGCGGGCGAAAAGGGCTGCAAGCTCATTGCCTTCCCGGAAGTCTGTGAGTTCATCGGGGACAGCCCATGAAGGCAGTTGAGACGGGCTTCGCTGACGGCGTCTAGGGATCCCCGGGTACCCTTACTGGCTGTGGCGCGTCAACTACGCCGATTCCCTGCCCCTGCTCAAGGACTACCACATCCACAGTCTCCGACCCGACTCGGACGAGATGCGCCGGATCCGCACCGCCGCGCGAGAGGCCCAGATCTACGTCTCCCTGGGCTACTCGGAGCGCGACGGCAACAGCCTGTACATTGCCCAGGTCATCATCGACCCCCAGGGAGAGGTCATCAACCACCGCCGCAAGATCAAGCCCACCCACGTCGAGCGCCTCGCCTACGGTGAGGGCAGCGGCGACTCCCTCGACAGCGTCGTCGAGACGGAGATTGGCACCCTCGGCCACCTCAACTGCTGGGAGAACGTCCGTCCAGTCTTCGTCCCGTAGTACCCAACCGGCATGGCCCGCTGACGATCGTATAGATGAACCCCTTCCTCAAGGCGCACTCCTGCGCCCTCAACGAGCAGGTCCACGTCGCCGCCTGGCCCGTCTACCCGCCCGCCTCGTCGCTCAAGTACCCGGACCCGTACACCAACATCTCCGAGGTACAGTCCGAGCACGTCACGCCCGCGTACGCCTACGAGACGGGCACGTGGACCATCGCGCCGTCGCAGGTCGTCACCCGCGAGGGCGCGCGCCTCAACCTCCCGAAGCGCCTGCAGGACGACGAGGCCGCCCTCGACGGCGAGGCCGCCTTTGTCGGCAACGGCTTCGCGCGCATCTACCGCCCGGACGGCTTCCGCGCCGTCGAGGACCCGGCCAAGACGTTTGACGGCATCTTCATCGTCGACATTGACCTGGACGAGAACCTGCTCACCAAGCGCCTCGCCGACTTTGTACGTTCCCAGCGGGACCCCCCTTCAACGCTCGATTTCCAGACGCGTGCTGACAGACTGCTGTGGAAACAGGGTGGTCACTACATGCGCCCTGACCTTATTCGACTTCTGGTTGATAAGACGCCCAAGACGTACATTGTCGATGCCAACTCGGCCGACCCGAAGACTTTTCAAAGCACTCTCGAGCGTCTTGGCCTCGGCAAGCCCCTTCCCGCGGCGGAGGACTAGTCGGCGTTGGCACATCGTCCCCGAGCATCTCCTTCCAGGTGGGACCAGCCCACACGTGTACAGTATTATCCGGCCCATGCATGCCTTTGTGCTGGGCTGCGCCTTGTGTGCAGTCTGGTGTCTGAGGCCTCGCATAGTCGGCATGTTTCTCTAGAGTTAGTTTCAATTCAAGGTCCGTGACCGTATTCAACCTTTGCCTCGGACCAATTACGACAGATACCATGTCGGTAATTGAATGCCTTGTATCGTCCGTGGTGTCATCGTCGGCCTCGTTCGCCCGTGGTAACCGGGCCCCAATACATTGCACTCGCACGCGCACTGACGAGGCTTCTCACAGGCGAGAAGGCCATCCGACTTGTCAACACCATCCGATCAACACAGCGCTTTCTCCAGGCAGTTTGGATGGGCACAGTCTTCGAAACATCACGTTGGTTGATGGGTTGTGGAACTTGTGGGGAATCATGCTGTCCCGTGGGAGAGGGTGGGAAATATTGGGGGTTGGCTACCATGGATTCGGGGATGGAATTGCAAGGCGATTGAAATGGATCGTTGTTGGGCCCGGCCTGGCTTTGTCTGTGACGAGAGCGGTCTGTAAGGGAATGGGAGCATGGAGGGCTTCTTAGGTCTTCCTTGTACTCACTACAGCGAACATTCTTGGCATAAAAACTATCATGCTGCGCGAGACGAGGGCTTCCTCTTGCTGTGAGTTCGAATTGGTGAAGGCCTTTGCCTGGTAATATGTACTTTGTAGGCTTCGATGCGCTGGCACAAAAATGCATCTCCAGCACAGGCGGGTCGCCTTGGGATGATGTTGTGGAGTTACATAGATATTGGCTCTCCATTCTATTTTGCAAGTGCCAAGCGTGATCAGAGAGGATGTAGCTCGCTCATCTGGGCCTTGCTCCCAAGGGCAAGTAGGTGATAAATACGTAACAGCACTCCAGTACCTAAGCAACACCCCAAGTCCGCCGGCGCCGAATGGATCAGTCTGATCCGGAACATGCCTCGAAGCAAGCCACGTCTCGATAGCTTTCGAGCAACAAATCGTCAGGCACCCATGTAGTCCATTATTCCGTGTTCGCGCAAAGTTTTAGGGTGTCTTCTATCTCTAACTCACTACCGTCCGTGGTTTACATACAAATAGTGTGTCTAGTCTTCACCCAATAATTACATGGGAGATTATTCTCCGTGCACTATATTTCCGTAAGCGGGAGAAAGGGGCGTGGTTTTTAAAAGGCACTTGCCCTGTAATATCTGTGGCAAGGCCTGCGAACAGTGCGATTTCTCCGTCCCGGCATATTATTATGAACAAGGCATGTCTATATAGTAAATGGGGAATATTAGTACTCTTATTTTAAGGGAATATATTTACTTGGGTTTGATTTTCACTTATGTCGAGATGGGCCTCCATAACGCTACTAAGAGGGATATTAGGGTCGTTTATTGGGTCATACGTATTGATAGGATCGGCTAAGGCGGTAGGACAGAAGGTAAAGAAGAAAATAACGACGCTATACGTTATTGTAAGGATATAGAAATATTATCGACGATTATGTATACTAGTTCTTAAAGGTAAGAAAGGAGGAAGAGAAAACAGAGGGGGCTAGCTAAGAGTTTATATATCACAAGACTTATATTGTGACAATGTAGATAAAGTGGCCGGATACCGTCGCTAGCTAAATAACTTATACCCGTTAGTTCGAAACACTACCCGTTGGTCCCACGGATCGTGGGGGCGCGTGGCGGCCGAAGTGATACCTCTTGTCACTTGTCGTGTTGCAGGTCCCAGCATCTATCACTTTATTGGAGTGCTGGCACAGACCCCGGATTAGAAAAGAAAAAACCCATGAAAAGACGGAGGAGGACGAGGGACTTGGTTAGCAAGTATGGGGCATCTAGAGCCTCGAGAACAGATGGTCCCCTATCTGTTCACAGTCTTGGCCATCAAGTTCTTGGTTTTCCTCCCATTTTTGGGATGGCCTTTGCTACCTCTTCTTGTTCTTTATCTCTTTGAATTACTATGTGAGAGCCTTGTCAGTCTGCTTGGGCAGGCACTGCCTTTCCTCTTACACGACGTCCCGTTGCTCTCGGCCCTTGGAGTGTTCGTTCTCCCTCAACAAGTTATGCACGTGACTTATCACGTGGTATCTACCTAGTATTTAGGTAGTAGATAACGTACTTCGTACGCCAGACAGCTAGTTGGATAGGACAAGCTTTACTCCTCCATCTCTCGCCAGTGCGTGACTGTCGTAGAGCCTCTAACATGCCACTCGTGCGGGTGAAGTTTAAAATGGGCCAATCCTACCTACTGTAAATGGGCAGGATCTGGCACAACTCGCGCCACAACTCGTACGAAGTAATGATATTACTACGGACTACCTTCCATTCAATTCGAGGTTCTCGAATAGCTGGTAGTGTCTCAGATGTCCGGGTCAAGACTCACCATGTTGTTCCGAGCGTGATACCGAAGAGTCGATACCACGTGCTGAACGCTCTGCGATGCTGCATCTTGTGCTGCGCGCGAAACGAAGCCATGATGTCGACGACTTGGAAAGAGGCGCGTTTTAGCGCGCGCAGGACCCTGGATCGGCGCTGCAGCCGCTAAAGCCACACGCAGATGCCCCTCCATGTCGCAATTCTGAATTTTGCGCATCGCTGGAGGTGGCTTTCCATGACAAATCGAGCCACAATCAATCACTCAATCACATCAGCCTCATGCCATACGCCCGAGTCTTTTGATTTCTCAACATTCCTCTCCATGGCCCTGCCTTGACCGAAGCGGCTTTCGGCGGCGAGCTTCGACGCCGAGGTGTCCCCACTTGAATCCGGCTCGGCCCCATCTTATCGTCTTATATCTGCGGGCGCGCGCATTATCGTTCGATCCGCTTCGCGACTTGCGACTCTACAATCTACATAGCGACGAGCAACAAGCAAGGACAACAAGAGCAGCACAGAGGAGGCGTCAGGATACCCGGCGCAATGCATCCTCTCGTGGCTGCCGAGCTGCAGGGCCACGGCGACGACGACATCCCGTTTCGCGCGACGACCCGCCACGTCCACCGCACCTGGGCCAGGACCTTCTCCTCGCTCCCCGAGCTCTACATCCAGCCCGAGTCGCTGGCCGAGGTCGAAAAGGTCGTCGCGCTCGCTCGGAGATGCCGCCGCCGCGTCGTCACCACGGGCTGCGGCCACTCGCCGTCCAACATCACCTGCACGTCGAGCTGGATGGTCAACCTCGACGGGTTCAACAGGGTCCTCGCCGTGGACGCCGAGACGGGCGTCGTGGCAGTGCAGAGCGGCATCCGGCTGTACACGCTGTGCGAGGAGCTCGAGAGACGTGGCTGGGCCATGCCCAACCTGGGCAGCATCAACCAGCAGTCCATCGCCGGCGCCATATCCACGGGCACGCACGGCAGCAGCCTGCGCCACGGCCTCATGTCCGAGGACGTTGTTTCCCTCAAGATCACGCTCGCGAGCGGCGTCACCGAGTCCTGCTCCGCCGACACGAACCCGGAGCTGTTCCGGGCCGCTCTCCTGTCGCTCGGCGCACTGGGCATCATCACCGAGGTCACCCTGCGCGCCGTGCCCGCCTTCACCCTCCGGTGGCAGCAGACCATCGACACCGACTACAAGCTGTTTGAGGCGTGGCCCTATGAGCTGTGGATACAGAGCGAGTTCGTCCGCGTCTGGTGGTTCCCCTACACGAGGCGCGCCGTGCTGTGGCAGGCCGAGAAGACGACAGAGCCCGAGGTCGACCTGCCCGTGAGCTACTACGATGGCTCCCTGGGATACTACGTATACCACAACCTCCTCTACCTGGCGCAGCACACCCCGCGAATCCTTCCCTGGGTCGAGTGGTTCGTCTTCGGGATGCAGTATGGCTTCCGCAACGGCTCGACAACGACGGCGGTCCAGCCGAGCCGCAAGGCCCTGTTGATGAACTGCCTCTACTCGCAGTTTGTCAACGAGTGGGCGATTCCGCTGCACAAGGGCCCGGAAGCACTTCGACGGCTGAGCTCCTGGCTGAACCACCTGACGCCAGACGACCCTGATTACGTCCCCCACAACATCCCCTTCTCGGCCGAGGGCCTGTACGTGCACGCTCCGGTCGAGGTCCGGGTCAGCGACACGACCCTCACGTCCAACGTCCGGCCGTTTCTGGATCCTACCGTCGAGGACGGGCCGACGCTGTACCTCAACGCGACGCTGTACCGGCCATACTGGCGCGATCCGCCTTGCCGAGAGCGCTACTACGAGGCCTTCGAGTGGCTCATGAAGGATCTCGGCGGGCGGCCGCACTGGGCCAAGAATTTCGAGACGTACCGGCCAGACATTGAGGCAATGTACGGCAAGGACCTGGAGGAGTTCCGGCGCGTTCGCGACGAGGTCGACCCGGAGGGCATGTTTGTCGGTCCGTGGCACAGAGACCGCGTCATTGCAGAGGGCTCCAAGCTGGAGCTGGAAGAGGTCGAGACGTCGCGGCAGAAGGCACCTGGCGGTGGCTTGAGGACCTTTGGACAGATTAATTAAGTAGTTGCGTATTTGCTTGGGGCTTTAGCGGGGCGAACGAGTCTTTTATGACGAGACGGACACCGATGATATAGATGGACATGCATGCATGCTTATAGACGACATACTCACGCACCAAGCTCTTGCACGCGAAGCATGTGACTGGCACGAAATGCGGAACCAAGAAAGGACCCTGCCGAGACGTGGCGGTATTCGGCCGAGATGCAGGTCAGCAGCCAGGCTTCGTGTTTGTTGCGTACGCGGTCGCGGGTACTGGTTCCGATCTACCAGTAGTTCCCTTGGTCAATTCAAGCTTTTCGTAGGGCTGATGGGCGAGCTTACGCCATGCGTTGACACCAATGGCCCACCAGTTAGTTCCCTTTTGGCGAGACGCGCAATTCGGCGAGATGATTCGAATCAGCGGCAATTGAGTGTTCTCTCAGAGGAGACTGCTGAGTCTGAAGAATACGGAAGAAGCAACTCCGTACCGGCTTGTTCCTCTTGGCTCGAACTGCAAACATGGAGACTACAATGGGCTCCTGACAGTTGGTTGATTGCCCCCAGGCATCAATCAGCAAGGTGTCTGCAACTCCGGAGATGACAGCCCCCCGTGGACCCCGAAGCCGTCCGGGGCCCCGAACCGCCCGCATCAACGCCGCGCAACGAGACGACACGACACGCACGTCGCCGCCTAGCACGGGATGCTCGTCGGCGCCAACCCGAAAGACGCAGGTGCTGGCTGCACCCACGGCGCTTGACTCACTGGAAGACGGAAACCCTTTGTCCGTCGTCGCCATGTGTTGCGTGGGTTCGCTGACACAGCTGCTGCCTCTCCGGGGGTCGACGGCTACGGGTCCCGAGAGACGGTCGCGATCTGGCCTTGGTACCTGGGCTGGTATATCAGGCTGTTGGAGCGCTGCCATGTGCTTTGAATATCATTGTATGCATTTTCTCTGAATCTCTGGTGTCCTTCAGCGTCTTGCTCTGCATTTCTCAACAACGGCCTTGACTGCATCTACGAGGCGTTGGGTATAGAGCTTCCCGCGTTAATTCGACTTACACGCTTTAATCAACACACTCCCTCCCTCCCGCCATGGGCGACGGCGGCGACGACACCTTTGGTCCCCATCTCCCGGGCGTCTTCGACTTCACCGTCCTCTTCGAGCAGACCATCCTCTCCCTCCTGCCGACGTGTCTCTTCATCGTCCTCGCCCCGTTCCGCGTCTCCGCGCTCCTCCGCCATGAGGACCGCGTCCGGTCCGGGCCGCACCTGTGGGCGAAACTGGTAAGCTGCCAACGAGCTCGTGCTCTGAACTGCGTCTGTGTCTGACTTGCTTCGTAGGCGGCTATAGCGGTGTACTTTTCTCTCCAGGTAGCCCTCGTCGCGCTGTGGTCCCTGTCCTCGACGCCCCGGACGCGGACATCCCTCGCCGAAGCCGCCATCGGCATCCTCGAAGCCGTCGCCATTGCCGCAACGTCCTACGTCGAGCACCGCAAGTCCATCAAGCCAGCCGCCCTGCTCAACGGCTACCTCCTGCTCTCCATCATCCTCGACATCGCCTCGGCGCGGACGTACTGGCTCCGACCCGGCCTGCGCGCCGTGGCGGGCGTGTACACGGTGTCGCTCGTCGTCAAGGCCCTGCTGCTCGTCCTCGAGGAGTCGCCGAAGAAGCGCCTCATCATCAACGAGAAAGATGCGGCGTCGGAGACGGTCGCGGGCGTGGTCAGCAGGGGTGTCTTTTGGTGGCTCAACTCGTTGCTCTTTACGGGCGCGAGGGTGCTCCTCGGTGTCGACGATATCGGGACCATTCAGCACAAGTTTGACTCGCGCCGGCTGCTGGACCAGCTCGAGCAGGTGTGGGACAAGGGTAAGAATCTGACGTTCATTGTGACAGCCCGTCCTCAACACCAGGCTTCAAACTAACACCGCGTAGATCCCAAGACCGGCACATGGAGCCTCATGAAGTGCACCTTTCTCGCCTACAAGTGGCAGTTTTTCGCCGGCATCGCCCCGCGGCTGCTCTTCACGGGCTTCACTTTCGCGCAGCCCTTCCTCATCAACGCCGTCGTCGACTTCGTGGGCGCCCAGCGGTCCGAGGACGTCGCGGGCAGCCTCATCGGCGCGACGGCGCTCGTCTACGTCGGCATGGCCGTCTCCAACGCGCTGTACAAGCACATGACGTACCAGCTGCTGACCATGTACCGCGGCGGCCTGGCGTCGCTCGTCTTCAAGAAAACGCTCGCGCTGCGGTCGGCGAGCGTCAGGGAGGCGGCGCCGGTGACGCTGATGAGCACGGACATCGAGGCCATTGTCATGGCGGGCGATGCTATCCACGATATCTGGGCGAGTGTTATAGAGATTCCGGTTGCGATTTACATGCTGTATCGGCATGTTGGCGTGCCAAGCTTGTTTATCCTCATCCCTGGGTTCAGTAAGTTCTCTTACGCCGGTCCTGTTGCACCATATTTAGCAGAGACGTCTGACAAGCTCCCAGTCACCTCCGGCGCCGGCGCCCTGATCTCGCCCGCCATGGGCCCGGCCAGAGTCAAGTGGAACAAGGCCATCCAGGAGCGCGTCGGCTCCGTGTCGAGCATGCTGAGCCAGATCAAGGGCGTCAAGATGATGGGCCTGACCGACTTCTTCCACAACCTGCTGCGCAGGCTCAGGGCCGACGAGCTCAAGCTCTCCGTGAGCTTTCGCTGGATCCTGATCCAGCTCAACGCCATGGGTAAGTCTAGACCCGCCGGTTTTTGGTGCAATAGTATCAGCTTACTGACGTTGACTCTCAGCAATGGCGTCGGAAGACCTCACCCCGGTCATCATCATCCTCGCCGCCATCTTCTGGACAAAGGCGGACCAGGGGCTGACCGTCGCCGAGGCCTTTACCTCGCTGTCCATCATCAGCATCGCCGCCGCACCGCTCGTCAACATCCTCATCTCCATTGTCCAGCTGTTTGGCGCCATCGGCTGCTTCACTCGTCTCCAGGCATTCCTGCTCCTCGAGGAGCGCAAGGACTCCCGTGAGATGGTTCCGTCGCGGTCTCACTCGACCCCGTCGACGTCTCACCGATCATCGCGCCTCATCGATGAGAGCTCCAAGCTGCCGCCTTCCATTACAGATGTAGAGCTCGACACTCTCCACGAGGCCGAGGACGCGAGTTTGACTGCCAAGGGGTCCATCGCGGCAGTAACAATCGAGGATGCCAACTTCGTGGTCGGAGAGGAAGTAGAGGTGCTTCACGACATTGACATGGCCTTCCCCACTGGTGCCATCTCCATGATCGTCGGCCGTGTGGGATGCGGCAAGTCATCTCTGCTAAGGGCCATCGCCGGCGAGTTGACCATGACAAAGGGGCGCATCGCCACCAACGTCAGCTCCATGGCCTACTGTGATCAAGCCCCGTGGCTGCAAAACGTGTCCATCAGAGACAATATCCTCGGCCAGTCGCCCCTCGATGAGAAGTGGCTGAACACGGTCATCGAGGCCTGTGCGCTGGACGAAGACATTAGACAGTTTCCACTTGGAGATCTGACCATTGTTGGCTCCGGTGGGGTTTCTCTCAGCGGTGGACAGAAACAGCGAGTAGTGAGTTTAACTATGTCGTTCCAATTCCTGTTCTATCCTTGCTAACAGTCGTAGGCCCTGGCTCGTGCCGTTTATTCCCATCGGAGCCTCCTGTTGCTAGACGACGTGTTCAGCGGCCTGGACAACACAACCTCCAAGGCCGTCTTCCAGAGACTATTGGGAGCAGACGGCCTCCTCCGAAAGAGCAAGGCCACAGTCATTCTAGCCACCAACCACGGTAAGTCACCTTTATCCAACAAGTAGCTTTTCTACATGTACTCACTCAAGTCACAGTCAACTTCCTCCCCGCCGCAGATTGCGTCACCATGCTGCAGCAGGGCCGCGTCCTCCACAACCAGGTCCCCTATGACTCGGTCGATCCCTCGGAATGGGGCGTCCTGGACAGCGACTCCGACGCCAACACCACCGTGTCCGAGCCCGAAGACGAGGAGATGGAAGAGAAGGCGCACATCTCCCACAAGGAGGTTGCCAACCCGGCCAGGAAGACGGAGGCTGATCTGAGCCGCCAGACAGGAGACTTTGACTGCTACAAGATCTACCTGCGGTCCATCGGCATGGTAACTCTGGTAATTCTCGTTGTCATGTCCATCGCCCACGTTGCCATGAACAAGATGCCCCGTATGTGTGTCCTAGTCTTATAACACGCGCTCGAGCGATGCTAACAATACGGCAGAGGTCTGGTTGCGGCTGTGGACGGAGCAGGGTACTGGTTCGCGCAATCTCAGCTACATGGGAGGCTACATCGGCTTCGCTCTCGCATCCACCGTGACTGGCGCGTTCAACATCGGGTACGCCTATCTGGAACCATACGTTTTCTTGAAGTTCTTGTTGTTCTAACAACGTCCCAGGTACTTTGTCGTCGTCGGGGTGCCAAGGTCGGCGAATCGTCTGCACGACATGCTGCTCAACACTGTTGTTCGGTTAGCTTCGACGACGAGCTGTAACTTCGGAATACAATACTGATAGTATCCAGGGCTCCTTTTTCCTTCTTCACTAGCACCGACAGCGGCATCACCCTGAACCGGTGCGTGTCCATGTTCGTTTCCAGTGACATGGCGGTTCTAACAAGGATACAGATTCAGTCAGGATATGACACTCATCGACAACGCCCTCCCCTTGGCCTTTCTCAACGTGGCAGTCCGTACGTCTTCATCCCAGCATATGCCCTTTCTCCATAGGTCATACCGTCCGTCTAACAAGCTCTTGCAGTGTCCCTCCGCGCCCTCGCCGAAACCGGGCTCATCGCCTCGGGCGCCAGCTACGTCGGCGCCGCCATCCCCGTCTGCTTCGTCGCCCTCTACTTCGTGCAAAAGTACTACCTGCGCACGTCGCGCCAGATCCGGTTCCTCGACCTCGAGATGAAGTCGCCGCTGTACACGCAGTTCACCGAGACTCTCGCGGGCCTGTCCACGATCCGCGCCTTTGGCTGGTCGGGCGCCTTCCTGCGCGACAACCACGCGCGCCTCGACACCTCGCAGAAGCCCTTCTACACTATGTTCTGCATCCAGCGCTGGCTGCAGGTCGTGCTGGACCTGTTCGTCGCGGGCATGGCGCTCGTGCTCGTCGCGCTGGCGCTGCACCTGCCCGGCGGCGGCGCGAGCAAGGGGTCCGTCGGCCTGGCCATGGTGAACCTCATTGGCTTCAACCAGACGCTGACGCTGGTGATTGACCAGTGGACGAGGCTGGAGACGTCGCTGGGGGCGATTGCGCGGTTGAAGTGGTTCATGAAGAATACCCCTGATGAGAATAGGGAGGAGGAGCGGGAGGAGCCGGCGAGTGACTGGCCGGCTCAGGGGGCGATTGTGCTGAAGGATGTCGTGGCTTCGTACAGGTGAGTCTTCAACGAGTTCCAACGTACTTGGAAGAGATTAATACTAACTCGACTTGTAGCGACGAAACCGAGCCCGTACTGCGCGGCGTTTCTCTCACCATCAAGCCTGGCCAGAAGGTCGGCATCTGCGGCCGCTCCGGAAGGTAAACAACCCCCTGAATCCCTTCACTCACCCATCACTAACACTCACCCCAGCGGCAAATCCTCCCTCATCCTCACCCTCGCCCGCCTCCTAGACCTCCGCTCCGGCAGCATCACCATCGACACCCACTCCCTCACCACCCTCCCCCGGCAGACCATCCGGTCCCGCCTCACCACCCTCCCCCAGGACGCCATCCAGCTCGCCGGCAGCGTACGGCACAACCTCGACCCGCAGGGCCTCATACAGGCCGACGCCCCGCTCGAGGACGTCCTGCGCAAGACCGCCATCTGGCCCGCCGTCGAGGCCCGCGGCGGCCTCGACGCCGATATGGACGAGCTCGGCTTCTCGGCCGGCCAGCTGCAGCTCTTCTGCCTCGCGCGCGCGCTGCTCTCGCGCGGCGCCGTCGTGCTGCTCGACGAGGCGACGAGCAGCGTCGACAGGCAAACGGACGATGAGGTGCGCCGCGTCATCCGCGAGGAGATGCAGGGGCGGACGGTGGTCGAGGTGGCGCATAGGCTGGAGCTCGTGCGCGGGTGCGACCTCGTCGTTGTCATGAGCGAGGGCAGGGTCCAGGAGTCGGGTCATCCGGATGAGTTGCTGGGGAGGTCGTCGTCTGCGTTCCGGGCTCTGTGGGAGAGTCAGGGGCTGTGAGCCACGACAGAGATATGACGAGAAGGGTGGGAGAGTAGGGGCAAAAGATTAGCAAAGAAAATATCCGGCGCAAGCCATGACCTTGAATAAAAGCAATTATAAACACCACCGCCTATACGAAGTAGTCCAAACCACCAGGTGAACTCGGCGCTTACTCTTGGAGAGTCCTGCACGGCAAGGAAGGTTTTTTCTCTCCAATAACTTCGAAAACTTTGAACAACCACTCAGTTAGCACCTACTGCCTGCTATCCAGGGAGGTTGGAGCCAAATGGACCTGCGACACTGCGGGTAAGCATTCCAGGCCGTTGCCAGTGCCGGCTGAGCTGCAAGGCCTAGGCCGAGGGAATGGATTGCCAGGAGAGGCACAGCATCACATTAGCAGCTGGAAATTACCCACGCGGGCCGATCCGCTTTGCCGGGGAGCGCGGGAGCGACGTGGAGCTACCGGGAGCTAGGGTGCGCGTCAGGGGAGGTGCCACCTGCGCGGACCGCAAACGCTTCGAACCGAATCGACTTCCACGTACTAATACCACGGTTACGGCTGAGGTTGCGGCCTCGGGTTGGCAGTACGCATCGCCTGGCGCCTCAATGCTTGGCTTTCGCCTCCGTTATGACGGACAGACAGGAGTCCACTCAGCCTTGAATAGTACAGATCCATCGCAGCGTCGACCGTTGGCGGCTGCTCCGAAACCTCCAAGATATATTCCACGGCTGGGAAAATACAGCTTGAGTGCAAGTACATTGCATAATGAAACGGCACGTCAACAATCTTCCCCGTGGGAGAGGACTGCCACCATGTTAACGACGCGCAGCGTGCTGTTACGAGGAATGGCGGCTGCGGACAGGCGGCGATACGATGGCGAGCTGAGGGCTTACTATGTAAGATCGACTCGCTGCGTATATGTCGGCTAAAAACGAGAGACGTTTGAGACGAGATGTTGGTTTTACTTGAGATGGTATCCCGGAGGGCAATGGGCTGCTGAGGTGATTGGGATCTGTGAGAGCCAACGTATGGCACTCGTTTTCCGTCAGCCCTGATGAACGACCTCAGCTTCCCGCCAACCCCCTGCCGCTCAACAGGCATCAGCTGAACGCTGAGCGGTGGCATAGCCACTCTGGAGTCTCGTTCGTTTGTGACAAGGCCTAACCCCGCATCTGAGCCGACTCCCTCACTCAAGGGCATGTGTCGTGACACCGTCAAGACTCCAGCCTGCGCCGTGTAGTGTCGTCACGACTGGTGGGCTCTTTCGTGCGTGTTCCGCAGGCGTCAGCCTCGCACAATGGAAACAAGACGCCGGTTCAATCGCGGAGACTATACCGTCGGCTGGGTATGCGCACTTCCAATCGAACTTGCTGCAGCGCAAGGGATGCTCGACGAAGAACACGGCAACATCGACCAAGATGCAAATGATAGCAACGCCTATATCTTCGGCCGCGTTGGCGAACACAACGTCATCATCACATGCTTGCCGATGGACAGAATAGGAACGAATCCAGCGGCTTCGGTGGCCGCTCGCATGCACTCGTCGTTTCCGTCGATTCGGTTCGGCCTCTTGGTAGGCATTGGGGGAGGCGTTCCAGGCATTGGGGGAGGCGTTCCAAGCATTGAAGCGGACGTACGGCTAGGAGACGTGGTCGTAAGCGTGCCATGCAAAGGAAACGGTGGTGTGGTGCAGTACGACCTAGGCAAGGCTACCCCGAGTCGATTCGAGCGCACAGGATTCCTCAACAGCCCCCCGGCCATCTTGCTAAAGGCAGTTACCAAGGTACGGGCCTCTCACATTAGAAGCACACCCCAGGTTCCAGGCTATGCTTCCCAACTCGATAGCCTTGACGTATTTTCCCGCCGCCTCACGGGCCCCGATATCCTTTTCGAAGCAAACTATGAACACCAGGGCGGAGCGGGCTGCGAGCGATGCGACCCCTCCAGGGTGGTGGACCGGCAGCCACGGGACGAGCAGGTCGTAGTTCATTACGGCACCATAGCGTCAGGGAATCAAGTCATGCGAGATGCGTCAGAACGAGACAAAATCAGCTCCGAGTTTGGCGGCGTTCTCTGCTTCGAGATGGAAGCAGCCGGCTTAATGAACGACTTTCCGAGCCTCATCATCAGGGGCATATGCGATTATGCCGATTCACACAAGAGCAAGCGTTGGCAGGCTTATGCAGCGGGAATGGCGGCATCTTACGCCAAAGAAATACTCTCAGCCATCCCAGCCATCGAAGTCACAAGTGCAACCAGAGCGGAGCAAGGTATGATGGCCTCGCACCGTGGAGAACAACCTGCTGGCGGGATTCCAGGGCCTGAAGAGATCCTCAATCGCTTGCCGCGGGCGTCCGAGGCCGTGTTCAACTCTTGCCACAAGCAGCACGAACCGTGCTGCCTCAAGGACACCCGCGTCGGCGTACTTGGCGAGATATACAAATGGGCCGACGGGCGGGACCAGCAATGCATTTTGTGGCTAAACGGCCCGGCCGGAACGGGAAAGTCGACAATATCCCGGACCGTCGCCCGAGAGTATTTCGAACGGGGCCGACTCGGAGCCAGTTTCTTTTTCACAAAGGGTGGCGGCGAAGCAGGACACGCCGGCCGATTCTTCACGACCATCGCCTGGCAGCTCGCGAAAAGCATACCGCTTCTCCAATCCTACATCTGCGAAGCCATCGCAAGTCGCAGCGATATTGCAAACCTCTCTCTCCGCGATCAGTGGCATCATCTGATCACCAAGCCTGTATCAAGGCTGGACCTTTGCATGTCGTCGTCGACGTACGTTCTCGTCATCGATGCGCTCGACGAATGTGACGATGACGACAACATTCGGGCGATATTGCACTTGCTATCAGAAGCCCGATCGCTGGAGAAGGCCCAGATTCGTGTCTTTATAACAAGCAGACCGGATGCTCCGATACGGCAGGGGATGCGTCGGCTGCCACGGACCCAGCTCCAAGACCTTGCGCTCCGGGACGTATCACCCGCAGCAGTGGACCACGACATCTCGAATTACCTAAGGCACAATCTCGGGCGCATTGGGGACGAGCTGTCTCTGGATGTCGACTGGCCGGGGGAGCAGATCATCAGCCGCCTCGTCCGTCGGGCCAGCACACTCTTCATCTGGGCTGCAACGACGTGTCGATTCGTTCGCCAAGGCAAAGGATTCGCTGCAAGGAGACTGGACATGATTCTTGATGGAGGAAGCCCTTCTCTAAATATGCCAGAAAAGCTCCTTGGCGAACTCTACACATCCGTCTTGAGGAGCGCTGTGGGCTCTCACTACACCAGTGAAGAGGCCGAAGAGATGTGTGGTATGCTGAGGCACGTCCTTGGAAGTATGGCAGTTTTGTTCTCCCCGCTTTCTACTAAGTCTTTGAGGAACCTTCTTCACATCACGAGACAAGACATTGCTCAGACTTTGGACGACCTTCATTCTATCCTACAAGTCCCCCAAGACGAAGACGGTCTGCTCCGCCTGCACCATCCGTCTTTCCGCGACTTTCTTCTTAACAAAGACGCTGGCATTGATGCACGATTTTGGGTCGACGAAAGACGAGCACATCAAACGTTAAGCGACAGCTGTATACAGCTCATGTCAACGTCTCTCAAGCAAGATATTGTTGGTGTAGGTTTCCCTGGAACGCTCACAGACGATGTCGAATACAGCCAGGTGGAACGGTGCTTATCCCCCGAGGCGCGCTATGCATGTCTTTATTGGGTGCGGCATCTTCAGAAGAGTGGCGACCGCATCGATGACTGCGGACTCGCTGATCGGTTCCTCCGAGAGCACTTGCTCCACTGGCTCGAGGCCTTGAGCTGGATGCGGAATATGTCGGATGGAATTGCCGCGCTTGCTGCATTGGAGTCCATGTGTCTCGTAAGTGGTGGCACGGTTTATCATGACTTTCTCAGCTGACCTGATGTACATATAGTCGTGGGGAAGTCCCTCGGCATACGCATTTGTGCACGATGCGAAGCGATTTGCGCTAGACACCAGGTTAGGAATCGAACAAGCTCCCCTCCAGATATACTGGAGCGCGCTGGTTTTTGCGCCAAGAAAGAGTCTCGTGAGGAAGCAATTCGAGGACCGGGTTCCTTGTTGGGTATCAGGTACCCGAGAGGATTGGGGCGCTCTACTTCAGACCCTCGGCGGACACAAGTACAGTGTCATTGGCGTTGCTTTCTCACCTGACGTCAAGTACATCGCGTCGGCAGTCCATGGCGGGACACTGCGCCTATGGGATTCATCTACGGGGGCGGCACTACATACGCTCAAATATGGCGCGGCCGAAGATAAAGTGTGGCTTCGAGGCCAGGCCTTTTCGCACGACGGCAAAATCGTAACAGTAGCTTTCGTGGACGATTCGGGTACCTGGCTGAGGTCTTGGGATACATCAACAGGAATAATTCGGCAGACAATCCAAGCTCACTCTAAAGACTCAGTGGCCGTGGTCTTTTCACCGAACGTCACGATCGCTGCATCGATACGGGCAAATGATACCATCGAACTCTGGGACATGGCGGCAGAGGCAATCCGACACACGTTCACGGGCCAGGGACGCGTGCGACCTTCGTTTTCTCCAGATGGTAGGGTCATCGCTACAGTTTCAGAGAGCAAGAAAATCCGGCTCTGGGATGTCATGACAGGTCTTGTCCAACAGACGATCCACATTGGCACGATCGGCGAATCGCTCCGCAGTTACATGATCGGGTTTGGCGAATCATTGTCATATTCTCCCGACGGCAAGGTCATCGCCTTGGCAACGACGAACCAAATCCGACTTTGGGATGTAGCTGCCGGGGTGGTCCGACAGACGTTTGATGATGGTACGGACGTCGGTGAGCACAGGGCGGCAATCTCTCTGAGTGACAAGACCGTAGCATCATCATTCGGCCAGTTGATCAAACTCTGGGATGTCACGACTGGGCTCACCCGGGCAACATTTGAGGGTCACACGGACATGATCCCAGCGGTATCATTCTCGCCGGACGGCATGCTCTTGGCCACAGCGTCTTGGGATAAAACTGTCCGGCTCTGGGACATGTCGGTCTGTGCACCGGCGGACACACCTGACAATATCAGGGTCAGCGTTGCGGCCTTCTCTCCGGACGGTAAAATCGCAGCTTTGGGGTCACAGTACGGCTCAATTTGGATCTGGAACGTTCCCGCGAGGGCTTTTCAGCATATGCTACCAGGCAATGGATACTTCGTCGTGCGACTGTCATTCGCACCCGATGGCAAATATCTTGCATCAGCGACACAAGACGGCATGATCCATCTCTGGAGCCTGATTACTTGGATGCCATGCCAGAAGATGAACTGCCGCACGAGATGGGTGCTGCCGGCGGCGCTCGAGTTCGAAGTTCTCGCTGTCTCTCCTTGCGGTGAGAGAGTGGCATCGGCATGGAAGTCTCTGTGTGGGGCTCAGCGACTTGCCTTCCGACTCTGGGATACGACGACTGGGGCAGCCCTACCAACACCACGGCGTACAGACTGTGCGGCCTGCTCGCTGGACAACAAATTTGTGGCCGTGGCATATCGCGGTACGATTTGGATCTACGATATGGCTTCAGGCACAGCTCTACAAACGCAACCGGTAGAAGATTATCCCATCACGTCCATGTCTTTCTCGCCGGACAGTAGCATATTGGCCTCGACGAGTTACGGTTACGATATCGTATACTTCTGGGATTCAGCAACAGGCGCGGCTCGTCAGACGGAGAGGCTCAATCATTGCACGCGTTTACGCATCCTCGATTTCAACGATGGGATACTAATGGTCTCAAGTGATTACGGAGAACGATACTTCATGTTTCAGCTTAATTCGGCAGGCATATTTGCGGCCATTCCGCCACCTGCATGTGACAAAGCCACCTCTCAAAGGGAACATTGGATTGCTCAAGGCGACGAGAAGGCCCTTTGGCTCCATCCAAATTATAAGAGGCTACTAGCGTCCAGAGACGGTGTCTTTATCTTTCAAGATGCGTCCTATCACGTCATATTTCTTTCCATGAATTCCCCAAGGTGGTGAGCACCTATGTGTACGTTTTCTGCTTCTGCTGACAGGACTTTAGTTCCCAACCTGGACCTGTTTGTCCTATATCCTGTCCGCATCCGGGGTGTCCCGCACAGCCCTTCTATCTGTGCTCTGACCTGGATCAACACTACCAGCAACACTACACTAATAACTGGCGAAATGGCGTGAGTTTTGAGGGGTCGCTCGGCCCCAGGTATATAGACACAGGCATCTAGTCGATCTATAATTGATGCTTCAAGTTGTATAGTAGACTGGGAGCCCAAAGTCAGGTACGGCAAAGCCAGCGGCTGACTAGTCGCAAATCAACGTCTAGACGCGTCGGCCATCGCTAAACACGCTGGCTCCCTCAATTAGATTCCAGGCACTGCCCCTTTAGAGAGCACCTCAAGTTTGGTCATTTATTCTGGGTGGGTGGGTAGAAGAGTGATCCGATGCAAAGGGACAAAGGTGGCTCGCTCACTGGTGGAGACTGTCTTGCGGTTTAAGAGAGGAGCCAGATTCTTTCCGAAGTCATGAATATTTTACCTGTATGCTCTGTTACGTTAACAATTCATTCCACGTTCACGATCTATCTCTTGTCTCTCGAGAAATTCGCTTTATCCCAAGATGACTACAACAAAGATCCTTATTGTTGGTCTTGGGGGTAAGCTAGTCCCGGCGAAACTCCATGGTCCGCAAGGAGAGCTTGTGAAAGTTCTCTCACTCGATCTCGGGAAGGTCTACGAAGCCTGCGCGGCATAAGGTCAGATGCGGTTCCCGTTGGCGAATAGGAGTTGCACCAAGAACACCACAAACACGAGACAACGCGAGGCAGCCAGGTTATCAAGTGAAGTCATGTTCATAATTAGACATCGGCATTTACATCAATACACGCAGCATCCAACTCCTGTCAGTCCTCTCCACAACTCCTCCAAAAGCCCAACTCTAGTCAGAGTCGTCATAACTCGGCCCGTTTCGTCTTCCCCAATCGGTCAAGTGGTAGTCTCGCCTACCAATCGACCGGGGCGAGGCACACTCAAAGGGAAGAAAAAGTACGTATGAACCTGGCCAAAAGCATTATACCGACCAATGCAACCATGTCCCAATGCTCGAAACCACCCAGATGCCCAGCCTATTCCCCCAGCCATCGGTTCACATGAGAGACCTCGATGGTCTCGTCTAATGCCGAAAGAATGGTCCATAGTTGGGCAAATATGACGTGCAATCATATCCGATGGATGTGGAGAAGCAAAAAACAGCCGAGGGCGCCATTTCGCTTCCAAATACAAGAGAATGCTGGCTTGACCATTCCCCGAACGCCAGGGCCAGCCACGTCGTGCAGCGTCCATACAGCGATACCGGCATGTCGAAATCACCCCATCGTGGACACCATACCAAGCAAGGGCTTGCTCAAGAACCAGGGACGAGTCAATCCGAGCCCGACTCCTAACCGCGGCTCACGCTCGCGCTCGTCCGGCTCCGCTCATCCTCCTCTTCGATGACGTCGCTCAGCCTCGTCGGATGGTGATGCCGAGGGACAGTCTCCCACCCAGGGGTACCATAGCCCTGGCCAGAGTAGTCCTGCGGGTTGGAGTAAGCTCCGGTCCACTGGCCTTCGCCGGCCGAGGTCGAGGATGGCTCGTGGCCTCCGCTAGGCGGGTTGGTGGTCGCCGGTGTCTCGTACTCGTCTGCCTCCACGTCAGAACCCGAGTAAGTCGAGGGCGGCGCAGCGAAGGGGATCTTGTTGCCGTGCACGTCCAGGATAAAGTTCCCTTCGGCGTCGATGACGTACTCACCTTCGCTGTAGCCGCCCTCTGAGCCCCCGCGTCTTCTGCCTCCCGTCTCCCGCTGCGCTGGCTGCTGTTGCTGCCCCTGCTGCCCCTGCTGTTGCTGAGGAGGATAGTAGCCGCCACTGCTGCCGCCGGCTGTCGGTGGAGTTGGTTGGGTGGGTGGCGCTTGGGTATGTTCTGCCGGATAGCCTTGTCCGTACTCTTGCTGATAGCTTCCTGGCTCTCGGGTCGTGCCATGTCGGCTGGGGCCGCCCTGGGTCATGGGGACGACTTGGACGCCGCCAACGATGGTGGGCTGCCCCGTCTGCAGGGAGTAGGTCCTGTCGCGCTCCTCCTGCTCGCGGCGGCCCAGCTCCTCCCAGGCCCGTCGTGCCTCCTCTTTGGATATGGAGAGCTCCTTGCGCATCTCGGCGAGCTGTTTCTGCATCTTGGATGTTCCCCGCTCCTGGTCAATGGCGTCACGGATGGCATCGGCACGATCCCTCCTCTCCTTTTGAAGGGCCGCCTCCATCATCGCGTTCACCTCCTGGGCACGCTCCAGCTCAGACCTAGTCTCAAAGAACCATCGCTGAAACTTGCGCTCGGAGCTGGCTCGCAGCCGCTGTAGCTCCACCACGGCGTGAAAGAGGTTGGCCCCGGCCGCTGAGAGGTCCGTCACCTGTCGGGCCAGCTGCGTGCTCAGGGGGTCGCGGTTGACATCATCCTTGTTCTGCTCGAGCTTGCGGATCCAGTAGCTCGTCAAGCCCTCCCAGTGCGCCGACAACGTTTCCCACCGTTCAAAGGCGTGAGGGAACGAGTTTCGGGGCTTAGCCACGTCGGCGGGTTGGGCAGCAGTTTCGCCTGCCTGGGCACCGGGGTTGGGTCGCTGCTGAGGTGGTTGTTGCTGCTGCTGGCCAGGGCCAGCGGTTGTGTAGGTCTGAGGGGGTGCTTGCTGAGTAGCAGCGAGCTGTGGGGGTCGCTGTTGAGACGGCGGCTTTGCTGCGCCTGTCGAGACTCTAGTTGGTGCTTGGGTGGTGTCTGGTGGTGTGGTTTGACCCTGATGACGAGGGTCGGTTTGCTGTCGCGAATCGGTGCCGCTGCCTTGCCCTGCAGCAACGCCAGCAGATCGACGCTCGGCATTCCTTCGTTGAGCTTCTTCCAGCAGGCGTGCTTCCTGCTCCGCTCTGCCTCGCTCCAGTGCCTGCTTCTCGGCCTCTGCTCTTTGCCGTGCCTCCCTCGCCGCCCGTTCCTGCATGATCATCCTAGGACCCCTGATGCCGGACGGAGAGCCTGTGGGCGCGGGCCCCGCGGTCGGACGGCGTGGAGATGGCATGCCGTTGCCGTTTGAGGCGGCAGGAGCTGCGTTGGCTGCCATGAGATCGGCCATGCTGGCGGACTCCTCGACGACGTCGGGGGTGAAGAGCTGGGGGTGGCGGAGTGCCTCCTCGAGGGCGTAGAGGATGGCACTGTGGGTGCTTCTGGAGATGCGTGTGGCTGAGTGAGGCTCGAGCCGGTCTCGGCGAGCGGAAGAAGAGGATGTGGGATTGAGTCGGGAATGTGGTCGATCAGAGAACTCTCGGTCGGGATCCTCGTCTAGGTCCTGCGAGCTTTGTCGCCGGCGACGAGCTTCTCGATCCCTGCCCTCGTCGAACAGCGAGGCCTCGAGTCCGGTAACGGAGGAGGACACTCGTCGGTGATGCTCGGACGAGGTGACGCTGGGAGAAAAGCCGACAGAAGCAGCCGCGATGTGCACCCGCGGCTCGGGGCTCGGGGTGGCTTCGAATCGCGGGGTGCGGCGAAGGGCTCGTTGGATCGAGGACGACGGGCTGGAGAGCCTCTCAACAGGATCTGGAGATGTTGTTGTTTGCTGCTGGCGTTGCTTGGGGGCAGACGTGGGCGCGTGGATTTCGTAAGGGTCGTGAGATGCAGGAAAGGCCTGTGGCTGGGACACAAAGACTCCTGCGCCGACGGGAGGCGGGTGTGAGGGAGACAAGTTGAAGGCGAGGTCACCACCAGAGGGCTGGTGGTGGTGGACGTGGTGGTGGATGTAGGTTGGTGGAGGAGGGGGGGTTGGTAGTGGTGCCGCACCTGCCAGCGAAGTCGCAGGGGACAGAGTTGAATCTACCTAAGGAGAAGGAAGAGTAAAACTGGTGCTACCCTCGAGTCCAGAGATACCACAAAGGCAGCAACAGGGATAATCGAGCGAAACGGCGTGTGCGCACCCGAGCGAGTCCCAATGCCCAGAGGGAGGGCGGTGCGCGGTGCAGGGTCCCTGGTGATGCCGAAATGTGGTGGCAGGAAACGCTGGAAATCGGGGGGGCTGGAGCGCGGCCACAACCACCCGACCACAACCTCTCAGCGCCAGTCAAGGCGCGGCTGGCGCCGACGCAATCTCGCAATTGGGGCCCGAAAAGCGGTCGCAAAACTTGTTTTCTTGGTCGTCTTCGTCCCGTCGTCTTTTCCGTTGCGCGCGCGCCCGCAGGTGCCCAATCCGCTGCCAGCGCTGGTGGCGATGGCTGGCGGCGATGGCTGGCGACGGCTCGGCCTCGACACAACCGCCACGCACACACCGCGGTTTCCAATGGCTGAGGTGCGCGGGCGCGGGCGTGGGCGAGGCGAACTGCGCATCAATTGGCTCGGGTCGGGTCGTTTGAGGCGATGGGCACGACCATGGCCCGGCGGGAGGGCAATGCCGTCCCGAAACTGGCTGTCTAGGGGGCCCGAGGCGGTAGTATCATGGCTGGGGCGGAAGGGCAGAGGACGACGACGACGACCAGGCGAGAGGAGAGGGGAGAGGAAACCTGGAAGGCTTCCCTTGGCTGCCGGGTCCAGTGAGACGGCCGCTCGGTATCCGTACTCGTAGACTTGGCTGAGCGAATGTACCCGACTGGTTAGGTCGGGTTAGGTTGGACTGGACAACTCATCAACCCATCCACCGTGGACGTTATCAATGCCACCGCATCAGATCAGGGCAGGGCACGTCCCTCCACCGACTTCGGCTCAGCTCCTGGATGGTGGATGGTGGATGGTGTGAGCGAGGGCTGGACACGCGCATTAGCCTGGCCCAGCCCGAGGCGCCGGGATGCATCAGCTGCTCGAGGGAGCGGCAGACAGCTTGGGCTCGACACCCACAGTTCAAGCTGCGGTTTGCTGCACGCAATCATCAAGACGAGCCGAACTGTCTTGTCGGTTGAAGCCCCGTCGCCCCCATCAACACGATGGGCTCCGCGGCAATCGGAGCGTCCCCATCAAGCCCCTCCCTGGTCGCTGTGAGGCCCCGCCAAGCGAGGTGGTCAAGGTTGTATCGCTCGCTCGCCAGAGCCACACACCATACCAGTGGCCATGCGAAGCACCTCGGGCTCTTGGAGATTCCCCACGCAATCGCATTGCATCGCAGCAGCCCGGCCTGCACGCGCCGTACCTTGCAGCTCATCCTCCTGGATGCGGCTCATCCTCCTGGAATGATCAAGAGACCATCACCGTAGAGCCCCAATTCAGCAGCAGAAAAGGCGCTGCCCGTTGTGGAGGGACGGGAGCCAGTGGGCGGGTCGGCCCTGGAGCCGAGTCCATTCCGGAGCGGCCAATCACGGGCCGCAGCAGATATCCGCCCAAGCCGCTCCAAGCAACTTAGGTAAGCTCGTCGCCATCCCAGAGAACGCAGGCGTAATAATTCTTCTCTTCCATCATTGCACTGTTGGCTTAGAGAGGTATTACCGTTTGCACGTTGCTGTGCCCGAGGAGGCACTGCCCTTGCTTTAACCAGAGTCGAGAATGGCACTCTGGGTATCTGCTCAGTGTTCTGTGCAGAGCAACATATTAATTACAACTGCATATTAACAGGCATTCAACCAAAAGTCTCGGAATGTTACTTTTTAGTTCTCTTCCTATTCGTTTATTTTCTTTTGTTTCCCCGACAGAGTGTCCCTCAATATCCTTCTTTTTTCTTTTTTGCCCTCTTTACACCTTTTTATTGGCTGAGGGTGTTTCCTTTCTTTCATCACATGTATTTTGCCTAATTTACGAGGTGACCACGTTCGCTCGGGGGAATACTCTGCCACATTCACGCCATCTTTCCAAGGTCTAGGGTAGGGGCGTCAACTGTTGGGCAATGCGTGTCGAGTTCCTTCCTCTTGCTCGCCCTGCAACGCGACGCTCTCGCGCGGGTCACCTCAATTGCGATACACTGTGTCCTTCCTTAAACGTCTGCCATCATCACTGTCGTGTCGCGAGCAATAGCATTTGCTTTGGCAACTCTCAGGGACTCGCCTTGTTCCTGGACGTGTCTCGCGCACTACCAAGTAGTCCGTACGCATTTTCTGATCCGCAATGCGACCCCCGCTGAAGGTTCCATGGGACGATCCGGGGTCGCACTCGACAACACGAACAGTCACGAAATCCGATGAGTCCGACCTGCAAACATGGATGGAATCGTGGCTGCTCGGAGGTCCGCCCACGTCCCGCGCGAGGAAGCATGTGCTGCGGCTGTCGAACAACGCCGAGGAGGCTTACCCTACTAGCTTCGATGTCTCTGCATCCTCGGACCGACAAGAGGCCAATACAAGGACCGAGATCCAGCCCAGTACTTGGCTCCTCGATCGACAGCCAGGCCCGGCTTGGGCATTCGACCGAAGAACTCTGAGGTGAGCAACAAGGGGCCACAGTTATGCAAGTGATGAACTGGGTACAGAGCTCAGGAAGAATTGCAATGCCCAAGGAACCGGACGAAGCTAACCAGCAAAAGACATCAGCAGCATCAGCACTCTGTTCGACAGCCAGTCGCCCGGCCCTTTCTCCCGAATAATTTATCCAGAGCCAGATGTCGAATATTCAGCCCGACCCAGACGGGGCTTGCCGCAACTTCTTGGACCCATGCCCGGAGTCTATACAAAAGGGCAGCTAAGAGACGGACGAGGTGACCCCGAAGCAGCGCCGGTCTGCATCGCCTCGAACCATTTTGCTTGCTCTCGCCATCCGGTTGCGTTTGCCAAGAAGATGCCACCAATACAACGTCGTTCTGGCCGCCCCAACACGCAGCACAGAGTACACCATCAGCCCAAATTCAGGGTCGTCGTCGAGCCGTCAAGCCACCAAACGCAAACCACACGCGGGGTAGAAGATGGTTCACGACGATGATGAGGGGGTGGGGAAGGGACAGGAACAAGCTCACCCAAGATTCCAGAAATTGCACGGGACGTCAAAACAACAGCAAGCCACCACAGGCTTCCTGGCTTCTAGCCCCGCGGCAAGCTCAGCCTCCTCCGCCAATTCGGCCCGGCTCTGCTGCTTACCCGTTTAATTGTCCTCGACCTTGCCGTTCTGGCTCGAGTGCAGGACAAGCATTGGCCAAGCGCCCAATGATCTGCCGAAGGGAAATTGTGGGCGCCTCCGCATCATCCCGCTGGAGGTGTGGGGATATTCATGGGACTGAGCTCATCTACATCTCAGTCGTCGACGAGACTGAGAGAGAAAGGGACGGGAGCACAGGGAAGACACAATATCACGAGTGACATGGCCACTTACGACGTTTCCGCTGACTTCGTTTGCTCAATGAATACAACACAACATCCATGGGGCAAGTTGCCTATTCTCGGCATGCAGTCAGTGCGGTCCAGGCTTGGGGATGGAGACTGGCCCCAAGACGTCTCTAGCCGAGATGGAGACGGATGATGCACGCCTGGTCCACGATGGCGCTGTGTAGCAGATTTGCCTCGCTCACGTGGATAAAGTCTCGGCTCTATGACGCTGGAATGGCCAACGACGGCGCCTTGGCACTCGCCCATGACAATTCTTGTCCGATCGTCCGCGGCTGGCCCCTCCCAGAGTCCCCAGACTCCCCACGGCGGATACTCTAATTACCAAGTACGGAGTACACACGGGGCTCCTCGGTGGCAGGGCGCGTGCAACCATATAAACCCGCGGACCTGCAGCTAGCCCTCGAGCTGGTGAAGGGGGTTCTTCCCAGCACACTCCCGCACTGCCAGACCTCATTGCAGCATCATGAGATTTGGGAGCGGTCTCTTGTACGCTGGAGTCGCGTCGGCGGCGGCCCTGGTGAGCAGGGATGGCGATAACCTGGGCTCGTGCCCCGGGTACAAGGTGTCCAACGTGAGGGCGACGGACATCGGCTTGAAGGCGGATTTGAAGCTCGCAGGTGCACCGTGCAACGCGTATGGCACTGACCTGAAGGATCTCACGTTGACGGTCACGTATGAGACAGGTATGTGTAGCCCAGTCCCCCAGCTGGCAAGCTTCGTCATGGTCGTTTATATGCTCACCATTGTACGAGTCTAGAAACCCGCCTTCATGTCAAGATTCAGGACAAGGGCAACCAAGTCTACCAGGTCCCCGAGTCCGTCTTTGCGCGCCCCAGCGGCAACATCTCCGCCGAGGGCAGCAAGCTCAAGTTTAACTACACAGAGTCGCCCTTCTCCTTCAAGATCAGCCGCGCCGATTCCCACGAGGCCCTCTTCGACAGCTCGGCGGCATCCCTCGTCTTCGAGTCGCAGTACCTGCGCCTGCGTACCAGCCTCCCCAATGACCCGTACCTGTACGGCCTGGGTGAGCACTCTGATCCCCTGCGGCTCAAGACCGACAACTACATCCGCACGATGTGGAACCAGGACAGCTACGGTGTGCCCCTCGACTCCAACCTGTACGGCACGCAGCCCTTCTATCTCGAGCACCGAGAGAGCGGCTCCCATGGCGTGTTCCTGCTCAACTCGAATGGCATGGACATTATGATCAACAAGACGCTAGACGGCAAGCAGTACCTCGAGTACAACACGCTCGGAGGCGTCTTTGACTTTTGGTTTGTCGCCGGTCCGAGCCCCGTCCAAGTCGTCCAGCAGTACGGCGAGATTGCGGGCACGCCAGCCATGCAGCCGTACTGGGGCCTCGGCTTTCACCAGTGCCGGTACGGTTACCAGGATGCCTACGAAGTTGCAGAAGTCGTCTACAACTACAGCCAGGCCGGGATCCCGCTGGAGACTATGTGGACCGACATTGACTACATGGACCGCCGCCGTGTCTTTAGCCTGGATCCTGAGCGTTTCCCCCGGAAGAAGATGCGACAGTTGGTGAAGCAGCTCCATGGCAACGACCAGCACTACGTTGTCATGGTCGACCCGGCTGTGGCGTACCAAGACTACGCACCCCTCCACGAGGGCGTCAAAGACGACGTCTTCCTGCGCCGGGACAATGGCTCCCTCTGGCTGGGCGTCGTGTGGCCGGGTGTGACCGTCTTCCCCGACTGGTTCTCCAAGAATGTCCAAAACTACTGGAACGGCCAGTTCCAGAGCTTCTTCAGCAAGGACAGCGGCGTCGATATCGATGCCCTGTGGATCGACATGAACGAGCCGAGCAACTTTCCCTGCAACTTCCCTTGCGACAACCCCTATGAGGCCGCCAAGGGGTACCCGCCGCCAGCCCCTCCGGTCCGGGAGCCGCCTCGCCCCTTGCCCGGCTGGCCGTGCGACTTTCAGCCTCCGGGAACGTGCAAGCGTTCGGAGCCAGAGGAGCGTGACGCAGCACCAGAGATTGCGCCGATGGCAGCTTTCCCTCGCGATACCAGCCTCGACAGACTCGACAGCCTCGCCGCCGCCGGCGACCAGAAGGGTCTGCCTGAACGGGACCTCCTGTACCCCAAGTACGCCATCCACAACAAGGCGGCCTTCCAGGACTCGTGGAACGCCGACAAGGGCGGAATCTCGAACCACACCGTCAACACCGACGTCCACCACCAGAACGGCCTCGCCATGTACGGCACGCACAACATCTACGGCTCCATGATGTCCATCGCCTCCCGCGAGGCCATGCTCTCGCGCCGCCCCGGCGTGCGCCCCATGATCATCACCCGCAGCACCTTTTCCGGCGCGGGCTCCAAGGTCGGCCACTGGCTCGGCGACAACCTCTCCACGTGGGACATGTACCGCAACTCGATCCGCTCGATGCTGTCCTTTACCGGGCTCTTCCAGTTCTCCATGGTGGGCTCCGACACGTGCGGCTTCGGCGGCGACACGACCGAGGAGCTCTGCGCGCGATGGGCCGCGCTGGGCGCCTTCTCGACCTTCTACCGCAACCACAACGCCCAGGGCTCGTTGAGCCAGGAGTTCTACCGCTGGGAGAGCGTCGCGAGCAGCGCACGCAAGGCCATCGACATTCGCTACCGCCTGCTCGACTACATGTACACGGCCATGCGCCGCGCCAGCGCCGACGGCACGCCCGCCGTCCACCCCGTCTTCTACCTGTACCCCGAGGACAAGGCCACCTGGGCGCTCGAGCTCTCGTACTTTTACGGGCCGGGCCTCCTCGTCGCGCCCGTCACAAGCCAGGGCGCCACCTCCGTGCAGGTCTACCTCCCCGACGACACCTTCTACGACTGGTACTCGCACAAGCCCATCCGCGGCGAGGCCGCCGTGCACACCTTTGTCGAGCAGGACACGACGACGATCCCGCTGCTCATCCGCGCGGGCGTCATCCTCCCCGCCCGCGTCAACTCGGCCAACACCACCGCCAAGCTCCACGCTCAGGACTTTGAGCTGTTCATCCCCGTCGACGCGCACGGCTCCGCAAAGGGCGAGCTGTACGTCGACAACGGCGAGTCCCTCGACGTCACCGGGCGCTACTCGCTCATCACCTTTACGTACGAGGGCGGCGTGCTGAAATATGACGGCGTCTTCAACTACAACGCCGCCATCACCAAGGTTACGCTCCTGGGCACCGGGTGCAAGCCGCGCCCGGGGAAGAGGGTGCACAAGACGGGCGGGAGCAAGAAGTATAGCAAGACGATTAACGTGGCCGTGTCGCTCCACCAGGCGGGGAAGCTCAAGGTGGGTTAATGGAGGGCAGAAGCAAAGGGTTTGGGCCCGTGTTGATGCAAGTCGCCAGGGGGGACGTGGCTCGGGCGATAATGTAGGAGCGTAGCCAATAAGTAACACAAGAGCTATACCAAAGACCATCTCGGTGGTTTTCTGGCAGTCTATACCTAACGCCGGGCCGACCTGGCCCTTTGGTCAGAAATCACTCGTAACATCATTGCGGTTCTATTTTATGCCAACTCCCGTTTGTAAACCACGTCCCGGCCTTTGTATAATCCAACGCCATCCCATCCTTCATATATGCAAATCTAAAATACTCGGGCAGAGCCGACCCCGCGGGCCGCGCCCACGTAAAGTTGTGCGCCACCTCGGCCATGAAAAACCGGCGGTACCGCTCCACGTCGTTGACCAGGACGCTGATGCCGTCGACGCCCGCGGCCTCGGCCAGGGAGAAGGATATAGTAGAAGACCCGTTGGCCGTCGACGAGATGAGCGGCGGCTCGACGGCGGGTATCAGGGAGTCTAGCGAGCCGTCGCCGCGGAGGTCGGCGGGGGTCTCGAGGATGGAGCCGAAGCCCCAGCGCGCGATGCCGTTGACGAAGAGCCCGAGGAGGATGCCCTGGTACAGCAGCGACGAGCGCGTCTGCATGCCCGTGCCGGGGAGCAGGAGCAGCGCGAGGACGTAGTGGTGCAGGCGAAAGTCGAGGCCCGGCACCACGAGGCAGACGGCGATGCCGCCCAGGAAGAGCCCGTAGAGCGCCAGATAGCGCGGCAGGCGGCCTTCCCTCCAGAAGCCGTAGATCTGCTGCGCAACGATGAAGCACAGGACGAGCAGGATGGCGGCGAGCGCCACCTTCGCGCCGGGCTGCTGCTCGAGGTCGTGCGCCGTGAGCCGCTGGATCGGGATCCAGTCGAACGTGTAGTTGGACAGCGCGCCGAACCAGAACCCGCCGAGCCAGAGCGCCGTCTTCTCGAGCTGCGCCTCCAGCCCGCGCAGCGCCTTGACGACGCACGTGCGGTAGATGACGACGGCGCAGAAGGCCGCGGGGAGGAAGCGCCCCACGAAGCGGGAGACGTGGTCGGGCAGGACGGAGGCGTTGTGGTAGGACGCGCCGGGCGGATCGGACACAAGGCTGACGTGGGCGAAGATGGCGGCGAAGACGACGAAGAACTGCAGGCGCGGCGAGGTGACGAAGGCGGAGAAGAGGGCCGTGAAGAGCAGCGAGATGTAGAGCAGGGGAATGCGTAGATCCGGGCTGCAGCGGATGCTCGGGTCGGCGGACACGGTAAACGCCAGCGGAAAGTACGAGTCAAACGCTATCGACTCGATGCCGTTGCTCGTCGAGCTCGCAAACGCATCCCGCCGCCCGACCCTCTCCAGCCGGCCGCAGCCTCCGGCGCCGTCCCCGACAAGACCGGCATGGATCGCCGCGCCGCAGATGAACGAGTCCCCGCGGTAGAAGCCGTCCCCCCCGATGACCAGCGGGCGGTAGACGACCTCCTCGGGGCCGACGGGCCGCGGGTTCAGGACCTGCACGGAGGCGCAGCTCGCGGGGCAGCGGAACGCGAGGGAGGCGTTGTTGCTGCTGCCGTCGGCGGCGGCGCGGAAGGGCTGGCAGTCGATGCCGTCGAGGCCGCACTCGTTCTTGCGGCCCCACAGCGCGTCGACGCAGTCGAGGTTGACGACGGGGGCGCCGGTGCGGCGGTCCGCGAGCGCGAGGGTGCCGGCGCGCAGCGGGAGGCAGAAGGCGGCGGCCCAGAGGAGGAGGAACGCGGCGAGCAGGGCGAGCTTGCGCCGGGGGGTCGGGGCGTGCCGGTCGAGGAGCGCGAGGGGGGATCGCTGGACCGAGGGGAGGAGAGGCTTGATGGCCTGCATGCGAGGCGGGTCGGGGCCCGAGAGCCACTGGGCGAGTCTCCGGCGGCGTTGGGTCAGTCGCCGAGGCTGCGTCGGGGTGTCGCCAACGTCACGTTCCTCGTAGTCGAGCTGCTCCAGCAGCTGTGCCTCCTCGTCGGCTCCGCTGGGACGCCCCTCGTCCGGATATGGCTCGGCCTGGCCATTGATAATCATTGCAACTTTTTGTTTTGCCTCTCTCACTCTCACCCTCACTCTAGTCTGATCTCGACGTCGGTCAGAATATCGCGCGGCAGAGACTTCGACGCAGGTGGCGCCTACAGCAACCCCAGCATGTCTAGCAAAGCGATACCGAGGGCAAAAGACTCGGCCACAGAAGGAAAGCAGGAATGAACGGATGAAAGCAAAGCGCGCCGGATCGATGGTGATGTGAGAGAAATACGGAGTAGACTCGGCCGCGTTCATGCCTCAGGAGGTTGTGCGCAAGGTGGTGTGCTCGGATGACTAAGGCAATTTGCATCGTCCCGACTCCCAGACTCCCGTCAGCTGATTCAAGAACGACGCGCCTACCTTCTTCGCACCTTCAGCCAGCGATTGAACATTCGGAAGACTCTGCTACCGGTGGCCACAATGGCGGCTCATCTCGTTTCCGCCAATCCTCAACAGGTCCGTCACCATCGTGCCTTTTCTCAGACGCTCTCGGTGATACGGTAAAGAGGAGCTCCGCCTCGATTGAAAGATGTCGCTTTATTTGCTTTAGCAGGTGAACAATTACATAAAATTTACCCATCCCGGCTTACCATTCCAATATCTTGATGATCTTGTAAGACCCTGAAGCCACGAGTTTCACCTGCTATGATTCGTGAGCCTTACATTCCATACTAACCTTCTGGGCGGCCGTGAAACAACAGATGGAGGGGTCGTAACTGCTCGAGTTGTAGGATAACATTACATTCCTTGTGATGATAATAATCATAATAATCATAATCATAATAATAAAAATAATAGGAACGACAGCAATAATAATAATACCGTTACATTCCTTATAATATATTCGGACGATAAATCGAGACCACAGCGCTCTTGCGATTCTCTTCCTTTTTACTTCACTTTTTCTTTATTTACTTCACTCTTTCTTACTTTATCCCCCGTTGAATGACAGAGGGGGACATTTTTACTTATAACCTCGTACTATATTGTTCCCCACTATGAAGTCCCTCTATTCTCTTGGTGTTGTTCTGGTATCTCTCGGTACCTTTGTTCAAGCTCAAGGTCCTGCTCGCCCAAATGACCTCAACATCACTGAAGCTCAAGCCGAGGAGCATGGTTGCGGACAGGCCTGCCAGGCGAACCTACAAGAATACGAGCAATTGGACCGTCTGGTCTTTGGGACTATTCCCTTCGACTATGGATTCTACGCAACTGCGGCCAACTTCACCGAGTCACGGCCCGGGGACTTGTTGAAGCTGCAGCAGCAGAATGCATCCATGTACGACCTACCCCCTGGGACTTCGTTATGGTTAATTCAATACACCTCTGTTGGAGTCGGCGGAGCACCGGTCCCGGCGACTGCCTTTATTGCACTTCCCTACGCGGCGGTTCCAGGACACCAAATCCGTTTGGTCGCATATGCCCATGGAACTATCGGAGTTGTCACTGCTTGCGCTGCGTCGTCGTCATACAACGGGTTCGACTATCACTCCTGGCAGATACTTACAGGCCCCGGATATGCCGTGGTTGCTACGGACTACGCGGGCTTGGGAAACAATTATACTTCCCACAAGTACGGCAATCCAGTCCTCAACTCCGAGGACGTTTACTTCTCGGTCGTTGCTGCTCGCAAAGCGTTTCCAGGTGTTTTCACTGATGGATGGGCTTCTGTTGGTCATTCCCAAGGAGCTGGAACTGTCTGGGGACTCAATGAGAACCCCCGTGTCGATACCGACGAGAGTGGTAAATACTTGGGAGGAGTTGCCGTCGGTCCTAGCGCCAGATTGAATGATCTCCTCACCGCTGTGCCGCTTTCGGTAGGATGGGGCTTTGGCAACCTGATCGTGCAAGTATTTCAGGCCCTGGACTTTCCGCAGCAGCCACTCGTTCTCACCCCAGAGGCCGCGAACCGTTATCCACTCATGGACGAACTTCAGCTTTGCGACACTGCCCAAGCGGAATTGAACGCAGATCTCCCAAACCATGGCATTGTGGACCTCACGCCTGCCGTTACTCAACAAAACCATGAAGCTTTCATCGCATTTCAAGACTTGTATGCTTCTCCTCCTTTTCGGGCATAGCAGACGACTGACTCCAGATGAATAGGTATGGCGCGGCTACCGGGAAAAAGGGATATCAGGAACTTCTCGTTATTCAATCAATCGACGACGAGGTTGTGAATGTTACTGCTACTAAGGAGGCATACGAATGCGCATGCCTGTCAGGTAGCACCGTTCACCTGAGTTTGTATCCGGGCCTTACCCACGATGCCTCAGTCGCCGCCTCAGCTCCAGAGTGGCTACAATGGCTTGACAACCGGTTTATGGGTGTGAAGATTCCACACGCAAACGAATGCAGAGTGGAGACGAGGGTTCCATTAGTCGATACTTTGAGTTGATATGATTTCGAAAAACCTCAAGTCCTTCCCCTTCCGGGATGTTCTTGCATCACTAATTCTATTACATGTTTTCCCTTTCGCTTTCTTCCTATCTTCAAAGCCATCCTTGGCCAGAACCCTAGATTCGGTCCATTCCTGTCAACTCTGTCCTCTGATCAAGCTGGAAGTTGGCGTTGAGTCGTTCACGGTCTCCTTAACAGAGAGCGCCCAGGTCAGACCATGACGATATGGTCAGCAGCCTAACGTGGGACGCCGCCTGGCCATGCCGGCCCGAGTGCAAGTACAACTTTGGCTGGCGGCTCACGACGGAGACGAAGGCGCCCGTCTTGCGTACTGCCTGCTCCATGGGACCAAACATCTCGGCCGGGGCGACGACGGTTCTCTTCCCGGTGATGCCCAAGTACGCCTGCTGGAATGAGACGAGGCCGCCCACGGTGCGTCAGCTCAGCGGCGTGCCGTCTGACAGGCTGCGCGTAACGCGGACCCAGCCGCCGCCCGAGTTCGGTTCGACCCGCGCGGGCCTGGTGTTTGAGGCGCCGTGGACCAACAACGGGTCGTGGTGGGTCGTGGGGTGCTCGATCGATGCGAGGTGGGGCAGCAGCGTCGTTGACGTCGACGGAGTGGGGCCGTCTCTCGGAGCTCGACACCCCGTTCCGGCCCCCAGACAACGAACGGGTCCTGGACGCCGATTAAGCTGCACGAGAGTTGGCTCAACGCGCTGACGCCAAATACAACCATGACCGGCTCCAATACGACGACCTTTGAGATGATCCTGGCCAGCTCCGCGGTCATCGATGGCAACCTGACCAACAGTGCCTGTGATGCCACCACAGCCTGGAACGCCGTGGCCCTCGGGTCCTCCAACAGGACGCTGTACCTTGAGTGGATAACGGCGCCGCTCGTCGCCGACGGCATCTCCTCGCCACCGCACCGCCCCACGCCCTCAACGCGTCCAGGCCCGCAGCCGACAGGACCCTGGACTCTGGCGCCGACGCGGGAGATCTCCGCGCCGAACTCCAATTCAGCGAGGATGGGGAAGACGAGCGCGTGTGTTTGCTGCAGGTCGATGCGGGCGTAAGGCAAGCCGCGACGTGGCCCGCGGCGAAGGCTTCGGACATTGAGCTCGGAGTGCGTCCGGACCGCTCGACAAGTGGCATCCCGTTGATTGAGGTTCGACCGGTGGCTTCGGGAGCTACTATACGGCGGTTGCACTCGGATCGAACGGAGCGGGACGCGGTGATTGAGCAGGGTCGCCTGTACTCGTAGTCCAGTCCACCTTTGTAGTCATGTTGATATAGTCGTGTCAATAGTAGAGAGACGTTCCCGCGGGATCGGGAACGCAGGTAAATTGAACAAGGTATATTTTTCAATGCAGCTTACACAGGACGTCTTGTCTTTGTATCTGTGACATGATTGACGTGAACGCGGCCGACTTTCACGGCTGCGTCTCCCAATCCAAATCTCTTAATCACGTCGCAAGATGCCTTTGTCAAGCAATTTTCCCGGCATCATCGAACCAACACCGAGGAGGGCTTCAAACACCGTGCTGTCATTCCGGTCAAAGCTACATCTCAGAGACCCTATCCTCGTCCCCCGCAACTTCACCAAAAGACAAAGATGCCAACCTCCCTTTTTTGCCTTTCTGACCCTCAAAAACTCCAGGCTTCATGAACTGAACCCACAGGCTCCCAAGTCGCGCTCATCCAACAAAATCAGAACAGGGAAAGATATGAAACACATAAAACTCAGACAGCCTCGCCCCCGACCTTTTTTCGCAGTTCCAATTGCCCTTTTTTCAGGATGCCACAGCCAGTCCGCCAATGAGCCACAAACGCCGTGTCAAAAGCAACAAAAGTCTCCGTCCCCTGTATCGTCTTTTCCCCAAGAGCCAGATGTCCGAGTTGGAAAGCGAAAATGCATCGTATCGTGAACAGTCGTTCATTCGTGCCTTCCCGTGCGGAGAGAAGGAGTCGCGTCGTAATATGTAACAGCCGGAAGCAAGGAAAATAACTCGAACAAGAAATGGTAAGAAAGCGCTGCGGGAGAGCAAAGCGAGCCACACCCCGTTGCTCCACGTCGGCATCAATCACGCAGCCGATGACTGTCCCTCGCCCCCGTCGTCGTCTGTCGGCTTCACGTCCACCATGGACGTGTCCTCCAACTGAGAAGAGTCAGCAAGCGACATGAGCATCGAAGAGTCCCTTCGCTCCAGCATCGAGCCCCCGTTGCCCCCTGATCCGCCAACCATGCCATTGGTGGCACACAGGCGATACTCCCCGTCGCCCTTAGACTCGATAATGCCTTCGTCGAGTGCCCATTGCGCGAGCAAAGGGTCCACGCCGAGGCTTTGGGCCTCGCCCTTTTCCATGTGCCGCCCTACATGCTCCGTCCACTCGTCCCAGGACCCCGGTCCCTCAAACGCATGGTGACAGCCGGGCTTGGGACAGGCCGACGTTTGTGGGGGCTGCCGTCGCGTGACAAGGCAAGTCTGCTGCATGTTCTTGACGTGATCCTCCCATTCCGCCAGAAGCTTGGTCTCGCCCTTGGACATTGCCCTCTTGACCTGAAACGGGGCGTGCATGCGGCGAAGATGCTGCGTGAATAGATCCTTACGGTTAAACTCGTTGCCTTTACCCTCGACCGCGCTCTGCGGGCACTGAGAGCATCTGTAGTATTGCAGGCAAAGGTGCTGCGAGGCAATGTGCCGCTTCCACTCGTTCTTGGACCCAAACGTGCTGGTGCAGCCCGCAAACGAAAAGGCGCAGGGAAACGGCCTCGTGTGGGCAGCGGCGATGTGCTTGCGCAACGAGGACGAGTCCTTGAAGGGTGCGTGGCTGCAGTGATTGCAGCGAGTCTCCTGCTTGGGGAGAGCGCGACGAGGGGCTTTGGCGCGCGAGTTTGGAGTCAACTTGAGCTCTGCTGACAAGGTCGGATCGTTTGCATCCACAAGTGCCGCGTCGTGAGTGGCAGGCTGGGCGCTGGGCACGGCATCAGGCAAGCTCGTACGAGGTCGCTGGCTGGCTGGGATGGTCTCGTCGCTCCGGTGCCGCACATGGCTTAGAGCCTTTAGCTGCTCTGCGGCCTCTTGCATCTCAGCAGAGTCCTCGACCTCGTCCTTGGGCTTGATTATTCCCGCGCCTGAGCCTACGGTTGCGAGCGGCCCTCTCGAGGGGCTGCTCTGAGGAACGAGATCCGGTCTGTCGCCATGCAGGGACCTATCCCGCGATGCAGAAGACTGGTACGGGTGCTCATGGCCGTCGGGGTCCCTACGCGCGCGAGCAGGGGTCCCTGCGGCCAGTTCCCTCGCCTCCAAAAGGATCCGGCCGTGCTCGACATGCTGTGAGTACGGCCTGACTCCTGCAGGCCCAACTAGCCTCTCATAGAGGTGAATCATGTTGTGGGAGCTGATGTACCCCAGAAAACAACAGACCTTGTCGTGCTGAACAATGTTCCATACGGAATGGGGCATGGATATGAGGAGCATGGTCGGAGGACCCAAGAACATACCCTCGACGGCAATCTTGGTGCCGAGGGGAGGGGTGTTCTGGAGCCACTGGTTGTAGAATGACATGTCTGGGCTCGCATCGCCGACGAATGTGGTGCAGACGAGAATCCGAGCCTCGTCGAACCTCAGATCGGCGACCGAGTCCGAGTCGATGAGCTGGTCCTCCCGGCCGCGTGCCGCATGGCCATCAGCCGAGTCGGCACCGTTCTGGGAAGTCGCGGTTGGGGGTGGGCGAGAGGACAACGGGGCCAACGTCAGGTTCTGGCCCTTTCCAGGCGTTAGTGTGAAGAAGAGCGGCAATTGGCTCTGGGGCGGGGGGATCGAGGCCCCGTTGGTAACGCGGGGAGGTTCTTGAGCCAGCTGCTGCTGTCTTTGGGAAAGCACCTCCTCGTAGAGTCTCTGGACGCTAAAAGGTCTGCCATTGCCGAGCTTGCGGAGGGCCTCGGCCAGGTTCGAGGTAAAGGAGCGGGTCGAGTCGTCTTGCAGGTTGTGTTCTGGGGAGCAGGCGGCGATGGCCTGCTTGACGCCGTGGCTGCCAGCCGCGGCGGGGTCGGGAATGGCGCACGTATCCAGCAGCAGCAGAATGTCAGACTGGGCATCCTCGAACAGGCAGCGGACGCCGTCCCACTTGAGCTTGGCCGCGTCGTCACGGGCGTTGCTGTGGACGAGAAATGGTCAGCAAACAGCACGTACGACACAGCACCGCGCCATTAAGGCTAGGTGAGGCGGTTCGGGGCTCACCATGCCCAGTACAGCTGACCATCAGAGCCAACGTAGCCATGGCCGGCGTAGTATATGACGAGGAGGTGATTGGGCCGGGCGTGCTCGAGAAAGGACGCCATTTGGACGCCGAGCTTGATGCTGGGGTTGGGGACGGTGGGAATCTGCCATCGCTGCGTGCCAAAGTTGTACTGCTTCTGGAAGACCTGCTCGAGGGCGGCGAGGTCGTCGTCGACGGAGTGGTCCTCCTGCCAGCTCAGCAGCAGGACGGAGACGTCTCCGTAGGGCGGCCGTTCGGTCTGGCGCTGGATGAGCATGGCCGCATCTTGGAGGTGGCGGGCAAAGGACTCGAAGTCATGGCGCTCGGCAACGGGGGGCGCATCGTGGACGGGGTAGTGCTGCGGTTGCGGTTGCGTCTGCGGCGTCTGCTGCGTCTGCTGCTGTGGCTGCGGAGACTGGTGTGAGTAGGCATGTAGCTAGGTACGAAGTAGGTAGGCATGAGAGAAGGCTGAGGGTTGGGAGGAGGCTGACCGTTTCGTGGGTATACTGGCTGGGCTGCGGTTTGGGGGCCGCTGGGGAAGCGTTGACCTTTGGAGCCAACTTCCGCTTCTTGCTGGACGGCTCCATGGACGAGCAAGCGCTGGAGGGGACGGCTCAGAGACCAAATAGCAGCCAGACGCAGGCGAGGAGCTGGGCAGCGCAGCGCGGGAGGCGAATTGAGGAGCGCCGCGGACAGGAATTGGGTTGCGTATGTTTTTTCTCGGGCGGAGAAGAGGAGGAGACTGAGGATGGGGAGCTGAGAGCAGCCGATCACCTGTAGGTGGTACGGATGGGACGAGGGACAGGCCAGGAACGTTGGATTCAGGCGAGGGAAATAAGGCTGGCACAGCTCCATTGGCTGCTTCGGCGCAGGAATTGGACTCTGGAGGGGGTCGTCGAGGCTAATAGGCGAGGCTGCCAGAGCACCCGCCCACTGGGCCACTGGACGGCGCCGAAACAGGCGGGCATGCGCTGTAGGTAGGCGGCGCCGACGCCTGGATGTGGGGGGCCTGGCCCGCTGCGATTGGCTGGTAGCCGAGGCCAACGCGGTTCCACTGGACCTCACCTGGTGTAGCCTGGTGGGGGGGGCATCCGACTGGAGCGGGGGGACAGGACAGGACCCTGGAGTCGAGGGAACCTCTCTGAGCCTGGACTTCTCCCGATGGAGCTGTGAGGTGTTCTTGAGGGCGATGGAAACTCGTGATGAGGCGGCGAGATGTTGGTTGAAACGGGCAGCGAAAGGCACGTTACTTCTGATGCATGGCAGACGGACAGCCAGGGCCGCTGCACGCAATCAATGCCCGATACAGTCCACTTGTTTCTCCAGGAACAGGGCTGGTGAGCCTCGAGATGCCCAGCCGATAACGCCCTGAGCACCGAGTACCTACCTACCTAGGTAGAGCCGGGGCTGAAACCCCAGGGCCGCAACCTTGCCTGCTCCAGCGCCGTCGAGACGGCCTTCTCCCATCAAACCCTCCCGGGCACCTTGCTTGTGGTTGGCCATTGACGATCGATGCCCAGGCAAAGGCCTCGTCCTCCTGTGCGCCCTTGCGCCCGCCGCCGGCCAAGACACGCAAGACACCAGTACCAGGTCGCCACTGTCGCAAGCCCACGGGCTGATTCGACTCGACTACAGCACCCTTACGGGCCACGGCGCCCGGCCCAGCCATGGCGAAAGACGCAACGCCCATCGACTGGTGCCACGCCATCGTGCTTGGATATCTCGATACCAGGTGCGGTCCCATTGAGACGGGCTGCCAGGACCGTCGTCTGATTGGGCCGCAGTCCCCGTTTCTCGCTGTGCGACGGCACGCATCGGCGGCCATCTGTTTGAGGGCCTTGCATAATGGCCGGGATCTTGCCGACCGCCGACCGTTGAAGTCGACGACGAGGCGGAGAGACGAGCGGTGAGAAGGGGGTCGGTCGGTCATGCGACTGCCAGGCTGAGACTGCTGGTGAGGCCGCCCGCTTATTTAATAGCTGCATCGTGGACGGTGCACGACCTGATGATCTTGTGTCCTGCGCTTGGTCTGCTCTGCTGCCCAACGGTGCACGCCCAATCATGATGCCACCGATTCGAGAGGGACCAATGTTGCCATGCGGCTTGCGACGGGGAACATGTCGAGACACTGACAAGCATGCATCTGCCAATGATGCTCCCAGGCCTCCCATCCGTTTTGCTTCCTATCCTCGGAGCGCAGCTTTCTCGCCGTTCCTGGCATTCTGCTGCCTACCCTACAACGCCTCACTTACACGAAGCGACCGGATGGCATCTCCGCAGAGAGATGCTGCCTTTGCGGACCTGGCAAACATAGCCGACAGCCACGGTTTCCGGAGCATCGGGATGCATACCTGGCACTAACCTCGTCGTGTTCCCGAAGTACAGATATCTCATCCATCTTCAGTGAGTGGTTGAACCGCCAGGTATGGAAGTTGGCAAGGCTCGCATTACCGGTACGTAACTTACCTATGACGATAACACCAGCACAGCCACAAGGGCCAAGGCCATGCCATGTGCGTGGCGGGGGTCGCGAGCCACTCAAACGACGCGGAAGTGCTTGATTCCTTCGTCGTCACCAACATCCCCTAGAACCCGAGCCCTCGCATCCAATCAAGTCGTTCCGAGGGATGATCTCCTACAGCCTTGCCTCTCTTTCAGCTCCGCTGGCCAACTTCTTTCATCAGAAGCAAATCGTCACAGGGAGCATGCTGACTCAGAAAGCGATGGCTCAAGTGAGCATCTGCAGGCACCGCGGGTTGCAGCCTTGCCCAGGTGAGGCCCTCTCGTGATGCCCGTCTTACTTCGTACCAAGAAACCCTCGACAGGGCGGACACGAGCATCTCCACTGTTTGTCCTTGGCAGCAAGAGCATCCTCAGCTGGGAGTCTCTTTGCTCCCCCCCCCCCCCTCTGGTGGCCAGTCTTCTGCAGTTCCGTGAGAGACCTTCAAGCGAAGGCATTCATGACAAGCGTCACGTTATCCCTTATTATTCTCAATGGCGCCTCCAACAACACACATAGGGGCATCCTCCCAGGCCTTCCTTTGCCCACGCGCGGCCAAGCCGGAGACTGGTTGCACAGCCCCAGCTCACATGCAGTACGAGGTGGAACCGCCTCACTAACGGGTGCGGATGGCGGTTGCCTACCAACCCAGGAAGCATTACGAGGCCGTTGGGGCTATCGTGGTCCAGAGCCAGACTCGATTTCGTTGTTGATGCCGTCGATGCCCTCGGTTTGCAGTGACATCAGTCAGGAGTCGCGTGAGAATCGGCGCGGCCGGGTTCTTCAACAGCGCGCGTCATGGAACTGAAGTGGCAGCAGCCGCCACTAACCACGGGCACCTACGCACTGTAGCGCCTCCCGCTTCCAGGGCCGAGGAGCCCGCGCGCCCCGCTGCAAAAAACGCAACCCACTGACGGGACCCCGCCACAGGGGAAGGCGGGTCGTTGCGTCACCCGACGGCATTTCGTGCGACGGGAGGCGAAGCCATGTTCGCATCTCGCATCCCCGACGCACCAGGAACCTGACCTAACTCTACCTTAATCAACTAACCTTGCCCTTCTCTGCCCATAGTCGGGGACGGCTGACCACTGCCAACACCATAACAGCCTCGCCATTCTAGCCCGATCCTCGTCACTGCGCATCATCGGCACCGACCTCATTCGACTCGGCGGCATCAACTGCGTCGCCATGGACGCTTACGGTGTCCGCAGAAAGGACACCACCAAGGGGCCGCCTCTGCGCGTCCTCTCGCTGGGTAAGTATCGCCGTCGCCGCACCTCACTGTCTCTCCACTGACCCTGCTAGATGGCGGCGGCGTCCGCGGCTACTCGATGCTCATCATCATCCAGGAGCTGATGCACAGGACCTTTGTCGAGACCGAAGGCCGCGCCCCCCGCCGCAACGAGATCCCCAAGCCGTGCGACCACTTCGACCTCATCGTCGGCACCGGCACCGGCGGCCTGATCGCCCTCATGCTGGGCCGCCTGCGCCTGGACCTCGAGATGTGCAAGGAGCTGTACGTGCGCATGACGCGCATGGTCTTCGAGACGGACAAGACCATTGCCGGCATCCCGTACCGGTCGACGCTGTTCAAGGCCAGCAAGCTCGAGGACGCCATCCGCCAGTGCGTGCGGGAACACACAGTCTTTGAAAAGGAGGGCAACGACGGCGGCGATGAGCCCGAGCTCCTGAGTCCTCTGAACGCGGCGCAGCACTCGAGCGCGTATCCGAGGCGGCATCCGAGCAACGCCAGCACCGTGAGCTTCAGCGCGCGCAGCCCCTCGGCCCAGATGGCGGCCCGCCCCGCCTTCAACTCTAGATACGGGAACCCCAACGCCAGGCTATACGACGCGCGAGAGACCAGGACCAAGACGTAAGTGGACCCCGTGCCGCTCTTGATGACTCGTGAGGTGGCTGGGCTCAGGCTAACCGTGGATCTTGACAGAGCCGTGACGGCAGTTTACAAAGGATCTCCTCGAGGCGCTCCGCCTGCGATGCTGCGATCGTACGACTCTCGACATGAGCCGCCTCCCGAGTTTGACTGCAAGATCTGGCAGGCCGGACGGGCGACGTGCGCCATTGGCCTCGCCTTCAAGCCCATGCAAGTGGGTCAGTCGTGGTTTCACGACGACGGTGTCGGGACCTTTAACCCGGCTCCCGAGGCGCTGGACGAGGCCGCGGTCAACGAGTGGCCCGGGCGAGAGATTGGAGTCTTCGTCAGTGTCGGTACCGGACGGCGGCCGCGAGGGAGCGACGCCAACCAACAGATGTGGTACGAGGGCTTCCTAGGCGAATTCGCGGACGCGCGAAGGAGGTTGATTGCCAAGATTGAAGGATGCGAGGTTATCCACGAGTACATGCTGAGGGACCACCTCTCCAAGAGGGGCGTCAACGCGGAAAACTACTACCGGCTCAACGTCGAGATTGGGGTGGGCGAGTTTGGCATGAACGAGTGGCACAGGCTTGGAGACATCAGCACGGGGACGAGGCGGTACATGGCGCGCGAGGAGGAGCAGAAGATGATCCACGGCATCTCGACCAAGCTGGCCAAGATTATCAAGGCCAAGATGCGCTGGGAGCGGGCGGCGCAGGGTATCCCGGAGCTGGTCAAATCGACGTCGTCGACCAACTTCGAGTACCCCCTGGCGGTGGAGCTGCCGGGAGATGCCCCGACGTCCTTTCCGCCGGCTCTGCATAGCCCAATGAGTCGCTCGTCGTTTGAGTCGGGGTCGGACAGTTTACAGGTTGGGCCGAACCATCCAGCATCGCCGCGGAGCTCTCACGACCGGATCCGGCCGGACACGGGTAGCTCACGCCCGTCGCCGCCGCCTGCGAGGGAGCGTCCACTGCCTCCGCCGCCGAGCAGCGCGACCTCTCCGCGGGGAGACGAGCCCGACCAGCTGATGGTGTCGGCGCCGACGCCGTCGCAGTACCGCAACGCGTCGGGCGCCGACAAGATTGCGATAATGAGCCTCGATGAGCATCCGCGGCCGTTGCCCTCGCAGCAAGGGGTGCCACCCGCGACGAGGATCGAGCCGCCGCCGCTGCCGCCCAAGACGCCACTTCCAGACAGCCACCGCCACAACCAACAGCAGCAGAAGCAGACAGCTGGCAGCAGGGGACCGAGGGTGCCAACGCCACCGTACCCGGTGGACGACGAGGCGCCTCCGCCACCCGTCAACATGGCGCGCAAGCCCGACTATCGCGGGCGGTGAGGGGTGATTGACGTATAACAAAGGAATGCTACTGACGACAAGGCGTTTCGAGGGCGACGAGGCCCCCGGCTTCTCGTGATTTGGGTTGGGATGGATGTGTGCTGTTTCTTTTCTACCGATACCACGACCGCGAGCCATGCGATGCATGCGCCTGCGAGCCATGCGATGTAATGCGGAACTACGAAGTACGACGAGTGTATATGCGGGCGGGCGGGCGGGTTTTACGCTGCAGTGGGCAAGACGCAGGGTCTAGGCCTCGGATGATAAAATGAATACACGTACGTCCGTACGCAAGGCAGTCTCTTGTTTCCATGGTGCATAACTTACTCATATGATATATGAGGCGTTTGGCAATGGCCAATCCCGCGCGTCGGATAGAGCTGGGTTCGTGACGGCCCGCTGCGGGTGTTGGGTTGGTGTTTGGCCGGGCTGGCGGCGTTTGTTTCCGCAGTGTGCACCCGTCTTCTTGAAGGAGGGGAAGTCTAGGAAGTGTCGTGAATGGAAACGAGTCGCACTGTGGTAGAGGATAGCATGATGCGCTGCACTGTTCACTCATCCCGTGATGGCGGGTGCATGTGTAGAAGCACGGAGCGGGGGAATCTCGAGTCGCACGAGAACAGGCGGGGAAGATGAGCTGATATCCACGAGCTGGAGCGTTCAATGGCTTTGACGAGCAGATGCCCAGGTAGGTACCGTAGCATCCAGCGCTTCCGTGCTTTGCACGAAGTTCGAATCACCCACCCCTCTCACTGTTCGGCTAAAGTGGCCAGAGCCGCCCAAGATGTCTCTGAGCGGCAGGAGAACAAAGCCGCCATCGCGCGATGAGCAGGGGGCCAGGATCCATTCGCCTGCCCACCTTCAGCCTTCAGCCCAGCCCGAGGAAATCGTCCGACCGGCAGCTGGGATCGGCGGGGTCTGCCGAGGGCAGTCGAGCCAGTCAACCGAGCAAGCTGGAAGCAACCCCCCTCTTGTTGGGGCGGGCCGCGTGCTGGCTGGACAGAGCCTCGCACCGGACGGTCGTCGTTGCGTGCCCGCGCGTTGGTGGGTTGGGGGTTGGGGGGGTTTCTTTGCTTTTGCCCTTTCACTTGGTGCTTTGCTTTCACTTCACTTATCTGACACTTCGAGCCTCATCACGTACATCCATCCCCCGCGGGTGAGGCTTACGGCTGCTCGAAATTGCGGCGGCTTGGGGATTGTCAGTCAGTTGTTGTTCTCCGTACTCCGTACTCGTAGGTAGGTACGAAGTAGAAAAGCTGCACCTCACCCCCTCCCCCTTCCTTCCAAATCCGGGGGCCAGCACAGCTTATTAAATTACCACCACGTCTCTTTTTTCCCGCCTCCCTCATCGCACCACCTCTCTTCAACCCCCAATCCACGACCTCCTCCTCCTCCTCCAACGGCAGTCAGCAGCCAGCAGCTGCACATGCCACCGGGCGGGCAACGCTTCGAAAAAGAGCGCGCCAGAAACGAGGAAAGGGGACGACGGACGAAACGACGACGGGACAGCTGCTATTTGTATACGGACGGATAGTTATAGCTCGTCGATCCCCTTGTTTTTTTTATCCACCTCGCTCGCTCGCCCCGTGTCGTATCCACCAGCTTTGGTTGATTGCGAGTCAGGCAACGGCCGCTGGCTAGCCCGATCCTCGAGGCTACTATTGCTGGGGAGTGCCGGGCAGGGCAAGGCTTCCTCGTAAGGTAGGGGCCCAGGCTGGGCTGGTTGTCGCCGCCGGTTCTCGGTCGCTCGCGTGGAAATGAAGTCCGACAACTTGCAGATGCGTGGGCCACAGCCGCAGCCGCATTCGTCGCCTCCGTTCTCGACGACGGCCCCATCCGCCGCGCCAGCGCCGGGGCTCGTGTTCAAGACGAGGTTCCCCTCGGCGTGCAAGGAGTGTCGTCGCAGGAAGCAAAAGGTACGTCACTCTCTTTATCCACGTGGTCGTCGTGGTCGTCGTGGTCGTCGTGGCTGTCGTCTCGAGGCATCGATTGCGGCAGCAGGGCCCGTAAAGAGGCCAGCCGGGATGTTCAGCTCAGCTCAGCCCAGCTCAGCGGACGGACATGTCCCGGCAGCCTGGTCTGGCAGACTGGCTGGGCCCGCCGCTGCAGATGCTCGCCTGTCTGCATCATTCTGCAATCTACATTCTACATCAGGCATGGGTGCCGGATGGGCTGCATGCGTCCCCGTCACGTCACGTCTGGCTAACTAATGGCTCCTCGTCTCGCAGTGCTCCCTCACCCAGCCGTGCACCAACTGCGCCCGCCGCTTCCCGCAGCCCACGTGCGAGTACGGCGTCGAAAAGGTCAAGAGGTATGACACCATCTCCGAGTCCCCTGCCCGGGGCCTGCCCGGGGCCTGCCCGTTCGGCTTGGCGGGTGTGGCCGCTGTACTTGTATAAACCCGCTACGTCCTTCTCGGCGCAGCCCCTGCGCTGGCCCCGGCCTTGCTTCTGAGCTGCCCCGAGACGGACCAGACCGCCAGATGAAGAGTCAGAGCATGTTGATTGATGTTTGCCCTCTGCTAGATCCACACATGTGCCAGCATCCGATGCCAGGGACCATGTCGCCCAGGCCGGCGGCGGGCTCTACGCCCATCTGGACATGGAGTCCGTCCACGATGCGCTGCTGCAGGTCGAGGGGCAGCCGGACACGGTCAAACAGCACCCTGAGCACCCTGGGAGTGCCTTGAGCGCCTTTCGCTACCCTCCACCCGCTGGCCACCAACCCGGCCAGCAAGTGTCGAATCGCTTCTTCCTCATGGACGGCCAGGCGCCAGACCCCGAGCAGCTGCTCCGGCTGCGCTTCAAGGACCGCACGGGCGTCCTGAACGGCCACGACATCATTGAGCTCCTGCAGTATATCCTCAAGACGCGCCTCAAGGTGACCAACAGCATCGTCAAGGACGAGTGGCAGATTGACGGCGCCCACCTGATACGGGCCATCCAGGAGGCGAGTCCGCCCAGTAGCGCCCTCTCGCGGTTTGACGACGAGATCCGCTACCTGCCCATGGCGCCTACAAAGATGAACAAGGAGCTCGTCCGCACACGTGAGACATTGCCGTGTTGGTTTGCTGTGACCATTGACTGACGATACGCAGACCTCCAGCTCATGAGCCGCTTCAAGGCCTCCCTGGACGGCAGCCCCCGCCCCAACAATCGCTTCATGAAGCACTGGATCCCGTACTCGATCCAGGACCCGCTCGTCCTGCACGTCGTCCTCTGCTCCACGGCCAGCTTCCTCAACGAGACGGGGCGCGTCCCCAAGGTGATGCTGCTCGTCCACCGCGCCACCGTCACGCGCATGCTCAACGAGCACATTGGCAACCCGCAGCTGTGCACAAACGACTCGGCCATGCTGGCCGTCGCCCAGCTGATCCTGACGTCGTGGTACTGGGGCAGCACCCAGGAGCTGCACGCCCACATGTCGGGCTTTAAGCGCATGATTGAGATGAGGGGCAGTATCCAGAACCTGGGCATGGAGGGATTCACGAGCAAGGTTGCCCTCATGTAAGTGCCTGGCACTCCAAGAGCAGAAATGTTTTACTGACAACACGACTTAGCGACGATTTTGTCATTGCCTTGGCTCACGAGACGGAGCCTCTCATGTTTGGCGAGCCGGGCTTTGAGTTTCATGACCCGTTCCGCGTGCCGTTGCAGGTCAACTTCAACTCGCCGCTCCTCTTTGACTGCCCGCCGTTTGTCAGCCCGGCGTCGCCGCTGCGGCTGCACCCGCACACGGCGCAGGTCCTGGACGAGATACGGACGCTGTCCAAGGCCGTTGTCGACCTGCCAGACTACCCAACGAACGGAGAGCTGGAGAGCGTGCACCAGACAGCCCTGGCAGTTCTTGCGGCTATAAGCCACACCCCCGAGGACGTGGCCCTGCAGGTCGATCTGGAAGCACAGAACTCGGACACTGCCACGGGACCCGGAAGCAACGAGCCCGGACTGAAGAGAAAACGGCAAGGAGATGACACCTCGGCGCCGAGGAAAGCCGGCACGACCGAGTCCGACGGCCGGGCACCCACGTCGGACGAGGCGCCGCCGGACCTGGTGCACCGCTGCGTGCGGGTGACGGCGCTGATCTACTGCCACGCGATCCTCGACCGCGTGCCGACGAGCCGGGCGTGCACGGAGGCCGACTTTGGGCGCATCTGGGGGTGGGCGTGGGAGGCCGGGCTGGACCGGTGGTCGTCGCTCAGCGGCATCTTCGCGTGGATGATGATTGCGGTGGTGGCGAGCTCGCACCACTCGATCCACGGGCGCATGACCAAGACGCTCATGGTGACGGGGTTCATGTACCTGGGCACGGAGAACTGGCACATCGCGGCGGACATTGCGGCGGCGGGGCTGAGGATCCAGCGGTGGCTGCGCGGCGGGCGGTCGGACCTGGACGGCGGGGGGGTGAGCGGCGCGTTTGGCGGGGAGAGCGTGGTTGAGCGGCTCGGGTTTGCGTTCAAGGACACGGTGCCGGAGGTGGTGCAGGTGTCTGAGGATGAGGGCGAGGGGGTTGGAGATGGAGATGGGGATGGGGATGTGTGATGGGCACATCACGGAGTATCCTCTTGGGGACCTTTCTTAATACGGGCGGAAGGTGAGGAAAGGGATGCTTTTGACACCATGACGAGCATGACATGGGCTCTAGCATGTCACGATGCTGCTCGGCTTGTTGCGAACAGGCTCCCGGTGACCTACCTCGGCGTACGCTAACTTACTCGATATGGAAAACTGGCTATATGAGATGATGCGTGCTCGTACGGTACGGGAAAGAGGGCATGGACAAGTTGATCAAGACAGGCGGATTTGATGTACCTATGGACCTTGATAGATAGCCATGTCATGGCGTCAATCTCAATGGCCGCCTACACCAACGCACCCACTGCCCTTGAAGCAAGTCTATTCAATTCGTTCGAGATGCAGTCGACCAGTGACGATGCCTCCACCGTGCATGCCAGCACGCGGCGGGATTGGCCCCCATCTCGAGGGCATGCATGCAGTGCCACGTCGGCCCCTGTCGACGGAATGGTGGACTTGCAAGAGCCCGCGCAGTCCTGCGCCCGCAAGCCATGCTTGGAAGTCCAGTATAGATGGGTGGATGGATGTATGCCGAAGGAGACGGCGCGACATAGATGCTTACGGCGATGGGAGCGGGGGTGCTGGCGATGCGTTGTCCAGGGAGTGGCGGGTGCGTACATGTAATAAGGTATGGGGAATATGCGGGTGTATTATGTGGGTGAGCATCTTGCGTGCTTGATATCTGGTTGTGCTTGTTGCTTGTTACTTGTTTTGTTCTCTGGATATGCAGAGCGCGGATGACCTCAATCGGGAGATCCAAGCCGTCTGTCCATTTGCGCCAGACATCGAAGCCTGTCAATCTGTCGAACAGCCTGCAGCCATCAACCCATCGAGCCACGTCGTGTCTTCAACCGCGGCACCCGAGACAATGACCCCGGCCATCTCCCCGAGCCGTCACCGGCGCCGCGTCCCGCATGATAAGCCGCACAATCCGACGACCAAGCTCATCGAGCGCGCGGACCGGCGGCGGCGGCCGCTCGTCATCATGATACTCGTGCGGACGGACGGCTGCGCGACGGCCATGTGCGTGGAGCAGCTGTACCGGTTCGAGGAGCAGGCGAGCGCGCGGTACTGAGGGCTGGGCCTGGGAGGACATGAACTACGACGATATGAAAAGGCGAACGGGATGTATGGCTGAATGGAGCGGGTAAAATGGCTTCTTCCTTGGATTTACGGTGCGTTGGCCGGATGGGTCGCAAGAGCTGGGACGGGGGACACGATACCCGCGCGAATACGCCGAGGGGGTCCGACGGGACGGCCGATGCTGGAACGGATGTATAAAAGGCCATGAATGACGGAACTATTAAATCACGAAATATCACGCTCGGCTGAATTGCTCGACTGCGGTGGAGGCGGGGCATCGTGGATGAGCTAGGTCGACTTCCCGCGACCCCCACCTAGGATATCTCAACTTGACTCTTACTTTACTCGTCACTCGTATACTCTGCGCCTACTGTGATACCGTGATCGAGTTGCTGTTCGTCTATACGCAAGATAAAGCACGCGAGGACAGACGACACCCTCGCCATGGCGTCACCCCTCGGCGTCGCCATCATCGGCAGCGGCCTGTTCGTCAAGGCCGAGCACCTGGTAGCGTCCCTCGCTCGCCTCGCCCCGAGCAGACACTGACAGAACTCATGGGAATAGCCCGCCGTGCTCAAGTGTAACCTCGTATCCCTCAGGGCCCTCTTCTCCCGCTCCCTCGCCTCCGCCCGGGAGACCGCCGGCCTCATCCCGGACCCCGCCGGCCCCGCGCCCGACCTCTACGCCGACGACGCCGGCGTGGGGAGGACGTACCACGACCTGCTCCTCCGGGACGACATCGCCGCCGTCATTATCGCGCTGCCCATCGTCGCGCAGCCGGAGTTCATCGAGGCCGCGCTCGCGGCCGGGAAGCACGTCCTCGCCGAGAAGCCCATCGCCAAGGACGTCGCCACCGCGCGCAAGCTCATCGACTACCACCACAGCCTGCCCCCCTCCTCGAGCGGCAAGGGGAGGCCGACGCTCTCCATCGCCGAAAACTTCCGCTTCGTCCCGCGCTTCGCCTACGCCGCCCAGCAGGCCGCCCGGCTCGGCCGCGTCACGCACTTCAGCGTCAAGGTCATGTCCCTCATGCGGCCCTCGACCAAGTGGTACGCCACGGCCTGGCGCCAGACGCCCGCCTACCAGGGCGGCTTCCTGCTCGACGGCGGCGTGCACCACGCCGCCGCCGCGCGCCTCTTCCTGCGCGGCGCGGACAACCGGCCGGCCTCGGTGCGCGCCTTCACGGACCGCGTGTGCGACTTCCTGCCGCCCATCGACACGGTGACGGCCATCGTGAGGACCGCGTCCGGCGCGACGGGCACGTTCCAGCACTCGGCGGGCACGCTGATGGAGGCGTTTGAGTGGGACGTGGCCTGCGAGGGCGGCACGGTGCGCTCCTCGGGGGAGACGGTCACGGTGAAGCCGCGGGACGGGGAGGCTGTTGCAAGGGAGTTTACGAGGGTGTCGGCGGTGGCCGAGGAGGTTGCTGCGTGGGCGGAGGGCATCGTGTCCGGGACGCCGAACGCGCTGCAGGCGCCCGAGGAGGCGCTCGCGGACCTCGAGTTCCTGGAGAAGATGTTTCGCAGCGGGGAGCAGGACGGGGCGCTGCTCGGGTACGAGCTGCAGCTGTGAGGTTCATGGATCACGGGGCGTGTGTAAGCGGCGACGTGGAAATGTCTCGGGCCAGGAAAGGCGTGTGTGTATTCGTACGAAGTACGTTGGTAAAGGACCTGTGGTGATTACAAAGATGATATCTGCAGGGTAGGTCTTTGATCAACTCCGGGTTGCCTATTCCGAACTTGCTGCTTCCGAGATCGCAGGATGACGGGCAGAATCCTACGAAGTGCCAGGCTCCGAGAAAGTGGCAGCCCATGTGTTTGTTAAGCATTGCAAACACTCCCTCGTCATTCGTCAGAGCTTGCTCTATGCTGTACTCGTACATGGTTGCTTTTGACAACTTCGGTAGTTGTGAGACTCCACACCACGGCACGCACGCACCCGGGAGCCCGAGCCGGCAGATCCGAGATGAGTTCCCTCCGTTCGCCTTGCGACGATGGGTAAACATTTGTCATACGCCAAAGACTCAAATCTTGCTCGCCTTCCTCGCCGCCGGCTCCGTCCCGCAGATCCGCTCCAGGCCCCTCCGCAGCTCCGCGCCCATGCCATCCCTGTGCGGCCGGCCCGTCGCCCGCTCGACGAAGACGTGCACAAACGAGCCGACGGCTTTCACCTGCTCGACGCCCTGCTCGAAGACGGCCACCTCGTACATGACGCTCGAGCGGCCCAGCTTCGCTACGCGGACGCCAACCTGCGCCACTGCCGGGTAGGCGATGGAGGCGAAGAAGTCGGTGGTGGTGTGCGCGACGAGCGGGTGCTGCGGGGAGTTGGGCGGGTGTAGGCTGCAGTACTCCATGAGGTAGGCGTTGACGGCTGAGTCGAAGCTGCGGAGGCTCGGGTCAGTGGGAGCTGCGAAGCTGCCCGCCTGTCTGGAAGGCATGGACGTCGAGATGGGTTGGTTGCAGTGGTGGCTTACAGGAAGTTGTACACCGAGTTGTTCATGTGGTCGTACATGTCGTTGTCGTTCCTATCAGAGTCTGTCAGTATGTATACATCGATCAGACGAATCTCGACTTCAACCCTCAATTTGGGTTGGCACTGCCTCCATCGAGACTCGAGAGTTCGAGACCGAGATCCCGGGTCCGCCGCCTTGGGCGATCGAAACCTTAGATCGACGGCACAAGTCACCACGTGGTGGCTTCGACTGTGGCATGCGCCCGGGTTGATGAACACGAGCTGAGATGGGCCGGCGCCATGGATGAACGCAAAGGAGGGGCGTGTGAAGCAAACACCAAGAATGGAAACCAAACTCAGCTCAGCATCAGACGTACCATCTCGTCCGGTAGTCCAGCATGTACGGATAGTCGTCCCGGCAGCGGCCTTTGCGCTCGGCAGACGCAGCCATCCTGGCCCTCGTTCAAGAGCGAAGGTTTAGGCAGATGGAATTCAAACAGGCCTCTGCAAGGATGATGCCCGCGCCAGAGGGGGACGATCAAGAAGCTCGCTAACCCGCAACGGCGGGTTCTGGGAAGCTGAAGGGCGATTGATATTCACGGAGGTGCGAGAGTTTGAGATGCATGCCTGTTGAAGCAACTGGGTGGGAATAGTATTTGCTAGTCCGCATCCAAAGATGGACGAGCTGAGAGCTGAGGTCGGTGGAGGTGAGCATGTGCCGAGGTTGGATCCGGGGTAGAGCAGCCTAGCAGGCGCCGGAAACGGGAATAGCACCGGCTGCTGACATAAGCGCGCGGCATGGGCGGTACGTACCTGCATCCAGGGACCGCGGATTCTGCCGCACCTGACCGCCCTTTTTCTGCACGATCGTGCCTGAAGCACCGCGACCGCATCGACGATGCGGAATGCGGCGACTTACAGCAGAACTGGCGCCTGGCGATAATCTGACGAGTTGAGTGCCAATTTCGGATGGCCGAGCTGATTGCCTCGAGATCCACGCGCGTCTCCAACCGCTGATGCTCGTGCGGGCCGGATCACGAGCTGTCGGAGCGCTTCTCAAGCGAGCCCTCGCGATGACCTCCCCCGACCTCGACGCCGCTGCGCCTGCACCGCCAGCCAGCAAGACCGTCGAAAACGGCACGAAAAAGACCAAAGCGCGGAATCCGCACACCCCTCCCGCCGCCCAGCCAGATGGGCCCCTCATCACCCCCGTGGGCGCGATATGGCCGCCGCCGTACTACTTCGAGGACGACCTGCGCCGCGTGCGGCCCTACCACTGGACGTACAACACGTACTGCAAGGAGCGGTGGCGCGGGCGCACGCTCATCGACATCTTCGAGTCCGAGTTCCGCGACCGGCCGGCCGAGTACTACCGCAGGTCGATGGAGACGGGCGACATCTACGTCAACGGCAAGCAGGTCGGCCCCGACTACGCGGTCCGCAACGGCGACCTCGTGTCCCACACGCTGCACCGGCACGAGCCGCCCGTGACGGCGGACCCGGTCGGCATCATCCACGAGGACGACGACATGATTGTCATCAACAAGCCGTCGGGCGTGCCCGTCCACCCGGCGGGGCGCTACAAGTTCAACTCGGTCATTGAGATCATGAAGGCGGACAGGGGCAAGGAGTTCATGCCCTATCCTTGCAACCGCTTGGACCGCCTGACGAGCGGCATCATGTTCGTCGCCAAGAGCGTGCGCGCCGCCGAGGAGATGGGCAACAGGATCAAGGAGCGGACGGTGAGGAAGGAGTACATGGCCCGTGTGGCCGGGGAGTTCCCGGACGGCGAGGTCGTCTGCGACCAGCCTATTCTTCAGATATCCCCGAAGCTGGGGCTGAACCGCGTGCGAGCCAACGGCAAGACGGCCCGGACGGTCTTTAAAAAGCTGGCTTACTACCCCCCGACGGAGCGGGAGTTGGCCAAGATGGCAGAGGTGAACGGGGAACAACCCCCGACAGCAGGAGACGCCCAGGAAGAGAGGTACAAGCCCTGGCTCAAGAAGCAGGGATACTCTATTGTCCGGTGCCTGCCAGTCACCGGCAGGACGCACCAGATCCGAGTACATCTCCAATACCTCGGCCATCCCATCCAAAACGACCCCATATACGCCAACCAGCGCGTCTGGGGGTTCAACCTGGGACAGGAGGACGCAGACGGCACCCAGAACACGGACGAGGACGTCATCAGCCGGCTCTCGCGCATGGGCAAGGAGGAGGTGGCCGAGGCGGTTATCTACTACGACGAGATGGTGGACAAGTACGAGAAGCGGCGGGCCGAGAAGATGACGGGCGAGCTCTGCGCCGTGTGCGACACGCCGCTGTACTCGGATCCGGGTGCGCACGAGCTGTCGCTCTGGCTGCACAGTCTGCGGTACGAGGACGCGGGGGGGTTGTGGTCGTACACGAGCCCGCTGCCGAAGTGGGCGCTGCCGCCGGAGGGCATGGCGGGGCCGACGACGGTGGGAGGGATAGAGGAGCTGGTTGAGGCGGTCAGAGACGGGAACCCCGAGATGGCGGGATGAGGGGCCCGGTTGATGTGAGGGTGGAAGCTGCAACGAGAGCCTGGACCTCCGTGATGTCGGGCTGAAGGTATCCGATAGATGGTAGTGGATGGGGGCTGTCGCGACTCACCACGAGAACACCGAGATGGCGGGATGAGGTGGCCGATGGATGCCGCGGTGGAAGCTGTATCGAGAACCCGGATGATGATGGTGCAAGGCCCAGATGCCGGGGTGACATAACCCGATAGATAACGGGGCTGGAAGCTGTCACGACTCACCACGAGAACACCGAGATGGCGGGATGAGGTGGCCGATGGATGCCGCGGTGGAAGCTGTATCGAGAACCCGGATGATGATGGTGCAAGGCCCAGATGCCGGGGTGACATAACCCGATAGATAACGGGGCTGGAAGCTGTCACGACTCACCACGAGAACACCGAGATGGCGGGATGGTGGCGGGACCGGTGGATGTCGCGGTGGAAGCTGTAACGGGAACCCGGAGGATGATGGTGTAGGCACGGCGCCCCCGTGACGCTGAGGCGAGGGCATCCGATAGATGTGATGGAAGCTGTCACGACTCACCACGAGACCCCAGGATGTGGCGAGGGAATCTGATACCATACCGATGATGGATGCTGCAACCACGAGAAGCTGGAGCTGTAAACCACGACACCCCCGAGATATCGGGATTCTGGGCTCCGATACGACGAGGAACGAGGGAGGCTTTGAGATGAAGCCACGGCACGACGCCCGGACCGATCAAGATTGCATCCAGGGGGCACAAGGCAGAGGTCACTCATCGTGGTGTGTGACAAGCCGAAACCTTGAGCCTCTTGCCTCATCCTCAGCTCTCACGTCACCACCACCTCGCCTTCAGTGGCCCTAGCTGAAGGGCCACCGCCAGACTCCAGAGCCCACTACGCACCCCCTGGCGGCGCCCAAAACCAAAAAAAAACACACTTCCCAGACTCCATCAAAGGCCCGAAACCGCAACGTCTAGACGACAGGCCGCCGCGTGCGTGAGACTTGAGGCCCGTCGGCGTCGTTGGAGCAAGACGAAACGCCCGCCTCGTGGCTGCCGTGCGTGTAGGAGGGGGGGCAGCAGGACCTGAGACACCACGCAGACGCAGACGCAGACGCATTGTGGGAGGACTGCATGGAAGGAAATTTCATGCCTTCTAGAAAGATGGAGGGGCGGATTTGGGGACACGGGCCATGGGGCCAGGGTGCGGAATTGCGCCCATGATGAGGCTTTTCATAGCACGCCTCGAGCTAGGGCAGTCCGTAAGGTAGGTACCTTGCCTTGGGAGGTATGGACGAGCTTTCGCAGCGCAAGCCAAACGTCTTTCGCGACGAATCCCGGAGCGGCCTCCGAAAACCGGTACGTACCCGGCATTAGCTTAGCTAGCCAAGCTAGATGGCATTTTTGGCACCAGCGACCGTTTTAGCGCTGTTGGCAAGTGCGTTGCGTTGGACGTTGGAGCGGTACGGAAGGCAAGGCTCTAGCGGACGCAGGAGCGATCCAAGATGCATGAGCGCTGGAAGAAGGGACGCTGGAGGTGGCGAGAAAACGTGGCGTCGGCCTTGGGATATTTTCCGTCGGAATTTCCCCCGACAGCTGCGCATCGCGATGCCGAAAGACACCATCGCCAGAACGAGCAAGCAATCATAGAACACGCCGAGCTGGCGCTGGGCTGACAGCCGCAGCAGCAGCGTCATCGTCGCCCTCGCCGCTGCGTTCACCGACATACGCACGCGCCACGTCATGGCATGGAGCGAGACGGGCTCGGTAATCGCTCGGTCTGGGCTGCATGTAGGGTAGCATCAGCGCATCACTCGAGCCAGCCGGGCCCGGGGCATCATGGCGAGCCAGGGCGGCCGACGACAGGGCTGTAGGGCAATGCGATTGGCGACGGGGCCTAGATGTGCTCGTAGATTGACCTGCTTGTGGCTTTGAAATACCGCGAGTTGCATGCAGTCAAATTTCGGGCTCGCCACTTTTGCCCTTCGTGGCCACCATGCATTCCTGAGAATAGAAACAGACAGAAACGAGCATTCTCCGGCCAACTGCAGCATGCGCGTGCAGGCATCGCTGCTGGTCCTGCTGCTGCCTCCTCGGTCAAACGATGGGTCTCGTCGTCTCACACTCGTCCGCCGCGGCGGCCCTGCAGGGCGCAGGAGTCGCAGAGCTTCCCATTGACGGAGCGCTCTCTGTAGGCGCGTGGCTTCGTACGAGTAGGTAGTCTCGAGTATAATCACGTTGAAACCCGAGCGCCCGTTGAAACCCGAGCGCATCCATGATGGATCTGGGTGGCACGAAACCGCCAGTTAGTGCCCAGCGGCGAGCCCGGGGTGAAACCTTGACCGTCCATAACATCAACACCAACGTCGTCGCCAGGAGGCAACATCGCGACTCTGCGAGGAAATCGCCTGATGCCAAGAGCACGCTGCGACGGCGGACCATACGCGTACACCCACGGCGGCGAAGCGAGGCGGACAAAAAGAACTGGAGATGGTGCGGATGGGAGGCTCGTCCTCCGCAAGTGATGCCCTCTCCGGCGACGACGACGGCCTTGGCCCTCGGGGCTCTTGGCACAATGGCACCTCGCTCGCCCAACGCGGTCGAGGCGCTGCTTGGAGGCTCGACACTTGACACTTGACACTTGACGCTTGGTTGGAGCTCGCTCACATCGCGAGGCTCGCCTGGCGTGGTCTGGTCTGGCCAGGCTGGCTTAGCCTGGCAAGCCTGGCCAGGCCTGCCGCTAGCCTGTCAAAGGAAAAGTGTGGAATCGCCATCCATCGCAATGGAATGGTGGCGGAACGTCAAACTGCCGCAGCAACTTCCCCACCGCCGCCACCAACCTCTGCCCGGAGCCCAATGAGAGGGCCAGAGAGCCCCAAGCACAGGGATGGGCCCTGGTCCAGCTGGGCTCGCTCCCACGCAATGCTACGGGCCTCGCGCCCTCATCTCGGCTCGATCTGGGCGGCCCAGTTCTCTTTTCTTCGTCAGCGGACTTTTGCCCGGATGCGACCCTGGACCTTGGGCCCCAGGGGCCCTACCGGCGCGCTGGGTCTGGTGTCACACAGCATCCCTGCCGGGCCTGCAGCGGTCGCTCGTCACTGGCCGCGGGCGGCGCGGCCAGGGCAGGACGGCGAACTGGCCTGGGAGCTGAGCTGAGACACCAGAGAAGCACGGGAGAAGGCGACGGAAGCGCGCTCGACCCGGCCTGTCACGGCGATCATGATGCCCAAGGCGAGGCGCACTGGCAGCGGCATTGAGGCAGGATTGGCAGCGGTCATGCAGAGCATGCGAGCGACGGCCTGACACGCGGCGATGCCAGATGACAGCAGCAGACGGCCGGGATGCCCAGGATTCCCTCGCGGGGCAGCACGCCTCAATGGGGGACGTCGGCCATTGCTCTTATTGTTGTTCGTCGCTCGTCTCGTGCCCCTGACAATGAATGAATGAACGAACGAACGAACGAACGAACGAACGAATGAATGAATGAATGACTGAATGCCTGAATGGATGGATGGATGGATGGGCCTTCAATTCAGACGCATCAGACGCAGCGCCCTGGACAATGCAGCGGTGCCGTCGAGCCGCCGTCCATTCGTTGCGTCGATGCCTGGGCGGCGCATTGTGTCGTTGGTGGCATTCACGACTGTCAATCTCTGCACCGCGCCGCCATTCATTCACCACCCGCCAACAACAGTCACCACCACCCGGACGAGACAGACTTCACCGGCGGCTGCCTGTGGACCAGCGTGGCAGCGCCGCAGCTGCGGAATCTGTTCCTCGTTCCTCGGCGTCGTGAAGGGCCCTGGGCTGGGGTCTCGGCCAGCCTCCGGCACTAATGCTACTAAGGGCCGACACCCACGCGACAATAAGGGGGCAAGCCGCCTCTGCTGCGGCTAGGTGGCTGCCGCGGCACCTGCCTCCCTGGCCGTTGGCCCTGTTGCCGATGGACTGGTGGTGGGCTGAGATGTACGAGTAGTCCATACGAGCGGCTGCTACGAGGCTACGAGGACGTCCGGCTGGTTGCCACGCGCTGCCCTTGTCGCTGCCAACATTTAGTCTGGGCGGCTGAAGGCGCGGGGGACGGGCGGGCTCCTCGCTCGAGCGAAGGAGAACGGAGCCGGGCAATGGGGGCCTCTTGGTGCCGCTGAGACGTCTGTGGTTCCTGCGCTCTGCCCTCGTGCTTGGGCTGTCTCGCCCACCATGTCGCGACCTTCATGTTCCCTCCCTCGCCCGCCAACGCCGAGGCAGACGCACCGCGGGGAGCTCGGCCAAGGGCCCCGGGCTTCATGTGTGTCGTCTGCCGCTGCAGCCTCGCGGTCCAGCACCCGAGCCCAGCCCGGAGCAGCGACAGTGAACACGGCGCAGAGGAGAGGCAAGAAAAACGGGCTTCTTCCCGGCTCTCGTAAGACACCAATCAGGCGACCTCCCGACCGTCGGGCTCTTCTCCGGGCCCAATCAGCCCAGCCTCCCGACTCCGTTCTGCGCTGCTTCCGAACCAGTGCCGGATGTCGGCGGCGCTCACACACCACCTCCCTCCCACCCACACACACACGCCATCTCACGCGGCTCACGTCAAGACGCTGTCAAACTCGGGCTGAGAGGAGACACCCGCCGTTCGGGCTGCGTACTGCATGCAGTAAGGACGAAAGCTTACCGGCGACCGCTCTGACTACCGCCTACCGCCTACCGCCTACCCACCGGCCCTTTCCTTTCCTTCCTTTTGCCTTCGGAATGGCAGTCCGGTCGACGGAAGAGCTGGCGGCTGGACAGCTGGAAGTTGCCGTCGCCGGCGTCTCCTGTTCGTCATCCGCCACAGCGGCCTGGTTCCTACCGGCTGGCCGCTGCGCGCCCCCCAGCCAGCGCCAGCCAACCCGCCTGGACGGTCAATGCGGAACCCCCTCGAGCACTACGAGTACACTAACGTGGCAGCGCCATGGATACGCATACGCCTGGCCTCGCCAAGACGCCCACGAAGCCACAGTCGGTCGCCCACCTCGCCGTGGCGCTTTGGGGCTGCTCGCTGGAGCCGCTGCCCGTTTTGGTATTCTTGACGGACAGTCGGGTGTGGCTGAGGGGGGGTACGCACGCGGCTCTCCCAATTTGCCCTGTCGTCCGTGCTGGCCCAGGTACCTACCTAATTATGTATTCCATCGACTACCTACTCGTACCTCTACGAGTACACCTCGCCTCAGACCCGGCCCGCGGTCCCAGAGACTCCCGGACTGACGCCCAGCCTGGGCCGCTGACGGATGCTCCGCCGTTCAAACGCCGAGGGACCTGTACGGGGCACGCCGTACGGTACCTTGCCTTGAGGTTAAGTCACTCCTCCTGGAGTCTCCCACTTCCAGGAATCCAGGCCACATACCCCGTGCTCCGTACGGAGTACATGGCGTCCAGATGCGGCCATCTGGGCAGACGCAGCGGACGGCTGACAAACATCCCACATCCCAACATCCCAATTCTCGGGCAAGCCACACGCCCCTCCGGCCCCTGCAACCCTGGCCCTGCAATGCGTTGCAACCTCCACCTCGTGCACGACCGCCCACACACCTACACCCACACCCCCTTCCCTCTACCTCCAGCTCCACCTGGGCCCCCCCCCCCCCCCCCCCAGATGTAGTATCTGCAATGCATCTTGCATCTTTCCAGCTAGGTGAAGTCGATCTCCAGCACACAGCAACCCATTTAAATAAGTCGTGAGGATCCCGCTCCACCCCGACCTTGGCCTTCTAGAAAGTCCACTCCCTACAAGGCACCGCGCATAGCACTCAACACAACACACCTCATCTATCCACTCTGCTTGCGACTGAACATCGACACGCACACAAACACATCGTGGCCTCCTCCAATCCGTCAAACCTACCCTCTGCCTCCCATCTCGCCCGACTCTCATCACCACATCTCATCATGCCGCGTTCGTCCTCGGCGGAGCCGGCCAAGAGCTCCAAGCGAAAGGGTGAGTCTCTCCCCAGAGGGCCGCACGACAGCCATCTCCATCTCCAGCAACAAGTCAGCCCGTTTCCTAACACGCGCCCCCTGCCAGGCACACGCAGCGTCTCTACCTTGACACCTTCACAGCTGGCACGCAAGCGGGCCAACGACCGGGAAGCCCAGCGCGCCATCCGGGCCCGGACCAAGGAGCACATCGACCGCCTGGAGCGCGAGCTCGAGGACCTCCGGAGCACGCAGAGCCGCGACAAGACGGTCCAGGAGCTGCTTCGCCGGAACAAGGCCCTCGAGGACGAGCTCCGCCGCCTCAAGGAGAACATGGGCGTCTCCATCACGTCGTCGCCGTACTCGGCCCCAGCAGGTACGGATTGCACAACAAGCAACGGCGACGGCGCCCATGCCCTCCTCCTGTGCCAGGGCCTCCAGCGGCTAACCCCCTGCCCATCAGTGTACGACGACAACCTGAGCACCACGAGCGGCGGCGCCATCCCCAGCCCGCAGATGTCTCCCCTGCCGTCGGGCGCCGACTACGCGCCCCTGCCGGACTACGGCCACCAGCAGCAGTACGTGCCGTTGCCCAACAACTGCGAGACGTGGGCCTCGGCGCTCCCCCACAGCAACACCATCCCCTCCAGCGTCCCCAGCCCGTCGTCGTCGGTCAACACGGACGAGTACGGCACGGCCGCGGCGTACATCCCCACGAGCATGCCCGCCTCGATGATGCCGCACGGCGCCGGCAAGGACGTCAAGATGGAGTTTGACGACATGCAGACCATGGCCACGCAAAACTACATGCAACATCAGCAGCAGCAACAGCAGCAGCAGCAACAGCAGCAACAGCAACAGCAGCAGCAGCAGCAGCAGCAACAGCAACAACAGCAACCCCAAGCGTGGAACGTGTACCCCATATACTACGACGGGTCCCAGCACACGGCCTGCGTCACGCGATGACGACAATTCCGGGCACAACTTGGCTCCGTCCAGGGCTAGACTAAGCTCTCAGCTACCAGCACCGGCTGCAAAACAAACGCGCGAGTCCGACGACGATGGCTGTACGGGACGCCTAGTTGACCAGCACGGGATACGTTTCTTTGCGAGAGGGGGCCGTTGCGCCAACCGTCGTGCAGCACAGCGCAGCGAGGCCGAAGCTCAACGCCCATCTGGAATGGGATGCTGGAGGCGGCGCCGAACCGATACCCGATCTCCGACGGCACAGTGGTATCCCCGATGCCGCACCCAAAACACCGCGACTCGTCGGTCGTCACGACGGCCTCGAGGCGGCCTGTGGGGGCCCAGCGTCGCGTGCGGTGCTGACGGTGTCGGTGACACAGCGTGCAAGGCTGCAGGTTGACGTCTCGACGCGGGCTCTGTGCGGCGCTGCGGCTGGCTGGACTCGCTGCGCTGCCAGGGGGGGTTTCGGGTTCGGCGGCCGCGGCCATTTCCTAAATCGACGAGCACGACACGACATGCGTTTATTTTCAGCCTCTGGGCTTTGGTCGCCCGTGTCCGCGTGACACCTTCCGACTCGGGGTAAGGAGGGATCTGGTGTTATTTCCGGATCTGAACGACTGTGGGCAATTACTGTTTTTGTACAACTGGGCTGGCTGGCTGGTTGGCTGGTTCATGAGCGGTTTTAAGGAGGCACCTGGCGGGGCTCAGCAACAAACAAGCATTGGGACTGGGGAACATTCATGGACTCGGGCTGGCGCGGGCGTGTATGTGCGCGCTCAACAATGCGTTTTGGGATCATGTCTTATGATTTTTATTATTCTTATTCTTGCGAGGGACTAGCGACTGGGATGGATGAAGCAACAACAACAACAACAACAACAACAACAACAACAACAACAACATCCACAACAAACAACATCAACAAGAACAAAAAATCGTCTTTGGGGGCGGAGGTGTTTTGTATACTGCGACGGGGTGTTGGGTTTCAAAACGGAATACCACGGGCAAACTAGACGGGGCTGGCTATCTGATTATGATTCTTTTTGGGTGTTCTTTTTGGCGTCGCTGGGGGATGATGTTTACGCTTTTGTTTCTTACACTATATCACTATGCTCCTCCTGTTTATGTAGCACGATAGAGAAGAGAAGATTTGAAGAATTCACCACAAGATGACGATGAATAGGAAGACTGAAACGTGCCGCCTCGCCTTGTCTTGTTGACTTACTGACTGTTTCGCATGGGCTGCGCGTCTTGCATGGGCCTAACCGGACTTGTACGCTGCCTCTTTGGACCACCTCGGAGCACAGCAGCGCTGCACACACAGCATGCGCGTTCACCGATCTTCCCACCACGGACTTTTGCGAAACGCGACTGCGCAAACTCCGCAAGTTCACGCTGAGGCTGTGTCACGCCAGGGAGGCGAAAAGCACCCCCCGAAAAAAACGGGAATTCGGTGTAACGCGACCGACGCCGGGGCATCCGTCCGCGCCGCCTCCGCCGGAGTGACTGAGTTTGACGTCGGGGCGGCGAAACAGGCCCATTGTGAGACTGCCAAGGTACATGAGGTAGGTACTCGTACATGCCTCTGAGGCTGCATTACATGACGTGAGGGGTGTGTGTGTGCTCAGCCTCTCTGCCGAGGCTTTACGGGGCATCGGTACTTCGTTCGGGGGGGCAAAAGGGAAACGAGCCGAAGGGTAAATTAATTTAAACGTTGCACAGCAGGGCGGGATGGCCTTTGAGGCGAAAGGGTACGGATACTACGCGGGAGCAGTAGAGTTGGGACGGTGGTGAATCATAGGGGAGGTTTCTACTTTCTAGTGCCATCTGCGACGGGGTCTTGGCCAGATCGAGGCTCGCTGGCTGGTACAAGCCCGGCAGAGACGCAGTACGCGGCCTTGTCCGCGATTTACGAGGCGAAGGAAGTAGAGCGTGGCGCGTGGCGAGGTAGCGTGGCTTGGCATCGCGTGGCTCAGCCCGAGTCCCAAGTAACGTACCGTTCTGCCGTTCTCGCAACGGCCGGCAGCCGGAGACGTCAGCGCAGACCGACCGCTCCCTCCCTCCATGCAATGACAAACCTACCTTCCAATCGGTTCCGTGGTACTCCGTACTGCAACATGCAAATGCACGGCACGATGCGCCGAAGAAGCAAAGCGCGTGGGATCGCCGTCAGCTCGCCCGCCTCGACGGCTGTCCTTGTCCGGGCTGGCGGCGCGCGAGGCTTCAGCTCGTCAGGGCCGCCCGCCTGCGACCTTGGGGGTTGCTGGCTGCAGGTGCCGGGGAGTCTGGCCGCGGTGGGAAACCGGGGCACGGGGCTCGCCGTGAGTACGTAGGTAGGTACGGAGTTGCTTCACGCCACGTTATGCATCATGCGGCCTGACACCACCACTTGCCACTTGCAGCGACCAGAAACGGACGCATACAACAGGACCCCTAGAACAATGAGCGCGGAATGGGGTGAGGATGGCACGACACGGGGGAGCTGAGGGACAAAGATTCCAATACAATACGTACGCGCTACGCGAGCTGCCTACGGACCCCAATGCTACAATGCGGTGAATGCACGTGCGTGTCGTATTCTACCTCGTACGCAGGTGCCGCGACTGTCTGTTTCTCACGGCTTTCACCGTTCTGGGCGGCGCGCACGGTTCGGGTGCTGCGTGGCTGGCCGGCCGATGGCTCGTTTTGTCGTTTATATCGAAGCTACCTTGCATATAACACCGCACTCTACAGAGTACTCCCACCTTACCTTACCTACGAAGTACCGTCGGTGTGCATACATACACACGCAAGACAGCCGCGGCACGCATACCCCATGGCGGCGGCATGGCCCATGCCACCTTCCAAAGCGTCCATAAGGAGCAACTTTTCGCGCGCGCTTAGGGCAAGCTTTCGCGAAGGCGCAAGCGGTGAGCGCTGATGAGGGCATCAAAGCGCCGCCGGCGGGTTCTCGATGCGCGGGGGGATGCATGGACGAGAATCTTACGGGAGTACGAGTAGGCTGTAATTCCCTGTACCTACGACAACGCAAAGGAGGCGCGGTGAAGAGCGGTGCGTACGTGTACCGTCCTGTTCTGGATGGACAAGGGAGAGAGCTTGCACAAGGTTCCCCGAGGTGTGGATGGGAGGCAGAGCGCGAGGCGTAACCTGCGAGTGTGCGGATAAGGCGTGCTGGGTTGAAGCCTGAAGCATACGTACATCGTCCGAGGCTTGGGCCTCGGCTGCCGTCGAGGTCTAGATGCCGCCTGGGGGGAGTCACCGCACGTCACTGCGGCAGCCGATCGATCTCGATGCACGACCGGCTGTCGCTCGACGACGAGAGACGCTGCGACGGATAAGACCCGCCGGACCGGCCGCGCACCATAATCCGTCAGAGGCCTGCTAAAGGAGCGATGGTTGGAATGTACGAATGCTAGCAGCACAGAAGTCGTACCATCTAGAAGAAGCAATTATAATTCGGACACTCTCCGTCGCAGACGCGAGGTTTGATGATGTCGTCCAGCGAGCGGCACAACCAACCCTGCTGGCGGCCTGCCAACTTGCCTGGTTGGTGAAGCCGGTGTTTTCCCTGCTGTTGCTGTTGCTGTTGCGCGGCAAAGGGAAGGAAAAGGGCCAAGGGGCAGCGACGGGGGGGCGTGCGAGAGATTTGTGGGGGTGCGACGGATGATCTCTGTGCCATTGGCTAGCGTGGAGAAAAGCGGGGGACGAGGCTACCAGGCAGGAAGGGGGTAGGGGGCAGGGGACTGTGGGATCCACCAGGCAAAACGTGGCATGGTGGTGGGGAAGAAGACGAAAAAGAAGGAAAGAAGGAGGACGAGCAGCGAGGCCGGGGACCCACCGCGTCGGCTACGGGGTCCATCGCACCTGCCGTGGTGATTGACTGGCTGCGGCCCTCCAGAGCAGGCTGCCAAGTTGCTAACATTAGACAAGTGGGTGGTACGGGCGCCATTCACCATTCATTCACGCATTCACTCACTCGCCCATTCATGCGCCCATTCACTCACCAACACCGTCGCCGATTGTGATTGTCTCGCCCGTATTCAGCGGCGCGGCGTCGCGACAATGCATGCTACACGCGCGCTGTCGCCGGTGACTGTTGGTGACGACGGCAACGGGGGATGCCGAAGCCTGGAGGTGGTGGTGGCGTGTACGGACTACGAGCGCTAAATACTGCTGTTGCTCTGAACTTGCGCGAGACAGGTCTCGAGGGTAATGGATGGGCTTGTCTTGTCTTGTGCACGCGGCGGAACCTGGGCGCAGATCAAACGCCGACGGGCGATGTACGGATACTGGGCGCTCCAAGGTGCAGCAGATGAGGATTGAAGACGCGGGTGGACGCAAATGAAGAGGCAGATAGTCCGTACGGACTACAGGACGACGCAGCGAAACACCCGAGGGGAAATCAGATGGATGGCTGAATGATTGATTGGTGATGATGACGAACCACAGCTGCATGGAATTGTCCGTCGCTGACTGGCCAAGGTGCATTCCCTGCCTGTGCCGCGGTGCTCGCCGCTCGGTGATGCGCTCGCGTCCCATGTCCGGCGCTGCATCTGTCGTCGACGACGGCCCGAACAGGGCAGAAGCGAGAAACCAGCAGACAGCCAGCGTCACAATCAAGACATTTCTGTTGATGCCATCACCAACCAGCCGACCAGCAGACCGCCCCAGCCACACCTAATCCGGCATCGCAAGGCTGCCTGGACAAGGCAAGGCAGGGGACGGCATGCAGCACTGAGAAGCGGTGAGGGTTCGTTCAACGTTGCCAGATTCGCGGCGAGGATGCGAGTGGCTGTTGGTAGACGGCAACCAGGCTCATTCTGAATGATGAATCAATCAATCAACAACGACCGTCACAAAATGCACGCAACGCACGTCCCCCATCGCTCACACAATCAACCATCAATATGCAAGTCTGTCTACTCGTAGGGTGCTGTACATACATAAGCACGGTCCGCGATGCAGTAGCCCGGCAGCGGACGAGGCCCCCGCCAGCCAACCAGCGCCCGAAGCAGCCGCTCATGCAATGCATTGTGAAGCATCATTCTCGAAGCACGCTAGAAGGCCCGCCGAAGGGCGCCCCGCCAGGGCTCTCAGCGGAGGGAAGCCCGTGGTGCGTTGGGTAGTTAGTGCGTTGGCTGCAAGGCGCCCCAAGCTGCTAACGCCGCGCACCAGCCACAGCTGCGTCCCAATCGGGGGACAGGATGGACAGGGACCAATGCACACCCCCCCCCTCCTCCCCTCGACCAGCAGCCACGGCATCAACACCAACGTAACTCACACGCCCCCAATTCTTGCAGGGACCAGGTGTCCACGAGCAGCGTCAAAACGAAGGGCAGAGACACGGAGCTACGGACTAGAGCTAGCAGAAGATGAAAACTTGCCACGGGAAAGGGGGGGCCAGCTTGGCAGGCTAGCAGGATAGACCAGACAGATGACAGCCGGGCCCAAGTCTAGTCAAGCCCTCGCCGATAGCTCGGGGATGTTCATTTGCTGCCCTACGCCAAAAGCAAATTGTTGACGAGTGTCCACGGCGATGACATGCTGCAGGCCGTCGATTTGCCTGCCCGCGCGCCGGGCCCCAGCGCGCCAACTGAACCCGTCGCCAAGGTTTCGTCAATCAGAGGTCGTACAGCCCCGGAGATGCGGCAAGCCATGTCTCAATCACCCACCTCTTGATGCATGATGCGCATTTCAAGGCGTTCTACGGGCTAATTACTACGGAATACGCGTGCGGATGCTACGGAGTCTCGTCCGTGCCACCCGCGGCATCAGAGACATACATCAGTAAGTAACGTGCATGCAGGCGCCACGATGCAACAGCTCTGCCCCGAGTGGAACAAAGCCTCGACGGGGAGCACGCTTTGGTTTCACGTCGGCCGTCAATCCGTCGACCTAGCTCAGCGGGCCAGAGTGCTGTCCATGTGAGGAGTCAGAAGCGGGCAGCAGGGAGCACGGCATGGTGCCAGCTAGCGGCCGATCATTGATTGATGCCGTTGAGGATGCTGCGGACTAGAGGCGTAACTTCGGACTATCAACTGTCAGCAGCGGGAGGAGACGGAAGAGGAGGAGTCGACGACGGAGCACGGACGCAACACCAACGTGCCTGGCTGGCATGGTGGCGGTCGCTGGTTTACACGCAAGTTCGCGACAAACGGCTATACAAACACCATCAGCGCAACGGCGGCCGTCGGATGGAAAACTACGTTCCGGGTCGGAACTGGTTCCAAGCCCCTGCCCCCGTCATCGACACATCGACACGGTTGCACATTTGCCGTGCCGCGCCCGAAGGTCGGTCAAAGACAGACGCAGGTCCAGCCACACGCCACGCTAGCCGTCGATCCCTTTGGCTGGTCCTCTCGCAAGCCCGCTGGCCTGGGCGAGAGTGAACGCTGGCGCCCCTGGGCCTGGGGGCTTGCGGCACGTCGGCAATTGCGCGGATTCCGTGCCGCTTGCTCCATTTGCCGCGGTGTGTTGGCGGTCAACGTGAGATCGAGCCATCGCGGGGGTTTTGGGCTACACGACCGTGAGGTGAGGGAGGCTTTCGAACTCTGTGCTCTTCTTCTCGAGGTGACGGACGGGGCTATCGAGAAAGGGCGTTGTGTGGCAGACCGCCACGCACGCTGACGGGACCGTACACGAAGAGCTATTCGTGGTGGACTGGAGTCCTGGACTGGGACCCTCACCTTACCCTACGGATGGAGCCTCGCCGGCGGGGCTCTGGGCTGGGCTCAACGCTCGGGCGGGTGGATCAGGAGGGGTTTGCAGCGAGAGATGAGATGGATATGCCAGATGGCCGGAAGCAGTATGCGAGCCGCCGCCGCGCAGGTGCCTACTCGTACGGACCGGCCTGCTCTCGGTGGGCGCTCTACAACCCTGATGCTTTCGATAATGACATCTCGAGGGAGGGGCGTGGCGCGCGCGCCCCCGCTGAAGAGCAAGCCGGCAAGCCCACAACGTGGTGGGCTCGCCCGGTGGCTTGCCTGCTTGCACTCCCCATCCATCATCGATTTCATCAATCTCCACTGGGGGGGGTTTGCAAGCCACGAGAGACAAGGGCGATGGGGCTTGAACTGATCGGCCCGGGGCAGGAAAAGCTGAGACAGGACTCACAGAACGCAGGAAGGGGGGCGGATTGGAAGTTGAGGTGTGAGATTTGCGAGGTGAGCGAGCGGGCTGCGTGATGCGACTGGGCAAGCCGGACGAGGTGGGCGATGGGGAGCCCCGTTCGTGGGAAGCTCCGCGTTGAGCGCGGAGGGTTTTGTCAGTTGTGACTGTTTGGTGTTTGGGAGTTAGTGTCACCGTATTGGCAGAGACACCACTTTCTTGGGTTTCTTCTGCTCTATTCCCTAGGTAACAGGCGCGAGCTCGAGCGTGGTGCTGGGCCTCGGCGGTCAAGATGCCGTGTGTACTTCGTATGCGTGCGCGACAGCGCGTGCCACGCCCAGGGTTGCTGTCGCGCAGCACTGCGCCATACGTACATTCCATCCCATTTCATCTCCTGCATCCGGCTCCACGGACGGCGGCATCCCCGGTGGGACTCACAGGTGATCGATCGGGGGCTGCGCTGCTGTCAATGGCGGGCCGAGGTGACAGACTGGGATCGCCGGCCGGGCCGCTGGCTTGGCCCCCGGCGGGCCGGACGCGGGAGCCGCACGGAGGCCGGGAGTCCACTTCCAGCCGCGAGGCTCGAGCAGCACGACCACCGACATCAAGGATGGGGTCCCGGGTGCTTGTGCGCACCTGGGTGGGTTCGTGGGAGCAGTGAGGCGGGCCGGCTGAGCCGCGATGCATTTCAGGCTGTATGTGCCGCCGTTTCTGCCGCCGCGGTCGGTTCAACTGCCCTCGTCTCCCCGAGGCGGACGAGCGCTGGATTATGTGACGGGCGCGTCATCGCCCTTGCTGATGCATCCTCCGCCAAGCTTAGCCCCCAAGACGCGCCCAGCTCACCAGCAGCACCGTGATACGACACGGCGACAGCGTTCGTTCGCTTCGCCCGGGGAGTCTCGGCGATGCGAGGTTGTACAACGCATCATCCTCCAGAGCGGGGGACCATCGCATCCAGCGCCGCCCCGCATCGTCGCCGGAACGTCGTCCCGAAAACACCGGCCGGTTCGCACCTGATTGGCCACCCGCGCTCCGCAGATTCGCCAAATGATCGGATGGCCGGTTCATCCACGGGTAAACCCCGTGCCGGGACTCAGCCGGGCGGGACAGTGGGGGCTCTGGATCCCTGTAGCGTGGGGCTGGACGGGGAAATCTCGAGATGCATGATGCAACCCGTCCTTTTTTCCCCTGTGTGATTGGGGACAAACGGGTGGTGTTTGCTGACGATGCTTCTGAGTGTGCCTTCCATGAGTGGGTTTCTATTTCTCCGTGGGAGATGGCGCGGCTCTGATAATACGACGACGGGAGCGCGTCGGCCGGGCCGTTGATACGTGGATGACTGGATTTGCTACTTAAGATGTTGGCCTGCCACGTCTTCCGTGTCTGTCTGGTTCTCTCCGTTCCCGTTTTGTGTCTCAGTGTGCTGTAGCAGGCTCGATACGGCTCACAAGTCACGACATCGCCATTCACTCCTGGCATCACATCGTCATCGTGATTGACATTGGACGAACAAGATGGCCGACATCAATGTCGAAGAGGTCCTCAAGAGCCTTTCTCTCTCTGAAAAGGTCGACCTGCTGGCAGGTACGTCGTCTGTCGCCTCCCCGCCGGATATCAGACAGCTCACAAACCCCAGGCATCGACTTCTGGCACACAAAGGCCCTCCCCCAGCACGGCGTCCCCTCGCTGCGCATGTCCGACGGCCCCAACGGCGTCCGGGGCACCAAGTTCTTCAACGGCACGCCGGCCGCCTGCTTCCCCTGCGGCACGGCCCTCGGCGCCACCTTCAACCAGCCGCTGCTCGAGGAGGCCGGCCGCGCCATGGGCCGCGAGGCCATCGCCAAGAGCGCCCACGTCATCCTCGGCCCGACCATCAACATGCAGCGCTCGCCCCTCGGCGGCCGCGGCTTCGAGTCCATCGGCGAGGACCCCTTCCTGGCGGGCCTGGGCGCTGCCGCCCTCGTCCGCGGCATCCAGAGCACGGGGGTGCAGGCGACCGTCAAGCACTTCCTCTGCAACGACCAGGAGGACCGGCGCATGGGCGTGCAGAGCATCGTCACGGAGAGGGCGCTGCGTGAGATCTACGCGCTGCCCTTCCAGCTGGCCGTGCGGGATGCCCGGCCGGGGGCCTTCATGACGGCCTACAACGGCATCAACGGCACCATGTGCAGCGAGAACAAGAAGTACATCGACGGCATGCTGCGCAAGGAATGGGGCTGGGAGGGCCTCGTCATGAGCGACTGGTACGGCACCTACAGCACGACGCCCGCCGTGGCCGCCGGCCTGGACCTCGAGATGCCCGGCCCGCCTCGCTTCCGCGGCGAGGCGCTCAAGTTCAACGCGTCGACGGGCAAGCCCTTCATGCACGTCGTCGACGCGCGCGCGCGCGAGGTGCTCCGCCTCGTCAAGAAGTGCGCGCCCCTGGCGGCGCAGATCCAGGAGAACGGCCCGGAGATCGAGGCCGACACGCCCGAGACGGCCGCGCTGCTGCGCCGCATCGGCAACGAGAGCATCGTGCTGCTCAAGAACGAGGGCGGCGTGCTGCCGTTCAAAAAGGACAAGACGACGCTCGTCATCGGGCCCAACGCAAAGGTGGCCACGTACCACGGCGGCGGCTCCGCGGCGCTTCCAGCCTACTACGCCGTCACGCCGTACGAAGGCATCGGCGCGAAGCTCGGCGCGCCGCCGGCGTACACGGTCGGCGCGTACACGCACCGCTTCCTGCCGCTGCTCGGGCCGCAGTGCACGGCGCCCAACGGCCGGTCCGGCATGCGCTGGAGGGTGTACAACCAGCCACCCGGGGCGGCGGACCGCGGCGAGCCCGTCGACGAGATGCTCTTCACCAAGACGGAGATGCACCTCGTCGACTACAGCCACCCCAACGTCGCGGACGTGTGGTGGGCCGACATGGAGGGCGACCTTGTCGTCGACGAGGACTGCACATACGAGCTCGGGTGCGTGGTCTCGGGCACGGCGAGGGTGTTTGTCGACGACGCGCTCGTCGTCGACAACGCCACCAAGCAGGTCGCCGGGGATGCCTTCTTCGGCGCCGCCACGCGCGAGGAGCGCGGCCGCGTGGACCTCAGGGGCGGGCGGACGTACCGCTTCCGCGTCGAGTTTGGCTCCGCGCCGACCTTCACCCTCAAGAGCGACGCCTTTGTGCCCGGGCATGGCTCGCTGCGCGTCGGCGGCTGCAAGGTCCTCGACGCCGACGCCGAGATCGAGAAATCGGTGCGGCTGGCCCGGCAGCACGACCAGGTGGTCATCTGCGCGGGCCTCAACTCGGACTGGGAGACCGAGGGCGCCGACCGCGCGAGCATGAAGCTCCCCGGCGCGCTCGACGCCCTCATCGCGGCCGTGGCCGCCGCCAACGCCAACACGGCCGTCGTCATGCAGACGGGCACGCCCGAGGAGATGCCCTGGCTGGCGGAGACGCGCGCCGTGGTGCAGGCCTGGTACGGCGGCAACGAGACGGGCAACTGCATCGCCGACGTGCTCTTTGGGGACGCCAACCCCTCGGGCAAGCTGTCGCTCAGCTTCCCCCGGCGGCTGCAGGACGTGCCCGCCTTCCTCAACTTCCGCACCGAGGCCGGGCGCACGCTGTACGGCGAGGACGTGTACGTCGGGTACCGGTACTACGAGTTTGCGGACCGCGCCGTCAACTTTTGCTTCGGCCACGGGCTGTCCTACACGACGTTCCGCTTCGCCGACCTGTCCGTCGCGTCTGTAGACGGCACGCTCAGCGCGACCCTCAGCGTCACCAACACGGGCGCCGTGAGGGGCGCCGAGGTCGCGCAGATGTACGTCCAGCCGCGGCGCGGCGCGGCGCGCGTCAACCGCCCCGTCAAGGAGCTGCGCGGCTTCGCCAAGGTGGGCCTCGCGCCGGGGGAGACGCGCACGGTGACGGTGTCTGAGCTGGAGAAGTATGCGGCGGCGTACTGGGACGAGGAGCGTGATGAGTGGTGCGTTGAAAGGGGCGAGTACGAGGTCGTGGTGAGTAGTAGCAGTGAGGTGCGTGGGGATAATGCGGTTAGGGGGGAGTTTACGGTTGGCGAGACGTACTGGTGGTCGGGTATTTGAGTGTGTTGCATTGAATACGTTGCATCATGGACATGTAGACCTTTGTCACCGATGTGGTAGAGCGCTCAGGGGGGGATAGGGATAAGAGGAGGTTATATCATTTCTTCATTACCCGCGCTCCACGTCTAGTACGCAACGAGATTGGTATCTAAAACTCAAGGAAATAAGGTAACAGCGCTCTGCCCAGCCCAGCATTTCCAACCGACGTATCCCTGAATGCGTGTAAGTGACAACAGCCGGCCATCCGTCATATACGCGACCTAAGAAGCGATGAACTAGGCAAATCAACTCGCCATGGCCCATCGGCAGATGCATGAGAGCAGGTCAGCAGCCAAGGTGAGTGGCCAGCCGTGGTCCTCGACGAGGCCACACCGCGATAGACCCCAATGGATGCTCGAGCCACCATGATTCCCAATGGATGAGCTTGTTTTAAGAAGCAGCCTTAAGCAGCCCTGTTGTGGTTGGTCTTCGAGGTACGAAGTGCGTAACCTAGCCCAGGCAAGTTTCTTTTGGTCCGATACCCTGGGCGAAATGTTGGTCCGTAAGTCTGCGTGTTGACCAAGACTCGACGTTGGCGAGCACTGAGCACCGCAACAAGCAGCCAAGACCGCTGATCGTGCCTCGCCACAGGAGGAAAAATAGAGGGAATGCCGGTTGGCTCCTTTGCTGCGCTGTCGTCGCAAGCCAGAGGCGACGGGGAGTGGCTGTCACCCAATCTGTACCCAGGCATGACGAGCCGCGTTGTCAGCGGCAGGACATGGCCAGACCCGGGCTGGGTGCATCGAGGCTGAAGCCACCTCGTAGATATTGACTTTCGGCAGCGCTGCCGTGCCACACGTCCATTGACGCAGTCACACTCAGGCAAGCCTCCGTTCCAGACTGGCGCTCGGGGTCGTCTTGTCATTGTGTGTTGTCCTGGGCGCTTCGGCGAATCTCGACTTCTTGGTGCAAGCAACCAAGCAACCTCAAAGCGTCGGGTGCCTGACGAAGGGCCCTCAGGCCCCCACTGAATATACCGCTGGGGCCGCTGTTAGCGACAAGCCACAGCGCCCCGCCATGCCCCGCGACCAACAGCTAGACGTCTCGTCGCGAAACACCACGACAACTTCATCCAAGCATCCATCGGACACAACCACCGCGCCAACCACCCACCCACGCCCTCGGCGACAGACACCATGGCCACCCCGACAATCCCCTCCCTCAAGCAATCCTTCATCACCGCCCAGGCCACCCTCCTCGCCCAGCCCCTCGCCCCCTCCCCCGCCTGGCGCGCCGCCAACCACGCCTCCGACGCGCCGCTCCCCGCGCGCCCCCTCGACGACGCCCTCGTCGCCCTCAACCACGCCCTCCAGCGGCACTGCCGCCGCGTCTACGCCCCGCAGGCCACCCGCAACGTCGCCGAGCAGATTGCCAACGCCTACGCGCGCGACGCAGAGCGCAGGGCCGCCGGCGAGGAGGGCCATGTCGACGGCGGCATCGGCCGGGAGCTTGACCTCGGTAGGCGCATGCTGCGCTCGCTGTTGACGGCGACGAACTTGTGCTGATGATGTGTTCGTCGCAGCCGAGGACAGGGCCATTGACGCGCTGCCCGAGTCCTGGCCCTCGGGCCGGGACGTCGACAGCCACCCCATGGAAGCGAAGCGATACGCCAAAACCGTCTCGCGCCTCACGCAACTCAGCGAGCAGCGCAAGGAGCTCCGGCAGCGCGTCGAGAAGCTGCGCCGCCTGAACGCAACCGCCGGGCCCCTCCGCACCGCCGACGGGACAGGCGCCGGCGTCCAGGAGAACCTCGTCACGCGCAACGGGCTCGTCGAAAAGGAACTCGAGAGGATGCGTTTCCTGCTCGCGCGAGTCGCCGGTCGCGTTGGCGAGCTACCAGATGGAGCCGCCCTTGGTGCTTCAGAAGATGCGAAAATAGACCTCCACACGTTGAGCGCGGCGAGGAAGAGAAGCGTCGACGAGTTCCTGGCCGATCCGCACGTCTTTCCGTCCTGAAGCACACGGATGGCAGTGACAGCCACTCTACGTCTCACTACCCGACCGGCTGCCTAACCAGGATACCGACACTCCTCGCCTTTGTGATACGCGGCCTTTACAATGGCAGCCAAGCAGGCTCGAGGACCAAGTAGGCCTGTCCGGAAACATGCCTAGAGCATGCAGCTGGCCGCTCCATCCCGAGGACCCGTCGGGAGATGCCTCCGTAAAACTCGGCGGCAGCTAGCCTAGCTCCCGCCGCACGTCGCTCATACCGGAGTGTCTGACGGCATCTACCGGGTGTTTCTTCTCCAATGGCAGCCGCTCGGAAACGATGTACGGCCCCAAGGGAACCTCGGAGTCGCCTGACTGCTCCTTGCCAGACGTCTCACCGATGCAGGCATCGTGCCATCATGGCACCATGGCGGACCACGTCCTCGGGGAATACGGTGCATGCCGTGCGTCGGCTTCCAGGTGGAAGCTCAGTTGGTCAACGCCCAATGTATCGTCTGGGATCTATTACACAGGTAGATGATGCTATACAGAGGCCGTAACGGCATCCACGTTATCCTCGTGATGTGGAAGATGCGCATCTCGCGCTTCATGGGACACCTGGCTGCCAATCTTTGCAAACACCTTTTGCGTGGCGCCCCATCTCAAGCTCCAGATCGTGTCGTGGTCCGCTCCACTGACGTTGGTGCTCGTGTACTCAATGACCCCCTTGCCCTGCTCGCTCTCCCAGCAGCTGTCGAACCATTTTGGCCCCTTGCTGCCCGCGTTGCCGACCATGTCGTCCGTTTCCGCGAAGAAGGCGTCAATAACCAGGCGTCTCCCCGCCGCACGAAGCACTTCCGCCAGCCGCGGCACCACGTCGTCGTAGTCGCTCCAGTCGCCCCAGCCAGACACACCCTCCGCCCGCTGCATGAGCAGGAGCGCTTCCTGGGACATGCCGTGGATGCCTTGCGAGAAGACGTAGTTTTGTAACCTGGGTCCCAGCGCCTCCTCGAACTTGACGTCTGCATCTGCGTCTGCGGGACCTGGTTGCTGTGGCGGCTTGATTGAGACCAAGCTTACCAGCGTCTGGCTGAAGCCAAACGAGGTCGACAGGATAGGCCCCACGTTGGCATTGATAAAGGTCGCAAACTTGTCGACTTGGGCGATGACGCTCCCTGGCAAGGCTTTGGTAATGGACATGGCCAAGACGCCAGAGTGCGCTGGCAGGATCCACGGTCCACCGATGGCGAGGTAGGGCCGTTCCGGGTGCAGAACCTCGGGGTGGTGGAGGAGCATGTCGAGGGCGTAGATTAATCCTCCGCTCTGGGAGCCCAGCGAGACGTGCCGGATGCCAAGGTGTGTGAGGAGCGCCGGGATCAGGTCTTGGCCAGGTCAGCAACTTGGTCAATAAATATTCAAAAAAAAAAAAAAAACACTCACCCAGCCAGACCGGCATCCTCCTCTCGGCCATGACATCGTCGGTCCCGCCAATGCCCGGCCGATCGGGGCTGACGATGCGGATCTTATGCCGCTTGGCCAGCGCATCCTTGGTGACATGAAGCATTCGCGAGCCCACGAGCGGCGCGAAGAACAGCCAGACATTCTCGTCCTCGGGGTGCGCCTCGTTGCGGTAGCCGTAGTCGGCATATGTGACGCGGAGGGGCTCAGGGCGGCCTCGTGCGGCGTCGGCGGGCAGCTCAAACGTCTGCCTGAATCGCGGGTCATTGAGGAACTGGTCCTGCTCGGCTGCCGTCGCGCCCTGTTCTTGCGTCGCTGGCATCGTGACTTGGCGGAAGCGAATGCGAGCCAGCGTGTGGTGGGTGCGGGGAGGGATTTCGATCGATGCGATGGCGGTGGACCAGGCTTGTTGCAGGAACTTGTCCGTCGTCTTGGCTGCTCTTATGGCCCGTGGTGTTGGTTGGACAAATTGGACCGCGTCAGCCCTACTGCGTCCCTCCACGGTGGATTGTGACGGTAGACGTAGCTCCGCGCGGCCATCGACAGTCGTCGCAACAATATTGATCTGTATACGTCACGTCTCCTCAGTGACTCTCGCATGGGTGCCGACGCGAGGCCGTCCATTGTCGAGGCAGCAGGCTTTGACGGGTGATGACGCATCATCGTGGGCTGCGATGTGTTCAGAGGGCGCCTGAAGCGAGCGGCTGATGTCCATTTGGTCTGAACCGTCTGATGATGGTTGGGCTTGGATCAAGGAAGAGTGAAAATTTGCACGAGCTGCGAAGTCTGGAAGGTGTCGCATTGCACTTTCCTGGTTGCGGTGTTGCGATGCGAGCGTCTTCCCAATTAGACGGACCATGGGCCCATCTCGATCAACATCCTTCATCCCACCTTGGCCACCTTGGCTTTCACCACCAAAAAAACATTGCCATCGCCATCGCCATCGGGGCCATCATAGGCATTCTGTCAGCCACTGGTACCTATTGCTCCTCTCCAGGCCGGTGCCCATTGCGTTGCATCCGCCAGTGCACGGAGACGGCGGCCGTGGCCCCACGCCGAGAATCCTGAATCCTGACACCGGACGGCCCCATCTAGCCCGAGCCGCCGACCCCAAGGTATTGTCGTGTCCGAATGCGAGGGTCTGAGAGCATGCTACTGCATATATCAGGCGACTGGCACAGCACTGCCGTCCTGTCCGAGCGACCGCACACGTCTACGGACGTCCGGGCGGGCATGAATCGACGCGCAACCACCTCATGAGCCTCGGCAGAAGCATAGAACATCATCTGAGATGAGACAGCTCGTTGAGGTGCGTGTGCCACACATCCATCCGTCATCCGACTGCCGAGCGACGCCGCAGTGACCAGCCGTCACATCGTTGGGCCCAGCACAAGCACCTCGCATTCGCTTGTTATAGCGCCATGTGGGCCTCCACTCGACTCCGCGACGTGCCAGGCATTGGCTCATGCTTGACATCAGCCATTCTCATGTGGACGACATCGCGGTCCGTTGGAGCGATGACAGTATGAGCCCTTTTGATGCACGCGGCGCAGATTCCCCTCTCAGCAAGCGCTCGTCGCGAAGGGAAGCAGCTATTTCAAATCCTGCAGCCATGGCTTGGTCGGGCGAAACTGTCGACTATATATTATGTTGACCGTTGGCCACCACCTATTTGGCGTTCCACGGTGCGCACTGCCAGCCATCCAGCCCACGCCGACTCGCAGCTGAACAGCCCTGTTTGCCAGTCACCGACTCACCAACGCCCGTTCGAGTTCCGTGCAACCTCAGTTCGTTGTCCCTACCGGGAAACCGATTCGACCACCCCAGGCTGCTGGCATCAGCAGGTGGTTACAGCTGGGCAGGCCGAGCCCACTGCCTGGTTCGACGACCCGCAGCCATATCTCTACCAATTCATCACCACATCAACCAGCTGCGCACGGCTGAATATTTTTTGCATTTTGCGCCTCCCAACCTTCCCTGCGTCTTTGATTCCCTTGTGGCGCCGCAGCTGAAGAGCGTCGACTCGTCCAAGACATTGACTCTTGTGCTCTGCCTGCCTGTTCCCCTGACTTTCGTCCCGCCCACCCTCCTTTCCTCTCGCCATGGCTGTCAACGCATTTGGCATCCTTCACCGTACCGTGGAAAACGAGGTGGAAGACAACAAGCAGGCTCTCGACAACCTCAACGGCCAGTCGTGGAAAGAGTGGCCCAACCACGCCGCAGTAAGCTCACCCCTCCCGTCTCCAGTCGCAACTCTTTCGTGTCACTTGCTGGGCATCACTCTTGCTAACGCGAAACGCCAGTTTGAGGGGCTTGACGAGCATCGAGGCCCTCTCCAGCTTCAAGTCAAGGGAACCATTCCAGCATGGGCAGCAGGCGCCTTGTATCGGACAGGACCTGGCCAGGCCACTGTCGAGGACACCTCCAGGGGAACTCACTACGTATCACACTGGTTTGACGGCTTCGCTCACACTCACAAGTTCGACATCATCGCTCCCGATGTTGAGGGCGGCGAGACCACCGTGGTCTACTCCTCTCGGCGGCAATCCGACGACTATGTCGCCGAAGTCAAAAAGATTGGCTGGCGCTCCAGCACCTCGTTTGGGCAAAGGGCCGATCCCTGCATTGGCATCTTTGCAAAGTTCATGAGCCTGTTCGTGCCCCGTAGCCAGAACAACAACAACGTCGTTGTCCTGCCAAATTTCCCAGGCATGCCGGGGAAGCGACCTGTCGACACCAAGAGCGGCCACCGCACGGGCACCGCCAACCTCTACATCAGCACCGACAACAAAACCTTGCAAGAGGTTGACCCCGACACACTCGAGCCCCTGGGCTACGCGGACCAGAGCCGTCTTCACCCAGATCTCAAGGGGCCCATGTCCTGCGCGCATGCTCAGAGGGACCCCGAAACCGGAGACTGGTTCAACTTCAACCTGGCCATGGGCCGCCAGGCAACGTACCGCATCTTCCGCGTCAACGCCACAACCGGAGCCACGGACATCCTGGCCAGCGTCTCCGAACCCGATATATCCCCGGCTTACATCCACAGCTTCTTCCTGACGGAAAACTATGTCGTCCTCTGCATCCCATCGTCCCATTTTGCGTGGAACGGGCTCAAGATTGTCTGGAAGAACAATCTGCTCGAGGCAATCAAACCATTCGACGAGACGAGACGGTGCAAGTGGGTCGTCATTGACCGCAGGCATGGGCGAGGCGTCGTGGCACGCTTCTCCACCCCGGCTGCCTTCTTCTTCCACTCGGTCAACGCCTTTGAGGAGCGCGCCAAGGATGAGAGTGGCGAGAAGAAGACGTACATCAACCTGGACCATTCCATGTATGACACTTCGGACGCCATGTTTGGGCTCTACTACGACACCATTCTGGATCGCAACGATGCCATGAAGGCTTATTTGGAAAAGCACCACGCCGAGAAGGTGCAAAGCCGCCATGTGCGATACCGATTCAAAATGCCCCTGTCGGACCAGACGCGCCAAGAGGCAGCCACGGCCACTGCCGAGGAGGTGCTCTCGATCCCCAGCCCACACTCTGGCGACCTGTCCACCATACACCCCGAGCGGGTCGGAAGATCCTATCGATACATGTACGGCACGTGCACTCGTGGCCTGAGCACCTTTATGGACTCGCTCGTCAAGACAGACCTGGAGACACGCGAGGCGGTCCTGTGGAGCGGCTCACAGGCGCACACGCCGGGTGAGCCCGTCTTTGTGCCACGCCCCGGTGGGACAGATGAGGACGACGGCGTGGTTCTGACCGTTGTCCTGGACGGCATGGCGCAGAAGTCGTATCTGCTGTGCCTGGACGCGAAGACGATGGAGGAGCTGGGAAGGGCCGAGGCTGACTTTCCCATTGCCATGGGTTTCCATGGATTCCACGCTCCTGTGCTGTGATGATGACGAGATTTGCCATGGGGCTACGGGTATGGACGCAGTTACGGGTAGGGCGGGTATGGGCGAGACTGTATTGGCAGTTGGCCACGGGAATATCGATCAATAGTCTGAGCCAGACAGAATTGTATGTACCAACATGGCGTATCGTGTTTCCCGTTATTCACAGCACTCTCTCCAATCAGTACAGGCAGCCATATGCCAAACCAATCCGCCTTAAACCTGTCGCGCCTTTGTTCTGCACCGTGCCGCAGGTTACACGTAACCCGAGCGCCTCCGAATTGCGTCGCGTACGACGCGAGTCTATTTGCCATTACTCCCGGAAGTGCCACTGGTTCCTTTACAGGGCACGAGTAGTTACGATACATCGTGTCCTGCTTGATGAAAGTGAGTGACAGTGACACTTGGGCCACAAGCGAGAAAAACGAGGCGAGCTGCAAAGCAACGGCGTCTCGTGGCTGTTTTGTGTCTCTGGCGCTACTGCAGGCGTTTCTATGACCTGCGTCTTCCTTCTTTCGTGCGTGCGTGCGTGTGTACGACATAAGGATGCGTGGCTGAAGGGGGGGCGGGCTCGGAGGAATTACGTCGCCTTGCAGGCGAGGAGTTGTGGGACGTGGGCGGCAGGGGGGAGAGGGTATTCGCTGAGGGGGCGAGGGGCGCAACTCGGAGGATTGGGGTAATTGGGTCTGGGTATGGAGTTGCTGTGGTGGTGAGCGAGGATGTGCTTCGTGGTTACTGTCTGTCGGGCGAAAGGGGGGTTGTGCTTGGCGGGCCGTGTTGAGGCGAGGTGGACCGAGGGCATTCACATTCGGTTGATGCTTCTGGCTATGTCACAACCAATGCTCGGCTTTCACATGATTGCAATCCGACGGCGAGTACGTTTCTGGAAGTCTTAGTAGCCAAGGCAAGCATCAAATCACGCGGTCTACGCATTCAACCCCCCTGCCCTAGAGATTTTATAGTGCCTTGTGACCTTTCAATGCCAGTTTTCTGCCTCAAATCAGTTATTGCAAACTGCTTCGCAAGCAGAAAGTCCTAGAAACCCAGTTAGCAACGCCCAACAATAACATACCAAACAAACCCCAACTCACCCAGGCCGTCGCCCAGAGGACAGCGGACGCAAACCAAATCAGTTCGGCAACTCCCCCAGCCTACTGCCTCTTCGCTGGGCTCTTCCGCAGCACGTTCGCCACCACCTGCCGTGCATATGCATCCGCATCGACAAAGTTCTTGGCTACCGCGGTTGCGTTCATGACCGCCTCGAGCGCTGCAGCCGGTGATGAGCGCGGTTTTCTGGGCTGGAGACGCCATGGTTAAAGAAACGTTCAGATAAGGTAAGTAATAAAACCAAATCAGCATTCAAGCGTTCGTCCTGAATGATGGGCACATTGGCCTTTCTTTATGTATAGCGATGACTTTTGAACTGCGGGAGGAGACGGCTCCCCCCCCCCCCCCCCCCCCCCCCCCCCCCCGGCCCCGAGGCAACTTGTATCAATAGCAATGTTGCGGAGCGGAGAAGTAGCCAGCTCCGCTCCGGCCGAGATCGTTTGTTTCCTAAATAGGCAATGCATCGTGGTGTGCTAAATCAGAATTCACTTTCGCTTTCGCTTACCATGCCTTGTAAGCCTCTGAAGGCACCTACTTGTGGCCTTTCGTGCCGCTGTCAGGCTTAGCAATCCCATTGTTGGTGCCTGTGGCGAAGGGCCTTGTTATTCTTTCAACCGAGTTAGATAGAGTCTCATTGTTATGTATCTTGAATGCACAGTCACCTGAGTTGCATTCTCAACACTTTCAAGTTAATTTACGTTGCTGAAGCTGTTAGCTACCTAAGGTAGTTCCCCCCGAGATACTTTGTCAGCATAGAGATGGAAAGGGATTCTTCTCGCAGAAATCATAAAAGATAATATGCGGTAATGACTGTCTATTATTGATTCTACTACTCTCCTTTGTAGTCGAGAAATGTCACGGATGGAACCTTCCTCGCGGTCTAGGTTAGGTAGGTCCCACACAGCTCCAGGCAGGCCTCTAGGTGAGTAGTTAAACACTCTAGGTGGGGTCACTGTGGCTGCTGCCTGCTGAGCTGCCCCTCTATGCTGATTCCAAACGCGGGCTGTCTCCGTCATCGTGCTCCACTCCTGCCTTTTGACAGCTTCCATCGCCCTCCCTCCTCCACGATCGATTCCAACCTCAGCCAGTTTCTTCCCTTTAACTTGCCTCAGCAGTAGGATACACAGAGAAACTTCCGTTGAACCCGCCCCGAGCGCTCCGCCGCCATGTCGTGCCCTCACCTGGAGTCTGCTGGTATGTTTGGATGCCCCGCGCTGCGCTCGCCAGGGCAACCAGCTCCCACTCCGTGTCACGAAGCTCACGCGCGCCGTCGCTTTAGGGCTCACGCCTCCGACGCCGGCCCAGTCCGTCTACCGAGAGGACTGCACCCAGTGTTTCGACTCCATCGTAAGTCTGCCATAGCCGCCGCGACGTGAAGCCGCCCCTCGATGCTGCGCGGGACACAGCTGATCGAAACGCGCGTCGTGGCCAGGACGAACCCAGCGGCCTGGACGTCTGTCTTCAGTGCTTCAATGGCGGCTGCGCAGGAGACAGGCTGCATAACAAGCTTCACAGCAGCCTCAGGAACCATCCGCTCGCTCTCAACATCCGCCGAACCCGAAAGGTCGTCGTCCGAGATGAGCCTCCAACCAAGATGTCCAAGCTCGCCATCGCTGCCGAGACGGAAGAGGACCGATACGACACTGCTCTCGCGGCAAAGTGTCTTGAATGCAATACCCAGCTGGACATCGCCAGCCCGAAACTCGCCCCTATCGTCGATGGCATAATGAAGGCAAACACCTTCTCCAAGAAGGAGGAGGTCAAGGCTTGGGAGCAGGAGCTGACGAGCTGTGAGCACATCCTCATGCTGCAGCAGCACGAGTCGCGTAAGATTGAGCAGGGCGAGCTTGGCCACTGCACCGCGTGCGACCTGAGGGAGAACCTCTGGCTGTGCCTCGAGTGCGGCAACCTGGGCTGTGGCCGGAAGCAGCTAGGTGGCGTCGATGGCAACTCGCACGCGCTGAGCCACTCTACCGAGTCGGGCCACGGCGTGGCTGTCAAGCTTGGATCAATCACCCCCGAGGGCACCGCCGATATTTACTGCTACCGATGCGACGACGAGCGTGTCGACGAGCATCTGGGCCAGCACTTGGCGCACTGGGGCATCGTGCTTGCTGAGCGACAGAAGACGGAGAAGAGCTTAACGGAGATGCAGATTGAGCAAAACTTGAAGTGGGACTTTAGCATGACGACGGAGGATGGCAAGGAGCTGAAGCCCCTTTTCGGACCCGGCCTCACGGGACTGAAGAACCTGGGCAACAGCTGCTATCTCGCCAGCATCGTGCAGTGCCTGTTCGACATGCCGTCCTTCCGAGACCGATACTACCGTCCTGGCGACGACCTCCCTGTGGTCCAGGAACCCGCCGCGGACCTGGAAACGCAGCTGCGCAAAATGGCCGACGGGTTGTGGTCTGGACGATACTCCAAGCCAGATGACAGCGTGGTTGCCGAGTCCGGGGTCACCCACCAGAAGGGTCTGGCGCCGGCAATGTTCAAGCACCTCATCGGCCGGGGCCACGAGGAGTTTTCTACGATGCGACAGCAGGACGCTCTTGAGCTGTTCCAGCACCTCTTCAAGCTCATTACCCGATCAGAACATCCCGGAGACCTAAAGGATCCCACGGCGCAATTTCGCTTCGCCATGGAGCAGAGACTGCAGTGCCTGGAATGCAAGAGAGTCAAGTACAGCACCACCGAGCAGGACAACATCTTCATTGACGTGCCCCTAGAGAAGCTCCCGGCACAGGAGGGGACCGAGGACATCGCGGACAAGTACAAGCCCGTTACTTTTAAGGAGTGCCTTGACAATTTTACCCACGACGAAAGGGTCGAGCTTTCCTGCTCAGCCTGCGGAAGCAAGGGCTTCAACAAGCGGTCGCTCTTCAAGACATTCCCCGAAATTCTCGCTGTCAACGCTCGAAAGATGACGGTAGTCAACTGGGTACCGATCAAGGTGGACGTGCCCGTTATTGTCCCTGACGAACCGTTCCTATTGGACAGCTACCTCTCCAAGGGCCTACAGCCGTCGGAGGAGGTGCTTCCAGATGAACCAGAGGCTCAGGCCCCGGCGTTTGTGCCGGACGCAACGGCAGTGGCTCAGCTGGAGGGAATGGGCTTCCCACGAGTCCGCTGCGAGAAGGCGCTGCACGCCACGGGCAACTCGGATGCCAATGCTGCAATGGAATGGCTCTTTGCCCATCTCGAAGACGCCGATATCGACGTGCCGCTTGATCTTGGCGGCCAGGCTGGGGCCGCTGGCGCTGGCACCGCCGATCCGGAGAAGATTGAGATGCTGGGGGCCATGGGCTTTGGTGCGCCGCAGGCCAAGAAGGCGCTCAAGGAAACAGGAGGTGACGTTGAGCGCGCGGTGGAGTGGCTCTTCAGCCATCCTGATGACCAGGGGATCTTTGAAGATGAGGACCCGGCTAGCAGCGAGCCTGCGGCGGTCAAGGAGCCGGCAGGGAGCGCGGCGCTGCCAGCGAGTTTCCAGCTGCGGTCGATTGTCTGCCACAAGGGAACGAGCATCCACGCTGGGTAGGTCAGGCACTCGCCGTTGAAGTAATCATAAACTAACTTGGGTAAACAGGCACTACGTTGCGTTCATCCGCAAGCAGCTCGAGGGCCAGGGCGCGAAGTGGGTGCTCTTCAACGACGAAAAGGTCGTCGAGGCCTACGACGTGGAGGAGATGCGCAAGTTTGCGTACGTCTACTTCTTCAAGCGGGCTTAGCCGAAACGGAAAAGGGGGTTTGAGGCGTTGAAGGGTATTTGGGCGAGTGGGTAAGGTAGCATAGACTGCTGCTGGTATGCGTGCCGCGGTGGGTTTGGGACCGGGTGCATGAGCGGCGTGATGACGGGTGGTGAATTAAAAATCTCAAAAGATCGGTCTGGGTTGGTGCTAGATGATGGAGGGACGACGATGCTTGATGACGGTCGATGGGACGGTTTACGGCCGTTCAAGCATGGCGATAGATACCAACGATGCAAAATATCGTATAGATTCATGAGTCTGGCGCGGTCCTGTGAGTGTTTGCTCGGCCGTGTATCACAGGTCGTAATAAGAAGGCATATCCATCCAACGCCAGCCAGCCGGTCCCTCGGCCGCTGACATCCCGTTGCGTCCCGTCCAACCGCAGCCCCTATCCCAACCATGTAACCAGCCCCTTGTACGCTTTCCCTCACTCCCCCAGGCGGTAGCTCACGAGGGTGTCGACACGGTGGCTCGCGGTGCTGAAGCCGCGCAGCTGGACGTGCTCGCCGCCGGCAATCTCCTTTGCGTCCGAGTCGCCCCACTCGACGGGGACGTCGCTGTCGGCATCGGCGTAGACGAGCACGTTGAAGGTGCAGTCGCCGCTGAGCTGGGGGAGGAAGGTGACGGAGGCGGTGATCTGGCGGAAGATGGCGGCGATTTCGGCCTGGATCTCGGGCTCCGTCTTGTCTGCTGCTGCGCCTGCTGATGCGGACGCGGCGCCAGGGGTGGCGTTTTCTTGGTCGGTGGGCTTGGGTGTTGAGGAGGATGGGGATTTCGATTTCGATTTCGGGGGCGGTTGGGAGATTTGGACCTGCGTGGTGGTTAGTAGCTGCATGGGCCGCAGAGGAGGAGGACTGACGTCGAATTGCCACCGCTCGACGTGCTCGCCCGTGTCCTTGTCGGTGATTACGATGACGAGCTTGGAGATCTTGCCGCCGACCATCCACTTGTCGAGCTGGGACATGATCTTCTTGATGTACGCCTTGACCTGGTCGTCGGCGGAGACTGCGAGGACGCGCCAACGTTAGCTTCCCCTCTATCCGGGGTTCAATGCTGCTGGGACGCACCGAGCATGTTGAGGCCGTATTTCTTGACGCTGTAGCTCGCGAAGGAAGTCAGCCGATGTATCGAGGGGGGCAGTAGGACGGCGCGAGGGCGCGCACGCTGTAAAGTCTTCGGCTGGGTAGACGCCTCGTTGGAACCTGCGGGCTGCGCGTCAGCTACTCTGCTCGTCCTCTCGTCGCGGCAACCGTGGGCGGGAAGTACAGAATGGTATGGATCGAGTATTGGAACTGCAGAGCGCGCGACACGGTTAGCTCAGTGCGGACCAATGCGATTCAAGCCCGTAGCTGCGCCGCTGGGGATCTGCGTACAAACTCGGCGACCAGCTTGGAGCTGCCCTTGAGGGACAGCTTGTGGACCTTGGACTTGTCCTTGGCCTTGTCCTTGGCCTTGTCCTTGGAGGGCGGCTCCTTGGACGACATTGCGGCGGCAGGGAGCTTGCGTTTCGACTCGGGGAGGCGGGCGGGGGGGTGCGAGGTGGAAGAGGTGACGCTATTTTGTTTACTCGCGATGGTCGCATTTGCTGGAGCGGGCGGTTGCGGGGTTGCATTGGTTCGGGGCATTAGGCGGATGTTGGCGCGGGGTCCACTGTAGCCCCAGGGGTTGAGTGAGAGTGGGCCCTGAACTCCCCTGACATCATGGGACTTGGAACTTCCACATATCATGCCTCAACTTCAGAGATATCTGGAAAGGATTCTTTCGAGCCGGCCGCATGAGAACTGATGCTGAGATTTCGTGCGAATTGCTCATCGACAATCTCTCTTCAACATTTTGGGTCTGTTCACGAGCCACGACTCACCGTGCTTGACAAGTTGACCCTACCCGTTCCAGCAAGTTGTTTCCATATCCCACCCCCCTCACGCCCTGTACACTGCTGGTATTCGCCGCGGCAAATCAGACATTTGTATACCATACGCCTCCATCTCGGGCGGCAGATCGCACCAGGTGATTCCTTCATCCAAGCTGGGCGGGCGCGGTCGAGTAGGCGGTCGCCATACAGCCGAGCTCTCGTCGTCACCGTCTTCGACGTAGTGCAGATACGCCACTCTGACGATGATGCCCGCGGTGACGAGCAGAGGGATGAGCTGCGCGCTCGTGTCGACGCCGTTGGCGCCGGGGAGCGCGTTCCATCGGACGGAGAGCTCGACCCCGGCGACGAGCACGGTGAAGACGGTGAGGTTGGACAGCGATTGCAGGGTGCGCAGGCCGTCGACGTGCCCCTTGCTGGGCTGCTTCGTCAGTAAGGAGAACAAGACGCTGTTACCTTGGGTAAGGTATGAACAAGAGACATACGAGACACGTCTGCGGCGCCTACGCCGAGGGTAGGTAGGCACGTAACAGGCCTTCATCAGCACTACGCTCACGCAGCCCACGATGATGAGGACATACAGAGCGGCATTGACGGCGATAAACGGCTCGTTGTAGTCGAGCGAGGCCTGGCTGAAGAAGAAGCCAAACTGGCGACAGCCCCGGTCCAGCCCCGGCAGGTACGTCGCGAAGAACCAGACGCCCACCGACGACGCCGTCAAGACGAGCACAAAGTTCAGCACGCGGAACACGCGCAGCTGTTGCTCCCGCGACCAGGCCAGCGGGTCCCAGCGCGGGTCCCAGCACGACAGCGCGCGCCAGGCGTAGACGGGCACGAGGAACAGGTGCGAGCCCGTGCCGAGCAGCAGCAGGATGTAGACGCCCGCGGCGTCGAGCGCGCCGCCGCGGACGAGCTGGGCGACGAGGCCGATGGTGACGGCCGCGGAGAGCAGCAGCCCGAGGAGGCGGATCTCGGGGAGGGACTCTGGGCCGATGTGCTCGAAGGCGAGGGCGGCGAACCACTGGGTGTAGAAGGAGAGGCGGATGCCCAGGCCGTACATGTCTGGACGGGACAGGGGGGAGCAGAGAGACATGTTGCTGTGCCGCTGTGTTGGCTGAGCAGGGCGAGGCCGATAACATGGGGTACAAGTCCCGTTCGCGAGCAAGAATGCGAGTATATGCCATGGCTACCACCCATCGCTACCACGGCAGCATCCTCTGCCCAAACACGCCATCAGCATCCAGACCTTTGGCAGCGACAAGCTGTAGATGCCCAACGCCAGCAGCACAGACGTACAACAGAGGGAAGCCAATGGATTCACACAACACATCGTCATCGTCGGCGCGGCGGCGGGCTCGCGATGGCGTGCAACCCGGGGGAGAGGCTGACAACGAGGACGTGGAACGTGGTTGTGCGACTGCCGTCGGTGGCGGAGGGGCGCGTCTGTGCAAGGAGCCAGACGTGCATGCTGCTTCTGATTGAGCTGAGCCTACTTGCCTGCGTTGGACGATGATGGTCGTTTGCCCCTGACAAAGCAATGCCGGGTTCCCTGGTAAGGAAAGGCGGAACTTGGGCAACAGCAAGAGCTCGAGACAACACCCTCCAACATCCGAACTTGGAGCAACTCGACACCCCAGGAGCAACCACCTGGCACCCGAGTCACGGTTAGAGTAGCCTGAAGCATCGAGAGTTCCGCATCTTTACCACACTTCTCCATCGACCATGGCCGGGCGAGTCGGCATCCTGCAAGACGCTCGCAGGTTCGTCAACTCGGACGTACTGTCCCGCTTGAACGAAGTGACCAGGACATACTTGGAGCGGGGCTGCCGCCTTGACACGCTCCTGAAGCGCGAGCTGGCCGATTACCCCCACGGCATCGAGGCCTGGATCGCGCAGCAAAGACCCCGGCCCGACAAGATCCTCTTCAGCTTCGACGAGGACACGGTGGTCCGGCTCCGGGCCCTGCTGCCGCTGAGCGACCTGCTCGTCGAGCACATACTCGAAACGCCCATCGCGGCCGTCGAGGAGCCCGGGTCCCGGAGCGTGTTTGAGCAATGCCTCTTGCGGATGATGCGGCGTAACCCCTCGCCCACGGTCCTCCACCACTCGGCCACGAGCGTCATCTACGCCTTCGCCCCGGGCGTTATCCTCAAAGTGACTGCCTACGACGTTGCCATCATAGAAGAGGTTTCGAGCATGGACTATTTTTACATGCACCAGCGTATCAACTTCATCCCGGCGCCGGCTCCTCAGGGGATGTTCTGCAGGCAGGACGACAAGGTGTGGGCGTTCATGCAGCGCCTCCCAGGGCAGCGGCTCGAGAGGCTCTGGCGAAGGCTCACGCCCCGCCAAAAGTCGTCCCTGCAAGTCCAGCTCACCATCATCATCAAGGCGCTGAGGGAGTGGGAGCCAGTGGCCAACGAGGAAGGCGAGGTCCCGTTGGGAGGCGTCATCAGCGGCATCTGCAGAGACGCGCGACGACCGACGCGCGAGATGGCGGCCCCTGGGAAAATAACCTCGGAGACGGCCTTCAACGACTTTCTCTGCCGGCAGGGGTTGACGTCGGGGTTGACGGCGGCTGCCTTTAGCCGGCAGATGCGCCCGGCCTTGAGGGACGACCACCGCATCGTCATGACGCACGGGGACCTGCATCCGCGCAACATCTTGGTCGACTGGCAATACACGGATGAGGGCAACTTTCCCGTGATTTCTGGGCTCCTGGGCTGGGAGGCGGCCGGCTGGTATCCGGAGTATTGGGAGTATGTCAAGGCCATGACCGCGGCGAAGAGGCGCAGCATAAACTTGGACGACTGGGTTGACTACCTCCCGACCGAGGCCATGGGCAGGTACCCGGTGGAGTTTGCCGTTTCTTCGCTCCTTGAAGAGGTGGATGTTTAAGTAGCCAAAGCGCGTCTTGCATAGCATCATTTGTACGTATAGCTGAGAGAAGGACAGCGACATCTCACTTGCAGGATTGCTCCACTGTCCGGACCAGAAAGCTGTGAATGTCGTCCAGTTCCTCTGGCGTCTTGAGCCAGTGGCCCTCCTCCTCGGCGCCCACGTAGTCTCGCCACTCAACGCTGAGCCCAAGAGACAAGAGAACGTCTGTTACCTGCCGCCCCAACTCGACGTCGACGTATGCGTCGTCGGACCCGTGGCCGATGAAGACCGGCGCGCGCAGAAAGGGACTCCGGTTGTCGGGTTGTTGCTGATGTAGCGCATCCCTCAGCGGCGCCATCATGCTCGCCACAAAGGCACCGAACTCATCCCGCGGAGTGCAGCTACCCGAACCGAGGACCTGTCGAATCTCGTCCGCAAACGGGAGCCAGGTGCTCAGCCCGACGAAGGCGCCCAGTCTCTGCGTAGCCGCGTGCCGGCGAGAGAGCAGGGTCCATAGCGCAATGGCGCCGCCCTGGCTGATGCCGCCGAGTACTAGCCTGTCCGCCCTCCCGCCCAGCCGCGCGATCTCGTCGTCGACGATGGCGCAGACGTGTGCGACCGAGGCCCTGATGCCGTCGACTTGCAGGTCCTGCCGCGCGGTGATGTCCGTCAGGGAGTACGCTTCGAACCACGCGGGCATGGCTTCCTGGAAGGTGGTGCTCCAGAGGGTGGGCGAGGAGGGGAACACCCAGCGCCAGCCTGGCAGTGCCTCTTGCAGTGTCTTCTTCGTCTCAGAGGAGGAGGAGGAAGAGGAGAGATTGGATTCGAAGAGGTCCTGGGCGAATTCGGGGCCGGTGCTGCCCCGGCCGTGGAGGAAGATGAGGGTGTGCGTGTGGGTGTCGCTGGGGGGGAGGACGTGGACGGGGCCGAAGGAGGGGGGTGCAGTTGTTTGCTCTGCTGTGGTTTGCTCCATGGGGGACCTGGTTGGCGGGTCGGGCTGCAGGAGTCCTTTGCGCGTTGCTGGTGAGAAAAAGGGTAGCTGGAGTGTGAGTCGTGCAACGGGCCAGAGGTTGTTGAAGGTGGAAAGTTGCGTTGGCACATTCAGATTCACGGTTCCACCCCACCTGAGGCTCGGTCCGGGCCGCACCGGCCTTCTTTGTGAGGCATGACCCCGATCATGACTCAATTTCAGCGGCCAGATGGCGAAAACTGAGAAGGAAAAATACTCTAAAGGTACCGGAGCCTACTGTTATTTACCTACTTGGATGCATAGCCGATTTGACATCCACATGATGCAGCTCCGTTTTATGACCTACGTAGGAGCTTTGACGCTGAATTTGTGCATGTACATCGATGGATGTTCCCATCTTGATAGAACTTGAGCGCTGGGATCAGCGCATGCAGCCATTCCAGTATTTCATTCCGTGACGGCGTTTGACCTACGTACCGACCGATCCGATCCTGGTTTCCAGACACAACCAACGGCCTGAATGGAACCCCAGACCAGCACAGAGACATCATCCGACCCGGGAGTACTTTGCTTCATTGTCCTGGCTGGCCTGTTTTTATTCCGCTGCAAGGCGAGGACCGCAAGTAGCTTTCAACCATGGAGTCAGCTTCGGATGCTGGCGGCATGCCTAGATTCTTCCCTCACCAGCCGAACAATACCTCCTTGTATGCCAGGACCATGGCTCCCCAACTTCCCGTAACCTCCAGAGCAAGGCACTGAGATGTCGTACCTTTAGCATCACTGGGACCCGGACTCAACCGAATCAGTTCCGAAACAGCGACGCAGGCTGATTCACGATTTCGTTCAGGTATTAGACGGCGTCCCGCGCGAATGGGATCTAATTCGCAAGAGGATTACCATTTGCACAGCTAAAAATATCTATTCGTACAGCTATTTCCTTGACACTGGCCCATCTCTGGCCCGTGCACTCGACCAAAAAAAAAACATCTCTCCACGATAGTAAATTGCAAAGGCGCAGCTAATTGCATTCGCGAAACGCCTCTAAATGCTAAATTAATTACTTCTATATATTTAATAGAGAGGTTCGAGAACAACGGTAGAAATCAAGAGTCGACCTGGGATATAGAAGTTGCGCAACGGCGCGATTGAACTTACACCTCTAACAGTGAAGGTACTTCTGCTTACAGTGGCGATACACCAAAACATATGTAGGCTGTACGAATCGAGATTTTTGGTTGTACGAATAGTAATCCTCCTCTTTCGACAATTGTAAGAAAGCCTGAAATACGCCATATTCAGAGATGCTCTGAGTAACTGGTGAAGCGGCAGCCCGTTTACATGTAAGCTAATGCGAAGTACATGGATCAAGGTGAGCTCGGTGAGACCACGCCGAAATGCCCCACCGAAGCGCCCCACCGAGCCCCACACCAAGCCTGAGGCGTTATCGATAAGATAATTTTTTCCTTCCTTGTGCCTGGCGTTCGACCACCCACCGCCTTTCAGTTTTGCCGTGTCGCAAGAAGCAGGGTGCCGTCTTTTCTCTGCCAACGACCCTGCAGCGATTGATAATTTACTCAATCGCGAGTGACAGAGGACATCACGCCCACAATGGCAGCGACCAAGCACACGCTCGCCGACAGCGAGACGGCTGTCCGGCCCTCCAAGAAGACCAAGGTCGAGAACGGCGATGATGTGGTCGACAAGGCGCAGCTGAAGAAGGAGAAGAAGGACAAGAAGAAGGACAAGAAAGAAAAGAAGCGCAAGGTAGAGGAAGCGGTCGAGACGCCCAGCGGCGACAACAACGAGGACGACGCCGAGGCCCAGCGCCGTGCCGAGAAGGAGGCCAAGAAGGCGAGGAAGCAGGAGAAGAAGGAAAAGAAGCTGCGCGAGCAGAAGGCCCAGGAAGAGGAGAGGCAGGTCGAGCAGGTGCCAGAGTCGAATGGCGCAGAGGCACCGGCCGAGGAAAAGAAAAAGTCCAAAAAGGACAAGAAGAACAAGTCCACGACCGACGCTGGCGGCTCCGCGGTGCTGTCATACGTCCAGACCATCAGTCTCTCGAATGTCCCGCAAGCAGATATTGACGCCTTCATGGAGACTCACCAGATCACCATCACCGACCCCAGGACCAAGGACGCCACCTTCCGCCCCGTGACCGAGTTCCACCACCTGCCGTCGACGAACCTCCTCGAGAAGAAGCCCTCGCCGTTTGCCAACTACAAGGCCCCAACGCCTATCCAGGCCGCATCCTGGCCGTGGACCCTGTGTGGCAGAGATGCCGTGGGCGTCGCCGAGACTGGCTCTGGCAAGACCATGGCCTTTGCGCTGCCTTGCGTTGAAGCCGTGTCCGCCATCGGCGGGAAGGGAACCAAGGCCGTCATCGTGTCGCCGACGCGTGAACTCGCCATGCAGACACATGTGCAGCTCGCTCAGCTGGCTGCCCTCGTCAGACTCAGCTGCGTCTGTCTGTACGGTGGCTCCTCCAAGGACGAGCAGCGGGCCCTGCTAAACAAGGGCTGCGACATCATTGTGGCGACGCCGGGCCGGCTAAAGGACTTCATGTCCGACGGCACCGTCGATCTGAGCAACTCTCAATTCGTCGTGCTGGATGAGGCGGACCGCATGCTGGACAAGGGTTTCGAGGACGACATCAAGCAGATCCTGGGCAGCTGCCGCCCGCGCGAGGAGCGCCAGACGCTCATGTTCACGGCTACCTGGCCGCAGTCGGTGCAAACCCTGGCGGCGACCTTCATGGTGGACCCCGTCAGGGTCGCCATCGGATCTGGCGGCAGGGAGAATGAGAACGGCTCCGTCGAGCTGCAGGCCAACTCGCGCATCTCGCAAAGCGTCGAGGTCGTAGACCCCAGGGACAAGGAGTTCCGGCTGCTGCAGATCATCAAGGAGCATACGCAGGGCAAACAGAAGAACGACCGCATCCTGGTCTTTTGCCTGTACAAGAAGGAGGCGACCCGGATAGAGGGCTTCTTGAGCCGCAAGGGCATCCGCGTGGGCGGCATTCACGGCGATCTGCGACAGGAGCAGCGCACGAGGAGTCTGGAGGCGTTCAAGTCGGGCGCGACGCCGGTCTTGGTTGCTACGGATGTGGCCGCGCGAGGCCTGGATATCCCCGAGGTCAAGCTGGTCATCAACGTCACGGTACGTCACATTTTGCTACCTTTCGTGTTGATGGCGTTTGTGTCTAACATTACTTGTGCAGTTCCCCTTGACCATCGAGGACTACGTCCACCGTATCGGACGAACAGGCCGAGCCGGCAACACCGGCGAGGCCATCACCATGTTTACGGTCCAGGACAAGGGGCTCTCTGGCTCGTAAGTTTCCGTGCAGGCAAACGATTGGTTGCAGAATACTCACAATGTCCATCACAGATTGGTCAACATCCTCAAAGGCGCCAACCAGCCCGTCCCCGACGAACTCCTCAAGTTCGGCACGACCGTCAAGAAGAAGACGCATGACATGTACGGCTCCTTCTTCAAGGACGTCGACATGAACCAGAAGGCGACCAAGATTACGTTTGACTAGAGTGTGTTGCTGATTGGTTTGGCGTTTGTCATTGTTTGGCGGTTTTCCGGCCGCGTACAGAGTGGAAGCATTCGAGGAGAAAGCTCCGCTCAAAGAAGATTCTGCAACCGTCAGATACCGAATTGGTAGATAAAAGCATGTGTAGATGTTGTGTCACGTACATCATTAGAAGCAATGGAATGGCTGAGCCTGCAATCTTTGCGAGCGTCTTGATGGGCTCCGATTCGGCCCTGTCCATGACATGCAACTGGTGCAAGAGAGCAAAAGTCGAAAGCGACGTGGCGATGGTGGTGCCGGGTAGTAGTGACCGAACAGTGAATTCGACGCGGTGCCGCCTAAAGAAGCCCTTGATGAAGACCACGCTCCAGACGATGCGGCAGAGCATGTTGATGATGTTGGCAAGAACAAGACCCTGAGCGCCAAGCGGCAACACGCGCATAAAGACAAACGCAGAGGTGGCAAAGGCGACGGAAAAGGCGCCCATCCAGATAGACTGGCGGTGAACTTCGCCTTCGGACGCGACGGATGCGACAAAGGACTCAGTGAGGCCATTGAGCGCCAGGAAGGGGATGTAGAAACAGTACGCGCCGAGAACCTCGCCAGCGCCAAAGCCCGTCCAGCGCTTGCCTGCCACGATTGACAGCAGCGACGGGGCGGCAAAGGGGCCAATGCCGACTATGACGGCAGACAGGAGGATGTACAGCCTCAGGAGGGTGTTGAGGCTCTTTTTTGCTTCCTCAACGGCGGGAGACGGCTTGGCGGAGGGCTTGTCGCCGGACGGGAGCGGGGCGGACAGCAGACGGGAGAAGTAGCTGCGGCTGCTTTCCTCGACGGGCTGGAAGAGGAGGCGCGCGAGCAGGCCGCCGTAGTTGTTTGCGAGGGCGTATACACCCTGGATGTCGGGGGTGGCGAGAAGGGAGATGAGAAAGGTGTCGCCCTGGGTGAGGAGGTGCTTGACGACGCTCTGGGCCATCATGCTGCCGGCAAGCGTCATGGTCGGGCGGTAAAAGTACGACCAGAGGAAGTCGGCGTCGCGACTTGCCGACACGGCTCGAGGGAGCAGAGAGAAGCCGAGGGAGGAGGCGAGGCCGTGGCCTGAGAGGAGATAGATGAAGAGCAGGGCGGTGCCGTAGGAGAGCTGGCCTAGGGCAAAGGGCAGGACGCCGATGTCGACTTGGCGCTTCGAGGCCCAGACTGCGGAGCCGAAGACGATGATGCAGCGGAGAAAGGTGGCGGCGGATTCGGCGGTGGCGCGCGTGCCGAACTGGAGTCGGGTCTGCATGAGGACGAAGCAGGGCTCAGATAGGAGCTCGACCATGGCGGCCACGCCGTACAGATACAGGCTCTGTACGAGATATGGCGTGTCGAGGGTCGGCTGGTTGGCATAGGCCAGGTACATCCACCCCAGCCCGACGCTCACAAACGCGCCGAGCAATATCGCCAGATATCCGAGGTTGACGACGGCCTGGCTCTCCCTGCGCGCACGTTCATTGTCATCGCCTGCCGCCGCGGACGTAGAGGCACTGCCAGCGGTCCCCTGGCGCTGGATGGCGACGCGCAGGCTCTCGCGCGCGAAGAAGAGCACGGAGAGGTAGTAGACCTCGAGCTGCGTGGAGAGGCCGAGCAGCGGCGCGGTGAGGAAGCGCAGGAGGAGCTGGTTGGCGACGAAGGTGACGAGGCGGGAGAGGAGCTGCAGCAGGATGAGGAGGGAGGCGCCCTTGAGCATGGAGGGCGAGGCCTGTGTGGGAGCGGCGGCCTCGGATTTCGGTGCTGCCATGATGGCTGCGTTGGCGGTGACGGGGGGTGGTGGATGAGGTTCAGGTTGGCATCGTGAGTTGGATGGATGCGGTTGAGTTGAGTTGAGGTTGTGACAGGGTGGCTTTTGCGGGCGTGCTGTAGATTTAGCGCGTACAGGGGTCTTCGGTGCCTGGATTAGTGGGCTCGGGGGCCAGGAGGGGGTCAACTTGAAAGCCGCCCGCCTCAATATAACATCACATCCAATTCAACCATCAACTCACAAACGCCTTCTCATTACAACGCACATGCCCAGGGTCGAACCTAGAAGATCAGTATTCGAGAGCTATCTATTGGCAAGGCGTAGCATGTGCAACTTCAACTCATCCGCAAAGCTATCAAATTTATCCTTGAATTTGACGTCAGTGCCATCAAGCACGTCTTTATCGACGCGCGTGTCCACGAAGACGGCGAAGTGTCGGCGAGCCTGTCGCTCCAGCTTTCCATCCTCTCGCTGTGCTCGGGTCCTGTTCATGAATGCAAGAGTCGAGAAGTAATCCAGGTCTGTGGTTTCGGTCGCATCGTAAGTGGTGGGCTCGCTCAAGATCCGGCATGCTTTGTCTGTAATGTACTTCTCCAACGGGACAAGAACATCTTTGAATCCATATTGGCAGCCTGTTGTATCGAGAATCCATTTCTCATTGGTAAACAGTCGCCCAACCTTTAGTACTGTGTGTGGACAGCCGTCAGAGACTGGGCCGGGAATAAGCTTAGCTGGGACCAGCGGCTTTCCGAGATGGAGATCGAATACTTCGATAGTCGAGGCCACCCCTACTGAATGTTAATCATGGCTTAACCAAGTGAGTACTCGCGGGGTTATCTCACATGAAAGAAATTTCCGAGTCAAACGACCTAATAGCGCCATCGCCGTTGTGCATTGATTCATCGCAAGAGCTGCCTCCCTGTGCTCGACATTGGTGGTGATATGACTCGGAAAGAGACCACGTTTAGATCGAGCAGTAATCGATCTTGGATTTTGATAAAGGCGAAGAACCCCGTCTTGGAGGTCGATCTTCGTTAGGTCGATATCGTACACAATCTCCCGGTACGTCAACAGGGCTACCTTGGGTAAATTGGCTGCTCGAAGTAGCTTCCTTCGTTGCCGCATGGCTCTACAATGGGCTTTATGGCTTGGCCAGTGTGCCTTCTGACAGTCGTGGCCACAGTAGACAACCCTAACGGAATCGCTAGGCTTGTACTCTGGCGCGTCCACGCAGCCAGAGCACCTCATCGTTGCATCGGTCTCACAGTTTGCGCATTTTGCCACATATACCGGTACCATGGCGAACAATGGAAAGACCAGGTTTGTGAATGCGTAGACGCCAATTTGTTAAATAGATTACTGCCTCTGTCGGCAATACTCTGTCGGCAACTCGGAGTCTTGCAGACGCAGCCTTGGAATGGTATCCGTGGGCAAGCTGGAAGAGATGCTCGTACCAGCGCTTTGGTACCGAACCCAGGTCGTGAATGTAATACCGAGATAGTGGTAAGAAAGATTGATCAGCTAAGGAAGCGAGCGGACCTTCGTAACAGACTATATGCGGGACTGGCCTGCACTGAGAAAGCAAAGACGTCGGAAGCGCCGGGAGGCAATGAGCGGGGTTGCGAGGTTCGTGGGCAGAGGGCCTGGGGACGAGGGGAGGCAGGGTGATCCCTTGCAGTCGAGCCGATATACCAGCAAGATTGAATGGGTCAGGAAGTGGGCTACGGAGGCGCTGCCATTACTATTAAAACCACTCATCGGGAACCGCAACACTTGCGGCAAACGCGATGCCGAGAATTCCAGTGTTCGTCCGTTCTCCATCGAAGAAATACAATAGGGATCAACTTTCATTCGTCTTTGACACGTATGCAGTATACATGCAGGAATGCGAGACTCGTTCGTTGATAGACTTGCGGTGAACTACTACCTCCAACCACAATGCACCACGTCGAAAGGCAAGCATGTGTCTTACCTTTCACATCTACTCGCGCTGCTGGGCTCCCCTGACGAGTGGTTGCCGCTCTCACTACAGTAAGTACCCGCCATTAATGTACGGGGCTATTGTGGAAGCCTGAGTGTAGTTGTCGCAAGGGCGATATATGGACAGAGCGCGAGTTGGAAGTAAGACGGAGGCGGAAAGGGTCCGAAGAGTTGTGTATGGTGGTTGAGGAAAGGTTAGGCGGCAATCGCGCCAGGTACATAATGTTGCACCTACAAAAGTACGCAGGGCGATGCAACCCAGGGCTTCTTGTGCCGTCTCGAGGTTTGCCTTCTACCTGGTCGATGCCCTCAAACCCCGGCATCCGGCGTGTCAAGAATTGATTGGCAGGGCTTGGTGCGACTGGTTGAACACCATTCGAAAGATGGTGTGACATGCCCACCAGTTTCCCGCACTCGTTGGTTGACTCAACGATCAGGGTGTCATCGCGGTTATTGGTTTGAGTCTGTTGCCTGCTTCCACACCGATTTTACAGTACCGCTGGGGGCTGGTTTCTTCACGAATTATACACGATCCCTCCGCACATCGACTACCAAGGCTGCTCAGTGCGCCGCCATCACCGAGGAAAGGCTCACGCGTGCCGCTGCATGTGAAACATGACACTCGGCTGGCCTTTATGCGTCCCATCTGCGGCATCAGACCGCGAATTTGGAACCAACAGCATGACAAGACCCAATGAATATCTGACTCGCTGGTGCACGACACCCCACTGATGTTTGCCTTGGAACGGCCTGGCCCGTCTGACGGCGGCGACGGCAGGACTGCTTGTCGTGTGAGTGGTAGGTTTGGCAAGGTTATCTGCCGATCCTGGCCACCATGGAGTGAATCATTTAGATCATACGACCATCTCTTTCTTTTTGCTTGTTAGCTAGAGGGCTTTCCGTTTTCATCTCGCACAACCCCTGGCCACCTGCCGCTCTTGCCAGAAGTGCTCGAAACCCCTGATACCATCCAGCGTATGCCTAAAGATGCCAACATATACAAAAGTTTTCAGCGCTGTATAGATTGCCATGTCCTTAAATCATCGTAAGTCGCCCCGCCTAGTTGCTTAAATGTGCGTTGGACTTACTCTTCTAGCCTACCGTCGCCTTCAAGTGCTTAGCGATGCGTCTTTCGAATTGAAACCCTCACCGGGGAAAGGATGGGGTGCTTTCGCCACAAAACGAATAAAGCGAGGAGCCCTGATCTTGAGAGAGAAGCCACTCTTCGTCATTCGGAAGCCGCATGCAGAAATTACGGATGAACATGTCTCAAGAGCCTTTCAAGAATTGTCACCTAGTCAGAAACAACAGTTCTTGCAGCTCCGCGACAATGCCTCTAGGTATTTCACAAGCATGGAAAACGCCTTCGCCGAGAACTCCTTCCAATTCTCAAAACCAGACAGCATGGAGCCTCAGCCCAACGGCCCTCCAGGTCATGGCCTCTTCCTCCTTCACTCGCGTTTCAACCATTCGTGCATACCCAACTCCAAGGTTCCAACTACTGATGGAGAGATCATTACAAGTTTTGCGACCAGGGACATAGCCGCCGGCGAGGAGATCACTTTCTGTTATAATACAGATTTCGAATGCAGGACTAGACATGAGCGTCATCAAGCACTGCGTTTTGTATGCGATTGCAAAGCCTGTCTACCCGGAACCCCCTTCCAACAACTCAGTGACATGCGACGAAGACTTATTCGAGGATTGGAATACCTTACGCATGGCGTAGATTTGAATGGGCAGAGACAGAGCTCTGATTCACCGATCATTGCCGACCCTAAACTAAAGAACGCAGCAGAAACCTTTAGCATACCTCTCTCATACAGATTCATCTGTAACCTCCTGATCCAATATTTACTGGAAGAAGAGGGATTGCTGGACGATTTCATGGTCGAAAGGCTAAGTCCGCGCATATGGAGGACGGCGGCGTGGTTTAAGACAGAAAATAATGCTAGAATTGCTAGGCTCGCTATAGCACAAGAAACCTGGCTAGAGAAGTTATACATGGCTTTGGGCCTCTATGGGCGAGGAGACGCCGCCGATGATGAACTTGCCGTTGGATTACGACGAATACACGGGCTTTCTTAGCCTGCAACTCTTTCTTTATTTGTATCGCGTTTCAATAGGACTTCTTGCAGTAAGGAATTTCCGGAGAATCGAAAACCTTAAATGCCTAGTTCACGAGAAATTCTTCGAGCTCAACCTGTACCAGAAGGATGTGGTAAGCCGGCACCACTGGACAGTGAACTTGGCAAGATCTGCGCGTGATATTAACCTGCCGAGTTCGACAGAAATACGCGGAATCCATGGCCAGCGCACTCTCCTCTGTCCCACCCATCATCAATCAGGCTTACGGAAGCGCCTCGTCGTTGAAGACGATCCAAGCAGTGCTCTCAGTATCAGCTCTGTACGAATGAAAGACGATTCGACGGATAATCATGAGCACCCGTAGGCGCCAAGTTGTCCCATGTGTATCTAGTATGTGTGGCTCTCGATTGCATCCACGGGCACGACCAGCCGAGCGATATCATTCTTTTCAACCTGGAAGTCAAGTCGATAAATGGCCCGACTAGCAAGTTAAGCGTGACGAGGGGGAAGACCCCCAAAAGTAGGACCATATCATATGTTTGCTTAGGGTACAGAAGTTAGAGGCGGCCAAGGCGGAACTGGAAGAACGCGGTGGCTACAGAGTTGACGACGGTGCCAAGAACCTTCTCAGGAGCCTCTCGCTCTCCGGCTTTCGGCAGCCGATGACCAGAGAAGCCCGCCTGAGCATGCGGCGAACGATCATTTGGCATGGCATGCCGGCCATTTGGTTCACGCTCAACCAACAAGCCACGTGTAGCAGCTTAACAAGCACGCGACCCTAAAGAAGCCGAGGGTTTCTTAGCACAGCTCGACATGGCGAACTAGCGGACGAGGCTGGCCATTTCGGATCCCGTGAGCTCGGCCATATTCTTCCACAAGGAGATATCGGTGTTCTCGAGCACTACGTCAGTTTCGGAAAGGAGTTGGTGTTTGGGTGCATCAGCCAGCACTTTGGCGCGGTAGAGACGAATGAGCGCGGGGCCCCCTATGTCCATGGGTTGCAGGGGCTAAAGCCACTGGTCTTAATAAACTATGTGTCAGTGTGTGTACACCCACTAAAACCGATATCTATGCGAAACGACAACTAGTGGGAGATGAAATAATTGCATTTTATTTAGCAATTAGTAGCTACCATACTACCAACGTCCGATGTTGCTATACCGCCCGGTGGCACAAGTGTGACGTCGAGTGACGAGGGAGTATCTACCGTAGAGCTGCCAGGTCTTGTGCAACTTGCCCAACTGTAGCGGGGCCAATGGACATGGTAGTAAAATACCCCGAGCAAAAGTAAAGCCATCCAAGAGCGCCCTTGTACATCATTTGGATATACTGGGTTAAAGCGTTCGCATCCGCGGTGATTCCATCGGCAGTCTTGCCCGTAAAGTCATGGATAATGATAGCGGCCTGTTCTGCGCGACCACTCGGAATAGTCGTGTTCATCGTCGTCTTACTCAGATACGATGCATAACTCTCAAAGGAACCGACGACGTCGCATATGTTGTAATATTCGTCCGGGGCCGCTGCGCCAAAGTGGCAGAAGACGGTAATCGTCTTGCCAAAGGTCTGGCGCGCAAAGGAAGCAACCTCGCTCAGATACGAGTAGTTGCTTGACTCGTCAAGGAAGAGGCCTTGAACTTCGATATTGGCGGCCGAGTATGAGGACCAGTTTGCCCAGGTTGTAATATTCTTCTTGAGCTCATCCATCGGGATCTTTCCGTAGTTGGTCCGGGCATACCCGAGCGTCTTAACGTTGGAGAAGGCGTTGAGCTTGGATACACCAGTGATGTAGTTGATATCGTTGTTGCCGGGCATGAAGGTTTTGCCGGGGCCGGTGGCAGGGTTGATGACGACAAGCCATTCGAGACCTGGGTGAGCTGAGATGGCGTCAAACGCCGGCTTCCAGTTGGCCGCGCCGTCGTTATAGGCAGCGGAGGGATATATGTAAAGTGGCAATACGATGCCTGTCGATGAGACGGGTACGGCCAGGCCAGCTGTGAGAGCGAGGACGAAGCTGGCGGTGAAGCGCATAGTGAACAGCTGTCTTTGGCGACTAACCTCGAATAGATAAACAGCAACGGGAACTGCGGATAGCCAAGCACAAAACTTGGGGCGGTTGAACCAACTTAAAGGCTCCGTGGAGTCTCTTTTAACAGTCCCTGGCTCGTTCAGAAGACCTTCGAGCAAGGTTATTAGAGACAAGGACCTGGCAGGTAGCCTCTGTAGCGTTGCGGGTTGGCCAAGGTCTAACGTAGACGGACGAAAGCCCTGTAATTCAACGAAACTTACGCAGTGTCCGTAGAGGGACACGATAGCGTGCACGGACTAGTTTCTATGTTTTGTTTACTCGTATACGAAAGCCGTACTTGTAGTAGTAGGGTTTTGTCGTGCTCAGGCAGCTGCTTCTAGGCTATTAGACTTTCAATAGTGGCGTCTCAGCAGTTAAGCCACTTGTCTCCACACCACCTTTGAAACGGTTTTACCTTTCAGCTTACGGGGTATTAGTCCGTACCTATTTTAGAGGTCCTCCCAATCTCAACGTTTTCTTTATTCAACTACACGACGTTCGTGCACGTTTATATTCGTAGGGGTCCTACTGTTACTCGCATAAAAGCGCTACTTACTCGTACTCTCAGGCCATTCTTGTATCTGTTCAATTGGGTCAACCTGTTCAATTTGGCTAAGCTGTTGAATTGGGCCTGCGTAGTCAAGGCGGCCCCATGGCCTTGACCTGCTGGCTGCCTGTGGCCTCGATCCCAAGGTACGTACCAGCAGCTCAATTGGGCCTAGCCGTTTAATCGGGCCGGCTCGATCAAGGCGGCCGCTACGGCTCCGATCCGTACGGCGCCTCCGGCCTGTCTAACGGCCGTGCCCCTGATCCCTGGGGCACATCTGTTCAATTGGGCCAGCCGGGCCAAGACGGCCCCCACGGCTTCCACCTTCTGGTCCTCCACGGCCCTGATCCCTACGGGCGGGCCGTCAGGGGTATCAGGGCCGTCAAAGAGCCAGCGTCGATCGTGCCGTCCGAGCCGTGTGTAAACGTTCGACACTCGACACGGAAGGAAGGATCGTGCCGGAAGAAAAGGTCAGTCCACGGGGCGGCTTGGCAAGCTGCTAGGCGAGCCGGCAGGAAGGAGGGTTGAGGGGCAAGAAGACCTGTACGGCAATACACTTTGGCAAATGCTGTAGCAAACATGGATATTGTGGCGACTCAGCAGAAAATGTAGCGAGTCCCGGCGCCATGTGCTTGAACTTTGGTCTCGAAGCTTGAGAAAGAATTGCTCGCGCAAATACGCTCATGCGAAAGGGCGCCATGCAGTCGAGGCTGAGGGGGTTGAGTCTATCATCGCGTGTGCCTCCAACTCTAGGCAAACGAGTCTCAATGGCCGAGAGATGGCCATCCCACGCGACAAGCATTTCTGAAAGATCGGTCTGGGTCCATAGCCTGAGATTGATGTATTCTTTGATGCATCCCAGAAGTATTTCCCCGTCTCCCAAAGCTTCAGCAATATCTGGAAAACCTTTTCTACCGGTAGCCAGACCAAACGACCTTGTACGTGCGTAGGTTGAGAAATAATCCCCCGTCTTCAGGGTCATCGCAGCCAGTTTATCCGTACGGTAAATATTCCCCTTTGTGCGAGAACATGTCAGAATAACATGTATTCGGATCCGGCTGATACATCTCGGGGCTGAAACGCCAAGAAGGTCCAATTCGACCATCGCTTTCGGCAGTCGTCTCAATGCGCGACAGGAACCTAAACAGCGGCAAATCCTCAAGATTTGGAATCATTTCAGAAATTTCGGGAACTGTATCAAGAAATCGATCGACTGTGATCCGCTCTGTCTCTAGGGAATCATCGTGCGCAGTGGCTTTTCGTAATAGAGAGTTGTGCAGCTCTGCTGCTTGTTCGGGAGAGAAGGGTGTGCTGTGGTTCTCCATTGCGGGATGGCATGACGAAGATGCGAGAGCGGCGAATTCTTTGCCTTGACGAAGGAAGTAACGAAAGGTCTTACGCCCCAACTACGTGACCCACCTATGATTCGTCACGTATACTGAGAGTGTTAGATATGCATTGATCAATTCCTCGCCTTCCTGCCTCGAGCAAGGACGTCGATGGCCCGAACAAGACCTTTGCTCTGCGGCAGCTGCCAACGACGGGACGAGACAGAAGCACCAGCGCCGACGACGCTTGGCAGATGGAGTGGGAAGTTCACTCCCTTGGGGTACGTGCTCCCGGATGGTAGGATTTCGACGACGCAGCATGGGAGGAGAGTGATGGCGGGGAGGGACATGCAACAGCCCATATACATCATATACATAAATAATAGATATAAAATGAAGCTAATATAAAACCCTCTCACAAATGCCATAGTACCGTGAGTAGGAACATCAAGACCAGGTGACCCTCACTTCGACCTCGCCGTACCGTCCTGTGATTCTCTCTTTGGTAGAGCGCAAGACTTGAGGATGGAACTTGGCGAATCCCTTTGCTATCTCATCGTTGGAGGACCAGTCGGAGTCGTGGTCCCAAAGATCCGCATGAACTTCGAGGGTGTCGTCCATTGGCACGGCCATCACGGCTCGCGACAGAGGGATATATTCTCCTGGGCGTACGTCGATGTGCTCCTTGTCTGCCTTCTGGAAAAGGTCGCGCTGGACAAACTTGCTCCGTACCCTGATATTCCCATAGACATCGGCGGGGTTCTCCTTGTCTCCGTTGATCAGAACGACCTCCACCACGGCCTCTGCGGCGTTGCTCATCACCATGTAGTTCACCGTCGCCTGACCGTACGCGCCCCCGATCGGCTTCTGGCGGGGCCCGTCGTATGTCTTGCTCGGGTCGTAGACATTCCATGAAATCTGGCCCCGGCTGACCTCATCGTCCGGGGACGCGTCGCTGTCCTTGTCCATGAGATTCAGGTCGATGACGAAACTACTGGCGGCCGAGATGGCCCGATATGGGCCAGTGAGCGCGACGTGTTCGCGTGGGCGGATGGACTGGTAGTTAGCCCTCTCGACGTTGTAGATGTATTGACTGCTCAAGCCGTCGGTAGCTGTGATGTTGCCGTAGAGGTCGCCCGGATCCTCCTTGTCGATGTTGTCGATGCTCACCCAGAGGATCTCGGCCAACGGGCGGCCTTCGGGAATCAGTTCCTGGACCTGGCGTCGAGGCCGGGAAGAGGTGTTAGTGTTGTAACGCAGCAAGATGCCGATTACAGCAGCCGCACTCGTCACCGAGTCAATGTTCATATCGTTAGGTCGAGGAAGCCGTATGGGACCCTCGGGATTTTGGTCGTGATGCAGCAACGCTCCAGAAACGTCTCCCCAGCCGTTCTCAAGCGCCGTGATCTGGCTGTCAGGTATAAAGCCGGTGGTGTAGCTGTTGGAGATGGTGTCAGATATATGTGTTAATCTGATGGATTCGGATATCATCTGAATAATGACAAGCAGTGAACGCGCTCTCTCACCACGATCGGCCGTGATCGCGAGCTGGTTTACGGCCGTGGTGAGCTGCTGCTGGCCAAGGTAGGTTTCGTCTCTCCTCCGATTTGCAGCCCTCTGCAAGGAGACGTAGCCACCGTCAAAGCCTAAGTGCCTGGATCCGGCGATCAGGTGTAGGTCAGAACCATCGTTGTCGAATTCGAACCACTGATCGGAGTTCTCCGCTCGATACCCGTCCAGGTAGAGGTTGTCGCTTCGGATCCTCAATCTAACAGCCTGAGATCCCGTACGTAGTACCATGTCGAACCATCTAGAGGGCGGCGTCTGCTGAGGAGGAAGGACTGGGCGACCATGAGAGAGAACGTTAGGGTCCTGGACTCTGCGGCGCATTCGCTCGATGAAGCTCCTGTACGTTTCTCCAGTACTCTGGTCAACTTTGAACTCCTCGACGTATTCCGGGATGTCATTCCGCTGCTCTAGCTGAATAGGATGGCGAAGGGACTGCAAGCCAGACTTGAGCTCATCGACGTTGAGGACATGGCCAACATTGCTGCCGCTGTTTTCGAGGCCTTGGGGGGCGATCTTGTCAATCTCCCCGGGGAGGGGGCTGCCGCTGACGGTCAAGCCCAAGGCCGCAAGGGCTAGTATATGAAGCTTCATAATGAGCTGGTGTCCCGCTAATAGAGGTGGCAGATGGGTGGCTCGAAGAAAGAGTAGAAAGTGATGTGGTGACGGTTGGTGGTGAAAGGTGCAGGAGCGGCGCGGTTATATCACATCTGGAGCGACGGGAAGAATGGGAGCAATCCTGAGATGTCACGCCACTCATCATCTTGCCTCATCACCAGAAATGACGATGTCATGCCACTCCATCTCGCCTCATCACCAGAATTGAACTTGCAACTTGGCGTCTAAGCAAACCAGGGTACACAAGCAGGGCCAGCAGTTGGTGGGCAAAGCGCTTAACAATTTTGTATTCGATGTAAACCAAGCCGCCGTGTACGTAACCATCAGGATGGGCTCAATGCGTAATAATGTTACACTCCGGCGTTGGTCCTATACTACGGATACGCAGCCCCAGCATCCCCGTCATCCACAGTAACATCAATCCTACAGTGATATCAATATTACAGAGACATCAATATTACAGTGACATCAATCCTACAGTGATATCAATCCTACAGTGATATCAATCCTACAAGACATCAATCCTACTCCGTATAGACGTGCAGATTCTTTTGCTTAAAACTCTCTTTCGTATCATCCGTGCACTCGTTTTTGGCGTCTGGCAGGGTCCCTTCTTATGCATAATGGGGCGCCAATTTAACACTTGCACGGGTATACGAGTATAAGTGCCGAGCAGGGGGTGGAGTTTCCGCGTGCCTGCGCCGCACCTCACGTCACCTGCGATGCTCCGGCGCGGTTCAGGGACCAGCATAGCAAAGAACAATACTCGCATGGTGTTGGGCCGATTCTCGAACGACATGAGTCGTGGACACAAACTCCACCATCTGAGCTAAGCAACCTCGATAAGCTTATTTATTACCGCGAACTCTAACTTAAGTGCCGTCATACTTACTCGTGGTGTCAACCGGCGAAATGCGATGCGGGTCGTCCCTGCGTCTCCTTGTTGGACCACTGGAATCACGTTCCTATCAATCTATAACGAAGTAGTCGATATTGGGCAAGTGACAACCCGACAGTATTACCACGGGTCCGGCCAATCTCGTAGTACACACACACACACACACACACAATTTGATTACGCCCGGTGGCCAGCTGGCCAATAGGGCCACTGTCTGCTATTGGACATTCTCGTTTCCCAAGCTTTGACATGATCTCCTGAAAGCCTATACAGCGTCCACTTTCGACTCTTGTCTCATCATTTTCCACCGCTCTGCGAGGTCTCGTGGGGTTTTATTATTAGGAAGCGAGATTGAAGGCCATTCAAGTGTTCAGAGCCCTCTACGGCGGCTGAAGCGGGGCCTGCTGCCTATGGCATGAGGTGCGTGATGTGGGGTGGGTCAGTGAGGAAGAGTATGGATAGGTGTGGGTTTGCAATCTGCTTGTAACGTTGCATGTTGTTAAGTCGACCGATGACTATCGCAAATCGTATTTTCGCACGAACTGCCGCTATATTTAGCATCTATTTTACGTCGTCTAATAGAGACTTTCCTCCTAAGTAGAACGAGAGGTTTCCTCTTTATATCTCGGTATATCGTAACGTCTCCGCTCGATATACCATATATTTTCTATATCGGAAGGAAAAGTATGCAAGTCCCATACTGTTAGGTGCAACCCATTGGCGTTGCACATTCCGGCAGGACCGGAGTCTTGCGAGACAACCACGTATCACGTGCCTGGGCTCGTCGATTCATAAGCGGGTCGACGTCGTGAAGCTTGACGAAGCCAAGCTTCAGTCTTATTATAATGTAGAGTGCTTGTTCTGCTCCTACCTGACTGTCAGACTGATCGTCTTTATCGCTCGTATAGGATCACGACTTTGTATACATATAATTTCTAGAGGAGTATTATTTGCATAGCTAAAAATCTCTAGTCGTATAGCTATTTTCTCAATACTCGCCTATCTCTAGCCCGTATACGCGACGAAGAAAAGATAATCTCTACGATAGTAAATTACAAATGCATAACTAATTACATTCGCGAAACGCTTCTAAATACTACTTAATTACTTCTATATATTTAATAGGGATGTTCGAGAATAACGGTAGAAAGCAAGAGTCGACCAAGGATATAGAAGTTGCGTAACGCTAGGATTAAGCTTACGCCTCTAATAGTAAAGGTACTTCTACTTATAGTGGCAATGCACAAAAAATCGATATAGGCTATACAATGGAGATTTGTAGCTATACAAATAGTAATACCCAATTTCTAAAGCTCGACAGTTGATCGCAGGAAGTGGGCCGAGACAATCACGTTCCATCCGCTGTATCTCAAGGACATGAAGGAACATCATTACGACTTGTTGACAGACAAGAAGCTAGAGGAGTCGACACACGGCAATGCCCTTGACACATTCCTCAAAAAGGGTATGGGAACCCCGATTGACTCCCTAGTGGGCCTCGAGGGAACTGTTCACTCTGAGGTAGACGACCACACCTCCCTGAGCCCTACCTGCACCTCTTGTTGACTTATTCAGACCTTCCACTTGAGTGCGTTTGGCAAGCTAAATGATACTCCTGAAGGTCCGGGGGCGTATGGATGGAAGAACAATGTCCAAGGGCAAAACCTCGAAAACCCAGATCTACTCGCATACCTGGCTTTGATTATTGAACTTGTGGATAAGAAGAAGTACAGAATCGAAGAGTCTAGCAAGGTGATCGCACCTTGATCATTTGTGTCAACGAAGGAAATGGCTGGATATGGTAACTGATTGGAGATTCATTCCCTTTTGTCTCCTAGTGGGGGAGGGGATTCTGTTCCGAACTTGATTTTCCCTAGCAATTTGATGGCATCTTCACTACAATCCGCCATTCCCCCGACATTTCGCTCGTTATTTGTGGTTCGCTGGACGTGGTGTGGTGTTCCTTAGCTAACGCTAACCATAGATCTTCGCTTCTCGGCTCCTCACTGGTGCTCAGAAAGAACAAAATCGATGAAGTTTGGCTGGTGTGCCACCCGCACCACCCTGCGGTGACATATTAGCTAGAATTGATATTGGAAGCGTAGTTGCGGGACCAGGGCTTGTACATACCTGGATGCACTCGTACGAATGACACCGTCAAGAGTTTTGCCGGGGCGGATGGGCACCAGGTGGGGATGAAATCTATCACCAGTGCCCCTCTTCCAGAGGCGGATGCCTGGCCGAGTGATGCCTTCGACGTAGCCATCTTCGGGCCCTATATTTCGGCTCAACGGTGTGCTGAGGGTGACCGAGTTGATGTTGCCAAAGCATGACAGCGCTTTCGTTACGGCATCGACATCGAGCTGGGTGATAGCAACAAAGTAGCGTTCTTTGTCAAACCTTAGCGGCATTCCGCGAGCGGTAACCCAGATATTAATGTTCCGGAGGTTCTGAAACTGATGGAGCCGCAACCAATGGAAGTCATAGGCATTGTGGAGGTCTTCTTGCCGGTGGCAATCTGGGTCCGAGCAGGGTATGACTATAGGAAAGTTCGGAGGTAATGACAGCTCCAAGTCCCTGGCGTACTTGAAGAAAGCTGGAGGCGGAACTGCAATCTTGGGCCTGTTCCTCATCGGCGGAGGAATTTCGCAGAAGCCAATGAACATTTGAAGAGCCATCATATCCGTGAATACGAACGTTGTCGACTCATAGATGGATACCAGGCATTCAAAGGAACTAGGAAAGGTGTTCAATACTTCAAGAGTTGCAACTTAGGCTTTCTTTGGCCAAGACTGCTCACATGATTTTGCACGATAGCAGCATGGGGATGTAGGGAGCGCGGGGATGGGCCTCACGGTCCTTCCAGCAATCAAACGGTGAAGATGACATGCGGCTGATTACGTCGACACCATGCTCTTTCTGCGCATGTTCGCCACATAACCAGTGGTTTAGCCAGGGTGATTGGAGACGGTGGCCATAAAGGGTGTTGTTCATCCTTTGACCCGGTGGGACACCAAGCTGATCCCTCAACACTTCGAGCTCCTGTTGCAGCCCGTCTTCGACTTGGTACGTTGTGGTGCACGGCCAACGGCACAGATGGGACTTGGCTCTATCCGAAGACGCGCTGTGCCAGAAGATATGTTGGCGGAGGCCGCAGGAGCGCCACAGCTCAAGGTAGACGAGATTGCGGACCTCGCGAGGCAGGCGAACGACAAAGGCGCACTGTAACTGATTATCGGTAGGCATTTCGGCACCGACTTTGGTAAAGTTCAAATGCCACAGGTGGTGTGTGTGCAACAGTTCATGATGAGCTGATCTGACATGATCGGAGGAGGTCGCGTCTTGTCACGCGCTGAATAATCACGTAGCATCGGATTGAGGGGAACTTCTTAACGTCCAGTTTTATGCATGGTTTCTCGGCCCTCAGGGATCACCCCATGCCGGAGCAGGATGCGTGTTATGATTAGGCTGAAACTTTCCCACCCCGCTCCTGTTGGATCTCCTGGCCTCTTTCGCCAGAGACAGCACCACAGCGCAGAGCTGTACGCCTTCATGAGTTCGTGGGCAAAGTCCTTTCCGCAGTACTAGTTGCAATGTCTATTGGAGGAGTTGTTGACGTGTGAAACTATCGATGTGTTCCCCAACACGCTCCCTGAATCAGATGAGGCGCAGACTATTTGTCCTGCAAGGAAATGTCGCGGTCTATTCCCACCTGAGATGACCTAATCTCGGGGCCTTACAGCTTTGTCTTCAAGTCAAAGAAAAAGAGATTCCTTTCGTCTTCGCCTTTTCGTACCTGTCCGGCCTGCCCAATGTGCTCGACTAACGAGTTTGCGAGCTGGGCGAGAGTGTGCTCATCGCCATGGTTTGCAAGGAATCGCTGTCCCGTTCTTTGCAACTTTCCAACAATGAGTCCTATTGCGGGCGAGCCTTGACGGTCGTATTCAACTGTGTAGGTCTAACGAGAGGTCAATGCTGAGAAAACGTACAGGAAAGAGGAAAAGGAGCTTACCTCAATGGTAGCTGGACCTTCGGCTGACTCGGCAAATGGGGGCCTTGATTCGTCGGCAATAAGTGGTAGGGGATTGGCGCTCGGATACACCCGCCCATCATTCCTTGGCTGCGCAGACAGACACAGAGCGTGTTGGTGGGTGAGCATGCCCCCGTTGGCTAGGATCAGGCCAATCTTGTGTTTTCTGCTTCTCAATGCTCGAGACATGGCGCTAATTGCCTGGACAGTAGTTAGAGCTGTGCACCTTCTCTGGTGGGAGGTAAGAACAAAGGGGCTGAGTCACTTACATGCATCGAATAGTTGTTTCCTGCACCCCCAAAGGAAGTCAACCCGCCGAGAAGCGTGATTGGCTTTTGCCACGCCGTCGTTGAGAGCCCAAGATGGTCGCATGCCAGCTTTGGGACAATGGGGAAACATCTGGCCTTGGTCAGTACTTTTCTTCAGTCGATCTCTGTTTATCTTGTAGCCAAAGGCTTACGAGTAAAAGTCAAAACAGTCGACTTGATCCTTGGTCAACCCCGAGACGTCAAGTGCAGCATCGAGAGCCTTGCTAATAGCCGGACTCTGGTGAAAGTGAGGTCGTTCCCAGACTATAATGGGTTAAAACGTGTACGTGTATGACAAGAGAAACCGTACAAGGAACTTACAGTAGTCTTTTTCGTGGGTGCCGGCGCCGCCCAAAACATACACCCATCTATCCTCAGGGATGCCGATTTCCTTCGCGTAGTCTGTCGACGTTATAACACAAGCCGCTGATAGGTTGACGGCGTTGAATGCGTTCATAAGTAAGGGATCTGGGCATTGTCAATATTAAGTCGAGCATATGGAGTAAGTGAACGAAAGACAACTCACACGGTTCACAGATCATACGATTCCGTTTCGAAGGTGATCCGATGTATTCTGCGCTCTTGACGGGCTGTCCGTAGTTCCAAGAGTACTCATTCTTTGACGCAATCTCGTCAAAAGCGGCATACATGGTCGCCGATTCATGAGAATTTTGCTGGGCTGTCTGGCGAAGAGAGGCTCGGCGGCAATTTTCATAGAGTGGATAGACGTGGATTGGTAGACCCATGGAGTGCAATGTGCCCGGACCTGTTGATTCGTCCAGTTAGATCGTTCTGCGCTCAAGAGGTTTTTGGTTTCTCTTACTCTCTTGCAGAATTGAGAGGTCGAGGGAGGCAAGCTGCTTCCCGTCTGGATCCGGTTCCAGCCATCCTTTTGGAGGCACCTGCCCGGCTTTCTGGCAAACACCGACTGTGAGACAGGACTGATGTTACAATGGAATCTTCCCGTGGGGTTTTCTCAAAGACTCACGAGAAGCGAGGGCCTCGCCGCCGGTCAAGATTGCAACCGTGCTCTCCCCTGCGGCAATTGCTCTTGCGGCTTCGTCACATTGCAAGGCAGGCTGATTGCCGCCGTGATAACCCAACACGTTGTGAGAAGGCTTGATGCCTAGGCCCGAGGAAATGACGCCTGGCAGGTCTTTATAAGCCCACGTCCAGGTCGGCACGACGCGCAGGGTATCGGCCTTGGACAGCAGTGCCTTCTGAGACGTTTCGTTCAGCCCTGTATCCGAGATTGCATGGCGTATAGCTCTGATCATGAGCTGCGCGGGCTCGATGGCATCTTCAACTTTAGCGGACTTGTTTCGGAAGTCTCCGACGCCGACAATGATTGGGACTGCTGATTTTGCCATTGTCGTCCAGGGCACGATTGCAAAGAGAGTGCGGGTCAAGTATTAGTGAAGCGGGGATGAATGAATGGCAAACGTAAGACGGACAACTGGAGATGGGTGAGGTGAGCTGGAGATGTGGTGTGGCACTGGGAGAATGACCCGGGTTGGCGAGCGGCAGCCCTTATTAGTCCCTCGGCCGAGTCGTAGTTCTGCTCAGGGTACCCAGGCGCCTAAATGATGTGGATATAGGCTACTACGTGGAGAATTTAGCGATCTGAACACTAACCGAGCGCTTTTGTATTATCTGGACAGGCGTAGCGTAGGCTGCTAGAGAAGGTTCGCTCGGTTGCCAGCGGAGCTACTTGGACAGATTCGTCCGAGGCCCCGACGCGCGAGCGCTGGCTCCCGGCTCCTAGTTGAAATCTGCCCAGCAACCCCCTGGAATAGTGCCTTGGAGGACGTTGAGCCCGCGGTTGATGCCAGCGGAAGTACTCAACGGATTTCGCCCGAGACTCCGATGCCATTTCGGGCTGCCGGTGGAAACTTGTTGGGTCGGCAACCTTCACATGCTATAATACGTGAGGGGCGCTGGGTTTCTGGCTTTTGTTAATTCAATCTCATTACTCAAACGGTAAAAAAAAACGACTGTTCTGTATCGACGGACCCATTTTGTTTAGCATCTTGAATCGAGTCTCGACAGCTCCCAGCTCCCTCGGCGCATCATCACCTCTCGCCACCATGGCTGACCAACTAGCCTCGCCTCCTCCGGAGACCACAATCTACGAGCTCAGCTTCCCTGCCCCATATGTCATCCTCGTGACAATCAACCGCGAGGCTAGCATGAATGCCATCCCAATGGCAGGGCACTGGGAGGGCGAGAGGCTGTGGCAATGGTTCGATGACGAGCCGGGTCTGCGCGTCGCAATTGTCACGGGCAAAGGCAGAAAGGCGTTTTCCTGCGGCGCCGACCTCAAGGAACAGGCCGAGAAGAACAGCCAATCGATGGACAAGCCGGTGACGCCGCCTTTCCCCCCCGGCGCGTTCATGGGATTGAGCAGACGTGTGGGAAAGAAGCCCGTCATCGCGGCCGTCAATGGTTACGCTCTTGGGGGCGGGTTCGAAATCGCGCTGAACTGGTAACTCTCACTTTCTTTGGCTTCGTTATATCGATGCCGCGCAAGCACAACAACTGGAAAGCTGACAGTCAGCCGCAGCGATATGGTAGTTGCATCTCCAACCGCCCAGTTCGGCTTGCCGGAAGCCAAGAGGGGCCTCTGGGCCGCAGCCGGAGGTATCCCCCGCGTCGTGAGAACGTTCGGTATGCAGAAGGCGTCTGAGATTGTGCTGGCGGGCCGGGTACTCTCTGCAAAGGAAGCCATGGACCTCGGATTCGCCAGAGTATCGGCCTCTCCGGACTCGCTGCTGGAAGAGGCCGTGGATCTCGCCAAGCAGGTGGCCGACATGTCGCCCGACGCCATCATCGTGAGTCGCGCTGGCCTCAGAGAGACTTGGGAGACGGCCAGTGTCGAAAGATCGGCGCAGCTCGTTCAGGACAGATACGCCAAAGGTCTCCTGGGGGGTGAGAACTTGCGGATCGGCCTGATGGCATTTGTCACAAAACAGAAGCCGGAATGGGTGCCTTCAAAATTGTGAGGGGGCAGGGGCAGTGCAAAATGGAGACGGCCTTGGTGGCTTCGGGCATCTCCTGCTTGCAAGTTTCATTTTCACTACGTTGATGGAGAAGTTGAGAAACGTGCCTTGCCAGCCCGAGGGCTACTTGGGCATCTGTAACATAGTTTGTTGAAGAGTCTGACAGTATAAGTGATACATCGCCTGGTTCAAACACACAGCAATTCTTCCTAATCGCCATGAACATCGATGGTGTCGGGCTCTTGTTCCGTCAAAGCTCGTCCGTCGTTCGTTATAACCCACGCATCCCGACCTAAGCCTCACTTACAAGTACGGACGCGCAACTCTTTACCCCACAATCCCCGCGCCTCGGCTCGTTGCTTTAGCTTCCCGAATCCCCGCACAAAGAAGCCGGCAACCGCCCCACTCTCTGATCAGGAAGGTTGCCGAGGCTCACATTGACGCAAGAATCGCCGTGTAGGATACGGAATACTTCGTACCTTGTCAACGTATATACCTGTGTAGACGACGGAAGCGGCACAGATGCAGCGCTGGAGGCCCGTCGCCCCAGCGTATGGCTCAAGTATGCTGCACTGCCGGGGGCGACCGTCAACTCATAGTGACATGGTGCAAGCCATGGTATCGAAAACAAACGGATCGCGCTCAATATCTTCTCAAACCCTCAATGCAGGCTTGCTATCTTTCTCTGTACTAAACCCAAACTCGGCCCTGAATCCGGATCCAGCAACCCAATATCCCGCTTAAACCTCTCCAACCACTCTGGGTAATCCGCAGCCGTATGATTCCAAGGATCATCACTATCACCCAACAAGTTAGCTATCTCTTGTAGTGAACAAACAATATCAAAGCCATGACTGAATGGACTAACTCGTCAAATTCAATCCATCGAGCTTGGTACTGAATCTCCTTGTCACTGGGAACGTGCTTATTGGGGTTTTTGTCCGACACGCTCGATGCAACGAACCGAGCTAGGTCGTGGGCGAGGGAGTGGTAGGCATTTGCGCTCAGCTTTGGGTAATAGGGCGTTGGTCTCGTGTTTGTTGAGAGTCCGGCCTTGGCGGTCTGCTCCTCGCATGGGACTAAGCACGAGGTTTGGCTTGAAAGCCCCCTAGGGGGTGGTAGGGTGTATAAACCCGACTCTTCGTCATTTGTCGCTGAGATGAGATGTTTGGGATCAACCGAATCCTGGTCAGTTATGAGATCTAGGCCACTGAAAAAGGCTGGTACGACGAATGCGTCAATGTTTGTTGAGACAGTGTCAGATCTTAAATTAGCATCGCTGGGATCCGGGAATGAATGGCCAGTCAGTCCTTGCAGGGTCTCATGATCTCCCGCCGGAGAGAATGTTTGCAGGACTGGATTAACCTCATTGCCAGGTTCATCGCAGGTTGGAACCAAAGGAAACAGATCCCCGGGTTCGTTCGAGAGCTGGCTCTCATCTGTTGCACCATGCTCAACCGTAGACTGTGCTGCCCTTTTCTTAAAGGGCCTCAGCCATTCTGCCGAGTGGCTTATCGAGCGCAAAAGCCAGGCCGCCACAACCTCAGACGGTGCGCTGGACCGCTCCTCTGTCTGGCGAAGAATTCGAGCCGCTTCAGACTGAAGTTGGCTATCTGCCATTGCACGGCCTCGACATTGCACAGAACACGCTGCGCATGCTTCTTGCAGTTGTCTTTCGAGGTCGCAGTTCTGAAATATGTTGTCCTTGCCGTTGATTCGAAGCATCGACAGTCGGTTCTCGGCCTGGCCACGAACACCCTGCAGCGTTGCGCTCTGCATTATTTCCGTGGACGCCATGACAAGATCGCGCAGCCATGATGAGCCCGGCTCAGAGTCGCCGTTGGAAACCATATCTGCGCTGAAGATGATCCGGCATGCTTCACGCCGAATCTCGGTGTCGCTCGGCGTCGTTCCAGCGTCGTCCAGGTGGGTCATGATCCAATACTGTATTTCCATTTTCAACAGCTCATATAGGGTGGTTGGCGTTCACGGCGCGGCCTGGCCAGCTTTGTACGGCAATGGAGAATACCTCTCGTAATGGAGCAAGTCTGCCAAGCTCGAGTTAGTTGTGCGTCAGGGAAGGGCAAATTCACGTGAGTCAGGTGTGATTTTCGACTCACAAGGAGGCAACGAGTTCTCGACGGTCTGGAGGATGGATGGTTCAAAGCCCCAGTCCCCGACCCAATCCGCCATTGTACTCCCGTTCTTGAAGTGCTCACCCAGATGCTCAACTCTCAGTGACCAGTCATAAAGCCTGCTAGCGGAAGAGTAGTTGCTCAAGGACGCGCTTGAGTTATCGTCCGAGTACCTCGACCTTGGCGTAGAGGATGTGTTTAAATGAGGGCTGGCGGCGGACCTCACTGCGTTGACAGCCCTGGAGATTGCCGTTGCCGAGGCCGGCTCGTCCTCCGGGGGCTCGTTGGCCCATCTCTGCAAAGGACCCATGCCCTCAAATATGCCCGGCGTCTCACATCGAGCAGGGATATCCATGGGTGCTGGAGTAGTATGTGCGTGGTCAGCTAAAGAAGAGGCGGGAGCAGGCGCTCCGACTTTGGTCCCTCGTCTCGTCGCGTTGACGAACCAGTTTGCAATCTGGGTTATGGTGAGGCCGGTTAGGCCGCTGAGCGTCTCCTTTTCCTCTTTGCTTGGATATGGGTGATGTTTGTTTGCTGCGAACCAACGCCTCAAAACCCGGACAGAGTCTTGACTGAACATCGGTCGGGTTTTGGCTGCCGTTGAGGGATTGGTCGTGTGTGAGGCGGCATTCATATTGTTTGAGGCGTATGTACCGCCTTGCTGGACTTGAACGGGTACTGACGAGCTGTCGAGCAGATGCAGCGGCGTCGTGTTGTCAGTCCCGAGTGCATGGGCCGCGTCAGTGATGTCAAAAATCTCCCACATGGAGTCCCCAGCCCTTCCGGTGACAGCGACAGATACCCAGTCGTCCATATCGCAGTGGAAGGCGCCGTGTCAATCCGGCGCAAGCTTTGATTGGCGCAAGCTTTGATTCTGAAAATCTTTCTAGGACCGCAGCCCGTATGTCGAACAAAACGTAGTTGCGTAAGTGCTGACGTCGCGACTCGTTAGCAAGAGGCACGTCAAGTGTGGGGCAGCTACATACGATAAGGCGTAGGGCGCGGTCGTTTTTGAGTCCTTGATGCAAGGCAGAGGGGTGTACCTAGACAGATAGATGAGCCGTGCTCTGCCGGGGCGTCATCAACTGTGTTCCCGTGCGTGTTTGCTGCCAACGGTGAGGGTGGGCATATGTATTCATGGCAAAGCAAATCGAGCCCCCCCAGTACTGCCATCGCCCGGAGTACTCCATGTTTGTACCGCCGTAGTTCATCAAGGGCGGCCTTGTAATATGTGTCATCTGCAGCATCAAGGCTGGTGAATGGCTGTCAACAGTGCAAGTAAAGCACTGGCTGCTACAACTTGCGGACGTCTTTCCCGCGCCTCCATGTCATGCCTTGATGTATATCGCAGATATCCATAGAGATGTAGAAGTTAGGACTCTACGACAAAGAGGATATATGGAATGTTTATACTGGGAATATTAAGGTAAGGTAAGGTTTACGATATATTAAGAAAATTATACTATACCTAATTAAAAACTAGGTCTCGTGAAATTACGAAGAAGCCTCGGTCATAGTTAACACTATTGCCGTAGAAGGCCATAAGCCCCCGCCATAAGGGACCGTAAATAAAAGAAAACAGGGGTCGTATATCTTTTTTATACGTCTGGTGCGGTCGTAGATGAGGAATACTCTTCTTAAGGTATAAAGTGTTATCCATCATGAATCCCGACCTTTTGCTCCCCGGACGCATCGCCGCTTTTGTGGGATGCCGGCTTATGCTCTACTCAGAGGCTGCTCACCCACAGCTCTGGGGGCTATCGTGTTGCTCAGTCTTGCCCCACAGCCAAGAGGAGTGTGAATAGAGACCCAAGCAATAACGGAATTGAGCAAACGGACGGCTGAAAATGGCTATTGAGATTGGATGTCGAAGAACGGATTCCTCCATTTGGAGGTGTGTTCAAGAGCTAATGTGCTCTCTTCGTATCTATATAAATTCTGATGTTGCTTGAGATTTCGGGCTTTCACGGGTTTCGCGCGACATCACCCCTCGTTGCGAATCCCCCCCAGCCAAATTGAGTACACCAACAGGGAGGGCGGCGTAGCGATGCGCTGCCGCGCAGATTGCTCGGAACCCACCGGTGGCAGGGTTACAAGCGCAAGGGACCAGGTTGAGTGTTACATCGCCATGGGTCCGAACTCAAGAGACTGGCTGGGCGTTCCCAAGGTTAATTTCTGTGGCTCAAAATGCGTTGCGTGGATCAGCAGCGCTGCAAAATTCTATGTGTAGGGACGCGGTGTCTGCAGTCAGTGCGCCCGTCCATGTGCTGGTACGTGGTACTACTTCGTACGCACCTCAATATCACGATAGCATCAATTTAACACCTCGTAATCCGTACGAAGTACTTCACCCTTATGCACTCAAACGGGTCGGTATCGTTGTATTGGGCCAGGCGCTACTTCGTATTATGTATCATACTTCGTACCCCGGCCCTGACAAGCCATTTTCGTGAGACCTTACGTGCGTTGAACCCACGGACCGTTGCCCTTAGCTGCATATCAATGGAATTTTAGTATTACGTACCAGGGCTACCAGCCCAACTCAGGAGTTTTACATAAGGTACCTATATATAGCCAGCCACTTGACTTAGCCATGCGCACTGGTGTTCCCTTATCAACCAGACACCTCTTTCAAACTCACATTGGATCATTTCTTATTGCCTGCATCGTGAGTTGCTTCATGGCCGAGCTGGCGGATAAAGCCACTAACTCGCTCTAAAGCATATGAAAACATGGCGGCGGCGTCACTGGTGGACTGGCCGAGAGAGCTACAACGCTCTATCATAGACTTGCTCTCCTTTACCGACTTGCTCTCCATGAGTGTGGTCAACAAACATTTCCGCATTCTGACCGAGCCTCTTCTCTACTCCAAGATCGAGATGACATGGACGTGGGACCATACGCCGCCTATCACGCGGCTGCTGCGAAGCATTCTAGACAGACCCGAGCTCTCTGATCACATTCGCATCCTGCGCCTCGATGGTGAAGGGTTCACCAAGAGTAATCATAAAGTCAGCAAGCCACCCGCACTACCCGTTACCGCGCTTCCAATCAGCAAAGCATCTGAAATCATCCAATCCACCGGAGTACCACAGGCCAAGCTTTGGATAGACGAGCTGCAGTCTGGCACAGTCGACGCTATCGTTGCGCTCCTCTTGTCTATGCTGCCAAACTTGGCGTCCCTTTATCTCGGCCCTAACTTTGCGATCGAAAGTCGACTTTTGGGAAAGATCCTTAGATGTGCCTTCTGCGAGCCATCAGAAGAATATCGGCTACCTGCGTTCCGAAAGCTGCATCATGTTACGTTTTCCCGCAGGACAAACGAATACCGCCACCGCAACATCAGCAACACGGCCGATGTCCTCCCATTCTTCTACCTACCGGAGATTCAGTGCCTATCAATCTCGATTGATAACCCCACCGAATTCGTCTGGCCTGTACATGCGCCGACTCCTTCATCACTAACATCACTGGAACTATGCAGGCTGCGGGAAACGCGGCTTGAGCCACTCCTCTCAGTTCTCAATGGCCTCCAAAAGTTGCGTTGGCATTGGTATTATCAGCCGGACATCGACCGCGACGTCAGCAAGCATGTCATTGAACTTGATACGATGACTGAAGCACTGAACCATGTTGGTGATACGCTGACGGACTTGACGATTGAGGCCGAAACCTGCCCTGAGTTATCAGCCGGATTTTATGAGCCCCCTTCGCTGGAAATGCGGGGATCGTTAGGTGGCCTGGCTCACTTGGGCCAGCTGAGAAGGCTTTGTGTGCCATGGGTGTTCCTCATGGGATTCTCGCCATCGGCGGCGAAGCAGCTAGGGGATGCGCTCCCTCAAAATCTCGAGCTGCTTACCCTGACAGCCGATCTAGTGGATCATGAGGAATGGGTATGGGATGACGACTCCATCGTCTGCGCGACCAAATCCGGGCTTGAGAATCAGACATGGCCATTTTTGACTAATGTGCATCGCATCGTCCTGCCCATCCCGATTTATGTTGGCGACATGACTCAACAAAGAAGAACGGAACTAAGAGAAATTAGTGCTCATGCCGGGGTAGGCTTGGAATGGGATGATGATGAATAAATGAATGAGTTCAGAGAACAGGGCGCACATATGAGTGGGCACAATGAGCCGCCTCGGTAGCGTCGTTCAAAGTTTATGGAACACTACTATATAAGATGCAGATGATCTCTTGGACCAAACAGTGGAATTATTTAACAAACACAACGTATACCTGAGAATCTGCTCTGTTTTTCGAGGGGCAATTTCCACGCTGGACGCACGATTCTATCTGGTCAATCTCCGCTACGCCACCGGCCAACTGATCCAAATCATAGTCTTGCTCGTCAATCTCCTCACCCAAGTATGTGACGATGGCATGCTCTCCAAAAAACTCTGATAACGCAAAGTCGCAACCCCAAAAATTCTGTATTGTCATCAACAACACTTGTTGCCCCGAGGGGCTGCGGCTGCACTTACGTCTCTATCAGTTCTACGTGGTGGAATGATGTTGTACTTATCGCCCTTCTTAAAGACTGTGGTCACTCGAGCCTTCGGTTCTACCTTGGAGATATCCTGGTCATGCATCTGATAGTACTGGTGAAATGCCATTATCTCACCACACTTTCGCTGGTTCTTGTGGTCTAGCCTGCTGGGATCCGCGTTCGGCCCGGCAACGAAGTCTCTCCAGAAAATGTTGCAGAGCTCTAGCTTCGCATGCAGGGGCAGAGCATGTGACAGACAGGGGTTGAGTTTGCAAACCTTGTCGACGTGTCGGATTGAGCTATTGACTGTGGTCTGAGAAAAAGCAAAGAAAGGACCGGCTAGGCACGGAGGCAGAGGGAAGCCAAAGAGGGGACGATTTTCTCTTACAGCGAGGGATCAAGGCAGTCAAGGAAGGCTTCAGTTGACCAAGCATTGGGACTCTGATACTGCATTTTACCCCTGAAAATGACCAACAAGCAATTAGAGCCGCACAACGCGACACTAACAGATGAACTTGTAAAGCTTCTTCCACGTGGGCCACGATACGCGCTCTTCCTTCTCCTGCGCTAATAAGATGGGTAGGTCGAAATCCTTTCGCCCGGTATCGACGTCCATTTCGCTTACCCTGACGTACGTTGTCTTATAAGTGAGCTTGTGCGTGGCGTAGAAGAGAAAGATGATAGGTACGCCCATATAACTCAGGAAGAAATTCTGGGCGGCCTGCCTCGCCGTCATATTTTCCCAGCCGATTGGGAAGGCACTGATCCAAAACTGCGCGGCGAGGACGATAATGTTGAGCGTTAGGCCAATGTAAGAACCCATAATACCGGCTTGTGAGATGGACGGTATGGAGTTGAGGCTGCGCCCGCGGTAGGCCCATGCGCGACGGAAGCGAATGTGGCAGAAGCAGATAGACGCCCATGTGAAAATGAACGAGAGACCCGAAATAGCCAAGAGCCAGTCGAGGACGACAGCTTGCTGCTCCAAGGCGGCTAGGTAAGCGAGTAGACCGAGCACCGCGGCCACCGCGATAGCAACCAGTGGTCTGCCCCTCTTATCAACGTAGCCCAGGGCCTTGGGGGCTTGGTTAAGCTTGGCCAAGGCGACCAGCGTTCGTGAGGAACCAAAGATAGCCGAGTTACCAACGGATATAACGGAAATAAGGATAACGAAGTTCATGACCGACGGAAGAACCTGTATACCGGCCTCCTCAATGGCAATGACAAAGGGCGAGGCATTCGCATCCGCACGATTAGTGGCGCTCAAGAGTCGTGGGTCATCGTAGGGGACCAAGAGGCCCACGAGCGTTAGCGCAATGATATAGAATAAGGCGATTCGCCAAAACACCTGCTTGATGGCTGTGGGGAGTGATTTCCGCGGGTTCGCCGTCTCGGCGGCGGCTAGACCGATGAGTTCCGTGCCGCCAAAGGCAAAGGTAGCCGTAACAAATACAGTACAAACGCCTTTAAAACCATTATTGAAGGCGCCTGGGTCGTGCCAGAACTCGCCGCCAATGTATCCGCTATCGGGTGTGCCTCCGCTGTTGATAACGACTCCGAGGAGACTGGGCCGAGGTATTAGACAGTTGGACTAAGTGTAGCCACGCGTCTCGGAAGAGTATCCCCACTTACATAAAGCCGATAATAGCGATAACCTTAATAATAGAGAACACGAATTCAGCTTCACCGTAGCCCTTGACACCAAAGAGGTTAATTCCTATAACGGTAAGTAGAAAGGTAGTTACGAAGATAGCGCTAGGTAGCCGGTCGGTCCAGTATCGAATAGTTAAAGATGCTGCGATAAGCTCCAAGGGTAGAATGATGAGCCATTGTAAAGCATATCTATGAGGTAGTTAGGTTAGCATTAGACCACGGAACGCACGCTGCCAAGACGTACTGCCAGCCTATCGCAAACCCCCATGAAGGATCCAGGAATCGCGTCGCCCACGAGGAAAAGGAACCCGCAATTGGGAAGCTAACAGCCAGTTCGCCGAGGGCCTGAGTTGTGAAATATAGCATGACGCCGACAGTAGAAAAGGCTATTAGTATAGACGCAGGACCTCCCGAATGCAACGCATTTCCCGACGCCACGAACAGACCCGTGCCTACTGAGCCTGCTATCGCAATCATCTGCAGGTGCCGTCCCTTGAGCTTTCGAGCTAGCCCCGTGTTGGCCGACTGGACCGCCGCGAGGTCCAAGTCGTAGTAATGGTAAGGGTCATGACTTCGCGAGGTGGTTGATACGCTATTGACCAGGCTGAGGGGATCGGTAGGGAAGAAGCTCGAGTTGGTGTCGGGCTTGAAGCTGTCGAGAAGCCGTAGCAAAACTGGCGGCGTCCAGTCTCCATAGTCGGGTTCCTGCATGCTGTAGGACCTGTCGTGTGTGAGGGACTCGTCCCTGGTCATATTGAGGTCGGTGTAGGGATGCGGTGCTATCGTAGAGGGCTACCCAACAGCGGTAATCCGGATAGGCGGCTAGTGTGGGGGAACGTGCGAGTGGGCAGGCACTGGATTGAATTCCGGCGCAACAATTATGGCTGCTGATGGTCGCGTCGATGTTGTACTCGTCGGCGTCGCGTTCGTTGGGAGCGGTTCAACGGCTCGGTAGTGCAGGCCACCCGCCGAGTCGGAGTTGCATGTTTCAGATCCGAACCAGGGCTCGACTACCGACGGCATCAGCGGCGCATGAATGTTGCTGTTGAGGCCGTCAGGGTGGGGTGTTTGATGGTTGGTGGAGAGGATGGTCGATATGCATGTCAAGCTGGGGACAGGGTCGTGGTTGAAGTGGAGTGTGCACGTGGAAACTAAGTCATCACCGGCCTTCCCCACACCCCGGAAAAAAGGATTCTTATTAGTTGCCTTGCAAGATAGTTTGGCCAAGCTCCGATCACCTGATCTGCTTCAACTGCCCAGCTGCAAGAACCAACCAATCAAATTTACAGTACCCGCCGTCCGAGTGTTGGACCCCACACGTCGTCCAACCCGATAATCCGTATACATAGGTACCCTTGGTACCTTCCCGGGTCGCCGGGGGTCTTTGAGGCTTGGCCCCGTCTCCATCCCCCGGGTCCATAATGATGATCCAACCACGCATCGTCTACTACGACCCGGGCTCCCTGATTCCATGAAGACGGATGCTCCTCGCCATGCTTCCATTCGTACTTCAACACTGCTGCGCATGCTACCGACGCTGGGATTCTGCGTCACATGTACTCCGTACTTGTCGACTAATAAAGTTCGACAACTTGCTCCCAATTCGTCCACTTACCGCAGTAAGCTAAAGGCCCGTGCGTTGCCCGCCTCTCTATTTATCCGGTTCCCCGGACGTGGTGTTTGAGCAAATGGCGGGCCCCACGAGACTCTACCCTACCGATGTGACGTCACCCTTTAATTTATCCGCCAAGTCGGTCGTTATGACCCATCAAGTAAAATATCGCTAACTTCGGAGTACGAACACGGGGGTTGGCAGCACATGTCTCGGCGATGGGGGAGGACTTGGGACCTCGACTCATCGATAGGCAACAGCAAGTCTGGGCGGCTGGAGGTCGGTTCCGGGAGCGTTTACGAAGTACACTGGCCAAGATTGAGTTGCAATCCGCCGCCCGACTTGGGCGGTACTTAGGCACTGCTTAGGCGCTGCTTAGGTTAACGCGGCGACGGCTCAGGAATATGACTTCAGGAAGGAAATTCTGGATGTCGAGATTCGTGTTGTATATTGGGCTGCTATTAACGTAGAGCTCTTGCAATATAAGGTTAAGCACACTCGTATAAGTCGGTCAGCCAGAACACTACAGCCTAAAGCTGCGAACAGAAACACCACCGGATAGGAAGAGTGGAATCGGTGCAGTATGTTGCGCGCGCCCGGGGGTATACGCGGCAAACGCCTCGGTCAGCTCCCGTCGCGCATTTGCGACGCTAAGTGCTATCCGTTTTGCCTCCTTTTCTTTAACTTCTGGCTTACTGGTTATTCATCAGCAAACCCGACATGATTCCGAACATCGAGCTTTTAAAACGAATTCAGTAGCTCATTAACGTCTATAGCCTAGACGCGACGACAAATACCCCCCATCATCCCCCGATACTGCTTCAGCTCGGGGACCCGTTATGACTCCGGATCGAACTTCATCTTTGCTATACCAAGAGACTCGATTTCGTCATCTACGCAGCTATATAAGCCAGAAGCTGGTAACCACCGGCGACTAAGGGTCCCACAACTTACTAGTAAACATGGAACGAAACCCGTCCAGCAATATCCTGTCATCACATTGGCGATGCCGTACTAACAGTAGCATGACAGCAAAAGGGAGAGCCCAGCGGGCTCTCAGACATGCCTAAGCGACAGTTATTACTATGCGAACCTGCTTCTAGTCGGTATCTATGGTCGGGCCGTTGAAATTATTCCGAATATTGAGAACCGGAATGACCCACGATCTCCATTCGCTCTTTTCTAGTGCAGGACACAATGAGAAGGGTCCCATATCGATGAGTTACTTCATCGAGGTCTAACTACACCGCCCATCGACGTTAAGACGTCCCTAGGTAAGGTACTCCCCGAAGTATTTATTCGACATTCGGTATATCCTTATTTTTATCAAGCCCTACGAGTTCTGTTCAAATTCAGTGATTGCCTCTAGGTCTCTGAGGAAAGTGCCACTTAGAAACTCGCGGGTGTCAAGCACGAGTAGACGAATATCTAAGAGGCTTAGCTTATCAGAATCCTTCGTGTGTCGGTATAGACCGTATTGTAGGACAAAGAGAAGCGAACTTGACCAGGATATAAGGTTGCACCGATCTTGGTGGCTTGAATGCCACCAGAGATAGGAATTTATCCAGCTAGCAGCCTCCTCTGGTGGTAATCGAAGTAGATCTTTCTTATTGTCGTTGCCATTTCTCCACGCTGGGGATGTGATCTCGGTAATAGTAGTTGTTCCTTTAGTGCCAGGTGCAGACAGTCGGAAGAGGTACGTGGCGCTCTGTGAGTCGGCCTTGATTCCCCAGGTGTCGACGCTTAAATCAGAGGCGCTAATGGGGTCAAAGGCGCTGACAGGGCCGTGCTGTCTGGCGCAACGAAGGCCGTTTACATGCTATTAGTTTCCCAGGAAGTCACCGCGCCTGGCGTGGACTACAGTTAGGGAAGAGCTGCGAGATGGGGCACAGGATATGTGTCGCAGCAATGTTCACTAGGCTTCTAAGACCTGAATATTGCGATGGTCGAAATCCCCGTAGATACAGCTATCTATGTTCACGCGCCGATTTGGGCCTTGATCTGAATGTAGCGATGTTTGTTAACGTGCGCGTCGCGAAGCAGAATGAACTGTGTATGACTCCTCCAGCTCAGTGACTTCCATGGAAGTTGATCAGCCGGCACGACGGAGGGGGACGTAGCTGGCCGTTCAAGACGGTGGATGCCCCATAGAGTTTCGGAGCTAAGTACGGGCAGATGATGAATAGCAAACCATTCGCCAACGAGGCCTCCTCATTTCGACAATCCAAAGCCAGATCCTGCCCCGATTGTTGTGAGTCTCTACTTTATTGCCATGATTTCACCGCTAAGAAGTTGAATCGTTTCTTCGCAGCCGCTCTCCCGTGGGAGAACCTTTGACCCAGCACGAGCGGTACCATTTCCTCACTTCACTCGTAATGACATACATGTTTTCTCTAATTAGTAGCACCCGTTTGCTTCGGCGACCTGTCGTTTTGAGATTTGAGTGCCATCACCGTCGCCTTTTCTCGTCGCTAGTACGCTACGAAGCTCGACCGCACTAGCCCCAGACTGACCAAGTACGAGTAGACGCATATGTGTGGACAGTGGGTGTGCCGCGTGCACGGACGAAAAAGGTGTAATGTAACTTACAGACGGGCTATTTTGATATAAGACAACGCACCCTGCGTCGCAATGCCAGCCGCTTCCCACGCCCGCCACCTGCTGGCCGAGACAAGCCAGTGTATCTAGCCGTGCCAATGGCCCAGCACGCGCCGCGCAGTGAGCTGAAGCACTTTTATGCATCCTCTACGAAGCCTACTTCCCGCATGTGAGACATTCCCAAGATGTATCCTGCATTCTATAGGCGGGATCAAGCGCCTCTGGGGGACCCTGCGGCTGTTAGTCGTTGGAGGCCTGAAGTTCTGAAGTTCGATCCAGCTGCCACAAGGCGACCGGCCTCCAGTCGCCTGATGGCCCACCGAAGCTGAGCTTGTCGAAACCCGGGCAAGTCGACCCGGATATCCCGGTGGTCGCAAGGCCATGCCGTCGTGATATGCTTATACTAATACCATAGCGGCTACCGCAAGGCACCTTTGGTTACAGCGCTCCTTCGCGTGTCGTCTCACAACTAGGTACAGCCAACCAGTATTGCATCGCCCCCACCCATCTGCGGGATATATAGGTAGATAGATGCATATTAGCCACTTCAATCACTCATCTTACCATTGACTTGGGCACCTTTGTGGGTTTAGCCCCCAAGACTCTGTCGGCCTTTCTCTTTCATACCACCCACTGCATCCCGATGGAATGCATGCGGTCTCGACCGTCGAAGCGGTATCCTTCCCATGCAGCCTCTTGCAAGCAGGGTGGTAGTAATTAATAAAAGCATCATGCTGTCCAATGCATGGCGTCTGGAAGACGGGGCCTAGACTTGTCAGCAACCGCCGCGAACGACACCAAGGGACAACTGAACGCAGGGGTCGCAAAAGGGGCGTCTTTGGGGAAGAGCCACGTAGCAAGTTCTAGTCTGCTTCAATATCTCAGCTCTCACAAAAGCGTTACTGCGTGCCCATCGTTGCTTCTGCCCTGTTCTCATGCCGAGTGTAAAGGACAACCTCTCGGGTTTCGGGCATCCCCGCACTGACGCGGGTAGGTACCTATCTGGATGGATCTACCACTTCCCACCACTCCGTTCCGCCCAGGCCGGATCCTATTGCTACCTTCCAGAACTGCACTACGGACCCGGCGCCACGAAGCACGCGGTGCCATTAACGACGGCCGAAGCAATCCCAGCCCGACCTAGCCCCTCATGAAACATGGGACCGCATCTCGGGATCCCCTAGTACCAATGCCTTTGTCGCCTATGAATCGGCGCTCGGCAGCAGCCGCACCGGGCTGGATACTGAAAGACGCTATCGATTCAGCCAGCCATGTAAGCCCGCGAACGTTGTTCCAGTTGCCTAGGCCCCTATGCACTTGGGCATCATTCCGGACGAGGTGCGGCTGTCAAACGTCGCGGTGGCTCATCCAGACCATCCTCAGCCCTACGAATCTGCCGACGCTAAGATCACCTGGATGCACTACACGGCCGTGATTGGTGGCTGCTAAATGAATCAAGGTGCGCCAAGGTCTAGTGTGGGTACAGGAACGAAGAGTATAGGCCCGCAGAGCGCAGGGATGAGAAGTAAACGCACCATTCATCTATATCCCTTGCACATTCGAGACCACCTTTGCCGCTCTTGCGGCTTAGCGTCAATAGTTGCCTGCCAACTCACCGTGTCACGATTCATCAGCTGGATCAGACGTAACATGGGGTTCGACCAGTACTCGTACGTGAACACGGCTTGCATAGCTTCCTAAAAGCCCGGCTTGACGTGTTATTCGAAGCTAACCGCGATGTGTCTAGCCCCGTGAGGTCTTGGGGGACAACATTCCGCAAGACGGCCAGAACTGTTGGCGAATCCTTTCTGACGTGTCCGTGGACTCAGCCGCAGGGCATCTGAGCAAAGGTGGGTGTTCTTCGCTCGCCTTCACGAAAAATGATTTTAGTATAAATTGAACCCTCTGGGCCAGGCTACAGACCAACACCTCAACCCCACAGCCCCTTCATTCACATTTGAAGCCCCCAACATAGGAGACTCGCCATATCGTACAGAATACCTAGCCCACATACCTTTTTATCGCATTCCAGCATGCACCTCCTCGCTGCCCTCGCTCCCTTCCTCGGCCTCGTCGCTGCTGCTCCTCAAGCCCGCAGCGATGGCCCCGTCAACGTCAAGATCAGGGGCATCAGTCTCCTCGGAAGCGGCTGCCCAGCCGGCACCGCCGACGTGCAGGTCGATGCTACCGGCACTCTTTTCGAAGCCACCTTCTCGGAGTACGAAGTCGAGACTGGCCCGGGCACCAGTCCTGTCGATTGGCGCAAGAACTGCAAGCTGACCTTGAATATGGAGTTTGACTCTGGCTTCCAGTCTGTCCCACATCAGCCTCGTCCCTCATCAGCCTAACTAACCCTCCAAGATTCACCATCATCGATACCGATATGATCGGTTTCGCCGAGATTCCCGCCGGTGCTAACGGCCAATGCACTAATACCTTCTCATTCACTGGCAACGGTGCGGAACACGTCGACTACAAAATTGCGCTTCCCGGACATTATAGCGGCAATTTTGATCTTCAGTCTCACCCGGGCGTCTTCTCTTGGTCTCCATGCGGCGGTAGCACCGCGATTCTGAACATGAACACTGCTTGCAACATTAGCCCGACGAAACTACCAGCTCTCATTGCTGTAAGTCCCACCCATGAATGTGATAGAATGGTACGATTCTAACAAGATAACAGGTCGACCACATCAGCGGCAAGCTGACTGTCAAGTTCTCCGTCAATTGGAGACCTTGCCACAAGCATTGATCTCATGGCTCCCCTCCTTCCATTCGTCGCTACCATGCCAGTTGAGCATGCAGTAGACGTTTCGGGCTTGATCTTTCATGGTCTCTAGGATCGTTGGCCCCTTCAAAGGAAGCCAGCATGCCAGTCATTGGTTGGTTAGGACATCCAGCTTTCAACTACTGTTTGACTTCCACTCATATCGTTCTCTGGGTTTCAATCACTCTATAGTTTTCAAGGTTACGCTCCACCTGCTCAAACTTTGTTTATAAAAGATCTTGATATTGCTGAACGCATCAATCCGCGGAGTGCCTGTGCCATCGCCTTCTGTAAAAGTCCGTCAACACATCGTGCGGTAACCTGATGCGGTAACCTGACCGCGGTAACGTACCTTTATGGGGAGGAAGGATACGGCCGGTTACCCATCACAATTGAGTGTCTAATGGGTTGCTCTGCGCATCTTCCATTCGTATACATAGTAGTCCTACGCGGAGTGCACTGCTCTACAGACTCAACTCCTAGTCATTGACGCTATGGAGCAGTTGGAAACCGAGAGACTTGTCTGACATGCTCCGGTGTGCCGTATACTTGCACTTTCTCGTCACTAAAAGTCTTGCGCGTTAGCCGTCACTTGCAGTGTAAGCAATGATGATCCGTATCTTGGCACCAGTGGCAGAGGTACGGCAAGATAACTTCAACAATGGTACCAAGTGCGCAACCCACTGCCGCCAAGCTGAACAAGATCGATATTAGTCTACATAGGGACCGCTTGAAGCACCGACTGTCGGAGCGCAGGCAGGGAACCCGCCTCGATTGGGGAGAGGCGACGGAGAACGTACTGTGTAATTAGTGACGATGGTCTCTTCACAGTCTGTGTCCGGTGTTGGCAAAAGGGACAGTCGATAGAGTCTGACTGGCCTCCGAGCAAGTGTAGCGACGTGACGGTCGGACCTGTTGTCTGCAGGTCTGAACGGTCTTTTTTCATGCCTGGCATTTGGTGATAACCAAGGGGATCGTTCGACTGTGCCGGTATTCGCGTCGAATCGTGTTGTGTCGTGTTTTGGGGATTGTCGCTTTCTGAGACGGGAACAACTTCTGGGAGGCCTTCGTCGTTGATGATTTCTGTATGGCTAGAGGTAGGTATTCGATTGGTTACAGGTCAGAAATTTCGGGACATTTTTCAGACGAAGGGACTTGGGCTGGCGTGCCGCCAAGGGACCACACATATACTCCATTTACAAATACGAGAAGCATCTTCCAGAGCCACCCAAGTAATCAACACATAATCAGCACACCCGTGGCCAGAATGTGGGTGCCAGCGGTCATCAAGGCGCACTTGAAGCAGCACTTTCCGCCCTCTCTCCTCCAGATTATGGCATTCGTTCCCTTGTGGCTGCACCACGCCCGCGCAAAAGCCTCAGCAGCAGGGCCCGGTGAGCAGACCATTCAACATACATTCACCAGTCATATTCCCGCTCACGTTTCCGTCCGCGTTGCGGACTCCAAGTCGAAGCACCACCTCTTCCACATCTTTGGCACCTACACTGTAGGGCCTCAACTGGCACCAACTTGTCGCTTCCACACTGTGAGCAACTCCCCATCAGCGGTTGCCGCAGAAACGAGTCAAGAACATCCTTGGTGAATTCAGGAACATCAGCAGCTACCTTGTCGTAGAGTTCTTTGGTCCTTTGCGAAGATAGCGAGGCGGCAAGATTCTCTCTTGCGAACTCTAGAGCTTTGTCGCGGAGTGCCCTGACGGAATCCGGCGTTAATGTATAAAACTCAGGTATTGAGCGGAGGAAGTTGCAGATATCTGGATCTTTGTGCAAAGATTGCCAGTAATTGTCTGCCGATGAGGCCTGGAGCCCGTCGATGAGGTATTTGTCCCCCAAGGCAAACATCGTTGCGTGGGCTGATAAAGCGCACAGAACGCCCGCCTGCTCGTCCATGTTTCTTTCCGCGCATTCGCCGTCGTAGGCACCCGTGTAAAGGTAATCGACCATTCGTTGCACCATCGTAACAGAGTATTCGTCCATGTTCCACGTTCCAGACGCCTCCTAAGTATTACTAGTACGGATTGCAACCTGATGAGAACTGGATCTACCTTGAATGGTCCAGTACTTGCAGAATGAAAGACTGGGGACTGGCTGCAAATGATGTTAAAACGCACCAAATCGAAGCTCTAAAGTCCCCGAGGAAGAGAATGGCCAAGCAGGCCTCGAATGAGCGGTTTGCGACGATTGACCAGGTCAAGAAGACCCGGTAAGAGAGGACAAGGATGGCGTGCGGAAGCAGAGATATCTTACCGCAATCTACGGTAGCGGCTAATGATGATGAGTTTGCTGGAATGTGCTCGGAATGGCAGTTGTAATTATATATCTATTATGATTGTGCTATCTGGGGAGGTTATTGACTTGCTTGTTGCGTTTGTCACAAGCTTGCGTGGTGTACGGATAGTAAGTGCGTGGTTACTGCGTGCCCCCGCCTTAGTTTCTGCAATGTTAGCCCGGCTACTGTGCCACCCAAGCCACCGTAGTAGTGTGCTGTGACGCCTCTTTCCAGCACTGTACGGAGTACGGAGCAGTACCTAATTAGGAGTTTTTGAGGTTGCCCCGCCAATTCCTTTCATGGCGATGTGGCAGGAGCCAGGGCTCAGGGGCGAATCGTGGTGTGGCGGCTGTGGCCGTGGGACTGTGGCCGTGGAATTGTTGGTTCGGTGGATTTTTACGTACGTGGTCAGAGATGCCTTTGTACCGTACTGTTTCTCATTGCCATTGTGTATAGATTGTCGAAGCAAACGATAATACAACCTACACTATATACTCAGCACCAAGCAGCAGCCCGCCCGCACGATGTCGTCCTCGGTCCTCCATAATTTCCCCCGTTCCCCCCCCGTCGAGAGTGTCCATTGGCACTGGCCCCCTCCGGTCCCGAAGCCCGCAAGGGACTCGTTTGGCCTGGCGCTATACGCCGAGATCCCGTCCATGCGCGAGACGACCAGCATAGCGTTATGGCACGGCCCGGTGGACAAGATACGGCTGTCCCCCGTCCACCCTCCGGGATCCAACGGACCAGCGGCGGTACGTGGCCTACAAGTGGGCTACCGCCCAGCACAACGAGGCGTCGCGAAAGTTTTTCGAGATGGCCAATTCTTTGGAGCCGGAGGAGAGCCACAAGCACCTCCCGGGGCCGGAGCGCATGCGGATTGTCCGCTGGAAGCCCGAGGACATGCTGCGAAGGGCCCGCGCCGTGGAGCTGGACCCGGAGCAGGTGTCGAGTCTCCAGGACCTCACCGTGGAGGCCAAGGCCCAGGCTGTATGGTACGCGCTGAGTACCTGATGGATCTCAACCGGCCTCCGTCTCTCATTATACATTACGCTGATGGTCGGATCTAGCGTCGCGCGGTACAGGGCCGATTTTCTGAGACTCAGCCCTTATGCGTACCGGAGCCTGGACGAGCGTTAGAAGCACGAAGAGTTGGCCGCGGACGCGGTACTACAAGCCATCGCCTGGCACGAAGCAGCTGGGGCGATCGGGCGGGTGATGGACGCCCAGCGCAAGAGGAAGCCGTGGAGTGACTTTGGCTTGTAAGTGACCCTGAAGCGTAACCCTGAAAGCTTCTCTCCAGTCGCCTACCTCGTGGCTTTTGGCTTGTTACCAATACTTTTGCTAAAAAAAGTTATTTAAAGCTCTCTGGATGAGCCGCAGGATGCCAGTAGTTCCAGCGACGGGGGCTGTATTTACTTTCCCTTTTTACCATGGCCGCCTCGCTTGCCCCGACACAGCAGCGAAACCTCCAGAGGAAAAGAAAACCTCTTTAAAAAAACTGCGAAGGAAAACGTACAAAACCCCTGTCTCGTGTCTGACTTTATGACGACATCGGTCCCTCCCCTGCGCGAGGTCTCGAGGCCTGACGTTTGACGGCTCCCTCCGCAGCGCGTTGTCCACCGATATGACGACCGATTCAGCAGACAGGAGGAAAAACCTGTATAAAAAAGCACATTTATATCTAAAGACTTTTGCCTGCACCACCAGCGGCCGGGGACGGAAACCCCGTTATCAAACAACGTCGACGACGAGTTTGCACTTCTACGCAGTGTCGACGATCAATTCCTCCACTCGCTACTACTATTTGCGAATGAGGAAGCCAAGACAAACTCAAAGCCAGGATCTATTTTTATAAAAAAATTGGCTGCCCTGCGAAGGGACCTCGTGCACATATACATATGTCACCCTGGAGCGCGCGTGCCCGCGCCTGAGAATAAGTTCGTACTCCGTTATAATATAGGGGACCTGAGCACCGAAGGCTAATGTGCGGCCGTAGCAACTTACCAACAGTACGGATAACCACCAACCAGACAACACTACAGTATTATTTCCCAGCACCTTCGCCCCCGCCTTTCGTCTCTGGCAAAGGGCGAGGGGGGGGATGCCGGGGAGTCGGGCTTCTCAAACGCCACGACGGCACCCTGCTCACGCGCCCAACGCTGCCAACGCTCCCGCTCCTCCACTGGCTCTTGTTTCTGGCCGACGAGAGGCATTTTTGTCCAGTTCCTCTCTGCGCGAGCCATGTCGCTAACAGAAGGAAAACTGCATGAGCCTGGATGCAACCTCTCGTCGTCAAAGAATACCCATGCCCTTTGCCTGTAAGTACACAAGAGCGCGTTGTAAAACTTGCCAAACTCGTGCTCAGAATTGTACAGCTCCTGAAAGTTGAGTCAGCTCCAGACCCCAGGTCCATTCCAATCGGTTTCATTCCAGGGGCGGTTGAACTTGAAGCCCGGAAGACCGTAGCACGAGCCATACTTTGGTTCTTTTTCCGCGAATTTGATGAAGAAGTCTTCGACATATTCTCTATTGTGATTTAGAAGCTGGTCGACTTGGTCGAGTCCCCCCAGGCTGAGTTGATCGATGAAGGTGCCAAAGCCCGTACAGATTTTCCAGCTCCACCACTTGCCGGGCCGCTTGAATTCTTTGAAAAAGAACGAGGCCCGGAAGTTGCTATTCCTGGCATCTGAAAGTGTTGGCGGTAGCAAGCGAGCGTCGGCGTTCGGCCTAGGGTTGCTGTCTGTTGCGAATCCAGGAGGGAGACCGATGAATCGGGCCGAGAGTGCGTCATATAGGCAGCGCACGTACTCAAAAACGCATCTAATGCCCTCTATTTCCCAACGAGCTGACCTCTTATGCTCGTACTGGTCTAGATGATCCCAGGACCACACAGGATATTTGGCTGGGTGTTCCATCGGCTTCGCCCCAGCAGCCATTGCGTCGTCTCTTCTCTGCCTATGCAGACGAAACAATCTCGATAGAATCTCGAACCTCATAAATGACTTGAGCATGCGCTGCCTTTCTGTCGCTGACAAGGAATCCAGCTGTACTTTCCTATCCTTCGGTCGAGGAGGCAAGTTGTGTACATTCGTCTGTTCGGGATGAGACCACTCTGGGACGTGTACATACGCACGACGAAGATCTGAGCTCGTCGCCTTCCAGATGAAGTCTTCGATGTGCCTTTGTACTTGTGTGTAGAGAGCTTCGAGCCTGTTCATTGTGAAGAGATCCTGCCGCTGGATGGGGTCGGGTAGCTCCTTGGCCCCCCACAGCTTGAGGTGGTGCCGTACTCGTTCCAGATGGCTTTGTTCGTCTTGGCCATCCGCTTTCTCGGGGAATAAAAGGATGGCCATGGCATCTTGGAGGAAGTCGCTGCTGTAAACATGATGCAGCTCGTTCCTGAGAAGATGAGCACGGATGGCTGTTGTCGAGTCGCGGCGTTGTCGAAACAGTACTGGAGAGGCGTGGCTCATCAAGGCAAGGTCTTTTCGCGTGTTGGCGTGCAAAAGAATACGGAGATTGATCTCGCAGGAAAGCTTTTCGAAAGGGTCCATGGTCAGAGTTATTTGATCGGCAGTAGAGTCCAACAACGGTTCGTGGGCAAAGATTTTTTGCAATGGGATGCTGATGAAGGCAGGAAGGGGAAAATATTCCGGGGGGCAGACGGAGTATTTATACGCAAAACGCGCTTTATGTAAATCAGCCATGGGCAAAATGGCTAGAGAAAGAAGGCTTAGAAGTGCAGAAGTCTCTTCAAAGGCGGCGCTATTGCATTACAAGACTAAACTTTTGAGTTTATGAAGGTTGGGCCCAAAAAAAAAAAGACTTTCTGCCCTCAGGGCTGGCTGCTGGGCTGGCTGCGTGTCCTGGCGACCGAGATATTAGAGGATATCCCCATCTGGTATGTATTTCACCAAATGTCCGGTCTTGTAGAAATTCCGAAACTTAGAAGTTAGAACCAGCATCGTAAGGCAGCCTGAATCGGCTAGACAATTAATTTTTGTCACGTCGCACGCCAATGTTGTCCGTCCATGTCCCCGCAGCCTTTGCAACCAAGCCATGCTATATCGTTATATCGGTTTACACGCCCTGCTGCAGCGCAATCCCTGACTCTGGATGACACGAACAAGAACAAGACACACACGCCCAATTATGGAAATTATTCGTATCTACAGATACTCCGTAACTCGACACCGGTTGCCTTTCGCACACGCCTTTGAGTCCTCTACCAACAGTCTACTTCGTCCCCTGATCCGGTACACTCTAATTAATCGGGCCACGTATGGCAATTGCCGCACAATGCCCTCAATTGAGAGATATAAAAGGAGCTTCAATTCCTCCCTTATGATAGAAATCAAGTTCTCTTTCAAAGTGTACTATAATGGTGTTTAATCTGCTACACCACCTCTTCTCACACATTTGCCACCAACGTCCCTCCGCGGGGCCTATAAATATCGAAGGGGGCCATCCCTCTTTGTATCCTACTCGTATTAACAGAAGATATGAGATAAGAAGTTAAGAGTATAAATCGACGGAGGAGGATAGAGGTGGGTTTATTTATACGCACCCGACGATAAAGGAGCACGGCAAGGGGCCCTGGGCCAATAGCGGCCAGGGCGCCTTACTAGGTGAATACTTTCGCTTGCTTTTGAAGGTTCAAGAACGTCTCTTTGTCGTGGCCCGGAATCACTTGGCCCTTTGTGATCCGTTCCAGATGCTTGAGGCGCTGAGTGCTTCTGAACCAGGCTGGGTGGTCTCGGGCCAGCCAGCCTTGGGGGATGCCGTCTCGCCACTATTCACAGATCTGTTAGCCCCAATGCGCATGGGATTCGCCTGCGACAATGGACTAGTCAATACTTACATTTTCAATGACGTGACAGTGATCACTGATAAATAAAAAGGTGCCCATTTGGGGCATGTTAATCTGCATGCCTACGAGGCCATCTGTGTGCCCCGGAAGATGGTGCAATGTGATGCCTTGGCAAAAGTCAAAGGTCTGCTCATCGAACGTCTTCCAGTTCCTGGAGAGTATTAGCGGTGTCTTAGAGTTCTTTTGGTGCTCCAAAAGGGAGAACATACAAGCCTAGTTTGAGATAACTCTCCAGGTAGACACCAACATCCGCTCCTGTCGCCACCGACCAAAATGCAGACCGCAGTTCCTTGTCATGCACCCAAATCTCCACATCCTTTCTGTTCAGGAACTCATCCAACCCACCCGCGTGGTCTAGATGCAGGTGTCCGATGATAATCTTCTTGACATCTTCAATCTTATGGCCTGTCGCCGCGATAGCCGCACGTAGCTCGTGCTGGGGCTCATAGCGCACGCGCGCAAAGACGTCCGACACCACAGGACCCCAAACCAGGGGGTAGTCCTTTCCAGAGCCAGTCTCCCAGAGGATGATGCCCTCGTGCGGGTGATCGATGAGAATGCAGTACATGGGCAGTTCGCGACGCTTGTTAATGAATGGCTTACCCTCCGTGCTCTTTAGGCTAGAGTTGCCACCACGAATGACGTATCCTTCATCGCATTCAAGCCAGCCTAATTCGAGGACATGGAACTTGGTGCCTTGTGGACATACGTTCGAGACGTAGCTCCATATGGCTCCGCGGTCGATTTGGTCCTGGATCTTAGACATGATGAGGCCGTGCAAGTGAGTCGATAAACAAGCTGCAACCTAGAGAACAGGCGTTTATTCGAGTAACAATCCGCGCTGTATATGCAATGTTATATCTCCCAGTATTGTACATGAGTGGACGAAGGATTGAAGCGTGTAACCCACCCAACTCGCGCAAATACGAGGCGGTGCAACTCGACCCAACTAACAAGACCACTCACCGCCCCCGGTGCATCGATACGTTTCCGGATGTCTCCCGGCAGCTGCAACCACGCTGAGGTCCACAAACCGGTCAGCTGGACAAACGAAACAAAAAGACCTGCATAGGGAGACCCTTCTTGGCTCGGCTACTGGAGTGGCGTGTTAAAGGCATGACTATCCCAGAAGCCACTGCCACGTGGCTCCTAACTTTGCACGAGAATTTCTTGGCTACCACGGCCCTCAGTCCCATATTCGAGTACTCCGTACTCCGCACATAAAATTCTGTCGCGGCATTAGACTGATAATAGTACATACCTTACATCGGCCTCAAGAAAGTCATGGCCGAGCGCGATAACAAGAGAAGCGCCCCAAAAACAACGTCCGTTATCGTCAACAGAGACAGGAAATAAACTACCTGCAATACATTCATGGGCCGTTACACCCGAGGATGGCATGCATTTCAGCCGACGTGTCAAAGTGGCTTTCTACCTCCTATCAGCTCGAACAGGAGACGGATGCGATAAGCAGATACTGGACGAAATCGGGGAGAGGGTGCTTCTGCGGCGAGCCATCAAGGCCACCAAAAGCGGCGGCACGTCCCGCCCGACTCATTAGGGATCATAGTGCTTTCTAGAATTAAACTATATTGGAGAGTGTTACAGTAGTCCACTGTACAGGTCAAGGAGGAGGGGACTTGCAGTTTCAATACGAACACCTTGTCTCTTTAGTGGTGGCCCACTCACAGCCGCGGCCGTGGTGCAGCGCCCCGAAGCTCCCTCAACACATCTTCGACCGATTTGACTGCGTCTATAGCCATTCCATAGCCGGCTTGGTATCCCGTGCCACCAGCCCCGTAGTTGTGCACAATCACACGCTTCTCACCTGCCACGGTGACTTCTCCCCTTTCGACCCTCGCTCCGCCCTCGCGAGACGGCCGCATTCCAGCGACAGCTGCCAAGACTTCGAAATCACCCTGGTCCAGTTCAGGGCTTACCTTCATGGTACGGTCCAATATGGAATCGGTCTCGTAAGCGTAGGTGGAGCCGTCGCTGGGGGATGCGTTAGTGTCCTCCTTAAGGTTGCACAGAGGCCATCTTGCTCACTTGACTCCTTTTTGCATGAAGCCTCCCAAGACGACATTTCCATTCGATTCAGGACGTGGGATTATATAGGTCTCATAGTCTTTACCGTGTCTCAAGATGTTCGTTTGCACATGAGGGGCACGGGTCAGCAAAACCTGGCCTCTCGTGGGGAAACACTTCGCATCCTTGATACCGGGCAGGGTCTTGGCAGCGTTGCCGACGCAATTGAAGACTATCTTGGTCGTGGGGCTGGAAAAGGCTGCCTGGATGCTAGAGAGTCTCTGGCGCACGAACTGCACGCCGTAGTGGTCCTTGAGCTTTCGATGAAGGAATTGGAGGTGGCGTGGTGCGTTAATGGTCAGCGTGGTGAAGGCAATCGCAAACTTGACACCTTTGGGGAGCTCTTCTTCAGGCAAGACCCGGAACTTGGAGGGAAGCGTCAGTCTGGCTGCCAGGAAACGAAGACGATGTGACCACAGTTTCTTACATCCTCAAGATATTCTGACATGGCCTTGATCTTGTGCTGTGGACCATCTTCGTCCCAGAGCTCGATTGATTCCGTTCGGCGTACAAAGGTTTCCTCGGGCCGCTCTGACGCAAGCTTGGAGAGATGGGCGTAGCCCAGCTTGTCCCATCGCAGTGCATTGGCGTCGCTGCCTGAGATGGCAGAGAAGTTGCACCCCGCCCTTTGTGAGTGTTAGCTCGACTATTCCTTGAACTAACAAGAGCCGATGGCTGGCATACCATGGGGAGGTGTAGGACTCCGCCGTGTCGCCAGGGAGATGCTCGGCGATGACAGTGACGTTCTTCCCATAGCCCCTCTCGGACAGAACAAGGGCCACGTCAAGACCAATTATGCCCGCTCTAATAAATCAGCATGATTCTAGTAGCAATGTGAGTTGAAGAGCGCCTACCCGACAATAACAATGCTGTCTCTTGTATTTGAAGATGCCATTTTGGGTTAGCCAACGTTCTCAGTCCAGTGAAGATGTCGATAGTAAATATTGAGTACAGTGCAATTGGGATGTTGAAACCCAATTAAATATGCAGAGTTCGGTCGTCCAAAGATTACTCACTCGCTAGGGAAAGTCCTCACAAATCGTACGATGCTGCCAATGGCAGCGGCGATAAATGCGTGGCGGTGATTCGCTGTCGCCGAACCGAACTGACTCAGGTGCCGTCCCGGCGAAATCGGTGTCCATTATCATTGGCGGCGTGTATTAGTCTGTGGCGCCCCAAGCCTGTTCCCCGGACCTGGGACCTTGCCATAATTACCACCGATAGCCTAAGTGGTGATCACCTCCCAAAGCTGGTACCTTTCCCGCGGAAAACTCCCGTAAATCCCTCGTGGCATTACGAATCCTTTGTCTGATATGCTGCATGTTCGCTAGGTGTGTCATCGCGTGGCCGGACGGGCCAGACGAAATGGAATGCACACTCCAGGAGACGTACATAGCCAGTAGTAGCGTACATAGTTATGCGTGGATTGCTGAATATGACATGTGTGATGATCATTGATGGGTAAGTCCAGTCGTTTATTACGAAGCACGAACGGCTACCTAGCCCATGTATTATAATTACTTGAATGTCTATATTTTACTCTTTCTCGCTCCTTGTCTCCAGGGATTGCCCACATGTTTCGATATTGCTACTGATTGCCTAAATTTCTAGGTATGGTTGTGAATCGCCTGGACCCCAGTCCCATTATTTTCCCGTTCATGACTTGTATAATTATTTTGCATTATTATACCTCAATTGTAACTATGCCCAGAGCTAGCCAATGTCCAGGGTACAGGCTTTCAAGGCTTGGAAGGTACACAAAGCTAATGACCGTAGTGAACGGTCCGCAGAAGGTCGGAGGTATCTGCGATGTACTCGAAGCTCTTCTTCAGGCCTCTCTTGGGATGGTTATAATGAGCAAAGGCGTGCGGGCAGCCGGCGTATCTCTTCATCGTGACCGTGTTCCCCGCATCCTGCAACATCTTGCCATAAAACTCTCCCTCGTCCCGCTCCAGATCGAACTCGGCGGTGACAATATGCGCTGGGGGAAGGCCTTTCAAGTTTGGTGCGAGGACGGGAGTCATGATCCATTGATTGAAGATTCGTTCTTGCTCATCTTCAAAAACAAGCATTAGCAAAGCATCGTTTGTCTCGAATGTTCAGACGCTCACCAGGGTCTTCCCCAAGCCAGTATTTGAGGAACCATTGCTCGCGCCCCAAAGGACTCCAGGGCAAATCCACCATAAGCCGTGCGCTCTCGTACGGGCAATTCTCTGGAGTCAGCTTCTCAAGCTTCGTGCTGCAGTACCTCATGTCTGTTGCTGGCACGACCATGAGGTGAAGCTTAATGTCAACACCCTCGTCGCGTGCAAGGTGAGCCAGCACCGCCGATGTATGGCCACCTGCAGAGATACCTCCGAATGACACGCTTCGAGGGTCAATGTTGAGGCTCTTTGCGTTAGCTATGGTCTGTGACGAAAAGTCAGCTCTAGTAACGCGAGACAAAAATGCTCAATCGCACTTCCGCGTACCCATTTCACCGCATCCCAACAGTCATATATAGCAGTCGGAAACCGAAACTCTGGCGCCATGCGGTAGTCTACGTCGATGACTTTGATGTTTGACTTGTTGCAAATGTGACGGCACCACGCCGCCTCGGACTTGAGTCCTCCCAAGACCCAGCCACCTACCATCAGTCAGCTCTAGCTTGGCCTTCACTATGACGTAGTGTTAAGAAGGAGTGGAATACCCCCGTGAAGGTTAATGTGAACAGGAAACGGCCCGGGTCCTTCTGGTGAGTAAATCCTCACAGTGATTTCTCCAGAAGGCTGTGAAACCGGCACCTGTCGGTCTTCGACGTGGAATACATCAGGTCCTGTTGCAAGCACGTTAATCTGCTGAAGATAGCCTTCGTAGTCCTGGACATACATACCCGAATAGGTTGGATACGCAAAGGTGTACCTTGCGGGATCGAGCCGATACTCTTCAAGCGTTACTTCATCGGCCCTGATCATGGAGCTGCCATGTTCATTCCACAGAATCCTCCACTCGGCGTCCAGACCTGCATATTCTCCCTCCTTAACCGCTAGTCGTCCAGGCTTTGACTCAAGGACAGCACCTGTTGGCAATGCTGTGGTGTTGGTCGTCGTCGTTGACATCATGGTTGGTTGGTGGGAGCTTGAACAGCTTGACAGCTGTAACTGGGTCTGGTAATGCAAATGCGTGGCGATCAATAAACGGCTATCTCCCGTCTTGGAATTGACACAAGATAAGTAAACATTCTCTATCATTTTAAGCCTTTGAGTCCCTGGTTGTCAACGCCGTCGCCGGCGCATCCAGTTCCCCATCTTGATGTCGGCGAGGCCTGTCATTGGCGGCGTTCTCGACGCCGATCAAAGGCTCCACCGTCGCCGTTCTGCCGGATAGGCCGACGAACGCCGCCTATCGGAGGCCGTGATATCAACCCCGCGTTATCTTTGATTCCAATCCCAGACCTCCCAGCTCACCGGGTCCGGGGTGACAACGGCAGGATCCACGTTCCCCGGGTTTTTGTTTTAAAAAGACCAACGGATCCTGCCTGTCAAGTTGTCATGCATTTCGACGACATGCTCGTTGGCTAGCTTGAGCGTTAATAGCATTCTTCCTCGTGCGCTACTTTGTGATTCAAGGCGATTGCATCTATCGGCCATGGAGATCGAGACCAAAACAACATCGGCGGTTGACGCCAGCAGCATGGCGGAACCTGAGAAGAAGTCAGACACAACGCAATGGCAGGGTCTCAGGAGGATTCCGGATAAGATGCCCAAGGTCGCGTTCCTGATTCTGATAGTCGAGGTAAGTTTGGAGACTCCATGCATCCTACTATACTGCACACTCTGACTAGCTTTCAGCTCTTCGAAAGGTTCGTCTATTTCGGGGTCTCAGGGCCGATTCAGAATTACATCAAGTAGGTGAACCAATAGCTGGCATACAGGCTTCCTTCAAGACACGCCCTGACGCGAAAGCAGCAATCCCTACGACCCAGGGTCTGATCTTCCGGGGGCACTTGGCCGCGGTCAGGCCGTAGCTACAGCGCTGGGGAACTTCTTCAAGTTCTGGGCTTACGCCTCTACTGTTATTGGGGCCATAGTCGCAGGTAAGCAAGGTTGCGATAAGACAAATACTGTCTTCGTGCACAAGTCGTCTCCGCTAACGAACGGCTTTTCAGACCAATATCTCGGAAAGTACAAGGCCATTCTCTGCGCCAGCGGCATCTACATCATTGGCCTCGTCATTCTCGTCACCACCTCGACCCCTTCGGCGATTATTCACGGAGCTGGACTTGGTGGGCTTGTTGCAGCCATGGTAACCATTGGCTTGGGAACTGGAGGAATTAAAGCCAACGTGACACCCATGTGCGCCGAGCAATATCAGAACTCGCACCCCGTTCTAAAGACTCTCAAGTCAGGAGAGCAGGTCATCGTTGACCCAGAACTTACAGTCCAGAGGCTATTCATGTGGTAAGTGCTCTTTTAAGAACTCCCAAAACATGACGTATGAGATGTGGGCTCTGACCATGGGATCTCAGGTTTTACTGGGTTGTGAATGTCGGGGGTCTTTCGCCTCTAGTCACCGTCAACATCGAAAATCATCACTCTTTCTGGTTGGCATATTTGGTGCCCTTGATGTAAGTAGGGTTGCAAATTTCCGGCTGCTCTAGCTAATGCGCCGCCCAGAGCCATTGTACTCGCAGTAGGCGTGTTCCTCCTCGGGCGGAATCAATATGTCAAAGTTTCTCCCGTGGGATCTGCCATTCTGGACGCCTGCCGCACAACTAGCATTGCGATCAAGGAGAAAGGCTTTCGCAATGCGCGTCCATCCGTTCTTCGGGAGCGAGGCCAGGCAGACAAGTACCCAATCGCCCGTCAGGAACGATACACAGATGCCTACGTTGACGATGTTCGGCGCGGGCTGAAGAGTTGCAAGGTACGTCACGATATGGCCACTCTGGCCTTGGCCTGTCTAACAAGGTATTAGATGTTTTTGTTTTTCCCCTTCTACTTTATCTGCTGGAACCAGATGTGGAACAACTTGATCTCTCAGGCAGGGCACATGGCCCTCCACGGGACACCGAACGATCTGCTGCAGAACCTAGATCCGATCGCCCTGGTCATATTCATTCCCTTTCTAGACGGTTTGTTACTGCAAAATCAGATTTCTTGTTCGATGATCACAGTACTGACTATTTCAGTGATTGTCTACCCCTTGCTGCGGAAATACAAGATCGACTTCGACCCCGTGACGCGTATTTTCATGGGGTTCATGTTTGCTTCCATTGCCATGGTCTACGCCTGCGTCCTTCAACATTACATCTATGTTTCGCCACCAAACTCCATTCACGTCTGGATTCAAGCACCGAGTTATGTTTTGGTGGCATTCTCCGAGGCGTTTATTATTGTTACTGGCCTTGAACTGGCCTTTACCCAGGCGCCAAAAACGTTGGTTGCTCGTCCCCTCCCTGGTAGATCTCTTGCTCACAAAAGACAGTCTACGTTCGGTGATTTCTGCTGTCTTTTGGCTGACCATTGCTGTGGCTGCTGCCATCTGCATTGCACTTGGTGCTGTGTCTCAGGACCCGTACCTCGTGTGGATGTACGGCTCTTTGGCCATCGTCGGCTTTGTTGCAGGCTGTTTGTTCTATGCGTGCTTCTTTCCTGGTAGGAGAAAGTGGACTCCCAGAGAGGAGGTCGTGATTGAGGGAAGTGCAGTGCAGTAAGAAGAGATAAGATCTGGCCCGAATGAAGCTTCTCCGTCTGACTGAGCTATTTCGATACTACCTGAGCTCGAACTATTTATCAAGCAATTCGTGAACGGTATACGCCGGAATCTCCTTCCATGGCAATGGAGCGCTTCTATCGCCCGTCTTCAGTTGGTAATTTGGTGTTTGCGTATACTTCGTTTTGTGGAACACGCTGTTGTCTCCAGGCTGCCTTGTCGAAGTTACATATTAATTAGCACGTCTTGATACGTGATGTTACCTCTACCCTCTCATCCGGCCCCCCGAACGCATGCATATTGCCGTCCTTCAACCCATCAGGCAGATCACAGTATTGCCAGATTCTACAAAGTTGCCAATTCAGTGAAGGTAATTGACGTCATTCTGATATCGGTTCGCGGGTCCACTAAGACGTCAGACTTGTTGGGACCCGTGAACTTTATTCAGCCTGGTACTTCGTACCTTGCACATAGCTTACAACACCACGGCATTACAGATAGCAGCATCAGCCGATTGACTTTTAGCAAGAGGGGTTAGATACCGCTACATCCGGACTATTAGTAGAACGACTTTAGATGCCTGACTTTGCTATGAGCGGGATTTTATAGGACAGCGCAATGTGCTGTCATAATCCTGGATTCCCAGACCAAAGGCCAACGCCAAGTATTATTCCGTTGACCATTCCGTTGACCATTGCACTAAATTTTTAGTAGTGTAGTCATATCAGCCGTACTCCCCAGAGCCTCAGCTGAACTCCGCGACACATGTTAGATGAGCACTCCAGAAGCTAATCTATCGAACCGCGACAGTGGAGAGATACTCTCCTAGTGCAAGCCTCACGAACATAATGACACAACCTGGCTAACGATGTACCAACTCAACCTTTTCGGCCTGTTGCCGGATACCCGCGTCTTTCACTTCCCAAGCCCACACCTGTAACTCCAACGGGTTGAGTATAAAAGAAGAACGGCCCTTTAGTGTTCTGGTCTGCCAAACTACTGCTGCAACCATCCCTGTGGTATCCAAAAAAAAAAATCTTCCGTTCAGTGCTATCGCTTCTTGCTCAAATCTCCTCCTACCATGTCTGAGATCCTCGTTGGCGAGTATCTCTTCCGCCGGCTGAAAGAAATCGGCATCGAGACCATCTTCGGTGTCCCTGGCGGTATGCCTCCTCCCAACTCAGGGATAGGAGGGAAAGTCCTTGGGTTCGAGAGCTAACATGAATCAGACTATGAACTCTCGCTTCTAGATCTCGTCCCCAAGGTGGATCTGAAGTGGGTGGGCACTCCCAACGAACTAGTGGGAGCCTACGCTGCAGATGGTTACGCACGGGAGAAGGGAGCCGGAGCACTCGTCACTACCTTTGGCCCTGGAGAACTCAGTGCACTTTGCGGTATCGGCGGAGCTTTCTGCGAATTCGTTCCAATTATTCACATCGTCGGGTATCCTACAAGCCAGGCTCAGGCTAGCGGAAAGATCCTTCACCATACCCTGGGCGACCTCAGCTATGAGTGCGTAACATCCATCTTTTCCAATTGTGGGTTGCTAACTGGGGGCAGTCATTATGTCAAGATGTCGGGCCAGATGTCGTGTGCCACCACCATACTCAAGGATGCCCACACAGCGGCCAGAGAGATTGATAGGGTCTTGAATGGTTTGTCTTGTCAACTTTCAACCGGGGTGCCTTAGCTGACAGAAGCCGATAGATATGCTTTACCATTCTCAGCCCGCATAGTAAGTGCCTCTCTGTCTGAGTGTGAACTCAACTCACGCCTTCTAGCATCGGGATCGCAGAAGATGTCGCATACGCTAAGATTCCCGTGTCCTACCTTGAGAAGAAGATAACCACGACACTTCCTGAGAACAACCCTGACATGGAAAAGAAGGTGGTCAAAGAAATCATTAGGAATCTGGAGTCAGCAAAGAGTCCCATCATCATGGTAGATGGCGGCGCGGCTCGAGGAAGCTGGGAGAAATTCGTGGGAAGTCTTGTTGACGCGCTCAAAGTCCCTTTTTTCACCACCATTCTGGGAAAAGGTACGGTGGACGAGCAGAATCCACTCTACGGCGGCAGTTACGGAGGCTCTGGGTCCTTGACAAGCGTTATCAGAGCCGTCGAGGACTCTGATTGCATCCTCTGGCTCGGCAATCTCCCTTCCGACTTCAATACGTAAGCCCCTTCCGTCCATTTCCCTGATGAACGATGCTAACTTTGTTCTAGCGGGATGTTCTCTGAGCATGTCAAGGCATCGATGATCATTGATTTCCAGCGCTTCTTCGTTAAAGTGAGCTCAAGAAGCTATTCAAAACTCCCACGACTTACTAATCTTTGTGTAGATTGGAGACGCCAAACACGATGCCAAGATTATCCATGTAAGTTGATTTTGACATAACAAAGGAAAATACTACTGATTACTTGACTCAGGTCCTTCCGAAGTTGATCAACGAAATCAAGTCCAACAGCCGCCTAGGAACGCGCAAGTCCGGCGTTGAGCTAGCCAGACCCCCGAAAGTTTCAATGCCCAAAGGCATCGGCCAAGACTGGCTCTGGCATGTGAGTAAATCTCGTCGTGATATATAAAAACGCCGCGATTGATTCAGAGAGGGCTGACATTGCTCGCCAGCGTCTGTCTTCCTTCCTGCAGCCCGGCGACCTAATTGTTTCGGAGACAGGCACCTCCCAAGTCGGTATCCAGCTGACCACGTACCCAACCGGGGCAAAGGCTTGGACGCAAGCTGTCTACGGCAGCATTGGGTACGCAGCGGGTGCCGCAATTGGACTTTCGATCGCTGCGAAGGAGATGGGGACGTACAAGCGGATGATCCTCATCACGGGCGAAGGAAGCTTGCAGCTCACTGTGCAGGCATTCTCAATGCTTAATAGGCACGGCATCGTTCCTGTCGTGTGAGTGACTTGGAGCAAATCTTGTGGTTACAAATGACGGCTGACGAGCTAATCAGTTTCGTCCTCAACAACTGCGGCTACACCGTCGAGCGTTACTTCAACGGCTGGGAGGCGCAGTACAATGACGTGCCGATGTGGGACTACTCCGGACTCTTCCGTGCCTTTTCACCGGAGATTAAGGTGAAAGGCTTCAAGGTTAGCACGGCGGCCGAACTCGACGGCCTTCTTTCCGACAAGGAATTCCAAACCGCGACTTATCCCCAGGTATGTGATCTAGGAAGAATGAGAATGATGGCTATGATCCACGTCAATGCTAACTCTGATTTTCAGTGCGTTGATATGATCATGGATCCCAAAGATGCTCCAACGATTCTCAAGGGTATATTCGAGGCGAAAGCGAAGCAAATCGCCGCTATGAAGGCAAAGAAGACCTAACAGTACGCGAATCCAAGGTCTGCATTTCTTCGTGAGGCCATATTAGTCAATACAAGCTATTTGTTTCGCCTATATGGCAGGCTAATAATGTCACGGAAGCGCCTGGTGTATGCTCCGTATATGTCCGTCATCGTCTTGGGCCCCCTTCACAGCTCAACATGTCCGTCAGATATCGGCGTTTCCTGCAGCACGTGCTGTGTCTCATCAAAGTCTTCAGTTTCTGCGCAATATGACCAATCCATCCTCATTCGTAACCAGAATGCCGCCCCTCTGGCAGCAGAAAATGCGGGATCATCGGAGACTACAAGCTCAGCATCGTCTTTCTTACTAGTGCCTTGCGCTGGCTTAACGGCACAAGCCCCAGGGATGCCTTTAACAACGTTTTGTACGACAGCCAAGAACTCTGGCGTGTCAGCTGCCTCTCCCGCCACGAGAACTAGAAAGGGCAAATGAGAAAATCCCGGATGCCGCTCGGTATAAGTGGTAGCGCGGGAAAGGAGCAGCTTTTGAACGGCATTCCAGAAGAGTACAGGCGTAGTCGCCTCATTTAGCTTATCGAGACCGAATTCGGCGTTTATAGAGCCGATGTCCTCTTCCCAGGTATAGTGAAAGAAGCACCTTGCTGGTCGGAGAGACGTGTATAGGGAACGGTTTGTGAAACTGTGCGATGCGTAAGCCACTTTGCTACCGAGAAGTACAAAGCATTATCGGCCGATATGGACAAGGGCACCAACCTGACATAATAAGCGATTTGGCGCACGCGTGATTCGATCCCAGAATCGTCGTCCAGAAAACACCAGCGTTCCCTACATATCCGGCGGCCATTCGACGCGAGCACGGCGTTGAGTTCAGCAAGATACGGGGGATTACTAGCCTCCCAATCGTACGGCTCCAGTCCTGCAAGAACCCGCGCGTTATTTACGGTGCTGTCGACGGGAATGACGTCCTGCCAGGCGGCCATCCGGGGCGCCGCAACGGAGGCGGTGTTGATGCGAGTTCCCAGGGCTGCTTCCGAGGCGTCCTTTAATGCGACTATAAGATCGGCCAATACAGCCTCTTCTGAGGTCGCCGGAAGGCCAACACTTCGCTTTAGAAGCCTCCATAGACTCAACCAATAGCCTACGGACCCAAAAGAACCGAGCCAGTGTGGGGTCTGGGGCTCCAGGATTAACCGCTCCATAAGTGCCATGTATTGTGAGCTTCCCCGGACCTTGGCCAAGTTGATTATCGTTCCATTGCTGAAGTGCGCGATGGACGTCCTAGATCCCAAAAGAAATATCCGTCAGCACTTGCTGGTAGAATGATTGAAGGCGTAATGAGAGGGAAGTGACTCAACATCGATATGTGAAATGTAAGAGAAGTTGGACAGATCATCTTACCCGTATGATTGACCTAGATTGAACCCCACGGCAGGTTCGCCCTGCTCTCCAGGCTCGCCGCAGGTATTGCAGACAGTGTGTTCCTGGCAGGTCATTAAAGGGACCAGCAGGCCTAAGATGAGGACAAGTCTAATCGGGAGCAAGCTGAATGGCCCGCGGACTCCAAATGGCAAGAGCATTGTCTGATGCTGGCTCCAGTGTTGCAGAGGTCCCATTCCCGTTTGTTGTGCACGCTTGTCGTTTTCATAACCTGGCAGTTAGAGATGACTGGTGCTCATCCCGCCGTTTGGTGTTGCGCGTGCTCAAGAAATTTCGTAGGAGAAAACGGTGTCATCCCATTCCTGGACAGCTGCCTAGGCGACTTTGCGAGACATACACGTGAAACTCATTCCACCCTACGGATACCCATGCACAAAGGAAGGGGGCGTGTTGGGCGTTAACCCCGCTGGGAGCTCTGCGATTGGGCCCCCAGTGCTGAGGCACCCCGGCGGGCACCGCTGACCCCGTGGAGCGTTACTCTGACGGAGTTCTTAACTTACAGCCGGCTGGTACACCTCGGGGACTGCCTATCAAGCGTACTGAAAGCGTCGGCACGTCCCGCCTGATTCGGTAGGCGCCATAGCGCTTTCTGACTTGATCTGTACGTTCGTACTTAGGGTGGGGTAGGCTGACGCTGCCCCGGGCTTTGCATTTAACTCCGTCGTGTGAACGTATTAATTCAATGCCATCTCCCGCCATAGTTCTTGCGTTTTGTAATAAGCGATTGATAACTCCTCGCTGTTTTGGACGTTGAAACTTATTATATCAACTTCTCAGACACGCTGTCCCATATGCCAGGATAAACTAGTCTCGGCTTATTCTCAAGAACTTTCAAGTGCCAGAAGTCGCTGTGAGTATCAACGCCCATCTGTGAATCTAAAGAAGCAATGATTTAATTCTGACGATGTTTCAACAGCATCTCCTAATATGGCATCAAAAAACACCAAATATCTCATCCCGGGAAAAGGCAGCCGCTTAGTCGCCACAACCACCGCAAAACCGGCCATTATCGAGCCCACCGAAGTCATGATCCGCCTCAAAGCCATTGCCATCAACCCAGCCGATTGCAAAATGATCGATCAGGGCCACAGAGTCACTTCATGGCCTCTCGTGCCAGGCCTAGACGGCGCCGGTGTTGTCGAGGCTGTTGGAGACAAGGTGAAGGACTTTGCAATTGGGGATGAGGTGCTGGCACTTTTCACGGCTGGCGATCGTTCCGGGTCGTATCAGAACTTCGCCGTAGTACAAGAGATGATGGTGGCAAAAAAGCCCACGAGCTGGTCGTTCGAAGACGCAGCGACTTTAGGGTGCGTTATCCCTCTTTCCCCTAACGTTTGCCACCCCGTTCTTGTTTTCCGTGCTTCGGGTCCCCTCTAGAGAGTTTGCATGCGTGGGACTAACACATTATCTCAAATTTAGAGTATGTTTCCTCACAGCCGTAATAGGCCTCGGAATCGGGCTGAAGACTTCAGTACCGTTTCTCAAAGAGGGACCAACAACTGGCTTTAGACCCTCTTCCGCTCTGATTCTAGGCGGTAGCTCTGCACTTGGCGCAGCCACAATCCAGCTTCTTCGTCTTGCAGTGCCGGATTGTATGATTCTGGCAACCAGCTCGCCAAATCACCATAGTTACCTCACCAATACTCTCGGCGCGGACGGGGCCTTTGACCGAAATTCGTCATCACTGATCATGGGCGTCCAGTCGGCAAGCCCGGGATCTCGAGGCGTCGACGCAATCATTGACGCTGTTGGCGCTGCCGGCACACAAAAACATGTTTTTGAGGCCTTTGACCAAAGAGGACCCAAGAGGTATGCACAGGTATGGACCGGCGACGAGGAGATCGAGGTCCCCAGCGGCGTGAATTCGGTAATGTTCAGGGGCCGAGATCTCCCCCAGCTGCAAGGAGGCAAGAACATAATGGGAGCGTTGCAAACGTTGCTGGAGGAGGAGAACTATAAGTTGCCGCTGCCAGTGCACAAAGTGGGCGACGGACTTGATGCGCTGGAAAGGGGCCTGGATATTATGCGCAAGGGTGTCAGCGGAGAGAAACTGGTGGTTGTAATATAGACTTAGATTATCGGAGGTATGACGAATCCTTAGAAGCTGCTGAAGCGATCCATCCAACAGACATGGCCCCTTCGAAGTTGCTGCGCGTTATGGAGCATCGTTCAAGGACCTAAACGCTTGGACAATGTGAGGTGGGAGTTGCAGGACATTTTCAACACCCTTCCAGAATACGGAGTCGATTCTTAACAGCCCCAAGCAAAGAACAGGCAAAGACTTTGCCTTTAGACGAAGTTCCCTTCGGGTCGACTGCAAGAGTTTTATCCATGCTACGGCTTCATCGTAGCTGGAGGTCGAAACGACCATCATGAGTAATGTGAAGCAGAGTGATGAGACGGCTGGTTGAGCCCATGGGGGCCAAAATCCGTTGATGTTCTCGACGCTCAGTCTCCCAATAAAGTTGGAAAAGCCTTTTGTGCAAGATTTCATGCTTTCCCTGATGGAATGTACCTGAGAGGAGCAATCGGACGCATTGGTGATGCCCAAGTCAGTGCCGAGAAATGGCCGCAGGGCAGCACGGAGGATGATAAGGTTGGTGTAGTGATAGCCGAGCTCCGTCACGGCCCGGGATATGGAAGACGGTGGAGTTTGAGATGAGGCACCACACTGTTCGGGTAGGCTGCGTGCTAAAGCCATGGCGACATCCATGACTTGGGTAGGGTTGTGTGACGCCGACTTCAACGAGCGAAGAGAGCTGAGGGAGCCGGTCAGTAAGAGGGTTCTCATTTCGAGGCTCAATGCCTGATGTGACTCACTAAAGGCTTGCAAGTGACGAGTCGAGAACGGCAGTTAGGGACGACCATCTGAGTAACTGAGCCCAGTCTTCTTCGGATAAGCCGCAGTCGAGCTTGTCGTCTGACATCAGCGACGTGACGAGCCAATTATCGCCGTTGATAAGTGTCGGTCTCCCAAGACTCGATGCAAGCCATCTATCGGCAGAGAAAATGATGAAGGAGAGACGGCGCCTCAGCGCAATTTCTGACGGTCGTAGATTCCACGAGGTGGGATCCAAGTGTAGCCCAATATTAACTGCCGCCGTCACGAGGCTTCCCATCATGCTCCATCTATGAGACGCATCAGACACCATTGGATCGGAAGATGGCCGAACGACAAGTAGCAGTGCGGTTTGCACTGTCTCCAGATTCGGCGAGTGTAGCTCAGCAGCCAAGGCTGTGTTGAGAACCTGGGACAAGGCCGGGTAAGGGAACGCGTCGTACACCAGTTCTATATATGCCTGGTCGTCGTACATGACAAAAGGTACAGCAATGGCATAAATGGCCGCGAGGAGATGAGTCGGGCTGGACTCTGCATCGAGCGGTGCCGTTGTGGAGAAGATGGGATACTGCGGCGCGATGAACCTCTGATATAAAGATATGAGCCGCTTGCCCATAGAGGGAGGCACCAGCTGCTCAAGTTGTGTCCTTAAATAAGCATCCCCGGGGGTGGAATGTCCTGCTTGCTCTCTGCTTCTGGCGAAGAACGAAGGCTGGGAGAGCAGGAACTGCACCGGGACAGGCTGCTGTTGGACAGAATGAATGGCCAGTTGCTTAAACTTGAAGATGCCTCGGTGGTCCATACGATAGTGTTGCAGGATATACGGGTCCATGTCGCCCGTCATGCCGAGGATTTCGGGGTTGGTGTTGGTTTGTCCGTCAAGCAACAGCTCCGATGAGCCCGTCGACAATCGCGGAGATGTCCGCGTCGCTATTGCAGGTCTAGCGGGATCCCCAAGGACGGAAACATTCGACGCCGGGCTGTGAGGCGTCCGAAACATGAACTGGTACTCGGAGCCGTCCATGTCGAGGTCTTGCAAGAACTGCAAGCTCATGTCGGGAAAGGAGCCATCGCCTGCTGTCTCCTGGTCCAGCGATGTCGTAGCCGTGGTGTATACAGGCCTCCGAGAATCGGTACCAACTGCGGTCTGGGTGCTGACGGAGTCTCGTGATGCTGCATCATCATTGATGAGCTCCGAGCCTGGCAGGCCCTGGGCCGGGGGCCTCTTCCGAGGGTGCGCGTCCTCGACAAAGGTGCATTCTCGTTCGTGCAGCTGGCACAAGCGGCACGGAGGCGCGCCCTCGATGCGACACGCCGTCTTCCTAGAGCGACAGAAGTCACAAGGCCGTTGCCGTTTGCTCATGTACTTGCGCATGATGACGACGGAGGGCAGGCGCTGAGGCTTGCTTGAGATGTCGTTGCGAGGATTGGAACTCACTAACGTAGCTCAAGCTATCCTGGTGTTTACAGGGATGGAGGTTGGGAGGCTGTGGGGCCGTGTTTTGCCTGAATTGTTGACGCCACCAACATCAATGAAGCTCCAGTTGCATGTTCGATACGAAGGAACGTCAATTAATGTACGAGACGACTTCCAATACAGGTACTCAGTGCAGATGGTGTTGAATTTTTCACAAGTTAATATTATACATGTACTCCGTAGATATTGCTTCACTGGAGCCAAGATGTCATCGATCACTCCCGGATCAACCCAAGTTTCGCCGCAAACTACGTAGTTACCATTGTTGCCAGACGAAGTTTCGCTCAAGTGCCAATCCCAGAGAGGTCCATCTCTGGTATGATCCGAGAACAAACTCCGGACTTCCCGCAATGTCCGCACGAAGATGAGGGCCTGTCTCGGCCCAACCTGTGCTGACAGCCGCCAAAGACGGCCCGCGAATATGCTTCCCCAGCTCTCGCTCCAACTGGTGCAAACAGTTTTTGCGAAACACCACCGCATGTGGCCCATCGAGCCCCCCCCCCCCCCCCCCCATCTCAAGTTGTTCCTTGGCGGTTAGTGTGGCCCGAGCCGGGGGCCCCAACGTCACATCGCCGGGGTCTAGTCGCGCGTGGTGATGCCCTGGCGTCCTGCGGCGCCTGTTGGCTTCGGACCGATGCGCTGACGGAGGCTCACGGCTTGGTTTCTGGGATCCGAGAAAATCATCCGACTGCGACTTTGGCGAGATCCTTCGCGGGAGATGGAGGGATGAGGCGACTGGGATCTCCATAGATGCCGTCCCACGTGGGGCTTGTAAGCGCCAGTCTTTGTATAAGACGGGACAGATTCGCCCTCTTGAAGAGAGATTTAACCGTCAGCCAGGCCTTTATCAGATCCGATCAGGCTCCCAGAGCAAGGTCCTTGCAAACTCAAGAACAAAGCCCCAACATGCTGTCGCTATCCAGGGCTCTCCGCCACATTGGCATGGGATGGCTCTGCACCGCGGCTTTGTCTGCCGTCGCTAATGGCTCCCCCATGGTTGAGACGTCTCTGACGCAGCGTGCCGCGGCCGGCGACCGACTTGTCTTCTGCCACTTCATGGTCAGCAATACCTCATCTATCTGGAGGCTTTGCTGTGACAAAGGCTTACATCTACACAGATTGGCATCGTCGGTGACCGCACCGGCGCCTCCGATTACGACGATGACATGCGGCGCGCCAAGGACGCCGGCATCGACGCCTTTGCCCTCAACATTGGCGTCGACGGGTATACCGACCAGCAGCTCGGCTACGCGTACGACTCGGCGGCCAACAACGGCATGAAGGTCTTCATCTCCTTCGACTTCAACTGGTGGAGCCCCGGGGATACCGGCGGCGTCGGCCGCAAGATTGCGCAGTACGCGGGTAAGCCGGCCCAGCTCAAGGTCGACGGCCGCGTGTTTGCTTCGTCCTTTGCTGGAGACGGGCTCGATGTCGATGCCATGCGCGGGGCTGCCGGCTCGAACGTCTACTTTGTGCCCAACTTCCACCCGGGGCAGTCGTCGTCTGACAAGATTGACGGCGCTCTCAACTGGATGGTGAGTTTATGAATACCTTCGACTTAGTGCGAGTTTCTGACTATTGTGAAGGGCTGGGACAGTAACGGCAACAACAAGGCCCCGAGCCCTGGACACGCCGTCACTGTTGCGGATGGCGACAACTCGTACATGCAGTGGCTCGGCGGCAAGGCTTACATGGCTCGTAAGTCCAAGATGACTACACATGGATCTGGCTGCAGTGACTGACCGATGGCCAGCCGTGTCTCCCTGGTTCTTCACTCACTTTGGTCCTGTGAGTGGCCCCAGCGACAGACAAGCAGGAGAGTGCAAATGCTAACGCTACCACAGGAGGTCTCGTACAGCAAGAACTGGGTATTCCCTGGCGGTTCTCTAATCTTTGACCGCTGGAACCAGGTCCTGGACAAGGGATTCCCCATGGTCGAGATAGTCACCTGGAACGACTACGGCGAGTCTCACTACGTCGGCCCGTTGAAGTCTCCCCACTACGACGACGGCAACTCCAAATGGGTGAATGACATGTACGTCCAATACAAACCTAATGTATCAACAGACCGTGTATAGCTGACAAGAGAATTGCCAGGCCCCACGACGGCTGGCTCGACCTCTCCAAGCCCTTCATCGCCGCCTACAAGGACAAGGCCAAGTCGGTCAACAACTACATCACGGAGGACAAGATCGTCTACTGGTACCGCCGCACGCTCCGCGATCTGAACTGCGACTCGACCGACACCACTTCTGGCCGTCCCGCGAACAACGACAGCGGCAACTACTTCCAGGGTCGGCCCAACGGCTGGGAGAGCATGGATGATGTCGTCTACGTGGCGACGCTCCTCAGAGAAGCCGGCACCGTCACGGTCCAGTCCGGCGGCCAGTCCAAGATTGAGAATGCTCCAGCCGGTGCCCACATCTTCACGGTCCCGGCTGGTATTGGCCCGCAAAAGTTCAAGCTTACTCGTAGCTCTGGTACCGTCTTTGAGGGCACGTCGCTGATGGACATCTCCAACGTCTGCCCCTGCGGCATCTACAACTTCAACGCCTATGTGGGGACTCTGCCTGCGGGCTTCTCGGACCCTCTCCAGCCTCATGGTCTTGCATCCCTGACCGTCGGTCTCCATGTTACCACCTGCGAGGCCAAGCCGTCTCTGGGCACCAACCCGCCTGGTCAGGTCACCACCACCACCACCACCACCACTACCACGACACCCGGCCAGCCTCCTGTCACGTCGACCAAGACCACTTCTCAGCCGCCCGTAACCAGCCCCCCTGGTGGCAATAGTGAGTTTCCGTTTCCCTGGTTGCCCCATTTCTCTTCAAAAAGATGTGCTGACCACCATCTGCACAGAGGTTTGCATTCAGGGCACCAACGCCGATGGCGAGTCTGGCAACTACGGCGGCCTGTGCAGCTTCAGCTGCCATTACGGCTACTGCCCTCCGGGCCCTTGCAAGTGTACCTCTTACGAAGATGCTGTGGCACCGCCCCCGGGTTCGGGCTACAACGGCTGCCCCCTGCCTGACGAGGGTGACGGGTACAAGGGGCTTTGCAGCTTTTCCTGCAGCCACGGTTACTGCCCCGACACGGCTTGCAGACGCTGCTGAACAGTAACAGGAGAGAGTTCGTAGCGCAAAAGGCAACACTTCCGTCGAAAGGCTTCAATTATATATACGATTGCTCTACAGAATGTGAATATGATATGAGTCCAGCCGCAACCCGTTTCGACCTCACAACCCTCTTATACAATAACTCGCCTATAGTCTCAATGATCGAGCATCTTCTCTTCATCGTTCATACTACTTCCACATTCTTTGCGTATCTCTTCTTCGGCCTACAGAAGATTCCCCTCTTTACCCATTTGCCATCTTTCCGCAGATTGCCTTGGTCAGCTCGGGAATGTCAAGACCGAGATTGTAATGCCTGATGGGCACGGCTGGCCCATACATGCAGTTGCCACCGTACACGAGGGCAAGTCGCCACCGAGCAGAATACTTGGGATGTGGAAGCTGCGACGCCAGGTAACAGGGCGGAATCCGACGAGTCGACGGGGCACCCCATTGGGATCTGGAGTCTGTTTCCGAGGAATTATGCCGTAGGCCCCGACCGTCGATTACGCGGCGGCGGTTCGAGCGAGGAGGAGATGCTTGGTGAGGAGTTTCGAGAGAGCCAGCGATGGTCCGAGGGAGATCGCGTCATCCACGTCGTGGAAGAGTTCCGCGTCACTACTACACACAAGGCGGGTAACTGAGGGGCGGATCTTGACAGATGTCTGTTGATATTTGCCGGGTAAATCACAGTACTTCGTAGTAAGAAGACAAATACAACCCTACCGCTAAACTCCATCACCCCAGGCATCATGACGGCACCCCAGCATCCATGACATCCATGCCCTGCTGCAACTGGCTCTTGCTGCACATCTTGCCCAACCTCATCAGCTCCGCGCTCTGCGACATGGCCGGGTCCCTGCCCATACTCGCCATGGCCACCACCGTCTCACCCTTGGTGTAGTACGCCACGAACTTGCTCTCGGCCGGGTCGCCCTGCAGCACCACATCGTCCCAGCCGTTGGCCGTATTACCGCAGTACCGCATCTGCGCACCCAGGGCGGACCAGAAGATGGGGATGAAGTGAGAGTTGGCGCCCGACGGGCTGACGATGTGGGCGGCGGCGGCGCGGCCCGAGTTCTGGGCTACGTTCCAGTGCTCGATGCGCGCGGGCTTGCCGTCGCCGCCGGGGCCGTGGTACGGATATGTGGCAATGTCGCCGACAGCGTACACGTCCTTCAGCCCCGTGACCTGGAAGTTCTCGTCGGTCTTGATGGAGCCGTCCTGCTCGAGGCGCAGGATCTTGTTGTCCAGCAGGAACTCGGTCGCAGGGGCCACGCCGACGCCGAGGATGACCAGGTCGGCTTCCAGCCGTGTTCCGTCCTTGAGGCACACCGCGCCGACCTTGGACGGGTCTGATGCCGAGGGCTCGGCCTTGTCGATGCCGGCGCCGTTGTAGAACTTGATGCCCTTGGCCTCGACAGACTTCTGGATGCCGGCACCGACCTGCTCGCCGAGAACGCGTTCCAAGGGCGTCTTGCTCATGTCCACGACGGTGACGGAGTTGTCCTTGCATGTGGCGTTGGCCACCTCCATGCCGATAAAGGACGACCCGATGATGACAATCTTCTTGCCCTTTTCGCCAATTGCATCGACAATGGCCTTTGCATCGTGCACACTCCGCAGTGTGAAGATGTTGCTGAGAACTTTGAACCCCTGCAACGGAAGTGTTCTTGCTGTTCCGCCAGTCGCGAGAACCAGCTTGGTATACGCAAATTTGCCGCCCGCCTTTGTCGAGACGGATCGCTCGGAGAAATCGACGCCGGTAACTTCGCCGTCAACCCAGTCCACGGATCCGCTCTCAAACCAGCTCTTGTCGCGCCAGGCCAGCTTGGCAGGGTCTGTCAGGAGCGCTTTGCTGAGCTTGGGCCTGTCGATGGGCAGGTATCCCTCGTTGGAGATGATGGTCACGGCGCCGGTGAAGCCCATTTCGCGGAGGCCTTCGACGATGCCCAGGGCTCCAGATCCTCCGCCTACCACTACGACCTTGTCCTGGTCTGCGCCAGCCGCGGCGGTGCTGCACTGGAAGTTGGGCTTTCGGCGAGAGGCCTTGACGGCAGACTCTTCACAGGTAATGTAGACGGCGCCATCGCGCTCGGCGACCTGGAACACGGGGAGGGCATCAAGCGCCGGGGCGTCCTCGACGTCGCCGGTCTTGGCGTTGAAGCAAGCTATTAGTTGAGTTAGCCGCCCGGCAAGCAGCAGGTTGGAAGTTTGATATCAGCGGCAGCAACCAAACTCACCTCCGTGCCAGGGACACGTCAAGCGCCCCGACGCCGTCAAGACGCCCTTTGCGAGCGGGGCGCCGTAATGGGTGCACTTGGCGCCGAGTGCTTGGACTTTGCCCGCGGCGTTGACGAGGAGGACCTTGCCGTCGGCGATGCCCTCAACCTCGACCTCCCGCTTTGCGCCAGGCGCGAGGGACAGGGACGAAATGTCCTTGAGCTTGTACTCCTTGGCCATGGCTCGTACGCTCAGTGTGAAGCGGCGCGGCGGCGGACTCTGAATCGGTTGGATGAGGCGTCTGGGACCAAGGATACGGAGGATGCGAGGGGGCATATATGCAACTGGGAGTGGCGAAGATATCAGAGCGCAAGTGAGGTAAGATGAGGGGTTGATGAGGGGGAGCGAGGACGGCTCTAGTGATGAATGCAAGCTTGGCGCCGAATCGGGCCAACAAGACAAGAAGCCGACGCTGTGATGGACGTCTGCGGAAGCTTTGGGCTTCGGAAGCTGGCTGGGTTGGATGGAGCTCCGGGTGGGTGAGGCGTCAGGGGATGATGAATGATCAATGAGAGAGAGCAGGCAGTGCAATTATCAATTGAGCTCTACCTGGATTCAACCGGCAGATGGCGTGCGGAATGGCACTGCATGCATGGATGGTGATGGTTGGAATCAAGGATGACAATGCGATGACGCTCACTGGCTGTGCTGGGATCTGCCGAGGAGAACGGCGTTCCTTCCGCGGTTGGGAATGGTGTCACTGATGACGACATGGATTGGTGACGTCGGGTGAGCTCTGACGGGCCGCCGGGGACCTCGGACACTAAAAATACAGTGGTCAAGGGCCAGATGTCTGAGATGAGCTTCGAGGCGCTACCCTGTACTAAGGCCTACCTCTCAGAACTGTCTGCAAGGGGAACACGTCCCGGTGCTCTCGATATACACAAGTTGCAGCAACTGTGCTTCAAAGACCGCTGGTGGACTAATGCATTGACTAATTTACTTGCCGGGAGGCGAATGGGGCACCGTCGGGGACACTGCTCACTTCATTGATTTCCAGGCGCATCTCCGGATACTAGGCTTTTCATGCACTCGGAGGCAGACCTTGGCATGCAAGAAGAGCAACCTATGCACCAGAGAGCTGACCGCGAATGGTGCATAATCAGAGGCAGTACGAGTATATGACGAGTCAAGTAACACGTGCGATATCGCCATCTCTTCATCTCTGCTTCTTCTCTTGCATCTTCAAGTCCGGTTGGCGGCTGCGGCGGCGCCAACCTTGAGGGCGTGAGACATGCACCCGCACCTCCACCACGAACCACCGTCTACGAATCGCGCCGCGTCTGGCAAAGGCGACACGCTGCTCGTGCATGGCAAGCGGTGAACCGCCGTCCCAAGATGGCGAGATGTCGTCCAACAAACTGGCGCTGGCAGCAAATTGGAGAGGTTGGTGGCACCCTTGGTGCGTCGTGCGCCGGGGGACAGAGGCTGCTCGAGGCCAATCAATCACGGGCAAACTGCTCCCACTTGGGTCGCCCAAAACGGTTGCATCGAGCCCAAAATTGGCTGGATTGGGAGAGCCAGCCGTGAGAGCCTAAACGCCGTGATGCGCTCTCAGTCTGGCATTTTGCGACGTCGTTGCGTCGGTACCTATCCCTCTGCTCCTCGCAGGGCTTATTATACTGCCACTCCACTCACGGGCTGCCTTCCAACTCTTGTCGCTGTGGACTTATTTCGTACATATGTCTCTTCAGCGCTCGCGACCGCATCCTTAACAGCGGCGTGGGGCCCGTCACCACCGACCGCACCCCACCTCCAGCGCGCTGATAAGGCGCTAGTGCCTCGGGCAGGCGGCGGGCAGCGGCGGGCACTTCTGCAACCAGGCACGCGCCACCACCACCTCGACGACGCGGCGCCCCATCTCAGGATCCCCACCTCTAATCACCTGGAACCGTCATCCTCGACCCTCGTCGACCGTGGCTCGTGTTCCCTTTTTTCTTCTTCCTGATTTATGATACCTGCGTACTCCGTGCAGCCTCTTCTGCTTCATTCCTCGGCGACATGCCCTAGGCGCGCCCGCCTCGACCCTCTTTCGGCCTCTTCAGCCCTCGCCCTCGCACTCTCTCTCGGCGCTCCGCATCCACCTCATCCTCACCACCTCCACCTCGACAGGCGGGTCCCTCCTCTGGACCATGAAGACCGACCGACTCCTTGCCCCCAGCTTCGAGATCCGACGACAGAGCACACAGCGCACGCGATGGCCTTTTCCTCGCCGGCGCCCGACCCGATCACGCGATCCAGCTCCGTCCGCGCCCGCCGCGCACCAAACTCGTCGGCCCTGCAATGCTGCTGCGGGCGCATCGACTGCATCCTGCTCAAGAGGAACTGCTCCGTCCTCGAGACGGTCGAAAGGGACGTCCACACGGCCGCTCAGCTGGGCCAGGTACGTGCCTCCCATGTCTCCGGACGCGCGCGCGAAGAGAGGCTTCGGCGGCGCTTCGCCTCATTCCGATGCATTCCAGCACATCCCAGTCCTCGCGTTCCTCTGCCTTTGTGTATCTGTCTGCCGCGGCCCTCCCCGCCGGCATTGTCCCGCTTCATGTCTCTGCATGCCAGCTCTGCCGTCGCCTCTGGCACTGCTACCGCATTACAATACCTCTCCGCTAGTTTGTTCGCACAAACATGAGCTTCACCACCAGCCATCCATCATGGAGTCGTCGCTGACCTTTGCCCTGCAGGCCCTGCTTGCCCGGCATGAGGCCTACATGGCCGATGCCGAGCGCGACCGCCTGGAGCTGACTACGCGTATCGAGCGCCTGGAGCTGGACAAGCTGGACCTCGAGGCCGCCAATGCGAGCAGGATCGAGGAGAACCGCAACCTGCTCGACCAGCTCGAGGCCCTCAACAACACCATCTCCGACTCCGACACCAAGATCAAGAGCCTCGAGGCCAGCCTGCTCTCCTCGCAGCAAACCGTCCGCCGCCTCGAGGCCGCCGCCGCCAGAGCTGCCGATGCCGAGCGCCACATTGCCGTCCTCGAGGAGGAACAGGACAAGCTCCACCAGGAACTGCGGTCCACCAAGGAAGATGCTCGCACTCACGCGCAGCGCTTCAAGGAGGCGCAGCGTGGGATCCTCGACATGCAAGATCAGCTGGAGCGCATAGAGAAGGAGGCTCGTCAAGAACGCAAACGCCATGCCGAAGCCGTGGACAGAATGGACCGTCAGCGCGAAATCGACAAGCAGCTCGACATGGCCGCTGGTCGGCTTAAGGGAGCCGCAGCCACCAAGTCGTTCCACGATCCAAAGAATGGCAACAAAATCGTCGGTCACTTTGTGCGGGACCTGCTCGAGGACAACGCCAACCTGCAGCTTGGCATCGCTGAGCTGAGGGAGATGCTCCTCAACTCGAATGACGAGATTCAGTCGCTGAGAGAACAGCTAATGTTCCATCAACCACTGCCTCAGGACGACGCCAGCCCGGCCTCGACTCTCCAGGCGGAACTCGAACCGCTGCAGGACAGCAAGGACAGCAAGGACAGCAAGGACAGCAACCGGCTATCGCAGGAGCTGCACATACACCACCACTATCATGTCCCACCTAAACCGGATACGAAAAAGCAACGGAAGAAGCGACATGGCCTGTTGCCCGGCGTGTTTACCCCCCCGGCGCTATCAGCTCCCTCTTCGCCCAGACGCCCTAGCAAATGGGGCATCACGTCGTCTCCTACCGCTCCAGCTCTGCTCTCTCATGCCGCGGGTGACACAACACCCACCCTGTCGCGGCCACGCAACAGCTGGGCGGGCTCCTCGAACCCACCGTCAGAATTCTCTTCATCCGTCCCAAGCTCGCCCAATCAACGGAGCGGCGTCTTCGACAATGTCTTCACCGACTCTGACCCCATGACTTCCCCTACGACGAGCTTTGATCCAATGTCGCCCACCTGGAGAGCGTCACACAGCAAGAGGCCTTCTGTGGCATCGTCCAGAAGCTTCCAATCACTCTCGCTGTCGATCATGGAGTCTGTGCCTGACACCCCATCCGGTCATCAATCAGGCCATCACACCTACAACGAGCACACCATTCAGGAGGAGGATGAAGACCACGAAGACTTGCCGCAGCTTGGACAAACCCCAGAGTTGGTGGTGGAGAACGCATCGCCCATTGAAGACTCGACGACGGAGGATTCAGAATACTCCAGGGACGATGTTATACCTCGTCCACTACTGCGCCGGGCGGCGTCTCATGAGTCCATCATGTCGCTCACCGGTGGGCTGGACATTCATACACTCAAGTCTCGACCTAGTCAGATGACTCTTCGACCCCTTGGTGGCGCTGATGCAGTTGTGACTGGCGTCACGGCTCAGCCAACGCTTTCTCGGGCATCTGGGAAACGTAGTGACGTTGCGCTGCGAGACCACTTTGTCGGCTTCCAGTCACTGAGGTCGGTTTCCAGCCCCATGTCCCAACCCTTCACTCCGGGATCGTCTCCGGGATCACAAGGAGGTTCTCGTCCTTTCGGAAGGTGGGTAGGGTGGCGGCCCTGGGGGGGCAGCTCGAGCCCTAACGCACACGGCGGCTCACCAAAGCCCGTGGACAAGGAGAGGGATGCGAGTCGCCCTCCTGGAATAAACCAGCCCGGATCGATACCGGGATTTCAACAGTACTGGGCGGCCCAGAAGCGCAAGGGCGCCCCGGCGAAAGTGACGGCCGAGACGGTGGACCGAGATGCGCTAGTCGAGGGTCTACGAGAGTGAGAAGCCTTGAGCCAGCACCAGTGCGGAGGCCGTTTGCGAACGGGGATCGCTGTAACTGTCTTTTGAAGTTGGATTTCTTTTTCATTCACTCTTCTTTTGTTTGCATAAGCGCAGGTTGGTTCCCACGGCGTTTGTTTGACCTGGACGACGGTCCTTTGGCTGCATACCACTGGGGAGTTTTTGGAGGTGGAGATACCCTTGGCCGCTCGCAGGCCGAATTCCTTATGTTAATATTGGTCGTGGCTTGGATGGCGGCTTGAACTAATTTGAACCAGGCATTTTTCATACTCGTGTCTTCCTCCTAAGTCGAAGAAATATAGTTTGGTCGGGATATCTGGCCTGAGCGGAGTTGAATGTACAGAAGTGTTAAGCATTTGTTTGCCATCACGGTTGAAGTTGTGGAAGAGACTGGCGAGAATTACATGGTCATACAGACTGAACTCCTACGCTTCCATCAAACTACAAATCACTACCCTTGTTACAAGCCACCCAGCACTGGACGTCCCACAAAACACGCAGTTCCATCACGAGCCAGTCAGCACCGTACCCAGCAGTCGCTCCCCGTTTGCAACCTACTAAGCGCCCCCCAAAGCCGCCATCGCGGCCTCCCGCGCACCGCAGCGGCAGAAGTTCTCCAGCAGCCGCGGGTCGGCCCCAGGCACGTGGGTGACGTGCTCGGACTTGCAGCCGACGGCGACGTCGAGCGAGGCCTGGTAGACGCCCATGAGGGTCACGGGCGGGCACTGGATCTGGATGCAGCGGCGGCCGGCAATCCAGCAGACGGCCTCGACGAGTATGACGAGGACCTCGGCGTCGACATCGGCGCCGCGGGGGAGGGCCATGATGCGGGTGTACCACTCCTCGGACTGGTCGATGGGGAAGAGGCTGCCCACGGCGCCGAGCACGGCGTCGGTGCGGAGGCTGCCGGTCATCCTGCTGCTGCTGCTGCTGCTACCGCTGTTGCTTCTACTGGCGCCGACGGTGTCCTGCCCCCTCGCGGTGTCGAGCGTGAGGGGCGCCTCGTGCCAGCGCCGCGTGGTGTAGACGTGTCGCGAGAGGAGCAGCAGCCGCGGGTCGAGGCCGCGTTCGGGGGGGTTCCGCAGGGCGGCGGGGATGGGCTCGGCGCGGTGGTGGCCGGCGGCGGCGGCGACGTGGATGAGGCGCTCCATGAGGAGGGTGACGTCGAGGAGGGAGGTGTGGGAGGCGTTGATGGGGGGGTTGTGGAGCGGGCGATGGAAGGAACCTTCCATGTTGGCGATGATGCCGAGGAGGTGGAGGAGGGACATGCTGCGTTGCCCGGCTTTGTGGTGGTGGTGTGTTGGGCTGTGGGGGAGGAGACTGGGCAGGCCTGAGTGCATACGTTGGTCTTCTAAAGGCAGTGGTGGGAGATTTATATAGTTGCGTGGTGGCCAAGGGGGAAGCGAGTATCCTTTGTTTGGCATCGGGCGAGGAGGCGATTCACGTTGTTCAGTGACGGACTGTGCCCCGTAGAGCGACGGTGTGGTGTAGCGCGGTTGGGAGGTGGTTTGCTGGTAGAGCCGTAACCTAGTTTGGCGGGGAGGGCGTAACTTGTTTCTTCGTTTGCTGGTTTGCGGTCACTTGACGCCGCCGTTTGTGGTGGGTGGAGTTCGGAGCTGACGGCGGGCCGGGCGGTATCGAATGTGGATCCTGGCCGGTAGCAGGTGGGGCCGGGTCCGCGAGCCCGGCTGGGGGGGGGGTGCTGCCGGAGCCGGGATGATACTATAGACTTTCGGCGACGAGCGGGACAGGAGCATGGTCTAGATCTAAGCTTTAACCGCGATTCCGAGCCGATCAGCCCTTGGCATACTGCTCCTCCCACGATGGCGTAGGACTAGGGTTGGTCTGCACTGAGCAGCCGTGAGAAGGATAGAGCGCGTTTCGCCCAATCACGGCCTGTTGTTGGCGAAGCTTCGTGATACTTGCGCTCACGGAGGGCACCACGGCCGAAACAGCGTATCATCCTCTGACGGATTCGGTAGCCCGCGGATCTACGAGTACGATGCTTGTTTTGACATCCGCTGGACCTGGTGGCTAGCACTGCTGTTGCAGTGAGCAAGAATAGCAATTGCGGCGGGCCGTCTAACCGCCGTCTCCGTAGAGTAGGGCCGGCAGCGTGAGACGTCCACCCTGATAAGCTAAGAAACATGCTAAATAGCAAAAGCTGAAACCTTGATGTCTCAATATGCTTCATCGAGGCAGCACCCGTGCATTGCAGGCCTGCAGATGAGCACGTATGCGCCAGTTGGCACCCAACCCCGCAAACAGCTGCATGACTGGGGTTTCGAGTATCGCAAACAGACACCTTCAAATAGAACATAAGAAAATTGTCCGACGCTCTGTATGTATTGTAACTCAAACCTATACTCTTCCTCTTTTTGCACTGAAGTTTCGAATATCACTCGTCCCCGACGGTTGAGCCTAACGGTGCAATATATATCGTACTTACAATGGCTTTCGCCGCGAGGACATTCCATAGGGCATGCCCTCTGTACCACGGGCACCGTCGATATGATACCAAGAGGCGACAATCCGTCTCTACTCTCAGCCAGCGTGATATGCCTCCGTGGCCTAGGACCTCGACGCCTTCTCCCCATGAGATCCTGAACGTCGAACCCGGCCAACCCTATTCCAAGGACAACTTTCATCGGCTCGTCAAGCTCTACCACCCAGACATGCACGATGCAAATTCGGAGCTCAGCACCATCCCTCGTGCTGTTCGTGTTGATCGGTACAGGCTTATCGTTGCGGCAAACAATATCCTGAGTGATCCTCGGAAACGCCAGCTCTATGAGGCGTATAGTCTCGGATGGGTGTTTGACAATCGCCAACGACATGCGGCCAACTCTAGTTCTCATTATGGTGCACACAACACAGCTTCGACGAGTGAGGAGAGTTGGGCGAGAAAAGATTCTCCCAGCGGCCTACGCCAACAGCCGATATACACATCCAACGCCACCTTTGCGATTCTCCTCGTCGCGCTTGCCATGGCGGGCGCCATCCTGCAAGTCAAACGGCTCCGGGCTGCTGCAGGCCGGCACAAAAACCTGGAGGTGCTATTGCACGAAGCCATCGAGGAGGAGCTCCAGGCGTGGGCTAGTATCCTGGGCGGAGAGTCGAGGGACGATCGCATACTCGCGTTTCTGGCTCGCAGGCATGGCGTTCCGCGCCAGTTGGAGCATTGGGCGTCTACATGCTCAAGGGCTTAATGAGTGTGTATTGATTGTAGCGTGATTTGCGGATACGGCTGATGACCATGGGGCGTTTAGGAGCAGTCAGGGCGCAGACAAGGGCGCGTCGCATTGTCACAATATATAAATCTTGGGCAAAAGTGTCACACGAGCATTTCATCGAGGAAGATATTGAAGCAGCGTACTTCGTGCATTGCTAAACTAGACTTGTTTCATGTTCCATCATGTCATAACCATGTCGTTCCAAATCATAGTCAAGTCCATTGCCTGCAATGGAAGGTTTGACTGAGGAAGCAGAGGGCGACCTTTCGGGGAGTCGACATCATGTGAGTACCAAGCGGCCTCTTTACATGTTCTTCATGGGCGTCTTGACGACCTTCATACCCTCCGCCATCTTCGTATCCATCATTGTGCCATCGGCATTGATCATCTTGTTGGCAGTGTCCCGCGTGCCAATAGTGCCTGTGGCACCACTTAGGGCACCGCCAGCGGCACCGCCAGCAGCGCCAGCAGCGCCGGTGACGGCATCGGTGACGCCGCTGACAAAGTCGATGGGGAAGGCATTGACGGCCTTGGTGATAGTGCCGTCGAGGGCCTTCTGGTCGGTCTTGGCCGTGTTGGCACACGTAGGGACCAGGTTGATGAGGTCGTTGGCGAGGTCGTCGACGACGCCTTCGAGGATGCTCAGAACAGCGGCGATGAGGACGGTGAAGGGGGTGATGGACAGAGCGCCTTTGTTGCCGATGACAGTGTTGAGAAGGTTCTGGTGGGCCGTGACGAACTGTTTCTTGTCAGGTTGCCATTCATCATGGATATGAGCGTGGTGTGGTTAACTTACAGCGCTGAAGGCCGCGCAAATGTCGGACTGATCGGCGGGCGTGAACTTGGTGTCACCGGCGCCGCTCAGCATGGAGATGTCCTTGAGGGCAGACGTGATGATTTCCTTCAAGTTTTCCAGAACCTTGGGCACGGCGATGGTGATCTCGGCCGAGGTCTTGATGTCCTTGAGGATGACGTTGGTCTTGGCCGAAATGTCGGTGATGTCTCCGATGGACTTGACCACGTCCTTGGCCTCCAGCGTGGCCTGGACGTGGGAGGCGGAGAGGGCGACGGAGGCGAGGGCAAGGAATTTGAGTTGCATGATCGCGGCTGTGTGAATGTGTCTGGGGGTGGGGGTGTATTTGCTGAGTTGGATGATGGTGGTGGTGGTGATGATGATGATGATGATGATGAGCCAAGAGATATCCTGCAGATTGTGCTCGAACTTGAGCTTTATATAGGGAAAGAAGTGCTTCAAAAGCTGCCCTCAATGACTTATGAGGCTGCCCAGCAACGATTGATCTGCATTGCCATTGACCCCCTTTCCCTTCCCGTGTTCGATATCACGATCCGGCGAGCGGCGGTTAGACAGCGATCCAGGCCGTCTACGGGGTATTCTTCCTGGGTACAGGATGGCGCAAACCGGGAATCTACCGGCAGTCTTTACCGTTCAAAACGGTCTCTCACATAGGTGCAGGAATGTGGATGCAGGAACAGGAGAAGGGCGAGATCCAGGGCGGTATGGGCCGCAAGGCATTGCCAATAGAGTAAGGAATGGAATGATGCCATGTGGTATTGCATGCTAGCCCGCTTGCCTGCCCTGCGTGCGCTGCCGAAGGGGTGACAGGGAAAGGTTCGTCATTCCGTCATTGTCTCACCTGCCCACGTCTGGAATGGCCAGCCTCGGGGGAACAACGCCAGCTAGAACAATGACGCTGGTTTTCGATGGCGATATCCGTAGATTCTACGGAGCTATTCTCTCTGAAAAGCTAACTGTGAATCTAGAGACGGCTTGAGGTCTGGTATGGTTTAGTGCCGAGATGGCTCGCTGTCTCACGGGAGTTGCTGCTTCAACGGGAGCCTCGAGCTCAGCTATTCCTGATGCAGCCCCGAGTTATCCGACGCCTTGGGACGGGGCACGAGGAGCCAGCTGATGGCAGTAGCAGTGAGAAGCCCGATCAGAATGGGCTGCAGCACGGCGACGCCCGCGTTTGAAGATACGACGCCGGTGATGACGGGGAATAGGGAGCCTCCCATCTGGGCAAAGACGAATACAAGGGCCAGGGCGGTTGAGTGGAGATGTGACGGGAACAGTTTGGAACCAAGGGAGATGCCCTGCCGTTGTGTGTCAGAGTACAAGTCCACTGATGAAAGAGACTCACCTCCTAGCAATATATGTGAGTACATACCGTAGCAAAGAGCGGCCCGGTGAAGAAGCCGAATAAGCTCACGGCGATTGATGCGGCAATAATGCTTGGAACTCTGCGCGGGTTAGAAGACCTAAACACCACGACTGGGTATGGTGGCGCTGATACTCACAGCCAGAACACAAGCTGCAGAGCGATGGCGATGAGACAGTAGACGAGAACCATCCTGCGCTCGCCAAACCGGTGAGTCGGCTCTGCCAGCAGCAGCCTCCCCAGCAGGGCGCCGCCGTTGAAGCCGGCTGGGACGTAGCCCATCTGCGAGAGGCTGCCGTGGCGCACGTCGACGAGGTACTCGACGACCCAGCCGCTGGCCGTCAGGACGGAGCCAAGGTAGAAGAAGAAGAACATGCACAGCAGCCAGACGCTCGGCATGCTGGCGGTGGCCTTGACGAGACTCAGGGCGCCCCTGTTCCTAGAGCCATCGTCATCGTCACTGGACGGCACGTGGAGCTCCTGACCGGCCGGTGCTGCATTTACTCGTACGTTCTTACGCTTCAGCCACAACGTGCCTCGGAACGCAACGAGCACCATGGCCAAGTTGGCGACCCCGATGCCCAGGGGAAACGTGTAAAACAGGTGCCACTGCGACGCCGCACCGGCAGACGCCACGGCCGTCGCGACAAACGGCCCGACCAGGCAGCCCGCCATGTACATGGCATGGATGAGCGCCAGCCAGCGGTGCGCGCCGCGGGTGGCGGCCACAAAGGTGTTGCCGTGCGTGTCCTGGAAGGCCTGCCCGACGCTGACGAGCCAGAAGGTGGCGACGAAGAGGCCGAACGGGGCGTCCCACGCGCGCAGGGCGTGCGCGGCGACCTGGCAGACGGCGCCGAGGGCGAGCAGGGCGCCCAGGTCGAGGGACTGGCACACGTGCGTGTTGGACAGCGCCGACGTCAGCCACCCGAGGAAGTTGGCGCCGTAGACGCTGGACACGATGGCGGTGCTGACGCTGTACTCGCGCATGACGTACGGGAGCAGCGCGCCGATGCTGCCGTCGTTGACGCCGGCGACGAAGAAGGAGAAGCCGACGCTGGTGAGCTTGAGGTACGTCGCGCGGTCGAAGCGGCCCTGGGCTGCATGCTCGGGAGGCTGCGAGTCTGTCTGCGCGGGCTCTTGAGCATTGCCTCTCGGCTGGGCGAGCTCAAACGCCTCGACGGGCTCGTTGAGCGTCGTGATGGTTGCCATGTTCACTGTAAACAAGAGACGACGATGCCCGTTATTCTAACCAAAGGAGTAACGTCAGGCCAGCCTCGATGGCACCCCGTTGTTGTTTGAAAAGACTTCATCGTCAGACCCCGCCGTTTGCCCGCCGATGACGCCGACGGAAGCAGGGGTTCGCTGTTCCGGGGGGCGGTGCGGAGGAGGATGCGGCACGGAGCGGCTCGACGGCCCGTGAGGCCAAAACCTCGCAGAAATTCGGGGTTCAAGGGCCTAAGCCGGAGGTTCCAGGGAGGTCGGACCCGCCTGACAGCCTGGACATTTGCATGGGATAATAGGGGGGAATCAAATATATCCAGGGGCCGAGCTTTGGAGACGCCAGTGACCACCAGCATCAATGACATCCTGAGTCAGGCAATGGCAGATCACTCAACAACCACAATGAGGCATCCGTCACCTCCTCGTGGTTCTGTGTGCTCGGTAGACCCCTTGTACAAGTTATCCAACGTTCCGCGTCGATCAATTGCTACGTGACACTGCCCAGGCATCTCATGTTCACGTTGGCCAAACATGAAGTGCGGCGCTGATACTCATTTGATGACGGCCAACGGCAACGAAGTATGAGAGCACTATCATTATCACAGAAACACCATCAGACAAATGAGCAGGCGGGTTTCTTTTGATCGCTATTATACCAAATTATTACCATCGACCTCGTGGTTAACCCTAAGCACATATGCAGTTTGACAACCACCTTCGTTGCTTCTGGGTGCGTCAAATATACAGCTGCATCGTCACAAGAACAACTTCGCAGCGCTTCTAATCACCACCATACCAAGTGCTGACTGACGCACGGCTCTCGTCTTGCTGTTATTAATTAATGCAGACAGGCCGCCACCGCGCCGCGGAGACGTTCCCACGTTGCCCTGCTTGGTCGTGTGCTGTGGTAAGTCGCGTCCTCGAGCGACTCGTACATCACGATATTTCCAGGCCTTGCCCTCGGGTAAGCAGTAACCGGGCAATCGGATTCAAACGCAATGTCATTGTTTATCGTCGCCCAACTAGCAGTCTCGCTCAGGCCTTTGGCTCCTGATTTTGATCGGTGAGCGACCAGACGATCATCTGCTGCACGTTCGGAGATCGTCATGACGCTTTGACAGGACTCGAAGGGGCATATTAGCAACGACCAGGGAAACAGCAAAGCAGACAAACCCGACGTTAATGACATCCATTGATTCGATGCCAGACTCCATCGGCTTCTATCGATATCCTCATCCTTCATCGTGTGATTGGCAGCCTCGCATGGGAACCTCTGCCGTTTTATCCACCCCGTCCCTACGAGAATGTCAGGTTTGGATTCTTAAACGGTATCAACGCCAAAATGACCGCCTGCGTGTAGTATCCCGCCCTGTCCACCGCGTCGTCCGTCAAGATGCCCACCGACCCGCTGTGCTGCTTCGAGTTCATCCGCCCATGGATCAAATCATCCGCGTGGCCCAGCTCCATGCCCTCCCGCAGCAGCTTCGCCGTCTCCTCGGGCAAGTAATACGCCGCCGTTCGCGCCTTGCCCGCGCGCCCGTCCCTCCCAATCACCACGATCCAGGCAAACGACTCAATCGGACCGCCCGTGGCGGCAGCGTCGACGCCCCCCTCGATTCCCACCCAGTAGTCGGCGTCGGGCTGCGAGGCACGGGCGTTTTGCGCGCGGTTCGAGGCGCCGCGTAGCGTCTCTTCGTCGGTGAAGGGCTGGTCTGGGACGCCAGAGGCGACGCTGAGCCCGTGGATGTTGAGGCTCGTGCTGGGGAACATGCGTGTGAAGCCCTCCCTGGCCGCCCCGATCTTGACGGGGTTCTGGGAGGAGACGATGACTTTTTGCGACGGCGTGGCCATGGCTGTGTCTGAATGCCAGTGGCGGAAATTGAACGGGTTGTGGCAGCTTGGCTATGCGTATGTGGTCTGCCACAAAGTATGGTTGAATGATCGCCGCACGGTAGATTCAGAGTTGACTTTGCTTCACCGTTCGAGTCATCTGATTGCGCTAATAAGCCGTCGTGGCTTTGCGGGGTAAGCTGAAAGACTCGTGTTCATCACCGTGATCACGGTCAGTTAGAGTCGTTATACTCGTGCAAGATCATTTTCCAGCGTGACTGTACCGCACGTTCATCAACAAGCTATGCAGGTTTGAAGAAGGATTGTGCCATGTAGCATGCACGGCAGCAAAGTTGGACTCTCCGTGGTATATGCAGGCCCACGTGTGCACTTACTGAGCTGCATGGCCAAGGCCCGTCAACTGCACGACGTGCTTCGTACCGTTGGAAGAGAGTACTGTTGACGAGAAAATATTCCCCGGATGTTCGCATGCCCGTTGTTTACCAGTACCGAAGCAATGGACGCCGTGGGCGACGGTGCGCAGGGCCAACATAAACACATGTCCTCTCGGCTGTGCATCCGGAAGGGGGTAAACTGGGATCAGTGAGAATGACAAGGATGACGCGCCTTACTCGTACAAAGTACAATCGCCAAGCCAGTGTTCAGAATATTATGCACTATTTCGGCGTGGCTTCTTTAACATCACCCTATCAGCTATTCAGCACCCAGACTGAATCCAAGATGGCAGCAGCGTCAACTTGCAAAAAGCGGCACCCGTCGATCGAGCTCATGCCCTAGGAGTAATCCAGGTACTCGTCCCTATCCATGGGCGCCTGTAAGGCTTGTGGGTACCCTCTCACCCCATAACCCCCCTGTTCCCATACAAAAAAGGATTATTAGTACTTCTATCACAAGCTGATGATCTAGTTAAAATAAGTATCGTTATTGCACCAGCGCCTGATTGGTTTTTGCCCCTGTAGTTTTGTACCCACAAGCCTTACGGGCGCCCATGGGATCCGCCAGCCGTGCCATCAACAAGGGTTCAGTCTCATCACAACATGAATCACAAAACACGCATCGGCCACGGCCAACCAGCGCGACATCGAACCATCGCCGCCCCATAACTCTCGTCACTTTAACACCAGATCGGTCACCTACTCTAGTCTCAGCCAATCTTGTTTACGTTGCGGGTGCGTCCGGCAACCAGCCCCCCCCCAACCCCCCCTTCCCCTGCTTAACTCGACAACAGCGAAAGCCACTGCGGCTGTCAACTCCCGGCTCGGCCTCTCTATCCCAGGCAAGTCTCTTCCGCTGCTATCGAGTGACCTGTCACGTTTTCTCCCCCCAAAAAGGAAAAGCCTCTATCCGCAACAGAGTTTGTCTCGTGCAGTTCGGCGCGAGGGCTCGCGACCATAGAAAAAAAAACGCAAAGGAAAACAAGTCCGAAGGAGAAGGAGCAAAAACGAAACATGAATCAATTCGCCACACATCACCTAAGAGGAGCCTGATGGGCGTTGCGCGGGAAGCGCTGTTGGCGTTTACGTTTCTGGGTGCCGCGAGCCAATCAAGCCCCCCGTGGTGTTTCTTTTGGGACATTGGGACTGGCTGGTGCTGATTGGGGGCTCGAGGGTCGAATGGCCCTGGTCCAGCTGTTGCGAGACTGGTCTTGGGGACATGAATTCCAGCCTCATGGCTTCTCGTTGTTAGCATGTTGCCCTGGACGCCTGCCCCTGGCCTCCTGGCACCAGTGGGCGACTGGAGGCCACAGTCTTGGACTCTGAGGACGGCTCTTTGTCGCCGTGGCTGAGGGGAAGCGTTTCAAAGTAGCAGCTGCTCCAGGTCGGCAGGTTGTCGCCCAATTGGCACCCGTCGCTCATTTGCTAGCATGCAGCCGGCCAGAACGAGCCCAAGTCAATATCAACCCACACCTGCACCAAGGGGTTTTACATTACAGCCTCGCGTCTGTCGTCCCGGTGCGCGTCAGATGCCTCGCTCGAGTCTGCGCACAGCTCCGTCTACGAGAAGAAGCAATAGCAGCCGCGGATCAAGCTATTAAAGATTCTTAGCTCGAGCTCGATTGTAATTTCCGCAACGATTATCGGAATTGGAAAATGTCCTTTGTGACCGAGTCTTGGATCGTGTTCGCTGGCCGAGCTGCTCTTGTTCGATTGGTTGAAGTAGTTTCGAGACCACCGCCAGGCTTCGAACCGATTTTATCACTACCAGTCTACAACGTCCACGTTATCGACATCGAGATCGTTGTAACTGACATTGTAAACAGATATAGTTTAACTGGCTATATGGAATCGACGGCGAAACGAGCTGGTATCGCGGCTCTCGTTGTCCAACATGCCTGTGGTCCGTCATACCCCTGGCTTGTCCTCCAAGTGATCGGTGCAGGAAGCAGTCGTTCGGACAAAGATCACGCGTTAGCTAGAGCGCAAGCTCTCAGGAGGATTCGTTGATGTGCAATTGAGTCCTTGGTTTTCTACTTAGTTTCGGGTTGGGTTTATCAGAGAAGAAAGCTCGTAATTAATGCTGAAGATCCCTTCTTCATACGCATTCAAGCAGCATCAACAAGCTCACTCCAACATCAACTCGAAATCGGTACATCCCGACCCATCCCATCCCGCCAGCGGCTTCCGCTCTCCCTGAGAATACCTTCTCCGCACGCTTCCCGGCTCGTTTCCCGGCTCGCTCCTCAACCATTCTGCTGAGCTCCGAATCGGAAAATCGGCAAGTTGCGACGTCCACGTCAGGTCCAGAGGCGAGGCCTCCCCCCCGAAATCCCTCCACACCCTCATGACGACCCGCTCCGGCGTCGCCCAGATAGAGAAGTCTGTCAGGCAAAACGCGCAGTGGCCAAACCTCTCGCACCCCATCCCTTCTGCTTCTGCTTCGTCATCGCCGTAGTCAAAAGCCGCGTCCACGACGTCACGGAGCGTCGCTCCCCTCCCCTGTGAAGGAATCTCCCAAGCCCACCGCCAGCGCATGTCGTCCCTCTCCACCCTGCTGAACGACCCGTACGCATAGCCCTGGTGGCAACAAGCTCCGAGCTCGCCCAAGAGTCCCCGCGTCACGGATCTGCGGTGCCGGATGTAGCTGCGCACTACTTGGACGAGATACCGCCCGCGGACGACCTTGGGGTAGACAACCCGTGTGGCTATGACGGGCTGTGCCCTGAACAGTCCGAACATATGGACAAGGTCAAACGTGGGCGCCAAGAGTTCCTCTAGATATCGTTTGTGTGTCTTGTCGAGGCGCTGGTGCTGCCTCATGGTTCGCGTGTATTTGAGCGTGAGCTGGACATGGCGATGGTCGATGAGGAAGGGCCGCGTCTTATATCTTACTCCCGCTAGCTTCTGCCGTTCAAAGGGGCAGTTGATGAAGCTCGGGCTGGTTCTTAAAGGGAGATCCATGACGTCGATGGGGTGGAGCTGCAGGCACTCCGAGCAAGCCCATCGGTCAGGGAGGCGGCGGGCCCGGTCGGAGAAGTATTGCAGGCGCTCCTCCCAGACAGGTGGGAGATGTGCGGTTGTGTGCGTGGCGTGATGGAGTTGACCGGCTCCTCGAACAGGGGAGACGATGATGCGTCGCAAAGCGTTGCAGCTCTGGGAGAGAAATACTCGGCTACAAAGGGGTAGAAGGTCCGAGATGGCCAAGAGCAGCTCAACAGGCAGTTCAAGAATCGGAAAGTGCCCGTTGAGGCTACTTTCGGCAAGCCCGATGCGTTGCAAGAGGCGCTTCAGCCCTTCCTTGGGCTTCGCGAGACAACGTGATGAGGTGTTAATGGCGATATCCATGTTTCAGGAATTTAGGGAACAAGTCCATTTACACCTCTGAATTGGAAATGGTATTTTCTGTCGAGATCCAAGGTAGCCAGTGAGTGTTACTTGTATATATATAGCTTCAGGCCTCCAAGCGTCAGGCGTCTCTGGCTCCCTTTATCCCTGGTTTTGCGCCACTACACGAGAGGCAACCTTTGCAGGATTCTACAAGCTTTACCACCAATGTCTCCCGTGACTGTTCCTCGTGGCGTCTTTCATGGGTACATATTAGGTTTGATTCACGTGCTGGACAGTACATATTAGGTTTGATTCACGTGCTGGACAGTACATATTGAGTTTGATTCACGTGCTGGACACCAACCCAATTTGCACCACCACTATTATCATCAAGCTGCTCTTTCCGACTTGGGCGTGCCTTACCTACGAGCGCCTTACCCACCTACGTAATTACCTACCCGACCGCGTTGTTTATTTTACGTACCTGTACACAGGTACGTACCGTGCCCAGAGAGATACAAAAGACACGCGTCCCCAGAAAAACACGGAGGGAAAACTCTCCATCATCAACGACACGACGCCAACCGACACCATGGCCAACGACAACGGCAGCTAGTATCTCTCGATCCTCACCTTCTGTCTCTCCGCTATCAGCATCACCTTTCAGTTAGTTGCCACGTGCTGGATCATTTTTCAGTTTGTCGATACCCGACAATGGGGCAGGCAGGTAATCGACCGGTGGTTCGGTGCCCGTGCCACAGACGACCAGTCAACAACCCAGCGAGTGCGCGGCGATATGAACGCCGAGCTGGTGAGTTTGCGGAACGAGGTGGACGCTTTGCGGACGGAGGTGCGCGACATTGCCAGGGTTCCAGGCGAGTCGTCGGACACTACAACCGTCGAGACAGAGGTGAGCAGTGCGCAGCCGGAGGTGAGGACGACGACCTGGGGATTGAGGGTCAGGCGGGCGTTGGTGAGATCGGTGAGAGATCCGGCGGATAATATGTGTTAACACCCAGCGGTATGTGTCCCCCCCAGCGTTTGATTTTTGGTTTATTACAGTCACTACAGGATGAGCCATTCCGATATCGGCTCTAAAATATTACCGGGGGCGGGTGGCACGAGGGTTCCCAGCAGTGCTCGCACCTCAACGTGGTTGCTGGGTCTAGTAGCCTCTCCGGAGGTGAAGCCAACGCGAGCATTTCAACTACCATCATCGAACCGGTCGTGAATTCGTGGGGCTTTGGACGCTTGTGGGACATGTCATGGGGGCTGGGTGTATTTCTCGGAGTGATGGTGGTCATCTGTTGGCGGCGGAGGGTTGGTATCTGTCGGTGGTGGAAGAGGGTTGGTCGGCGGTTGGGAGATGTACTGGACGTTTGTAAATCTTGCTTCATCCCCAAACATCTTCCCACCACCTTCGCGTCCGCTTCATGTCCGCAATTCTGGGGGTTGGATCTGCCGCGATGATTGCGGCATGTTGTACTCGACGTTTCATGCTCCCACCCGAGTGAAATGTTGACCCAACACGCGACAGCCACTGCCACTGTACATTGGCGAGGCGGCCCCAGCAAAGTATCGCGACTGGATGATTGCCTTTGACAACATGAGTGTCCCTCTGGGCCAACTGGCCTCGTATGATCTCGGTGCTGGCTTCACCGAAGTTCAACACGGCTGGAGATACATGGTCGCTGCGGGCGGCGTGCCGCCAATCCTCCTGGCTGCAGGAGTCGAATGAGTTTGCGAAGGCGTAGCTTACCGTGCCGATGACGGTGACTACCCTAGGAGAATTGTACGGGTGAACGGATGAAGCATCTCGCCCTCAGTCACAAAGTGCAAATACTTTCGAGCGAGTTATTTCTCGGTCTTGTCGAGGAGGTGACGGATTACCCGCGGCCGAGGGCGTTGAGGGAATCGAGTAGGGCGGGCTAATTCACAGCAGCAGGGAACAACGAGTCCTACTCCCGTTCGCTACCGGACGAATCACTCCCACGAATAGAAGATATATAAATTAAGGATAAAACTCTTTTCGTTTTCTAAAAAACTCCTACCCTCCATCCCACCTCTTCTATATAATTCTATCTAACTTTGCCTAGTCTAATACTCTCTCACCCGTTCTATAACTAAAGCATAGCCAAAGTATAAGCAGAACCTCGTCACTACCCGTCAATTACCTTAAGAGCTAGTAGGATTCCGTTAAAATAACGTCTATAGTCCTCTTATATCTTCTTTAGGTAGTAGCAGCATTACCGTTTCAGAAGGGTCCGATGCAATAGAATTGGAGACGCCGCGAGTTCCGCTTCCCCTTCGGGAGAACTGACCCTTGGCAGTTGGGGCACCGCTAGATTTAGTAGGGACCTCCCGTGTGCGGTGGCCGGCCGATGGCCCTTCCTGTTGGTGACAGCACCAACACATTGTCCACGACATAGTGAGTCATAGCGTTTACAGTCCACGGAATGGCTGTTGCTGTGTTGGCTATGTAAAGCGACTAGGCATGGAGCAATGACGCGACGTGACCAATGTGGCAATGAGAGCATGAGCATTGAAGGGACTTTTCCGCCTCCTCCTCGTGCAGAGATGCCTGGCTCACCCAGCCGCGCGACTCACGCCTGCAAGTCTCACCCAGCTCACCCGTGGTCGCGTGATTGGCTGGAGCGCGGGAGCCAAGTGCGTATTTCCCTCGCGTCCCTTAGTTCTCATCATCGTCTGAACGCTCTCTCCCTCTCTCCCCTTTCCCTTTTCCGTTTATTCTTACTGGGATTGACTTGGTCCTTTCATTGAAATGCTGTTCACTCATTGCTGCTGCATGGCCCGCCGCCGTCGCTGGCACTCCCAACACTTCTCTTGTCTGCTCACGGTCACTGACCCCGGCGATGGTCGTCCAACACGGCCGCGTAACAACGCCGTCGGTCTTTCTTTCACCATGCATCGCCCTGGCCACAGAAAAGCGCCATGTGAAGATCGTATTCGCGCCGACGACGCCATGGCTTGGGCCCAAACGTACCGAGTCGGAGAGCTGCTGTGGTTGTTTAGTCACCACTTACATACGCCTCTGCCAGTCGCATCGTGGGCGTTTTTGGGCGCGGATTGCCTGTAGCCGTCGCCATGGCGCACTGCCAGAGGCCTGACTAACACATTAGCCACACGGCCTTGTCCAGGCGCCGCGTGTCGCCGGGCTGCCAGTGAATGACACAGTGAATGGCCCTGTATTCATGCTGACTGACTAGTAATAGAACACGGGTGGTCGCGGCCCCGAACATTTGCGGGAATGGCCGTCTGTGCTGCATCGCGACAATCAAGGCCAGACGAGACCAGCGGCGCAGCATCCGATCAGCTGGGGGAGGGCTGCGAACCGCGACCAGGGACCCCAGCAGATGGCTGTGGACTGTCTCTCGGGACTCTCTGTCTCGCTTGCAGGCTGTTCCCTGTGCCGTCTCGATCAGCGATCGCCCAGGCGCGCTGCAAGGGCAGATGCAACCCCATCAATCTCTCCTCCTCCTCACTGGCCAAGGTGGCGTCTGGCATCGCTCGCGATGGGTGCGCCCCGTTACCTCGAGACACATGCGACTGAACGAGTTGGGATCTAGTCCGTAATTACGAGACATACCCACGTCGCTGCATACCCAGCCAAGCCAGCCCACGCGCGGGGAGGCCAGACACCAACGGGATATGGGTGGTGGTGGTGGTGGTGGTGGTGGGCACACATGCAAAAGCAAGTAGACAATCTCAGTGACGGTGAGGACATTTCACTCATTTTCTTTTCCTGTCCTTTCTTTCTCTCCATCGTCGTGACTTCTGCCTGCTTCCTTTTTGCTCCGGCGAACGTGCTCATTTCCCAGTTTGTCGGGTTCTACTTACATATATAAGTACGTTGCTGGCCGCTCCATGGCTCGCCCGCTCACCGACCCGTCCCCTCGATCCCTTTCAGTGCCGGGCGTCGAAACAAGCCCCCCGGACGCACGAGGATAACCAACAGTAAACGACGGAAACCTCACTCGAACCCCTTCGTCCCCATCCCATTCACCCAGGCAGCAGCAGCAGCAAGCACCGCTCACCATGGGATCCGAATTCGGCGTCCACGCCGACTCCAAGCCGGAGCCGCAGCTCGGCCGCGTGGGCATCTTCTGGGCATGTTGGACGTGCATCTGGACCACCCTCCTCGTGACGGGCATGGCGTACCTCGTCTCCCGCCGCCAGATGCCCATCCTGCGCATCCGCGGCCTGGCCCTGTCGCTGTCTGCCATCGGGCTGCTTCACCTGTACTGGATATCCGTGCAGCTCGGGTATATCCTCGGGCCCCTCGCGCCGGGCAACGCCGAGTACTGGATCATGGGCATCTACCTGCCCTTTGGCATCGCCCTCTTCCACGCCTCCAACAGTCGCTTCCTGCACATTGCCAAGGCGCAGAAGAAGTACGCCCAGCACGGGAACCGCATCGTCGATGGGCCGGCCAGCTCGAGGCGCAAGGACGGCGTCGTGGGCCGCTTCCGCCGCCTCGACTACACGTCCAAGATCCTCATCGTCGTGGGCCTTGGAATGCTGTTCCAGGTGAGACATGCCACGCTCTTTCTACGCTTCGTGGCATCGGCCTCGTAGCTAACCGTGCGACCAGCTGTTCCTCACCGTGTTCATGTACCTCATCTCGCGCAAGTGGCACAGCTCGTGGGGTATTCCGGGCACCGAGGTGACGGGTACCGAGATGGAGCAGAAGATGGAGATGGGTCGCGGTTGGGAGTGGTAAGCATCGCCACATCGCCATTATAGATGTCCGCTAGCTAACTTGGCGACAGGTGGCCGTCGGTCTTTTGGCAGTTCTTCTGGGCATGGATCATCGCCCCTTTTATTCTCTGGCAGGCTCGCGGCATCCATGACACTCAGGGCTGGAGAGTCCAGACCATTGCCTGCGCCATCGCCAAGTGAGTGCCTCTAATGTCGATATGCAGATACATCTCGCTAACAGTGTGCAGCCTGCATGCAACCCCCATGTGGCTCATCGCCCTGTATGTTCCTGCCATGGAGCCGGTCAACAAGTACTGGATTCCTCCTCAGTGGTATGATTCGGCCCCTTTACTGCTCCCATGATATAAATGGGCCTAACACTCTGCAGGATCGCCGTCTCCATCATGATGACGGAAATCTTCACCGTCTTCCTTCCCTGCTGGGAGGTCATGCGCCACCAGACCCTCCGCCAGGAGACCCTGGACTCCATCGCCCAGTGGGAGTCCAACAACAAGGTCTCCCGGTCCGGCGCCAAGTCCGTCAACTCTGCCTCGACCATGGTCGAGTCCATGATGACGGGCTGGAAGTCGACCAACGGCTCCGTCAAGACCAACAACTCCGGAGAGAGCATCCTGACCATGAACGCCCTCGAGTACGTCCTGGAGCGCAACCCCACGCCGCTGCAGGAGTTTTCTGCCCTTCGCGACTTTTCCGGCGAGAACATTGCCTTCCTGACGTGCGTGGCCGAGTGGAAGAACTCGCTGCCTCTGGCCATCAGGAAGGGCGCCGAGGGAGCCAAGGGTCAGAACACGAGGGAGCTGGTCCGCGAGCGATTCAACCGCGCCCTCCGCATCTATGCCGAGTTCATCAGCACCCGCGATGCCGAGTTCCCCATCAACATATCGTCGCAGGACCTCAAGAAGCTGGAAAGCGTCTTTGAGAGCTCTGCCCGCACCCTGTACGGCGAGAAGCGCGGCATCGACCCAGCCACCCCGTTCGACATTCCCGGATTCTCCATCAAGCCCCCACCGTCGCCCACCTCCTCATCCCACGGCTCAGAAAAGGCCATTGTGGCAGAGGGTACCACCCAGACCGAGGACAGTGAAGACCGCGTGCAGTTTTGGGGCGACATTCCCGAAAACTTTGACGGGGCGGTCTTTGACGACGCGGAGAAGAGCATCAAGTACCTTGTGCTCACCAACACGTGGCCCAAGTTTGTCAGGGACCGGAGGTCGTCGATGGATTCGTTTGATGCCATGGAGGCAGGCAACGACGTCGTGCAGCTGGCGCGTGAGAGGAACACGAAATGAGCAGCGGGTGCGTGGGTTTGGCGCATGGTAATTTACTTCAAAACTGTGCTCATGATGGATGAGTCTGTATACTATTGATAACGTACTTAGACACAGTATAATTACCCATAATATCATGCATGCACACATCAAGTTCAGGCCCGTGGCTACATGTAGGTGATCTCAACTGTACATGCACTTCAAGTCAAGACGCTGTGACTGTTAGTTGCGTGAGGAGCCGTCGAACGTTTGCTTCACTTGGTTCATCAGCCACACGCCACATCCGTCGCCTGTGGTTCCTCCGAGCGGCCGGCACAGGTTCTCGGGGAGCCCGAGTGCGGACCCGAGAATTGTGGGCCCGATCCGACTCATGCACAAAACTTCCGCACAAGGGACTACCTTACCCTACTCCGTCTCCCTACAGCCGCTCATCTGCTCTCCAACAACCTCATATACTCATAACCCGACCTGAAACCGAAACACAGAATCGTCCCGTCGCCGTCTCGCCGCCGCTGACTTATCGCGACTCCCCAACTCACCTACCCCCTGCTGCCATCATGTCACAGACACCACCACTCAGCTTCCGCGCCGTCGCGCCCGACGACATCCCCGCCGTGCTGGCCCTCGTCCGCTCCGCCTATCGCGGCGAGTCGAGCCGCGCGGGCTGGACCACCGAGGCGGACCTCATCGCCGACGAGCGCATCGACGAGGCGGGCATGCTGACCAAGATCACGTCGCCCAGCGGCACCATCCTTGTCGCGCACGACGGCGCGGGGGCCCTCGCGGGCTGCTGCGAGCTGGTCAAGAAGGACGACGACCTCGCGTACTTTGGGCTCTTCGCCGTGGACCCCACGCGCCAGGCCGGCGGCATCGGGAGGAGCATCCTCGCGCAGGCCGAGGCGCACGCAAAGGGCGTCTTTGGGGTGCGCCGGCTCGAGATGTGGGTGATCTGGACGCGCGAGGAGCTCATCTCGTGGTACGTACGCCGGGGTTACACCAAGACGGAGAGGACGATGCCGTTCCCCTACGCGCACCTCGTCAACGGAAAGGCGTTGCGGGATGACTTGCACTTTGCGGTGCTGGACAAGGATCTGTGAGGGCTGAGGTTGGAGGCGACGAATAGATCATGGACGGCGCAGGCTGAAACTGGAGTTGGGGCTCGGCGCAGTTCGACGGCGTGTTGAAATACAGCGAAAACCCAACATACGTGCTCTCTTCTGCCTGTCAACGTGCATGTTTCGCCAATTCTCCAAAGACTCGCCTATGGCACAGGGGCGGGGGTTTCGCCACGAACCCAAGCATGGGAATCAGCTGTCCCGGCTTGGACATGTTTCTTCCCGCCGCGACTTAACGAGCTGCAGGCCACTCTTCTTCACGACATTTTGACTGGCAAAGTTCTTGTCCGCCGTGACCGAGACGACGCGCTCTGCTTTCACCCCCCTCGACCGTGTCCCTTTCCACTCTGACCTCCGTTACTGCGCTCGGCAACGTCCACCATACCTTGAGAAATGCGTCTAGAAACTCTGTGCGCGGCCTTGTCCCCAGGTCTCCTTGCGAATCATGTAACTGAGAACTGGCCACCCGAGGTTGCCCTCTCTGCGGTGCGACCCCCCAATGCCAATCATCTCCTCGGTGTTGCGGAGACAGATGACGAACTCGTAGTCGTCACGTCTCCGGGCGGCAGCTTGTCGCGTAGCTGCTCGCGCGTCACGTCCCGTCTAGCGTTCGGTTTGCCACGGGACGACTAGGCCACTACCTCGGGCTGTGTGCAAAGAGCATGCAGGGCCTCGAGGTCGGCGGCAGCCAAAGGAGGAGGCGGTCTGTAGTGACTGTTGACCGTGAGACTAAGGGCGGGTGTGGCGCCGCTGGCAGTGACGCCTTTACCATCGCCCACTGCTCCTCTGCCAGCACATGCGTTGCCATTTTGACACTTTCGGTTTTTTCCTTGGCCGAATGTCAAGGTAATACGTGCAAAATACATTTGTTGGTACGGGTGAAATGTGTACTCAGTCGACGAGCGGCTGAAGTTGATGTAAGCCGAGTCAGAGGTGAGTCACAGAATCGCCCAGCTGAACTACACAGTCGACATCACAAGCACCAATTTGTTTAGAAGTCAACCAAGCAAAGATTCTTGAAGAGAAAGGTTGGATTATAGCTCAGTAGCAGCCGCCGGGATGAGGCTTGTCATATCGACCCGCCGCATCGTCATGGAGGTAGTCGTAGTACTGCACAATCTTCCTGTCCGTCAGCTCCCTCATGTCAAACGCCTGCCCAGCATCAATGGTATTCCCATTGACACTCAGATAATTCTCACGCTTAGAATCCCCCCCGTCCCCCTTGACCCTCCAGACTTTCGTCATTTTCCCCAGCTCGGTCGCCTCTCCAGCGACACCCAAGGCGGCGAGGTCCACGTCGACGACCTCCGAGTCGCCCATGAAGATGAAGCAGCGCGTCGCGCACGTCCTGCAGTAGAGGAAATGCAGCCGCTTGCTCCGCCACGTGTAGTCGCCGAGGTCCGCCAGGGGGTCCAGCGGCGACAGCAGCAGGAAGTCGTCGGCGCTGGAGGCGACGCGGACGTGGAAGAAGCCCGCCTTGTGGCAGATGGTGCAGTTGCAGCGGTAGAAGCGCTGGGTGCCCTCGGGGCCGGCCTGGCCGCCGGGGTGCGGGTGAGGGAGGGTGAGGAAGACGATGTATCGGAGGGCGCCGCAGTGGCAGGAGCCGTTTAACGCGTGCCTCGTGGATGGGCTGGAGTCTGCCATGGTGACGTTGACGGTATAAGTCGGCGGATGTATGTTGGCTGTCAGATCACGAACATGGAAATGCCAGTGTTGCGGCAACGCTCGTTTGCAATCAATCAAGGAAATGGCACAACAGAGCCTAGAGATGGCAGCCTGGCCGCCTTATGTGCATTCAGCTGAACCCCTCACTTGCCAACTGCATCGTGAATTCTCAATCGGGATGCGTGAACCACAAACTGATGGGTCTTTGCGATTTGGGCCTGGGCTGAGATGCTGAGCACCACGGAGGATCCAATCAACTCGATTAAGCCCAACAAGGGGCCTGATGCGGAGCCGTTAATAATTCACGGACGCTAATTGGTGAACTCTCATGCCTACAGTTTGCTTCACTGAAGTATCATACCCCGACTCGTTCTACTAACCTCTGGGGAATATTCCGAACTGTGCATGTTCGTTTGGCAGGCTTTTATCGTAAATGACAGACGAAGAAACATCCGGACACTGGGAATTCAAGAATTCCACGGAAACCAACGGAGATCTCATAGCTCAACAGGAAATAGTACGAGATATCTTGCATGGGGGTTGTGTCTTCCCCAGGCTTGACTTGGAGAACCAGGCCTCATGCGGGGTACAGACTACTACAGAACGCTTTCCCCAGCGACTGCCATCCAGCTAGCTCCTTTGCATGGAGACAGAACCTTCAGCCTTGCTCCGACTTCCCCCAATTCATGCCGTCAGAGCCCAATCTACACGATCGAACCCAAAGGAGCTCATCAGCCGCACGATGTCCTACATGGGCATCTATCGACAGAATAAGCTCGGCTAGATCCAGGCCGTTGTCGACCAACCATCGCTCACTCATCGCTCATCACCGCTCACTCACCCTCGCAAGTTCCCAACGCACTCCTCCCTCGCACGCTTCCTCCTCGGGCTAGCACCGCCGACGATAACTACATCTCATCGCTCTCATCTCGTGCTTCCATCTGGCCTCAACCCAGCGCCGTCTGCAGCTCTCTCCCGCGTCCGCATCGGCGGCCGAGTGCCGACAACCCTGCTAGCCCAGATTGGAGTCCCGCCCGCCGCCCACCGCGGTGAGGGCCGTCGGGATGCCTGCAGTAAGGCATCCATGTCTGCAGTGCAAAGGTTCGTACAGCACGTCCACGAAACCCTTGGAATGACGCAGGAACTGTGACTGATCGTGGCTCTAGAGAAACACGTCAAATGTGAGGACTCCAGCGCGCTGGCTCCATCTGCCGGTCCCCCTCTTACGCGTCTGGAGCGCTGCATTTCCCTCTAGACGCGGGAACCATCCACCGACTAACATGCTGCAGGTGACGAAGAGCGGCCGAAATGCCGTCGGTGTGTGTCCAAGCAGCTCCCCTGCTCCCGGCCAGCCAAGAAGACCGTCTTCAAGCACGGCTCCGTCGCGAGCTTCTCCAAGGACCAGCAATGGGTCAACAGCGAGGCAAAGCATTGTTCGTAACCCTCTGAGTCGTCCCGCAGATGACGAACATCAACTCACATTGGTCACCCAGTCCGGTATCATCCCCGTGGCGGGACGGCGGCTCGCGGTCCAGGCAGCCCTGAGCAAGCCACGCCACATATCTTGCCGTCGTTGGCAGATCCCGTGGCTGCTGCTGCTGAGCGCTCTGGAGAAGATGCCCGCTCGAGCCGGGCATCGCAGGCGTCGCATTCCCCCATGGATACGGACAATGGTCGGCCAGCGACTCATGAGAGGTCCAGGTTCGTCCCGAGCTTGCTGCAGTCGGATAGCTTCAACAGCGACTCGGGACACGACACACAACCCGCCGCCGTCCCCCCAGCCATGCCGTCCATCTCATACCTCACATCCTCGGCCAGTCACTTTTCTCCTAGGCTCTACGGCCGCAGGACCGAAAGCCAATCCACGTCATCGCCTCACAGCTACCCACACGAATCCCCCACCATCCCGACGTCGAGGGTGCCAGTCCCGCAGCCGCTGGATGACGGCCGTCGACGGTTCCCATTACAAGATGTCCAGGAAGCCTGCCTGTTGAGATACTTTATTGAAGAGATATCGCACTGGGTAACTACTCGATGGCCCGGTGTATATGTACGGCTACTGACAGACGACAGTTTGACCTGTGCGACGAGAACCGTCACTTCCAGCTCGTCGTCCCCGTCCGCGCCCAGAAACACCCCCATCTCCTCGACGCCATCTTCGCCGTCGCCGCCCGCCACCTCAGCCGCCTCCCCCAGTACAAGACCGCCCAGGGCATCCTGTACCACGGCCAGCTGCTGCCGGACCTCAACGAGCACGCGGCCGTTGAGTACATGCTCAAGTGCATCCCCGCGCTGCGGCAGTTCCACGACGTGCAGGACGACGAGTACCGCGACAGCATCATCACCACGGCCGTCATCCTGCGGCAGCTCGAGGAGATTGACCACGAGGACGACGCGCCGGAGCACCACCCCATGGAGAAGCCCGTCAACTTCCTCGCCATCATCGACGCCGTGCTGCGGAGCCTGCCGTCGCAGACCGTCTTTGGCCAGCGGAGCCTAATGCAGGCCGCGTACTGGATGGCGCTGCGGCAGGAGATCTTCAACTCGTTTACGCGGCGGGAGGCGCCGCAGCTGATGCTGCCGCCCGCGTTCTGGCACAGCGCGTCGAGGGCCAACAAGGTGGTGATGCACCTCGTGCAGATTTCCAAGTGGCACTGGGGAGACGGCTCGGAGCAGGAATGGTGTAAGTCGTGTACCCTCGTGGCCTTGGCGCTGTTGCTGACCACGGGATTGCTCCAGTGCGGTTGATGAAGCAGCAGGAACATGTCGAGCAAGACGTACTCGTCCCGTTTCAGCCCATCTACCAGAAACCGGCGGACAAGACCAAGGGCGAAATCTTCCCCACGATATGGTACGGGTCCAACATTGAGGTCACGAGCGTGCAGCTGGGGCTCATCGCCAAGTCTGTCCTCGTCGCGGAGAACCCGTTTCTGAGGTATGACACCCACTCTTCCCGACATGTGAACTCTGGCATGTGTGCTGACACGCCCAGGGACCAGTCCGTCTCGCGGTCGAGCTACAGGCAGGTGGAAAACGAGGTAAGAATGCTGCTGCTGGAGCTCTGCGGCATCGCGCTCTGCAATCCCGCGTCTCCGCCGGCGCTGGTGCAGGCCGCCATCGGCATTGGCATGTACGGCGACTTCTTCACGGACCAGTACGAGCGGCAGGCGATCCGGACGGTGGTGGAGCGGTACCGCGATACGCACGCGTGGCCGGTGCAGCGGCTGCTGCAGATGTTCCAATAACCGTGTCGTCAGCGGTGCGTGTTGGGAGTTGGGATAGGGGATGGCGGTGCTGGTTGTGACTGTTAATGGGTGGAGTGCAGCAACGCATGAGCGGCGAGCTACCGGGGCTATTCAGCTTATGGTGATAGCAATGGCACTCTACAATCAGAGGAAGTGTCAACACGGAGGAAGTGAGCTTACATGTTGAGAGCATGTGGGTAAAGTGTATGAAGGCACTTGAGCCGCCTCACGCCATGATGGACGGGACAACCAGCATTGAGAGCCTCGAGGCCAACATCTGTCTGTGTTTTTACTCGAAATACATGGTTTTGGGTGTTGTTACACATCCGACCGCATCTGCATGCAGGCTGGTGCATGTGCATGGCGCTCACAGCCTCGCAGGGAATGTCAGCGCTAGCCTGTCCAACTCCAAGGAGGCCGTTCACGACACCGTCATCATGCATGGTTCACCACCTCATCCCTCTACACTCCATCGCCGCCCAAGAACCGTCTGGCGAGAAACCCTCGTGGCATTTCGTAGAGACTGCCAGAAGCCCTCACATCAATAGACCGCATGCTGGCATTAAAGCCTTGACGCAGCATATGCAACGCCGCCTCGGAAGCATCCCGTTCACGGTCCTCTCACGTCCTCGCCGCCACGGCTTGTGCACCACGACCCCCCAACCCTTTACCAGGATACGCCCTCAGAGACTCTCTCCGTCAGTCACCATGCCGAGAATAAACACAAGGTCCACCACCAAGAAGACCACAGACCCGCGACCACCACCACCAGCCACGCCCGCAACTCCAACCCCATCCTCTGCACCAGTCGACGCTCCACCACCAACCCTCCTCTTCGACGACGCCGCCGCCTGGACCTCCTGGCTCTCCTCCCACGCCTCCAGCGCCCCCGGCGGCGTCTGGCTCCAGATCAGCAAAAGGGGCTCCGGCACGCCCTCCGTCAGCTACGACGCCGCCCTCGACGCCGCCCTGTGCCACGGCTGGATCGACGGCCAGCGGCGCGCCCTCGACGCCGTCTTCTTCCTGCAGCGCTTCACGCCGCGCCGCCGCAACAGCATGTGGTCCAGGCGCAACGTCGACAAAGTCGCCACGCTCGTCGCCGCGGGCCGCATGCAGGCCGCCGGCCAGGCGGAGGTCGACGCCGCGGTGCAGGACGGCCGCTGGGGGAGGGCGTACGCGGGGGCGGCGGCGGCGGTGGTGCCGCGGGACTTTGAGGATGCGCTGGCGGGGAATGAGGCTGCGCGGGACATGTTTGCCAAGTTGGGCAGGACGGCGAGATATCCGTTTCTGTGGCGGGTTGAGACGGCGAAGCGGCCGGAGACGAGGAGGCGGAGGATTGCGCAGTTTGTGGAGATGCTGGCCGAGGGCAAGACGCTGTAACCTCTGTTGCGTAGCCATCATAGCATGCATTATGAAGATGAGAATCAAGATGAATCTCCAAAGTCTCTGTTACCCTCGCGCCAGCACGTACTTCCCTTCCTCGACGTGTAGTGATATTACAAAAAGCATATGTAGACGACCCTTCTAGAGAAACTGATCCGCACATGCGCCGTCACCAGCCATCGTCAGACTCGCCTTCACCCTCGCCGTCTGACTCGGCGGCCATTCCATCAATCAACCCGTCTCCAGAGTCGTCCTCCTCATCCTCATCCTCATCTTCATCTTCATCTTCATCTTCATCGTCGTCCTCTTCTGCAGAACCGCCCTCGCCATCCGACGACGGAATAGGGATGGCTTCGCGACTCATTCGCAGCCGCTCCGCCAACGACATGCGCTGCTTCGGCATGCTGTCATCTCCATCAGAGCTATCTTCTGATGAGCTAGACTCGCCATTCGCTGCCGCTGTTTTGGCGCCGCCCGCATCGTCGTCTGACTCCGAGTCGGAAATGGTCACGACGGGCGCCGCTGCTGGGCCTGCGTCCTCTTCATCATCCGAGTCCACCATGATGGCACGCCCAGTCCGAGCCCGTTTGGCCCTGGGCTCATCCGGTTCCGCGTCGTCGTCATCTGAATCTGCCACGATCCTGCGCTTTTGCGGTCGAGACGCTGGCTCAGGTTCGTCCTCTGCGCCTTCGCCGTCGCCTTCGCCATCATCCTCCGGCTCAGGGCTCGAGAACCTCGCGCCAGAGGCATCTCCCTCGTCGGCGGAAGAATGCCCGTCAGAGAGCGCCGCCGGGACAATCTCGTCCTCGGACGCATCGTCGTCCTCGATAATCTCGGCGTCGTCGATGCCGTCGCTCTCATACTCATCCTCGTCCGTCTCGGATTCCGGAAGCTCGGCGTCGGAATACGGGTCATAGAAGCCGCTGACCAATTCCTCGCAGTTCGGTATGCGCTTGGTCTCCTGCAGCCACCGGTACCGTGACATGGCGGGTTCAAACTCGAAAAGGACCATTGGCCACATTTCGATGCCGCGCTCCTCGATGACTTGATCCAACCCGGGGGGGCGTCCTTCCAAGTGGACCCGCGGAATCTGATACTTGGCAAAGTCGGGATGGTTGTCCACGTCGGGCCAGCAGGCCACGGCCTGGGTGTTTTCCCCCAGCCCCGGCTGCTTCTCAAAGGTCTCGGTGGCGTACTGATGGACGTATTCGGAGACGCACCACCGGATGTCTCTGTCCTTGTAGAACTCGTCGTCTTGGTGAAAGTATATCCGCTTGAGGTTCGGGAGGTCGCCCAGGACGATGCGAACGTAATCCGGCGCAAGCTCGTCGAACGGAGACTGCCACTTGAGAGCCGCGACGTTGAGCACCCTGTCGGCAAAGCCAGGGAAGTGGTGCCTGTCGTGGGGGGCGTAGCGCCCGATGCCATGCACGAGAACCACGTCGCGATTGCGGTCGAAGTGGACAAGGGCGTCGCCGGAGCCCGAGTCCATGCTGAGCGTGTCCGGGAACGTCTTCAAGGCCATGGTTCGCGACTCGTGATGGGCCGCCATGACGCGCCGCAGAGGCTCGGTCTGGTCCGGCAGCGTAACCCATTCCTTGACCGTCCATACACTCTGCTTCGGGTAGGCCCTGCCGTGCCGCGCAGAGGCGGGCGACATGTCGAACTGCAAAAGGCGTCCCTTGGCGAGCAGGTCCGGGCAGAAGGTCTCCCAGATGCGATAGCGCAGCTCCAGCGGCAGCTGCATGAAGCCGTGGAACGTCCTCGTGCTGCCGTCGTCGGACGCGTTGTCCGTCTCCGACTCCCACTCGTCGTCGTCGCCAGAATCTTCCGCCTCGAGGTCGACCAGACCACCTCGTCCAGCGCCCGCATCGCCCTCGCTCGACCCTGAGGCGTCGCTCTCGTCCTCGCGGGAGGCGCCGTCGCTTGGGCCCTCGTCGCCGGAGCCACCATCGCTGGAGCTGTCGTCGCTCACGACCACGGCGCGTCGCATTTTCGCGTTTGCTGGAGGCACGATGACGCGCTGCCGTGATGAATCTGAGGATTTAGCCCAGCGCCGATTGGCCCAGCCCACTCCACACCTCCGGGGCGCCACCAACCCTCACTTGCCTCATTAACGCGGTCCTTTTCAGGCCAGGCAACGTTCTAGAGTGCAGAGTGGCTTTGGTCACAGGTTCGAATCCAGTCCCTGCCGCAGTATGTTTTTCGGTGTTGATTCTTTGTTTCTTTACCCCGACTGCGAATGGGTCACAGGTCACGTGGCTATAGACTGGCTACGGCTGCTGTAAACATGCAAGCAGAGACTGGATGCACAATGCCTCATACTTCGTACTCAATCCTTTGATCGTCGTGGGTGATTCTTGCAGGGGTCATGTCTGTTGGCGCCTCCCCATCCACCACGCCGCCCATCTTCCCGTATCCACCACCCACGATGGCTTCATGAGTGGATTATGCGCACCATCCTTGCATCAAACAGCCAATAGGCAGAGTGCCTGAGTGGTTAAAGGGTATGACTAGAAATCATATGGTTTCGGCCTCGCAGGTTCGAATCCTGTCTCTGTCGGTGTTTCTTTTTGCCTGTCGTCGCGGATCAACTGGAGTTGATGCGGTGGTTCGGTGTTTTACCCACGTCTGCAGGCACAATGGCATTGTGTGAATTTTTTGCATGTGGGGGCGCGTAGCGGCGGTGACCTACCCTAGACCGCATTTTGCGACATGATGAAGAACGCGACGGGTCTGTATAAAGATAAACAAGAGCTTCCTGGATTCTTGGGTAGTTTTACTTCGATATGGCCGGCTCATTGAAATATTCGTAACCGTCACTACCTGCCAACGGAGGCGCTACATCGTGCCATGCTCTGCATAACGTCCAGGCCGCATCAACTCCCAACACTCTACGCAACTCGCATGGCAATGAGATTCGTAAGTCTAGGGTTTCATTCCACCTAAAAGTCATACATAATACTAAAAGTCATACAGAATAAGATTCTTCCCGATGCTACCAAGTACATGCTCCGCGCAAATCTTGGTCAACCTGCATACCGTCGACCAAACAGTCGTGAAACGCCGAGCGCCGTATTCATCCACATGTATCCAAGCAACCAACGCCCCCAAGACTCCATGTCAAGACGCCATCCTGGTCCTCGACTCAAGATCAGTCAAACAGGCTCATCCAGACAAACGTACTGACCGCGCCGCCCAGCAGCAGGAACGTCAGGATGCCCGCCCCCGCGCGGTCCGCCGTGGTAAGCGGCTTGGGCTCCCTGAACCCGTTGTCCCGGCCGCCGCCCGCGTTGGGGTTCCCCTTGGAGATGCCGCCCGTCGAGTTCGTAACCGGCCCCTTGGCCTCGTCGATGAGCAGGCTCGATACGGCGGCGAGCACGTTCATGGCCTCGCCGGCGCCGGTCGTCTTGTCCACCGACGGGTCGACGTACTCGCCGCCGCTCCAGTAGAAGCCGCACGCGCGGCCCGTCTGCCCCCCCGTGCACTGCTTGACGGCCGCCTCGGCCGACTTGCGTAGGACGGGCAGGATCTTGTCGCGCGTGTAGGGCGCGATAATGGTCACCATGGCGAGCCAGCGGTGCACGTAGCCCTTGAAGGAGAGCATGTCGGGGGAGCAGGCGCCCTTACGGCCCTCGCAGGGGACCTCGTAGGCGATATCCTTGGGAAAGAAGTTTTTAAGGAGCGAGTCGGTGAGCTTATCGACGCGGTCTTTCCACTTCTGGTCTCCGTCGGTCTATTATACTTGTTAGCATTGGACAGTGGATAGGGCTCAGGTATTGCGGATGGCGCTCACGAAGTTGTACATGAACGACGCGCCCTGCAGCATGACGGCGGCATTGTACGAAAAGGTGGCCTTATTGACGTCGGTGCAGTTGGTGTCGACGTGGGCACCGTCGTAGACAAAATAGTTATCGTGGTCAATATAGTTGGTGCCCCAGAGCCAGTCCCACGTCTCGTCGGCCTTTTTGGCGTACGTCTCGTTCTTCGTATACCGGGCGAGGCGCGCGCCGATATTAAAGTAGCATCCGTTGGCGATGGCTATCCCTGTTAGTCAAGATAGTCACTGCCTCGGTACTTGGGGGGGTATTCACTATTCTTATAGTTATATCCGGCATTCGAAAAGGGAATCTGCCACCGTAGCCCGCCGTTGCACGTCGCGTCGTGGCGGCTCGGGTCCGCCATGGTGTTCCACACGGCCTGGGCGAGGGCCAGCCACTGCGGCTTGTCGTCGGGCGGGTTGGGGAACTTGAGCTCGGCGGCGAGCATGGCCGACATGCCCCAAAAGCCCTGGTCGTCGTTGCCGAGCGAGGCGGTGTGGTTGGCGGGCATGTAGTTTTTGTTCTCGCCGACCTGGTGCAGCATGCCCTCCATGACCACCTTATTGTAGCTCGAGTCGCCCGTGAGGTGCCAGTAGTCGATGTAGGTGCCCATCATGGCGCCGCCCTCCCACCAGTAGTACGGCCCAGCGGGCGGCGGGCCGGGGAGGGTTCCGGGGATGCCGCCGGTTTTGTTGCCCGAGTAGAAGAGCATGAGGTCGTAGGCGAGGGTACGGGCCGACTGGCGGATGTTGTCTACGACGGAAACGTTAGCCTTGACTTGACCTGACTTGACGCGAGTATGGGATACAATACATACCCGGCGTGTCGATTTGGTATGTTTGCGCTTGGGCCGCGGCGCCGCCAAAGAGCAGGCCCCCGGCAAGGACGAGCCCTGTCCAAGACGACCTGGAGGAGACCATGGTGGTGACGGAAGCACTCACGCGGTCGGGGTGATGTCGAGTAAAGAAGGACGAGTATATCAAGGGTTGTTGACAACGGCCAGGGAAAGCGAGCGAAGGAAGACGGCGGAAGTCTCGTGGCGTCTCGCCGCTGGGCAACGGAGTCGAAGAAGGAAGTATGGTGCAAACGGGAATGAAAATGAGAGTGAGAGATGAAGGTACAGAGTGGGCTGTATCAACGAGCGGCAGCCAGAAACGGCACGGATGGACACGACACAACACAGGCACAAGCACAAACAAGATCGAATCGGCGGGACCTGCAAGGCAGGAGAATCGAAAAGCGAAGAGAACGGCAGAGAGAGAGAGCGAGTGATGCGTGTGGAGAGTTGTTTGGCGGCACGGAGAGTTCGGGAGGCCTGGGGAACTCTTCAGGCGCCCGCGGGTGTGGGCCAGGCGAAGCACTCGATTCTGGGATACGGCGGCAAGGGCGGGGAGCACGGGGCACGGAGCTCGGAGAGCCCTTCAGAAGTTCAGGCCGGAAGGGGGCGCCTTGCTGGCTGGAACTGCGAGTCGACACAACAGGGTGGGCAGGGTTCGGGCGGTTGGGTGGTCGGCGGGCGGCGAGTGGGCGCCTTGCTCGACGTTGCTAGTCGCTGGGCCAAGATGCTGGGCGCCAGGGCTGTGCAGCGACGGCAGCGAGTAGGCACGGATCGGGTCTTGGCGGTAGAAACGCCGAGATGAGAGTCACGGTGCAGTGGGAGTTGCTGGAAGGGAGGCAGGATATCGGCCTGGTGCTGTGAAAGGCGCTGTGGAGGGCATCCTCACGGCACCATCACGACCACCACGACCACCACGACCACCACGTCCACGGCTCCTGCCGGATGAGGGCCTTTTCTGCCGACGGCGACAGGAGCGCAAATTAAGGTAAATGTTAAGGTTGATTCATGGCTTCGCCTCAATGTGGCATCAAGCCACACCTAAGCTCTGCAGGGGGGGCCGCTAGAGGTTGGTGGCGGCTGCATGGGGCAAGGCGCCCCCTTGGCGACCCAAGACGCGTAATTGACTGGAGGACGAAGAATGGTGATGGGTCACTGATGGATGACGGTGGTGCGACCTGAGACGATGGTGGGCGGTTGTTGTTGTCGTTGCTGTTTGCATGCGTACGGACAGGGCAGGGCGCGGTGGCGAGACTCTGATCGTCGAGAGAGGGAGTGATGAATGCAAACGAAGACGACTTGGCGGGAGATGTTTATTATAATTTAATGCGGCATGCAGACACTGGCAAGACTGGGTCCTGCAGTTCAACTCCAGCGTGCGTACCGCCGTCGCCCGTGGGCTGCCGGATTCGCCTGTCGTCTGCAAGTCTCCAGGTTCTGCAGGGCAATCAACGAAACTGCAGTTCAAGTAAGATTGTCTGCCACTGATGTTCTGTGGGTCCGCGACTCTCGGTTGTATGTAACGTGTCATGTCTGTCCTTTGGCTGCGTAGCCTTGGCCAGCGAGACGTTTCGACTGCCGCCGTCTTCTGCCACAGACCAGTGCACGACGAGTTACGGACTACATCCTCGTACGTTAGCAGCCAGACCCCGGGCTTGCAAGAGACCTTGGCGCACAAGTCCCAATGCTGACGGTGCTTGGGCCATCCAAGTCGAATATCCCATCTCGAGTCGCTTGCCCGCGTCGTGGACAGTGAAAACGGCCTTCATCGTGGGCCATGGTCGCAAGGCCATGGCGGAATGCGTCATACCGCTGGGATGAAGCAACGCCGCCAAACGATCCATCTCGCGGCAACTTTTGCCAATTTACGGGTTCTGAGGTTGCTGACGCACATCACCTGGCCCTCCATGTTGATTGGGGGTGCGTTGCTGATGTACGGGTGATGGTTTGCTCTCAGGGCACAGGACAAAGGCCTGCTGCGCCCAGTCAACAGCAAACATCACCACTTGATTCACCACGGCCACGTGCACCGTGAATCGCCATCAAAACCGAGCCGCCCCTCGCTTCGAGGCTTCACCACCGCATTCACCTCAAAATGAACAAGGCCATCGTGACCAGTAAGCCCCTGACGCGGAACAACCTCGAACGCCTCAGCATAGAGCTCCATCCCGGCACCCCGCCGCCGTCACTCCCGCCGGAGCTGTCCCCCCTGCAACAAGCAAGGAGCGACATGCGCCGGATCATGATGTCGCCTTGGGACCGCGGAAGCGAGGGCCGCCAAGTCCTGAAGAACGATGACCTTGCGCTCGACACGCGCGGCTTCGGAAAGGTCCGCTATCGAGGCGTGCGTGGGAAGCATGACCTCGGGGATCCAGCGTATTGGCAGGCCAAGAAACGAGACTTTCGCGCCAAGTACGACGACATTTTGTCGAGAGACCCACCCGCCGTCAGACTCGCCCGAGCAAAGACGGCTGTCCGCAACGCCATGTTGAATATTTGGTACCTTGGACACGAGGGCCGCAGGATCCTCAGGGGCGACGAGCTGTGCTTGGTAGGCTTTGGCCATCCGGATGTCCAGTATCGCGGCAGTGATAGCGGCCAACTGGAGAGCCCGGGGTACTGGGAGATGAGGCTAAAGCACTTTCAAGCAAGCTACAGGGAGGTAAAGGACAAACCAGAGCCGTCCTTTGCGTCGGCCTGGGACTCGAAGTTGGATGGGATACCGAGGCAGCGAAACGAGGAGCCCAGGCTTTGGCATTGGAGGCGCGGTTGGGAAGATACGAAGAAGCGGATCGAGTTATGGATCGATGTTGTGGACAAGGACAGCAACCCTCGGTCCTTGGTGTCCGCCTCTGAACGCTCTACCACGCTCATGGCACTGCGGGAGGACTCCTCGAAGCCAGCGGCAGTGTCAAACACATCACCTCCAAACGTGCAGAAGAGAAAGCAGAGTCCACCGGGTATGGATGAGGCGGCACCCCAGGCAGATGAAAGAAGCGAGAAACGACGACGACTAGAACCTGCCGAGGTGGCGTCACCATGCGAAGCGTGCCCGCCCACTACAGAGCTTGAACCAACGGCCGACGCGCAGCAACTGCAAGAGCCAAATACGAGTGCCTCCCCAGCACGGCAGTTGCGCAGTTTCGCCCGCGGCACCAACAAGGCAGATGCGATGGGTACTTGGACACCAGCGCACGCCTCAGTGATGTATCCAAATTCCCTCACGGGCAATCCCAACGATCAGCATGGCACACCGCAAGACGCCCAAAGGCCCCCCGCTCGACGAGCAACGACTCGTTCGATTCCCAAGCCCGACTGGGCAGGAGTCTTGAACCCTGAGCTCCTTTTTCTTCCACCGAAGGTAGTCAGGTTCGAGGAAGGGCCAGAAGGGGCACAGCCCGGGGGCATGCCTACGGTTGTCAAGACACGCAGTGGACGGGAGTCGTGGAGACCGTAGCGATGGGTTGCGGATGGGTAATGGGTTCCCATGTCATCAAGATTGTTGTCGGGTGGTGGCGGTGGTGGTGGAAAGGGTCACGAACCCTGGGTGGTTCTGCTTCATCAACACGAGTCGGCACTCGCCGACGTTGTTGAACCTCATTGAGAGCCAAACCGCACGATATACACCACTCCGTTATGAGTATTCGTACGAATACAAGATACAAATGATACCACGGGCAACAATTACAGCGCCTCCATCAAGACCGCCGGCCCCGCGGGCACCACCAGCGGCGCCCCCTCACCAAACACAATCTTCCGCCTCGAGTGCGCGTACCCGAGCGCGTACCACCCGATATACGGCGCCGTCGTCCTATAAAACGCGCCCCGGAGCGCGCCGCCCTCGTCCTCGCCCCAGTACAGCCGCCGCAGCCAGGCGTGCAGCCGCGGGTAGTCGTGCCGCACCGACTTGAGGTTGCACATGAAGACGGAGTGGTACGCCACGTCGAAGCGCGCGAGCGTCGTGTACAGCCGCACGTCGGCCTCGGTGAGCTGCGCGCCCAGCAGGAACGGCTTGCCGTGGGCCGCGAGCTGTGCTTCCAGGCGGTCGAGGGAGGCGAAGAGCGTGTGGACGTGCTCGTCGTACGAGGCCTGCGTCCGCGCGAAGCCGGCCTTGTACACGCCGTTGTTGACCGTGTGGTAGACCCAGTCGTTGAGGGCGTCGATCTCGCCGCGCAGGTGCGTCGGGTAGAGCCCGCCGCCGGGGCGGTTGACCTCCCGCAAGGGCTCGGGGAGCAGGTGGTCGAACTCGGCGTACAGCATGCGGATGATTTCCGAGGACTCGTTGTTGACGAGCACGTCGGCCTTCTTGTCCCACAGCACCGGCACAGTGTACCGGCCCGTGTACGCCGGGTCGGCCTTGAGGTACAGCTCCTTGAGCGTCTTGAAGCCGTGGAGCGGGTCTTCGGGCAGGGAGCCGTCCTCGCCGCTAAAGTACCAGCCGTCGGGGCCCATGGTCATGTGAACCAGGTAGACGTCGATGATGGACTCGAGGCCTTTGAGCAGCCTTACGATGAGTGTCCGGTGGGCCTGAAAGCCGTCAGCTGAGCCCTTACACCAAGTGATGGACGGTTCTCATAGACGCAGCGCAACTCACCCACGGACAGAGAGGCGAGAGGTACAATGCATATCGACCCGTTTCAGCCGGAAACTGCGAGTTGGGATCTTTGGAAACGAAATTCCGAAAGGTGCTGTCTGGGCGCGTGAAGCGGCCGTTTTCATGGTACACCTTCTGCGCAAAGTGAGCAGTCTATTCACGACATGATGCCTCAAAGTTGAAAATGAGAGAGGTTGTACCTCATCTGCCTTGGAAGACATCGTCCAAGGCAGTTTGGTCGAATTGGCGATGGCGACGGATTGTTACAGCGCGGCGATGGAATCCGGTCAGTCGGTGAGGTGAAGATGCTTGGGGCCAAGTCTCATACTGAGTTTGAGCCAACATCGACTCTTAAATGGCCAGCCTATGTACCCTCTGGACTATGGAGCCCCTCATCCCAACACATCCCCGTTGTCCGTGGAAGCCGCTTGGCGCGGGCCATGACGCCACGGCGATGCTTGATGATGCTCCATGGATGACAAATCCACCCAGCTGGCTGAACAAACATCGAAAGATGCAACCGCTGCCATCTCGCGTCGCGAGAATGCATTTCCAAGCATGTGGTAATCAAAGCCCTTGTGTTCTCACAATCAAATGGAAAACAACAACGCGCAGGGCCACTTGGACGCGGTGGCTCTCTTGCCTGAACTTTGGCAAAGGCAACCGACCACGCCGACGCTAACAAAGTCCCAGCTTCACGAAGGCTCACTGTTATGAATTGGGAGACTTGAGCGTAAAGCGCCTGTCAACCTCTGAATGGCCCAGCCCACCGACTTGACCCTCAGCGTTGCCGCGCACCACAACAACAGCAGCAAGCCGCAGCACCGCACGACGCCGTACGAGCCTTTGCTCCAGCACAAGCCGCCGTCGCCGCAGCGCTCGCAACCACAATCACCATTCGCCAGTAGAGGAGCAGCACGAGGGCCTCTGATGCTGCGTCGACGATCCACTGGTACGACATGCGCTCGCATTTTCGTTCCGACGCCGACGCCGCTGCCCCGTCGGCCCAGGACAGCTGTGCCAGTTGAATCCGTCCGCTGTCCCTGAGATCCCATATCGCCAGAATCGGAGGCCCTGCGACTGTTTCGTGGTGGTATTCGCCGGTATTGGCTCGGAAGAATTGCCGTTCCCGGCGAGGAAGCCGAGCTGCTCGTCACGTAAGTCGTCCGCTGTTGTCTCGGAGGCGAGCCCTCCCCGGTCGGAGTAACGGGGACAGACCAGCGGCCGTCAAACACCGCGACCTTCGTGCTCGTACGCTCGAGGATCGGATCGCTCTCGTGCATCATGTCGGTAGCGGCCGTGGCCAGGCGGTTCAACGTCGCGGGACTGACGCTGCCGTGGACTTGGCAATGCCCGGCGGGGGCGTGCTTCAGCGTCGCGTCGCGGGCAGCAAAGCCGCAAAACACCCCGGCGACGGCGGCAAGCGGCAGGGTGCGCATGACGAGGACTCGGGGGCCATGCGCCGCGGGCTGGGTGGTGCTTGCGTACGGGGGTTCATCTGGTGAGGGATGAGTGGTGGATTGACCCAAGTTCGGAGCAGCAGCCTGGCAGCGGACGCTCTGCTTATGAGACGAGCTAACAACACACCTACCCATGAGTGGTCCAAGTGAACCACGGAGCTGAACAAAAAGAGTCTGATGTCAGTCAGGCACAGACACCCGCCGTCAAGGTTGGCCCTGCCGCCTCGGCAGGGATTCGGGGATTCGGTATGTATATTAAAGGTAAGGAAATCAAGGGGGCCTATATACCTGCTAAGTTGGCTTATTGTTCGTAGCTACCACACTTCCCACATCTGACCATCTATAGAGACCAGGCGGTTAAACATCTCATCTCTGAAGGAAATGGCAGTGAGATGAAACTCTCCGTCTTCCTTCGTCGTCATCATCAGGCCATCGGCAACCTCCTGGCCCAAAACCAAGCCAGCCACAATCTTCCTCTTCCACCCTAAGCCACCGACCTTCCTCAGCTCGGTAATGTCGGCAAGCGTCACTGCCCAGGCAGAAGCCAAGTTTTCAGTCTCGCTCCGCCAACTTATTGCCGGAGTTGTGGCTGCGGTGGTGATATATGCTTGTCCTTTCTTGCCTTTATACCGGGCTCGGAAACAGACTGGACCGGTCGCCGCATTGAGCGCCGAAGCCCTGGGGTCCCCATGCCTGTCTTTGGCGTGTCCCTCACCAGCCGATGTTTTCACGTCGTTGATCTTCAGAATGGATCGGACGCTGCCCTTTGCAGTGCGCTTGATGCTTTCTGCGATACGGCGGGGCATCTTGGGTTTTCCTTCATCTTCGTTCTCCGAGTCTTCATGACCTGATTCCGGATCGATAGCGCTCTGTATTTCTTCTCGGGAAGCGCCTGCCGAATGTAAGTTAGCATGCGGTTAAGACAATACCCGGCAACACGCACTTGCATATGAGTTACGTACCAAGATGGTCTAGATCTCGACCTTCAACTCTCTGTTGTGCGACGTGAGGCCCGTACATGTCTGGAGGCGGAGGCAAGGGGCTCTTGTGTCTTTCCCCAATGCGAAGAATGGTAATGGTGAGTTGCGCATTGGTCGGGACCCCTCGTAGAACTCCATATCGCAGCTCGGTAAACTTGCGCCAGCCAGGGCACGTCTTGTCGATAAAGGCAAGGCAGCGTGCGATGATCGGGCTCCCAAAGAATCCAAATCCAATAGCAAGGCCCAGCCCCTTCATGATTGTATACCAAGTAGCCAAGTACAAGACCATCATCAGTGGCAGTAAGCAAGCCGCCACAGTCAACCTCGGCTGATGAAGAGCAAAGGGTGGAGTTGGGCAGAAGGCGTTCCCGAATCGTTCCCAGTTGTCAATAAAGTCTGACAATGTATGCATTGCCACGCGAACCTCGAAGCTCTTAACAGCACGAGAGACGGGTTCTTTTGTCTTGTCATTTTCCACACTTGGATCTTGGCCTTCTGTCTTGTCCCGCGCATCGGCAATGTCTTCGGCCATCTTTGTCGGGTCCGGCGCAATGTCTTCGTGGTGATCGCCCTCGGGATGCTTGCCCGAAGTGACGCTCATCATTAACTGAGAAAATTGCTAGCGTTAACGCAGGTCCTAGCGAGGAGCAAGAGACTAAAAGACTAAATATTGTATCTGAAACGCACCTTGCCGATGTCTTTAACGAAACTGTGCGCCTCCTGCTCCACAGCTTCGCCCCAATGCTTCTCTGGAGCTCCAGTAATGGAATCGGAGGCCAACTCGCCTGAGAGAGGTGTCTGAATGCCCCCAGTCTTGGCATTGATGAGTGACGGTGGGGCCGGAGGGAAACATAAGTCTCTAGCGGGCGGGTAAATGATCAAGATGATCAAGAAGGCGATTAGAGCTGGGGCTAGAAGGTCCGTAAGCCAGGCGAGTGTATAGATGGTCAGAAAGGAAAATGTCCTCGGCCTCTCTCTCCAGGAACGAAGACGAATGATTTGTTTGTGAAACGAATACAAGGCAGTAATAACTATCATGTAAAAACGCTCCATGTGTGCCCGGAGCCTCTCGGGTGAGACATCTTCTCCAGCAGCAACATTCATGTCAAGAGTCGTCAGGGGACGCTCGTCGATGCTCTTGACGCGGAAGATTTGCTTATTGAACCTTCGAATTAAAGTCCAAACTTCATCGTTATCTATACCACCTACAAGGGGCTGGATATGCGCCGTCTCATCATTCCAACCCTGCCTCCGAACTTTAGGGCTGTCGTCAAGTTGGCGCTCGGGTATCGTGACGCTTGCCTCGGCGAGAGCGTGGCTAAGTGTGGGCAATTCCTCCTCAGTTTTGTCGTCACTGTGAGGTTCCATGCTAGGCTGGAGGGATGGGGAGATTTTGATGTCTTCATTCAGTGCTGTCATGGCTCGTGTGTGTGCCGATATGATGACAATAGTACTCTTGTAGCTTATGACAATATCAGGACACAGGCAGTTAAGACTTCTTAAAGTTAAATCAACTTAATTTCATTATTGTTGGCTGAAGTGGGGGGCAATCTGTGTCCTTGTTCGGGGAACCAGGGGCGTTTCGTACGTCATGATGGCGTACCTGATGATTCACCAGTCTTGAGCAACCAATAGAGCAAACTTTACTTGCGAACGACTAAGACAGATGACCTAGGTCAGCCAATACCAGTCGTGTGCCTCGGGACAGACGCTCTCAGGTAGGCGCAATTAATCATATTGATCGCTCAACTCTCAACGTATGACCTCTCTACTTGAAGCTCTACCCCACGTCTCTCATATCACCGCTTATGCTATGCCTACGGCAAGATGTTGCATCTGCCGACTACCAGGCCAAAGCCAAAAGTAAAGTGCACACTCCATTTGGAGTAGCTAGCAGTGGCGTATTTTGCGTGGACTGCAAGCGATAAAGATGTAGTTACGGCTCCGTCACGTTCGCTCGGACCGGCCTAGAGGTAGGACATCGCGCTATTATGCTAAGGGATCTTTCTTTCCATCTTTTCTTTTCCTTTAGCCCTAGTACCTTGCCTTCTTACCCCCTTTCCTTTCCTTTTCCCACTGAGAGCGTGTACAAGCTTGAGGCATGCCATTATTGCGCTGGTCGTACTAACACCAACCTCCGTAAGCTGCATTGGGTCGCTAATTAATACAGGCCTGACCCTACCTCGGATCGTAAAGAAGTCGATCGCAGCCTAGGGTCCCATGGCGAAAGGGAATGCGGACGTACAAAGCGTCGTCCTTCATACATGCGCAGAGACAATGGTTGCCTGCCATCTTGAAGACATTGGCTACCTAGGTAACTAGGCTACCCAATCATAAAAACACCTTGGGAAACATTTACAGATACATTAACTGGCAGTTTAGTTTACGAAACGTGAGTAGCCGTTGCTTTACACACTTCACCGACCTGTTCGTTGGCTTTCAACGACTCACTAGTCGAGACGATGACGTCTTCCATTCCCGTTAACTAGACGTTTCTAAGCGTCACAATTGCATCAAGTATACTCCATAGCGATGAACAAGACAGTACATACAGTACACCTTTCGCCTCTTAAATGGAAAGTCCTAGTCCTCTTAATTGAAGCTCGGCCAAATTTGTCTCTAGGTATTAAAGTCGCATTGGAACTCATTCTCTACCATGGCACCATCAGAACCCCTCGGCTTCAAGTGCGCCGTCATCACCGGCGGCGGCGGCGGCATCGGCAAGGCCATGGCCCAGTACTTCATCTCCAAGGGAAAAAAGGTCCTCATCGCCGGCCGCACCGAGACCAACCTGCAGAGCACGGCCAAGGAGATTGGCGCGGCCGGATACTACGTCCTCGATACGGGCAAATCGGCCCAGATCCCTTCATTTGTCAAGAAAATCACAGCCGAGCACCCGGACCTCGACTGCCTCGTCAACAACGCCGGCGTGCAGCGGCCACTCGAGGTCGCCAAGGACAACGACTTCCTGTCCAAGGCGGACCAGGAAATCGACATCAACATCCGCGGGCCGATGCACCTCACGCTTACCCTGCTCCCCCATCTCCAGTCCAAGCCGTTCGCGCTCGTCATCAACGTGTCCAGCGTCCTCGGCTTCGTCCCCTTCGCCGTCATCAACCCCGTGTACAACGGCACCAAGGCGTGGCTGCACTTTTGGAGCATGAACCTCCGCACGCAGCTGCGCGCCGCCAAATCCAGCGTCAACGTCGTGGAGATTGCGCCCCCGATGGTGGCGACGGATCTGCACCGCGAGAGATCGGACCCGGACGACAACAAGAAGGAGAAGAGCCCGAGTACGCTCAGCGTCGAGGAGTTTATGGACGAGGTGTCGGAGAAACTGGAGCGGGGTGATGAGATAATTACTGCCGGCGTGGGCAACAGAATCGTCGACAAGTGGTACGATGCGTTCCTTGGTCGCTCTCCAGCAGGTTCCCAGCCCAAGAGCCGGGACCGTGAGCTCACTCCGCAAAGTCCTTAGTCAAGTAGGCAAGGTATTGTTTCCCACACGGGCATATCATTCATACATTTTGTTGAAGTCATTTAAGCTTAAGCATTATTGTATGTCGTGAAACCACCACCCTTGTACACAACCCATCATGGTTCCGAGCCGTTTATTCAACACTCTTATCCGCCTCATTTCCATTCCCATTTATCCGAGATAAGTGGGGGCGTAGCTCTGGTCGGGCTTGACGACATTGCCGCCCTCGACCTGCTTGTCGGTGTAGGCGGGCCAGGTGATGAGCCTCTTGTTGTTGTCGACGACGGACAGCGTGGTGAAGCCGTTGCCAGGGCCAAACTGGCCGCTCCAGCCCGAGGTGACGGTGTAGCCGCCGCAGTTGGAAGCGCCGCTAGGGTTGGCGTGCGAGGCGCCCGGGCCAGCGACCTTGTGCGCGCAGGCGGTGGTCTTCACGCCGGCCAGGTGGGTGTTGATGCCGAACGTCCAGGTGCATTGGGAGTCGTCCCCGGCGCAGACGCGCTTCATGTTCTCAATGGTCCACTGGGGAGTGTCGGCCATCATGGACTTTGCGCCGTCGGTCGGGGCGGCAGTGGCCGTCGAGGCGGCGAAGATGGCGGCGACGAGAGTCTTGGTGAGTTGCATGATGGCTGTTGTTGGTGTAAGTGGAGGAGGTGGAGTTTGTTGTCGTGGATGTAGTAGGCAAGTGATGGAAGAGTTGATTGCTGATGAAGATGGAAAGGGTATCGAGAGACGAAGGTTCGAGGCCCTTTATACGTTTCCATGCTCTCGCCTCCATGCTCCATGCCCCCCCAACCTGACTTCTGCGTCGCCAGGCTGCATCACGGCAGGCGGCCAAGATCTCTCCCGCAACCCTATGACTTCACCGACGACCCTCTCCCGAACGGGAGCCCCCATTTTGATCGTGGCAGGCAAGACAATCACCGAACACGGGATGATCGGCAGTCAGCCAGGTGGGCCACCTCGTAAAAACGGCCGGATGGTCGGTGCTGACACGCCTCCTCGCCGTTGGTCGACCCGGATGGTGCTCCGTACGAGGCGAACTAGAGGGCTGTTTGGCACGGCAAAGCAAGGAGTACTGCCGCGATCAACGGACCACATGACCGCCATCTGCACATCCAGTTGGCTCGATCAGGCGATTTGAGACCCTGCGCCGGCCAAGGTGGTGGTTGATGAGCCTCCAGGCTCGTGATATGCAGTCATCGCTCAGCCCGCCCACCGCAGTGGATGCTACCTTGCCTTGGCTGCGCAGAACCTCGCCGGCGCGCTCGTATTCTATGAATAGTGACGTTCTAACATTGTGTTCTAGCCGAGACGGGGCCGCCCAGACTCTCCCCAGGCCAATGTTCCCTCCCGTACCCGATGAGCCGCCCTGGATCGCATCAATCGCGAAGCCCCCGCCTGCGTTGTCCCGAGAGGGCCATGCACATTCCAGTTCGATGTTCAATGAAGAAACGGCGTTGCCGGGCATGGAGCGGCTGACCTTTGCCCAGTGGCTCCGCTTCCAGCGGCGGGGGCCTTGAACAGCCGTTGGCTCGGAGTCCAACGCGTAGATGCGGGCCGCTGCCGAAGACGCCTCATCTGGCGCCACGACTCGTGTGCACATTGCGATCAATAAATCTCATTCGAGACAAGCCGGTTCCCAAGTCCTCGTATAATATCCGCCGCCATGGGCTACTGAAAGTCACGCATATCCCGTTGCTTACTCGTTGCACAAGCTTATGAATTAGTTTTAGGTCCTGTCAACCAACACCTTGTAAGAAGACGCTGGGCCGATATCCGGAGTCCCGGACTACATTTGACGAGGAGCGTACTGACAGCGATGTACCTCGTCTTTAACAGCTATTGGGACCAGGGGTAGAGAATTCATTTTGTTTTTACGTCGTGACCTGCGAGCCAAACGCAAGCATACTTCTTTGCCGTGGAATCTCTGGAAAGTTGGCGTCGCACTGCATTCACACAGCTCCAGAAATAACAGGTTGTGTACGGAGTACTCTGAGCTCCGCTAACATGCGGACTCTGGAACCTTGACTTAAGCCGTGCCACGTCGGCTGCACCGACGGCGCTTAATATCGGAACTATTGTGGTGCCTACGAGACATTCTTCAGGCATCGAGGTTGGCAGCGCCTCTTCAAATCAATTCGTTGGCGCAACGGGAAACACACCGTCAACTCTCTGACGGCATCTCAAAATACCTCGAGGTGCCATGCTCGAGCCAGCCAACAGATCATTGCGCCACTGGCAGTTGGAGAATGGGAATTTACACGATCTCTTGCCCGACGAACCATTCAATCTGCAGTTGCAACTTTGAAGTGGTTTTTGGGTTCGGTATCGACGTCCCGAGTGAAGCTTGAGGCATCAGATGGGTTCTTTCTTGGCTCCCTTCTCCGCGCCGGGTTCATGTTAGGCGACGCGTCTGATACTTGTACCATGGGCGACGCCCAGGATATGGCCCTTGGGGCTGGCCAGAGCAATCAATGTGAGCTTGAGGTCACAATAACTATGACGATGTACGGAATGGTCTCATGAGCTCGTGGAGAGCCCATCTCGAAAGTCTAGGTCAGCTTCCCTCTACATATTGTATAGCAGAGATGGTCTTTTTGTTCAGGCTTTGAATGTGCCCGGGCAGTCTAGCTACCCGACAAGGCAGCCACCGTGACGACATGCAACAGTCCAAAGTCCGTGAGGAAATCATCGCAAGGCGCCTCAATTGTCAAGCCTCCATATTGAGCATATTTGGAGATAAGACGTACCTGTATCATGTAATCTGCAACATGATAAAAAGACTTAGCTCTATGACTCGGATTATAGATAGCGACAGTGTAAGAAGAGAAGACATTTGCCATAACACGGCAATCCCACGCACTGACCAACATGCCCTCAACTACACCAGATCGCAAAGAACTGCAAACGACATAGCTTCAGGGCTTAAAATCTGTACCCCACACACATTGGCGTGTTTCCTAGGCATACGCATAAGCTAGCTCACTCCTAATCGGAATATTCCTCTTTGAGACGCCAGGAGATGCTGCAGTGACCCATGCGAGCTTCAATCCCTTCTCGACAAGGAGACAGTAGGTTGAACCTCCGTGATGGAACATTCCGATCTCCTCTCCCTTGGCCACTGGCTGTGGCAGGTCCTGTCGAAACCTCTCCGTGATCTCGCATGTCGATACATCGGCCATGCCAACATAGATGACACACACCAAGCCGATTGGTGCCTCTGCCTGAATGAGGAAGATCGCCCGTGTTGCGACCTGCGTGATATACCCCTGAGACTTGTCGGGAGCAGCCGGATCGGGACCCTCTGGGTTGGTGAAGCCAGTGATTGTGGGCTCCGAGAAATAGGTCCCATTGACGATATTGGCGTATACTACATTCCCTTTCACTGGGGAGTTCCAGCGATGGTAGGACGTGGCGCTTAGGAAGGCCTGGTAAACTGTACCGCCGACAAAGCTGCTTGCAGCATCGTGGTGATTCATCATCTCCGCTACCGAGTATGGCTGACCCTTGAGCCAAAAGGTATCGAATTCTTTGATGTTCGTCTGGAGTGCAAATGGTTTGGATTCGCACGAGCTCACAACCCACCTGGGGTCACTCGCGTAGGCGACAGGTCGAAGGCGGTCGATATCTTTGAATTCTCTGACAAAGAACTCATCCCATGTCTGAAAACCCCAGTGTATTGGATCACCTTTTGGGTCGCATTTGAAGAGCTGAGCGAACGAAAGCGGTGGTTGGCCGTCGATATTGGTGTCGTTCTCGATGGTTGCCAAGGCCTCCTCGCTTAGCCACCCACCTTCGTCGGTAGTAATGACGTACTGAGACTTGTTCGTCATGAGAACATCGTCTCTCCAAGTGTCGAGGACAGCCTTGAGTTTCTCGTTGACCTCATCCTTGAGGAAGAAGGCATACCCACTCTGCGTAGCCATGGGCCAGTCCAGAATGGCATTGAACGGGAATCCAATCAAGCCGACACCATATGCCGTCATGCTCCATTTTGGTGCTATTTCTGTCATTATGACGGCGAATAGATCAAGCATATGTTTGTAGCTTCGAATTTGCCTGTTTCCGACCGGGTCCTCCTTGTAAGGATCCTTGTTGGGAACTTCATCGAACATGGCCGAGGCCAACATGCGAAGTTCAGCAGTGCTTTCGATAAGGCTGTTGAGATCTTTGACAGGTTGGGGCCAAACCGGGAGCCTCCTTCTGCCATCCACTGCCTTGACAAGTCTTCGAACCCAGTCAACCAAGATCTTGGAGTCATCGGGCAACCAGCTGCCGACGCGATGGAAGTGGCGGCGCCGATATGGTAGAGGCATGAGAGATGCCATGGTCAGGTTGTGTATAATCTGTCTCTGAAGTATGAAAGTGTCTTGAGCCAAGTATGGGAAAGACTCCTTTCCGGAGAGATCAATGATGAAGTGTCTGGTGCGGCTTTAGCAGCGTATTTCAACCACTACACGTTTACCTGGGACCCCTCTTTCCCTTGGAATTCTTTCTCTCTACTCCAGCCGTGTTCCACAACGAGCTCTTACTCATATGAGTCCGGAGATGTGACAGGCTTCGTCTTTACCCTTGATCATGTAATGCATGATACATGTCACCTGCATTCTGTGAGGCATGGCCTTCGACAGACTATAAGCGCTCAGCTACCGATACCTGCGGCACCAGACCGTGACTCTGTACACCGCGCAAACGTCATTAACTCAGTTTCTGGCTACAATAAAGCCGAGTGTGACAGCAATGATGCCTGGCAAATTCATTAATCACACATGATATCTGTGGCGGCGACGTTTCCTCGGCGTAGTTGGGCATTGTTTTAGAAGAGTTCAATGCGACGAATGCTGGGGCGTTTTCGTGACATCAACAAGTGATTTGACGATTCTGGGCATTTCTACATGGCCGTAGGCCAAAGTGTCAAAGGCAGGCTATGTACCGAACAAGGCTGCGCGGCGAGACATTATTATACTGACTTCATCGGTTACCCCACCGTGTTACACCGACTTACACCGACTTACGCCTCTAACTCCTCGTCTTACTCATACAGGTGATGGGGCAGACTGCCTTTTCCTCTTGCTCTTCCTCTTGCTCTTCCTTTTCTTTTTCCTCTTCCTCTTCTTTTACTAATAGCCACCCGCTAACGCAAAGCAGCAATATATGCGATTCTTAGAGACCCTATTATTGAATTCGAATCTTCCTTCGACCGCCAGCACCCACGCCGGCCCGATACAACCCGGGACTAACGTCGCGACGTATATCTGATGCAATCGCTCAGCATTAGCCAAAGCTCCATCGCCACGGAACTAAACCTGACTCTTAATCAGGCTCAATACGTCGCAACGCGCCCCGCAACACCTAAGAAGCGCTCCGGCCGGCCGCCCCTCTTATCCAAGGAGCAGATCGAGGATCTGCTTGAATTTATCTCTTCGAGTAAGGATGCGCGCCGAACGCCTTTCTCGCGGCTCCCAGACGCTCTGGGCTAGTCTATTAGCGAATACTACATTCGCTATACCCTCCGCAAGACGGGGTATCACCCTTACGTCGCCTGCGCTAAGCCGCCGATTTCTAACAAGAATTGGCTGACCTGGATGGCTCAGGCCTTGGAACATCAGACCTAGATCTCGGAGCAATGGGTTTTAGAGCTCTAGTCCGACGAAACCTAGGTTAAGCCCGGAAGATATACGAGGATGTGGGTAACCCGGAGGCCGGGCGAGGCGCTTAACCCGACGTGTATTCTAGAGTCTGTCCTGCGTAATGCCTGATGGATATTTTAGGGCTGCTTTTCCGGGTAGATTAGAAAGGCGCCCTGACTCATTTAGCAGAAGGGATGGAGATTGATTAATGCCTCTCGCTATTACAATCGTATTATCCCTCTACGGACTAGTTAAGGGCTGGATTCGAACGCACCAGGGCCAACGCTTTATGCAAGATAACCCCCGCCGCATCATACGAAGCATACGACGGCCGAGCTCAAGGGCCGGAATATCGTGACCTCAACCTAGCCGACCTATAGCCCGGACCTCAACCCGAAGGATTAGATCTAAAACCACTATGCGGAGGAGACGATGAGGTACGATCTCTCACGCCGGGTTATTGAGGAGTCTTAGGATGCTTTGCCGGATTCGTATTTATAGGAAGTTGCGGCTAGCATGCCGGATCGTTGCACGGCGATTATTGATGCCGATGGGAGGCAAACGTCGCATCAGAGGGGCTCGGGCCTAGTGACTAGTGATTGCGTGTGTTAAAACTGATAGCCTTGTTGGATTGATTGAATTGACTGCCTTGGGGCTGCGTTAATTAAACAAGCCTTCAGACAGGGGCCGTTGCACAAAGGCGGCGCCTCCGTAACCCGCCTCAATACGAGGGCCCGCAGGGCCACATACCACTAAGACCTTGTAAACCGGAAGACAAAGAGGAGAAAAGCGAACCAGGGAGGGGGATGTGCGTGGTACTGAAATGTGCGCGTGAGGGGCTCGGCCTCCTGTCGCATTGACCATACAGGCCAAACAAAGGTAGAATGCTCACTCCAGCGGATATTGCTAGTGGTGGCGTATGTATGCGTGGTTTCCTGAATGGTGACACCTTGGAGATGCATTGCATGGTGTTGGTGGCGGACTAGTTACCAGAGACGTCCAGCCCTTCATCGTTCCACGTCCCGCGGTGTTTTAGCGCAACATAAACCTTGTACAAAGTTCTGCCTTACACTTCGTACACGTGAAAGCAGCCGTGCACGGCAGTGACATGACGGCATGATCTTGCATAGGTAGGTCCTTGCATTCTCTGTGCCCGGTCTTACTCTTACTTGTTTCAAATAAAAAGTCCCTCATTCTTCCTAGTCAGCAGACTTAAAGATGCTTGATTTATTATTTGTCGTCTTTACGTTACGTTCCGTGCTACCTTCGTATATAAGAACTCCGGTTATTGCCTTCAAAATAGAAAGGGGATCAGCACGGCTTATACATTAAGTCACGCATCATACTCTTTCGGAATAGTGCAATGCTTTATTTTATACTATTTGCCGCTCTCGCGGTATGGAGGGTTAGCCTAGCGGCGCCGTCGAACTTAGTTGAAGTCACTATCAACATGCATGCCGACAAGTCCACGTCCGAACAGACTATCTCTATCATCGATAAAGCCACTTCTAAGCTTCTAGCCTCATCTTGCTCTAATACGCTCAAGGACGGTGCCTTTACAGGCCATGCTATCGAGGTAGCTTTCGACGAAGAAGGCCGCGGTAATATCACTATCGGATCTAAGATATATAAGATTCATGGGAACGCCGAGGTCTCGGGTGGCATAATCTGCGACACTATCTATAACCGGAAAGAGGTTCTTATTTCCTGCGATGTGTCTATGCCGGCCCAGGTCGCCGTGGAACACAAACTAAACGAACGAGCCTCGGACTGCTTCAAGCTCGCTAGAAGAAACAATAACGCACCAAGCTTAGCAGACGTCACACGGGGACATGCCAACTTCCTTAGCGACGTAGGCCCCATATCGGGACAAGGCGTCAATAATACGACCAACGAGGAAGTTGAGGCTCTCGATAAGGCCCTGTATCCGAGAACCTGCGGCAGGTGGACCGAAAGGACCAAATTAGTCGGAAATGGCAACCCGCATCAAAATTTTCACAATAAACAACTTAGTGTAAGTGGCATGACCGAGATATACGCACAAACGAAGGAATTGGTGCTAATTGCGGGAACGGGCATATAGGAACCCGTAAAATGTGGAGCTCCATACGCCTGCGGCGCCAAAACAAAGGCCACTTATACACTCAGCTATTCGACTAATTTTGCGTATCCCGCTTTCTATGACGGCGGCTTCGCCGTGTCCGAAGACTTCACTTCCGCCGGGCGTGATTACACTTGCGTGGGCGGGGACGGAGAAACAGTCTGTATCTGGTACAACATGGCCCTGACTGCGTACACGACCGACTACGTTAATTGTCGCCAGGGTAAGGGGAGGGGTATCTACTACTCCCCTAATAAAAACAACAATAATGGCGGTGGCACCTATTGCGTTCGAGGAGATAGGTACTGTCGCAAAATAGGAGATGAGTATTGGGTAAAGGAGGGCCCTGCTGGTGGACCGTAAGCCGTGGGGTAATACAGCTTCAGCTTTAGTCTTCTTATTGTACTTACACATAGGTAGAGGTTTCTATGACGCATCTTACAGAGCTCCTAAGCGCAGCCATGCGGGCGTTGGCAAATGCAAACAGTCTTGCATTGATGATGCCGGCGATCGAACAGACCGATCTCGAGTAAACAACGAATAGATCTTCGTAGAGAAGTGTGGCTGAGGATTTCTTGCTAGCTGGAGTCCCTTCTCCAAGTATAGTGGCAATATGTGTGACACAAATACTCTGATACGTCGTGTCGCACAACATGTCCATACTCTAGTATCCCGTCCCGGCGAGCCTGCAAGTTTTCACTTGCTGAAAAGCTTTATAGAAGACTTACGTGAGCTTGCATCCTGCTGTCTCAACCCAGCTTCAGACGATTTCTCCGTCCCGCCCTTTGCGCTTCATTCATGCTCCTCACATTGGCTAGAGGAGATGCCGAGGTTTGTATGCTATCAAGCCGTTAATCTTCAGAACTAATCGCTCCGGATATACAACACACATCAGGATCATAGTGACGCGTCCAACGTGACACAAAATCTGCAAGCGGGCATCAATAATGTGAGCACGCGGCTGGTGCAAGATACGCCGCCGCTGTGGCTTGCTGAGGACTGCGAAAACACAGCCGGGACGACATGCGGGTGAAGGAAAACACAGGCGGTCTCCTTTCTCGGGGTTGTTGATCCAATGATGACTGTGAGAAGATGTCGTTTTGAGACACGCAAAACCCTCACAATAGGTTCTTCCTGATATGCCGAGCACGAGAAGCGAGCGACCGTCGCGGGAGAGGAAGCCGGTTGTTGCTGGTTGGTTTACTTTTGTTATTTTGTATATGAACGTACTAAAACCGGCTAGGCTTTATTTGTATCTGAGAAAGCCCGCAGTACTGATTTGAACACGTGCAGTTGGCACTGTTATATACGGTATTGACTGATTCACGGCCGGATTGGATATCGCCTTCCTGTTGGTTTGGCCAGCTATACGTCGCCCGCGATCTTCATTTATACGCCAGTGTCACCAGATCAACCACGGTCGTTCAAAGGTCCTGCCCTGCACTGCAAGCCTAGCACCCTAGCGGCATCGCCTGCCCCGCTTCCTCACAAGTCTTATGCACACTATTAACACCCACCATCTTCAACAACGGGGGTTTGTGATCCCGGAGTCTGACCCTTACACTGCACTTGGAGTCACAGAGAAACGAGTAGGGGTTGAATGCATGCACCTTGCGTCATACAAGGGCCATTGGGAGATATTAGCAGCAAACCAAGCGAAGCATGGAGTGATTTGAGCACCTTGGGAAGTGGAGTAACGGATTAGGCTTCTCGGCATACATTCATGTTTCTGCCCCCAAGTTGAGCTTCAAAAGTTCAAATGCCAGCGAGATGGCTAGCTCCCCTCATTCTCTCCCAAAACTACCCTCGAACGCACCCTGACACTCCGATTACGGGAGTAGCTCTTTATCGGGGGCTATTTGAAGTTGATCCCACTGAGGGGCTATGGTATCATGTACCCTTGAACACATGTGTCGGCATCAACTGTAGCGCCCGTCCTCGAATGTATGTGTCCATACTCGACAACTCATGAAAACACAAAGGCTGAATGCCATCCCCGCAGGGTACTGCCGATCCGGCCCGCGAAATTGAAAAAACTGTCGATCTAAATATCTAACACAAGCTGCCTGCCCTTGAGATGTAACAACAACCAGCTCACTTGGGGAGGCGGGGGTCACATACTGTAGCGTCCCCGCAGTCGCAGCGTTGCGTCATGTTACATCGCTTCCTCGGTATTCAACCAGAGTGTCATTGCCGCTCTGTGTACTCGAAGATATGGAAAGCCGACTTATCAACAATTATCCGTCGGGATCCTACCGATGATCTTGCGGGGTGCTCTTCATGACATTAGCCGAGCCGATAGTGGGTGAGGCGGTGATTGCAGTGATAAAGATGATAGTCCCATTCGTGATCTGTAGAATTCCAGTTGGGCTGTAGTTGTACATCGCTGGTTGTTTCTGAGCTACGATGAAGGTTGAACTCTTCACGGCCATTGCAGCGGCGCCGTCTCTGTTCCTGGGACATGGTGAGTCTACACTGACTCAACTCATGTAGACTGCCATTCTAACTGTATACAGGCCTCGCCTATGCAAATCTTCTGGGAATCCCGTCAGTGCCGTATCAAAAGGCAGCCGGATGCCATTCCTTCCAGCTGTCCAAGCTCAAGAGCATCAAGGTCGATACTCGGCATGCTTCTGCTCGCGACGAAGACGGAACCACCTTGATTCCCCCGACTCTACATGACTTTGCAAGTACCTTTGCACAGGACCTGAAAAGTGTCCTTGGAGTTCAAGTCGACGTGGAAGAAAGCGACAGCGCCGGCTCAGGCAGCATATTTCTCACGCTCGGTAGCAAGAAAGACTACGCTGATGCTGCGGGTCGACCGACTTCCGAGGGCTACACCCTCACCACAAACAGCTCGGGCATTTACATTGTCGGTGCCAGCCCGCTGGGAGTCTGGTGGGGAACTCGCACAGTCTTGCAGCAGGCAGCTTTGCGCAAAGGCCGCCCTGTAGTGCCTTTTGGAACAGGCAAGGACATGCCAAGCTGGGGAGAGCGCGGCATGATGCTGGATGCTGGCCGACACTACTACCCTAAGGAGTTCCTAGTCGAGATGTGCTCCTACATGTCCTTTTTTAAGCAGAACATCTTCCACGTGCACCTAAGCGACAACTTATACAACAACAAGATCTATTCGCGGGAGCAGTCGCTCAAGCTGGATGCCTGGTTCCGCCTTTGGTCCGACAAGGAGGAGCTCAAGGGGCTAAACAACCATCTCAACGAATCGTACACTCGAGTCGACTTTGACGAGGTGCAGACGAGGTGCGCCGCGCGTGGCGTCACGATCCTGCCCGAGATTGAAGCTCCTGGGCATGCGCTCCCAATTGTGCAATGGAAACCGGAGCTTGGCTTGTCTACCGATCTGAGTCTGCTCAATATATCTCATCCCGAGGCAATCCCAACAATGAAGCTCATCTGGGGCGAGTTCCTGCCGTGGTTCCACTCAAAGACTGTTTCTATCGGAGCGGACGAGTACACGGGGCCGGCAAACGACTATAACCGCTTTGTCAACGCCATGGACGACTTTATCCAGGAGACCTCGAACAAAAGGATTCGCATCTGGGGCACGTTCCCGCCTCGCTACAACTCCACCTACATCAACGTCCACCAGGACGTGTCAGTCCAGCATTGGGAATACTTCGAGGACAATCCATACTACGACTACATCCGGAACAACTACTCGGTGCTCAACTCCAACGACGACTTCTATATCGTCAACAAATGGGGCGGCTATCCCAACACCATTGACATCACCAAGACCTTCCGCGGCGACCCCGCCATCAGCGGTGGCGGTTCCTGGTACCCTTACATCTTCAACCAGAAAAACGTCACGGACAACCCAAAGCGCGAAGAGCCGCTGGTCTTGGGGGCCATCGCACCTCTGTGGAACGATTATGGATCCAACACGAGTGTTTATTCCGAGGCATACTACGCCTGGCGCGAGGGTCTTCCTGCCTTGGCCGACAAGCACTGGGGCGGCAACCTGACACAAGCACAGTTCGAACAAGTCTTCGCCAAGCTTCACCAGCACATTCCTGGGCAGAATCTCGAGCGAGCCATTCCGTCAAAGGGAGACGTGATCTTCGACTACCAGTTTGGCCAGGGTGTTGGCTCAGGGGCAGTCAAAGACAAGTCGCTGAACGGCTATGACGCCAAGACAAACTGCATGACCAAGGACTCATCTCTAATTATCACCCCAGATTGCTCACTGACGACTCCGTGGTCTTCAAAGGGCAGGGACTACACTCTCACATTGTTGCTCAAGGTCAACGACCTCGAAAATCCTACCAACACGACCCTCATCGCTGGGTCCGACTCAGTCCTTATGCTGACACCAAACATCACACTATTTGCCTCTGGAAACTACTACCGACTGAATAGCACACTGCCCATGAAGCAGTGGGTGGACTTGAGCATTCGTGGTGATGGAAACCAGACTTTTGCTTCAGTGAAGCCTCGCGAAAAGAGAGACGCCCCCAAAGAGGAACAGTTCCTCACAAAGATGGGCATCAACGGAGAAAAGTTTCACTGGGACATTATGGCAATCGAGGCACCGATAAAGGAGGTGGGCGGCTGGAGTGGTGAGCTGGGTGAGCTGCGCCTTACTAGCCGCGTGTGATTGAACATGAGCATCTTCGCATCTAAGTGATGAGATATTGGTAAATATTTGGTACTAGCTGAATGCTTCTCAATATCCCCATATTAAGAGCCTGCTACTCGCTCCATACTTCCTCAGAACCCCCATGCTGATGTGTGTCGTCGCGTTCTCCCCGATGATCAGTCCACGGAATGTATGATGCAGCCTCGGTTGCAGTCGACCGCTTCGACGGCTCATACTTCAATAGACTTTTAACAGCCGGCAAAAGACACTTCAGTGACTCGAAATCGTACTGCGTGTGCTCTTCTTCATCGTGCAGTTCGTTTTCGACGTATAGTTGAATGGTGTCACTTCGGCGGGGCTCAAAGGTCTTCGAGATGGGCTCCGGTCGCATCTCCTTTCCTTTTCACAGAAGTCCCGTTAGGGTCAAGGGCGAATGAAACAAATAATATATGGGATTCCAAACGAAACTTACAGGCTTGGTCGACCCATTCGCTGCTCTTCAACATCTCTTCCCATTTGGTGGTGGAAGGGGACCGAGCTTTTGTACGAGTTTCAAGATGTACAGGTCGTCGGCTCTGTATACGAACAAAGAACAGAGACTTTTGATAAAACAAGCTATAGATATAAGCTCTGAGAACAGTGTCTGGCCGCAGGGTTTCCGAGGTGATATGGTAGAGGCTTGCGACGCTCTGTAGGGATGGCCCGAGCAGTTCCATGACCAGGCAGTTGTGCGTACCGTTTGGCCCGGAATGACAGAAAGAGTCGAGAAGACGGGCATGGCATGGCGGCTTATCCTGCGGACCATTGGTGTAATGCTTCTCCAAATCCTTTAACGTGGTTATCTCAGAGTCTTCCGACAAGCCCCCGAGGGAAGCCTCGGCCTGTTTTATCTTCATCGATACCCGTTTTCTGTCGAAGAGTTAGTCGCGCATTCCCGTCAACGAGAAACATGTTGGTGAAGAGGGACATGCACCCTTGCTGTAGATAGCGTAATAGCCAGACTGTTGAGTGGCCCCCATATCCCAGCTTGCGATGAACCACGTATCGGCCATCCGCCAAAAGGGCGCTGATGGAGACGGGATGAAAGCCTCCCTGACAGTATTTACTCAGAGGCTCATGTGGCTGCACGAGGCCTGCCTCAGGGTACAGGTGCCAGTCAATACGCCGCCAGGGCTTCTGTGATGGTGCCATGGGGAGATGGGGTTGGGCGGGTTCTTGATCAACCAGCTGCGTTTGCCATTGCGGCAGGGAGAAGGGCAAGCCATGCTCGAGCGACAGAATCGAAGGCGCCTGAGAAGTCAATTCAATTGAAGCTGGGCGTTGGCAGAACCAGAAAAGCGACTGGATGAGAAGGCGACGCTCGACGGGACAATTGCAGAAGTGAAGGCCCTGTCGAAGCTGTGATTTGAAGAAGGGCAGATGAGCAGAAGGAAGCGCTTGGGGGATGACAAGGTATTAGGTACCTTCAGGTTAGGTGCCTACCTAACTTACTTGACGTCGAGGCAGGTAGACGGCGGGGTTTAGGTACCTTAGGCGATGGACGGGCTGCACTTGTGACTTCAGTGTGGACAAGAGGTTTGACGGTTTGAAAGAGATGGACACATGTATCATCAGGTGGCTTACGCTATGACGGCTGTCAATCTTTGACGAAAGATCGCTCCAGAGGCTTAGAAACACCGATCTAGTATGACTCCTGTCACCTGTGCAGATTCGCATCGGTATTGAGTACGCTATGTAATCCCGCTCAGCATTTTTTGGTCAGGGGTTCTATCCTCTTCATGAGGGTTTCCGTGTACCAGCTATTCGGCGCCGTGTAATCCGTAATGTACAGAGACACTGAGACGCCCCCATTCTCAACCACGTACGTCTCTCCGGGGAGCGAGCAGTCTCCATTGACACATGCGTTGACGCCAGCGGCATAAGGCTTGATGTTGGCCCATGTGAACGTGCCCTTGGCAGGGTCAAAGACCGCCTCGTTGACGTGCGCATTCCCAGTCATGCGAGTCTGGACAATCTTGGGGTTGGTGTTGTTGGCGCTCAAGTGTGGGATGTTGACGTTCATGCCGTATCCCAGCGGGAGAAGTGGTCCACCTTTCGGGGCGCTGGAGATGACCTGCTCAACGATCTTGACCGATGCCTTTGCAGCCCACGTGGCTTCGTTTGTCTCGTTTTTGATGTCAAAGTAGGGGACCTCCTTGTTGCTCGCTGAAATTGCGATGGCGGGAACACTTCGCTCGGTCGCGGCATAGCTACGTCGTGTCAGCCTTTCGATGGGAAAGTGAGGGTCCGTCATGGCAGCGAGTGCTCACGCTGCACCGGCTGTCCCGGACAGAGTCCACACAAACGGCCCCAAGTTTGTGCCGAAGTTGGGGCCAGTGACGACAAGATCAGGGACCTTGAAGTCGGCGTATCGAGGCAGGACATAGTCAAGAGCCACAAACGTGCAGGCCGCCGGCGTCCCGTTGTAATACCAGATGTGACTATCTTTGGGGTCACTGCCGACCTAGAGGATCATTCAGTACAAGAGTCGGCTCGGCTTGGGGGCTTGACTTCTATCATCTCTTACCGACGGAGCACCAGCCGGGATGAGGTCGAATTGCGCCGGCTCGGTCAAGTTGCCTTCTGCTGTAAACTCCGACCGACCACCCTGGCCGCTCTGCTTCGTCGCAGGGGCCACGATCCATACTGGGGCGTCACAATCAGTTCAATTCTTGCGCGCAATGGAGCATGTCTGCGCACCATTGTGTCCGGCTTTCTTGAGCAGGCGGTACACCTCGCGAATATTGCCGGAACCGAAGCCGTCATCGTTGTTGAGCAAGATGTTGACGGCTTGTGCCGAGGGAACAAGGCACAGAATGCCCGTAAGGAACGAAGAGAGACGCATATTGGCTAGCTAGATGGGTGAGTGGGACAAGTTCTGGGAATGTCTGACTTCAGACTTGACGATGAGGCTTGTTGGCCGGTTTTAAGAGACACAGGGTCTCGGTCAGCTCCGGTCCTCATGTGGTATGATGGCAGGAGCACGGCGGTCCAACAGGCCAACTGGGGCTTGTTATGCCTGTTCTACCAGAGCAACCCTCGGGCGTTTATCGCAATATCTCTTGGCCTTTCTGCTAGTCAAGCACTCGGGCCAAGCTCAAGCTTACTTGAACCTTTGCAATTGACTTCTCCTCCTTCCAATCCAGGCTTGGTGCTGCCGGACGGCCCTGGGCCAACCGGTCTCGATAAGCTGATCATTGGACCGTTGGATAGTTCATCTCCTTCATGGTGGAGTCTGCTGCAGGAGCTTCGGAGCTCACCGCCGTGGGGTTGAGGGGTTGGAGGGTTGGCTTGGCCAAATCTGACAATTGGTCGTGTGCTCGCTTACCGTGCATGTGGGGGTGGCATCGATCAGCAATGTCCTCGAGCTTGCGAGTTGTGATAAGAAAGGAACGTTCAGAGGGTCTCTCACCCCCATGTTGAAGTCGTGGGGTATCGAAAGTCTTGTCTGAATGAGACGGTACGGAGTACGTAGGTGTAAGCCGAGGTCACCTTCTCATGAATCCATTGAGAGACACCAGGTAAACTTCCCCAGCCAAGTTAAGGGAAAAAAGTGCCAGTCGCGCCCAGATCGAATGACAACCAGGTATTGGCTCATTCTCGTGCATCACACGATCGCCAATTGGGCAGCCATAAACGACCAAGTACGTCAGATCCGTCATCACGAAGCAGCGATGTCGGACTCAAATTCCGCAGCTTTCGCCATCGGCCCCACTGATTCCAGTCATCGTTTATGACTCTGAAAGCCGTCTGCATCTTGGAATTCTCATCTTGCCGCTTCAATGACTGAAGAACTTTTTTACGAAAATATTCTCATCCCATCATTGTTTTCCAAGGGGCCACCAGGACGAGCCAGCGACGTACAAACACAGCCATGTCAATTCCCGAAACTAGAGAATTGGACGACCTGAGCCGCGACAACAACAGTCGTATTTCTCGTGGGAATGATGATCACAACAGTGAAGGCACGACAGAATATGGAGACTCGCTTCCCCCTACGGATCGAGGCCGCGGTGCATACCTGGCTCTGGCGTGCTGCACCATCGCGCAAGCTCCCATCTGGGGTACAGGCTTGACAACTGCGGCGTGATGCCTCCTCACACTGACAGCTTTGCAGGATACCCTGTGTCTTTTGGGATTTTCCAAGAGTACTACAGCAGCCCCGAGAGCCGCATTGACGCGTCCCCCGGCGCCATCGCCTCCATCGGTGCGGCCCAGATGGGCATTATGTACCTCATGATGCCCGTGGCCTTTGTGGCCCTTCACCGATACCCTCACCTGCGTCGGTGGTGCGGACCCCTCGGGCTAGCCATGACGGTCGTGAGCATCGCGGCCTCTGCCTTTGTTAGCAGTGTCGGGGGTCTCATCGCGACACAGGGAGTGCTGTATGCCCTTGGCTGTGGCCTCCTCTTCAGTCCCATCTCCATGTACATGGACGAATGGTTCGTGGAGCGCAAGGGGCTGGCGTACGGCATCATGTGGGGAGGGAAGTCGGCAGTGGGCGTTGCGATGCCGTTCGTCTTCAGCGCGCTCCTCCAACACTTTGGCCTTGGCGTAACGCTTCTCTCATGGGCGGTTGCATCCGCGATCATGACTCTTCCGACGCTCATCTTCTTGAGGCCTAGGGTCCCACTGCCCCGGACGTACCAAGCACGCCCCCTGTCGTTTGGCTTCATCCGCCACGCCCCGTTTTGGATGATGCAGATTGGCATCGTGATTCAGTCACTTGGATACCTGATGCCGAGCACGTACCTCGCGAGCTACGCTTCCGCGATTGGATTTTCATCGGTAACCGGGCCAGTCCTACTCGCGTTGTTCTCACTGGCCTCTGTTCCAGGAGCAGTGATTCACGGGCTGCTCGGTGACAAGATGTCTGCCACCAAGGTCATTCTCCTATCCTCACTCGGCAGTGCGCTACCCGTGTTCCTGCTCTGGGGCCTCAGCCGCCACTTGGCAAACATGGTCGTCTTTGTCATTCTGTACGGTTTCTTCGCGGGAGGTTTCAGCTCGACCTGGTCAGGCATGCTGCACGAGATCAAGAAAGGCGACTCAGCTACCGATACATCCATCGTTTTTGGTATGCTTCTCGGCGGTCGAGGCGTCGGCTTTGTTCTAGGTGGCCCTGTCAGTGGAGTCCTGGTTTCCGCCCGAGGAGCCTTGACGGAGGAGACCCTGGGGTACGCGACAAAGTACGGACCCATGATCCTTTGCACAGGCATCACCGCGATTCTTGGTGCCTGGGTTCCCTTCTGGAATATGACGAAGATGGCAAAGTCGAAATGGGTCTCGGGCTGCTCCGTCTCCATGCGCCATGAGTAATTGGGGTTATTACCCCTCTCGAGGAGAAACGGCTGGACGAGTCCGTCAGTGTTTGCAGTTGGAGATGGCTAAGCCTGCTTCGAGCCCCATTTGGTATCATACGGCAGTCAGCCCTATCCAGATGGGCGAGTTCACAGCCACTCTGATATGGCTGCCTGTCTGCGCCACACTGCCATTGCGTTCGGCAGTTGCATTGTGTCCACAGTTGCGGTTGGATGCCTGGGACATCGAGTCAAAGACCCTGGAGGCAATATATGTGCAAGCTAGGCGATGAACCAGTAACTTTGTTATACTTTGTAGTCGCAGACCTACCAACCTGCTGACACGACATCGAGTCTCCATAATATGCGGTTGCCTGAGAGACGTGCTCGCAGTATGTACAATCATTCGTCCTTTGTCTTTTGCAACATCTGCAGCCCTGCCGGATCAGTTGCCAGAAATCAGGATTATCACCGCGCACGGCCCTTGCGGAAAGAGAGTGACGGTATTGACTCGAGTCATTTAGGGGCGCAGCATGATTGACGCCGTTGAGCTGGTTAAACCAAGGCCCGATGAGAGCACCTAGTCTTCGCCGACTATATAAGGGACCCCTTCTGCGACAATTACATCACGCTCGGTCAACTTTGCCGGTCCCCATTGTCTACGACTTCTTGCCATACAGACCAGCACAACCACCGAGAGTTTCGACATTCTGGACGTGTGTTATCAGCAAGGCGAAGATGGTGCTGGAAAGCGAGTTTAGCGGGTTTGATCTGGGACCAGGCAAGGCCGACCAAGTTGCGCCGCGCGCCGCGGTGGCCGATTCTGCTAAGCCAAGTGTAGCGTTGGAGAGTCGTCAGGATTTTGAGGCCTTCTATCAAGGCCAGGAGCAGCCTATTTGGCCCGAGGTGTGGAACAACGGTCCCTGCAAAGCGGACAGACTCGTTCTCGAATCGCCAGACCTGGGTCCATGGGATCTGTCCATCACTGAGTCCGATGGGGGCTGCCCAGGTACGGTCGAGGGTTCCCCAAAGATTCTAGGCGAATGGACCGACGTGGACCCTGGCTTCTACCACTGGTTCAAGATATCCCTGAAGCTGGGGAGTTCTTCCCCTCATGCGCAGATCGACATCCCGCTCACGCTGACGTCGTACGTCAAGGACCCGGACACGGGGGAACTCACAGAGTCTGACCGCGCGACGTTCACGCATCGATGGACCACGCGCGTCGCTCCGGCGTACAACCAGTCTGACGAATCCAAGTTTCCACAGCCGCGCACAATCACCGTGTCTGCTCTCCCCACCGCGGAAGAAGAGCGCGCAAGGTTGAAGCAGGACTTCGTTTGGGCTGACTTTGAGCCGACGGGCTTCTACTTGAATCCAAACGCTCCGCTCGCCGTCTGCGTCTCTGGGGATGCAGAGTCGGATGGGGCCGGGCCGAAGCCCGAGATCTTGGTCGGTACTCCGGCCTTGGTCCACCCGTCGCACACCGACGACGAGATGCCCGGCCAGCTGAACCAGCAACCGTCCCAGCCGTTGAACCACGGAGCTAACACCGTGTCCAGCCCGCTCGGTGGGATCCTCTACATCCGCTACAACCATGCAGCCGGCCAGGCCCTGCCGCCCCCGGTGGCCGTCACGTTCACCGAGGGGGATGCGGCCCAGCCCTTTCCGCTGTTCCGACCCGGCATAACAACCAACGATGAGTGGAAGGCGATGTTGCATGCCACAGAGGTTCCCTTCGCCGAACTTGCCGGCAAGCGGGTCATCATCACCGGGCTGGCCGCACAAGCGAAGATCTACGCCGACAAGGGCCAGGACCCGCAGGCGCTGTTGGACACATACGAGGGCATCATCACCGCCCAAGACAGCATCAGCGGCTTGAGTGCCTCCGCAACGGACCCCCGAGACAGGCCCGGCCCGCTGCGGCCCATGGTCGTAGAGGCTAAGAACAGTTTCTGTCCGAACGCATGGCCCTACCGCGCCGCCATCCCGTCGGTCGACCACGAAGAACTCTGGTGGCAGCCCCAGGTCTGTCAGTCGTGGATGGTCTGGCATGAGCTGGGCCATCATCGTCAGCATGGGGGCACGTGGAGCTGGGATGCTATGGGCGAAGCCACCGTCAACATTTACAGTCTCGCCGCGCGGCGTCTCGTCCCAAACATCCCCAGCGAAACCATCACCCACGGCACCATTGAAGAATGGAACGAGGCCAAGGACTACCTTGCGCAGGAGGATGTACAGAGAGACTTTGACACGGCAGAGCACTTCACAAAGCTCGCCTTCTTCGAGCAGCTCCGCGTCGCGTTCGGCGATGGCTTCTATCATCGCCTGCACACAATCTCTCGCTCGGGAGAAGACCTGGAAGACGATGCTGACAAAAAGCACAACTTCATGACCCTCGCCGCGGAAATCACAAAGCAGAACCTTGCGGCCTACTTTACGAAATGGGGACTCAAGCCCGAACAACGGACCATCGATGAGATGAGCCGGCAGCCCAGCGCGACCCAGGACTATGCCGCTCTGCCAGTGTACGGAGGCCAGTAAAGCCACACCTATGTGTTTTGTTGCATGAGAACGAAGTATTATTGGTGCTCAACAGTCGTGCAGTTCACACGATGAATCCCGGCATGGATACACTGACGCTGTCGCTCTCCCTGGCGACGCTATCAGTATGATCAGGAATTCGGGCTGTTTTCATCAGAGCAGGAAGGACATGTCACAATACACGGACGATCAATGTATCCTTGCAACGGACAACAAGGTCTTGTAACCCATGCTAGAAATCGGGCAATTCAAGTATTCGCTATATCTTCTCTCCATGTAAGATTGATGATTCGTCGGCTACTGAAGGCTGCGGTGTTCCTATGTCAACTGACGGTTTTTCTAGCCTTTGGGGTTCAGGTAAGCTAGCACTTAACAGAGGGGGCAGAGGCCCTTGTTTAGTCCCCTCTGTTTAGTCAATCCAGTGATCTCTCAGTGATAAGTGTGCATGTGAAGGGATATCAAATTTGCTTCGGCTACCCGTTGCCTAAGCTTCATCCGTATGTGGAGAGATATTCCGCTACGTACCATCGGACGACGTAGTTGGGGCAGTAATGCAACGTGCCCTGGTGCGAAAGCATGGCTCCATGATGTAAGTCGGGAGTCCAATTCGCCGTAGCGTGTCTTTCCTCGCACAGCAAGGCGTTTTGGGGGTTTGATCCTTAGGTAAGAATGGCAAGTCTCGGCGTTCCTGCTCCGCGAAAGACGAGAGCCAGCGTACTGGGTGCTGATAACTGTTTCTCGGCTGATGCAATAACTGCAGCCCACGGCTGGCAGCTGATTCCTGACCTCCGGCATCAGGGCACCCGCCAAGATGCGTAGACTTCACGTTCCTGCTGGTAAACGGCCTCGGGAAAAGCCGCGCTACGACAGCCTACAGGGGATTCTAGCGAGCTGAGAGATCTTTCGTCCGCGATGTGGCGGAAGCTGCCGACGTGAAGGTACCCCGCTCGCCGCTCTTCGGATTGGGACACCGAGCTCAAGCCCAGTCGGACAGCTCAAGGCTGCATCCCTCTATTTGCGCCTGTAAGGTTCGCAAGGTGCGGAACAAGCGGTGGCGTTCATGTGCTTCATAGTAAGCCCGAGTGTGACAAGCTGAAGGTTGTTGGGGGACGCGAGCCGACTCTATATTGCGCCTGATCTTGATATCCCGTCAAGCCCGCCCTCCAGCACACATCAGCCACTTGCGTTACTGTGCAGATCACCACTCGATCCTGATAGAGGGGCTCGGGAAGTAAGCCTCTCACGAGGCCCAGGCCGCCGAATCTACAGGCGCCGCATGGGCCGTGAAAGTCACCTGGGGGGGCAGCTGTGCATTTACACGCAAGGACCGCAGATCTTCAGAGAATACTCATCGGTGACCCTCCGGCCACGGGGCAAGATACAGTGGCCTCACACGTCGAGACGCATTCGAGGCGTTTTTAGCTGCCGACAATTGACGGCTCGGGCGAATGTTATCAGGGAATTGCGGAAAGACGCCGTTGCCGTGCTGCACGCCATGGCGCAACAACGCCAACGTTGCGATGAAGGCTTCAACTTCGGCGACCGCCGCCATCACCGCCTACATATATAAGGGGCCGCAGCCTCCGTCTCGGTGAATGTCCAAGTGTTAGATACTAGGTCTTCGTACACCCAGATCCATCTCAAAGCACGCAGAAACGAAAACAAGAAGCGACAATGAGATCTTTCGGCGCCATCGCGGCTACCATGACCACTCTGGCCAGCGTTGCCACCGCTGTGGTCCAGGGCTTCGACATCTCCCACTACCAGCCCAACGTGGACTTTGCCAAGGCTTACGCCGACGGCGCTCGCTTCGTCATGATCAAGGTATGTGGCATTTTCGTTGAATGCCTTCACGTTTGTCTCCGACAGATACTGACACGCGACGATAGGCTACCGAAGGCACCACCTACCAAGACCCCAGCTTCAGCTCCCACTACAGCGGCGCGACCAAGGCAGGCTTCATCCGCGGCGGCTATCACTTTGCTCAGCCCGCCGCCTCGTCCGGTGCTGCCCAGGCCAAGTACTGCCTGGCGCACGGCGGTGGCTGGTCCAAGGACGGCATCACGCTGCCTGGCATGCTTGACATGGAGTACAACCCCAGCGGTTCCGCCTGCTACGGCCTGTCCGCGAGCGCCATGGTCAACTGGGTGTCCGACTTTGTCGAGACGTACCACTCCGCCACCGGTGTCTATCCCCTGATTTACACTTCCACTAGCTGGTGGAAGTCGTGCACTGGCAACAGCGCTGCTTTTGGCGATAAATGCCCCCTGGTCGTCGCTCGTTACGCCAGCGCCGTCGGAGAGCTCCCCGCCGGCTGGGGTTTCTACACCTTCTGGCAGTACTCGGACAAGGCTCCTTGGGGCGGCGATGCCGATACCTTCAACGGAGATATTACGCAGCTGAAGAAGATTGCTTCTGGCTAAGCACTTACACGGCGGGCTCAACAAGCCGGCTGGTTTCGTGCACACATCGGCAACTTCGCTGCTGTCTACACGGCTAGATGCTGATGGGAAATCGTGTTACAAACAGCGTTGTATCGTTAGAAGCCTGGAATATAAAATTTCATGAATATACTTTGTGTTTGTTTGCACCAAAGGATCTCTGCTATACGGATATGTTGCGCCAGTGTTAGCATCAGCCATCTCGTCGGCATCTTCGCCCAAAGAGGCACTGTAGTCTTATTAACCGAGCTTACAGCATCCCGCTATATCCGCAGCTCCGCACCAACTGATCCGCGTCCCTTGCTGGTCGTCGTATCTCCAGATCCTTAATCCCCAATTTCTTGGTATTAACAAATTTAAACAATGCGCTCATACAAGCATTCCTCACAAGACACCTTGTAAACATTATCCACCTGCGACAAATTGAGACGGCCATGGCTCAAAACCCGGCGCTGCGTCAGGCGTCACGTCTTATAGCGCCGTTGAGAAGTGAGCCGCTACGCGCCTTCAGCACCTCAGGATGTCAACATGCTGGAGCCAGCGCCGCTGAAGCCGCTTCACGCCTCCTCGATACTTTTGCCGGCTCCGTTTCTATTCGTCGCCAGCTGCTTGACGCAAATCAGATCCAAAAGCTGGCGTTGACCCTTGGACGACCAGTTCTGGGCGGCGTGGACGTGTCCGATTCACCGCCGCGGACAGGCACTCCCGTCCCGCCGGGGCATCACCTGGTGTACTTTACTGCTGGGGGACTGGAGTCGGAGCTGGGCCCTGATGGCACGGATCGCACATTCAATGCGCCAGAGCCGTTCACCAGAAGAATGTGGGCTGGGGGCAGGATGTCCTGGCCAGACACAGGCATCGCTGGTGGCGCGACGCTCCTCGTCGGGGACGAAGTTGAGGAGCATACGAGGCTCGTCAGCGCCACGGCAAAGAAGAGCAGGTCGGCGGGAGAAATGGTGCTCGTCGACGTAGAGAAGGAGATTAGAGCCCCGCGAGGATATTCTGTTATTGATCGACGGTCGTGGATCTTCCGCCCTGAGATTGATCCTGAGAGGGTGGACGCATACGCTGTATCAGCCGGCGAGATTGCTCGCGGTCCAACGGTGATTCACGACATCCCGGCAGATGGTGGAAGTGGGTTTCCTTTTGGGCCCAAACCAACATCAAATGACTTACTTGCAGCAGGCGAATCGAGCTTCCCCGTCCGTCAATTACGCTGGTCTCCCGTGGGCTTGTTTCGCTTCTCGGCCCTCACTTTCAACGGACACAAGATCCACTACAATGAGGGATGGAGCCGGAGGGTAGAGGGACACCCTGGAGCTGTCGTTCACGGGCCGTTGAACCTCATTAACATCCTCGATTACTGGCGTGATGTCCATGGCAGCCGTAGTGAGCCAGCCAGCATCAGCTATCGTGCCATGTGGCCCTTATACGCTGGCGAAACTTACAACATCCGGACTGAAGGAGCCAGGGAGTCTGGGCGCGAGCGTATAGTTGACGTCGTCGCCGAGAAGAACGGGACTATATGCATGAAGTCTGAAATAGCGATGGATCTAGATTAGTTGGCGTCTGTTAATACAGGTAGATCTCGCCGTCAGTGGTGAGGGTGATGTCAGTAATGTTCCACTCTCGCCACGTAAAACAGGAGATCTTAGTAGACGCATTACGTTTGCGCTGGCCCAGTGGAATATACTCTGACGGAGTATTTAGTTCTCTACTGTAATCCCAAGACTTGTTGATTGCAAAGACAACTATGTCGAACAGCCCGTCCTTTGATGGTCCTGCTGAGATCACCGAAACCGGACTCGGCCGAACTCGATGGCGACGGAGCAAACGCCTTCGGTTATAAGAAGCCATCGCCTGTTATTGCCTGTCAAAGCCCCCCCACACCCGCGTTAGTAGTAGCCGACAAGCCCCCCGCATCAATTGGGTTTCGGCAATCTCATACTTACCTAGTTCGAGCCCCCGGATTGGCCTGAGAGCGGAAGCGTAACAGTGTATATCGCCTAAGAGACAGCGATCGCGGCGCTGAGACCCCCTTTAAACTGCTCTGGCGCGCCTCCGCCTTGTTTATCCCGAGCTCATATGTTGAGTATGTGACGGGAAACAACTTTAGCCATGGCTCTCCCCAGAATATCACCCAGGCTCTTGAGGGCCGCGCCAAAGGTATCGTATTGTTCATGGAATGTGTTATCCAATTCAAATTTAGACGACTGACACCGCGAGTGCAGGTGTTGCCAAAGGAGCAAATACGGCGGTTGAGCATTCACGAGTATCAGTCGCAGAAGCTGCTCAGCGAAGTAACCACAGCCACGAGCCTTGGACAATGTGGTAATGCTTACGGCAGTTCTAGTTCGGCGCACCAGTTCCGCGGGGCAAGCTGGTCCGCACAGCGACTGAAGTCAAGGCCGCCATCAATGAGCTAGGTGGGCGGAACAGGTCCGGTATTCTGGGATGCATGTAAACTAACCTCGAACAAGGTTCTGGCTGCGTCATCAAGGCACAGGTCCTCGGCGGCGGCCGTGCCGATGGCCAATTCGATAATGGGCTTCGAAGCGGAATCCAGGCCGTTGAGGATCCCGATCAGGGCGAGGCCGTGGCATCAAAGATGCTCGGTCATCGGTTGCACACAAGACACTCGGGCAACGAAGGCCACGCCGTCAACGAGCTCTACGTGGTCGAGTCCGTCAAGTTCGACGCGAAATGGTACCTAGCAATGGGAATCGACCGAGAAAACTATGGCCCGGCCATTTTCATCTCCAAAAAGGGCGGCAGTGACATTGACATCATAGCCAAAGAGCATCCGGAGAGTCTGTTTACATTCAACTTTAGGCTCTCGGAAGGCATTACGCCGGACCTTGTTTCCAGGATATCTGCACAGCTCGAACTGACACCTGGCGAGACGGAGAATCTTCAACGCATCCTGGAGCCCGTGTACAAGATCTTTTCGCAAAAGGACGCGACGTCGCTCGAGATCAACCCGCTGGCGCACTCTGCAGATGGGAGCTTCACATGTCTCGATGCAAACTTTACGTTTGACAATTCCGCGGCGAAGCGCCAGCCGGACATCTTTACGCTGCGGGATCAGGCCCAAGAAGTGCCCGATGAAGTCGAAGCAGAGAGCCACGGCCTCTTGTACGTCAAAATGGACGGAAATATCGGCAATGTGGTCAACGGAGCCGGCCTGGCGATGGCGACCAACGACACGATCGGCTTCGAGGGCGGCGTAAGTAGTAACTTCCTCGATGCCGGTGGGAAAGCCACCAAGGAGACGATGCAACAGGCGTTTGGCATCATCACGCGGGACGAGAGGGTCAAGGCGATATTGGTCAACATTTATGGAGGTAAACCTGCACGTCCGCGTTGCATCTGTGCGCCGTCATTAACACAACGTCTTCCAGGCCTCACTCGGTGCGACATGATTGCCGAGTCCATCATCGGTGCCAGCAAAGAGCTGGGCATCCGAGTGCCAATGGTCGTTCGACTGCAAGGCACAAACTCTGCCAAGGGTCTCAAGCTTGTAAGTCCAGAGGATAAATCATCATCCAGAACCGGGTCCGCGGCAGTAACTGGTGCTGACAGTGATGCAGTTGGAGGAAGCGAACTTGGGGCTGCACGTCGAGTCGGATTTCGGGCGGGCGGCGCAGAGGGTCGTGGAACTAGCCAATTCGGCGTGAGCGGTCAGTTACAGTGATGCAGGCGTTGATTGCAAAGGCCTGTGCCAAACAGTGTTGGCAGTCTGCTTCGTAGAGCCTTGTTGTACCACGTTGGACCACATGGTCGGCAACCATGCCCATCCCGTCCGCTCCATGTGGCGCCTCCGCTGCATGCATAGTCCGATTCTGGGGCTCCGAATCCGGCTTGCCCTCAGACGTTGGACTGGCCTGTAGTCAGTTGAATCTGGAGATGTGAATTGGCACGAAATGGAGTGCACAAGGTATCGTGGGCTGTGCCTGTGGGTGACCCATCCGCTCCTGCGCCAATACGAAGCTGCCCTGGAACCTGCAAGTGGTGCGGTGTGGGTGGCACTTGAACAACACTCGACTCCCACTAATACTCCTCTGAACACGTCACTTCCCTCCTCCATACTCTGCAACGACAACTTCAAATTCGCAGAAATTGCACCATGGCCAGCACCGGAAAGGACGCCGCGACGCTTGAGTTTGCAAAGACTCTGGCCCATGTGCCGTGGTGCGCCGACTATGAAAAGATGGTCTCTGGTGTCCTGTATGTGCTGCCACAACCCGTCCTCCATCACACTTATCCACACGAGTCGAGCAATGACCTCTGAGGCCCTCCCCTTTGATCAGATACAACGCCCAGGTGCCAGAGCTCGTCAGGGGACGCTTCCGGGCGCGGAAGCTCATGAACAAATACAACACGCACTTCCCAGACAACGCCACGCCGCAGTCGCTGGTCGACGACCGGGAGGACATGCTGAAGCAGATGTTCGGCAAGGTGGGCAAGGGGGCGTTCATCGAGCCTCCTCTCAACATTGACTACGGGTGCAACATCACCATCGGCGATTCCTTTTACTCCAACTTCAAGTACGTCTTCGAAACACGCGGGTTGCCGCCGCTGCTGCCACCCGCGTTCCCGGGCTCATGACTTGACAAGCGAGCAGTGCTGACACGGCACAGCCTGGTGATTCTGGACTGCGGCATGGTCAATATTGGGAACCGCGTCCAGTTCGGCCCATTTGTGTCCATCTTCGCCGCCACCCACGAGACGGGCGTGCAGTCTCGACGCGACGGCATCGAGTACGCCAAGAGTGTCACCATCGGGGACGACTGCTGGATCGGAGGCAACACGACCATCATGCCCGGCGTGAGGATTGGAAAGGGCTGCACCATTGGCGCTGGGAGCGTCGTGACCAGGTCCATCCCCGACTTTTCGGTCGCGATTGGGTCCCCTGCCAAGGTGGTCAAGACCGTGGAGGCGGTGCCGGACCTGTGATCTGTCACCGACGATCGGTGGATGGGATTTGAACCACAAGAGGCACCACTACACCAGCATTGCTAGACTTTACCATCACCATAGATAACACGCCGCAAAGGGGCTTCAACGTAACAGAACCTGCAACGCCTGTGCTACCACCGCTAAAATGCCCGAATTGGCAACACATGATCCCTATCCCAATATTTCCAATCTTCTCCCTGTATCCAAAGCCCTTCGTTGTTGTCCTAGAGTAAAGCTGCAAAGACCGTGTAAAGTGATTAACAAGTCAACTAGATACGCTGTTACCTTTATTCCTTCTTCTTCTCGATGCGCGGGAAGCACAGCCAAATGACGAGCATCGTGCCAAGCAGAGACAGCACAATGGGCTGAAGGACAGTGACGCCAGACGACTGGGCCAGGATACCCGTAAGGAAGGGCAGGACGGCCGCGCCACAGCCTCCAAATGCCGCGGCGAAGCCAATGACCACGACATGTTGGTGTCGCGGGAGAAGCTTGCTGGCCACGAGAACGGCGTTGGGGAACAGCGGTCCAAGGAAGAAGCCCTGCAAGGATACGGCGACGGCAGAGACGTAGAACTGGGGCACGAGCCAGAAGACGAGTTCGAGTGCCATGACTGCACCGATGTAGACCTGCGCAGCCAAGGTCAGCTTTATTACAAGAGTAAATTCAAGGTGCAGAGGTCAACTTACCGCCGACGACAGCTTGACCCCCATCCGCGGCGTGACGAATCCCAGCACTGCTCGCCCGACGGTGATGCCCAGCCAGAATCCCACAGCAGACATGCCGCTGGCAAAAGCCTCGGCGTGTCGCTCTCGGAGCATGAAGATGACGATCCATCCGCCGAGCGCCACCTCGACACCGACGTAGCACAGCAGGAACAGCGCGGCGACCCAGGACACGCGGGCCGCCGGCCGCCGGAAGAGGGCATCGAACAGCCCAGTCTCCTTTTCCACCTCGTTGACCTTGTAGATGTGACGATAGGCCTCACCGGTAGAGTTCCAAAACGCCCACGTCAGGCCGACCAGTTCGAGCCCAGCGAGGCCAATCTGCCGAGGGCGCGAATTAGACACCCAAGCTTTCACGGCGCAAAGGGGCACATCGTGACAGGTGCATACTCACCATGATGTAGTAGAACGAGTACCACTGCATATTCGCCTTCGTGACCAACGTCGTCGCAATCAGCGGGCTCACAACACCGCCCACGCCGTAAAAGGAGTGCAGGAACCCGAGCAGCTCGCTCGACTTGCAGAGGTTGCCGACCCATGCGTTCCACGCCGCGTCCGCCACGCCGTTGCCGAAGCCCGCGAGGATAAAGGCAAGCACTAGGACGATGTATGGCGGGTGTGCGGCGATGACGGCGTAGGCGGCCAGGTGGCTCGTGCCGCAGATGACGGCCACGCCGCGCTGCCCGAGCTTGTGGTGGAGATAGTTGTTCAGAATCGCGGACGAGACGTAGCCGACGAAGGGGGACAGGAAGACGAGCGAGACGACGATATAGGTGAGGTCGTAGTAGGATTCGAGCTGTAGTTTACAGCTAGACATGAGCTGGATTCATCGATGAAGATTGCTCTTGTTGAGCTCGACTTACATAGGGGATCAAAGCCTAGATCCGAGAACGACAACGTCAGCGGAGATGTCACTTCACGCGTCGACACGGGCCAACATACACCATACGCCGCATCGTTCGCGCCCATGACCAGAAAGCACCAGAAGGCGGCCCCGAGGCGATATGAATTGCGGCGCGGCTCGTTCCACTTCTCCACGGCCAGGATGGCGGGCGTCGGGCACGGCCCCGAGCCCCCCAGCTCGCCGAGGAGGCGGTTCACGTCCGGCGATTCATCCTTGCTGCTGCTGTGATGCTGGATTTCGTTGCCGGGTTGCTTGGCCGGGGCGGGCTGGGCTGGCAGCTCGATGTGCTGCAGCTCGGTGGTGCTGGTGCTCGATGTCGAAACCATGTTGGCCGTGTAGATACAATACGAGGCTGTGTGAGGTTGTTATGCTCCCGCTGTCAGATTCCAGCGGCCTTGCCAGGCTTTTATTTACTGCGAGTGTGAACTCTTGAAGTCGCCAAGAGCATCCAGAAGGACGTCAGAACAGAAAAGTTGGGTGCGTGACGGCTGGTTTCTAATTGACGGGTGGATACGAAGATGCTGCATGAGTCAAACTACACTTCCAAGTTCCCATACATCTCCCCATCATGAAGCGCAAAGGCGCGAGCCAATTGAACCCGGGCTTGCCGGGCCACGTTTGGCGATCACACCGAACAGGCTCTGCCGCCAATGGTGCTGCAGCAATCCCAGCCAAGCGGCATCCCGGACCGACGACCCAGGCGACACGCTTCGCCACACGGAACGATATCCACGAGCTTAAATGGGAGGGCGCGGACGCCACCGGCAACAGCACCGCGATTGACAGCGCATTTAGGAATCCCCGTCCGCGGGCTTGACCCAATGGCGCAGCAGCCGACGCTCCCCGATGCCTCGTGCCGTGGTTCAAGCCTTCAAAGTACCTAGCCTGGGGGAAAGTTTCCACGTTGGTTTGTCAGATGTCCATATCCCCCGGCCGTAAGCGTTACGCCTGGTCTCTCCGACTCCCCCACACGGGGCGGAGATGCCGGTTTGGGAACCGGAGGTATGGTTTCTCGATGCCGCTTCAGGCCGGCCAACTCGCAAGAGAATTTGACGGTGGCAGGTGATGCAGATAAGAGAGCTGATGAATTGTAAGCCGTTCCATCATTTGTTCCAGAAGTTGCCACGGTTCAAGCAAAGCCGAATCGACGCGGGAAGAGACGGAGCAGATGAGCCAGGATGCACTCCGAAGCATGTGGGCAAAGGAGTTGATGCTGGCCAAGTCTATTTACAGCATCCCTCAAACCTTGACGCTCATTTACATGGTGCGTACGGAGTGCTCTTATGAAAGGTTAGCCAAGTAGCTCCTTCATCCTCGTCCCCATCACGCCTGGATGAGGCACCACAATCGCACCGGCCTTCTCCAGAGCATCTGCCTTCTCGGCGGCAGTGACATCTCTCGGGGACAGAAATGCCCCAGCGTGGCCCATAATCTTGCCCCTCGGCGCCGTTTGCCCGGCGACCATGGCGATGATGGGCTTGGGGTTCGGCGTGCTTTGGCGGTACTCTGTGATCATCTCCGCCGCCCGCAGCTCCTGCTCTCCGCCAATCTCGCCGATGATGATGATGCCCTCGGTCTCGTCGTGGTCGAAAAGCACGGTGAGTGCATCCACCAGCGTCGTGCCTGCGTACAGCGTCAGTCTTTGCCATACTCAGCTCTCGGGCAGCATGTATCCGCATACCGGGCATCGAGTCCCCTCCAACGACAATGACGAGGCTCTGCCCCAAGCCCGCCGCACTCGTCGCCCCGACGGCCTCGTAGCTCAGTGTCCCGGACTTGGACACGATGCCGAGGCGCCCCCTGCGGTACTGCCGGTAGGGCATGATGCCCACGCGGCACTGCTCCGGCGCGATGATGCCCGGGCAGTTTGGCCCCACGAGGCGGCTCCTGCTCTGTGTCCGCAGCACCTCTTGCACGCGCATCAGGTCGTGGACTGGGATGTGCTCGGCGACCGAGACGACGAGCGGCACCTCGGCCTCGATGGACTCGATGATGGCCTTGGCTGCGAACTGGGCGGGGACGAAGACGGCACTGACGTGTGGTTTGACCTCGTTCATGGCCTGATGGATGCTGGTGAGCACCTTGTGCGTGCGAGCTGTGAAGATGTGACTTACCTCTCTTACGGTGCCGAATACAGGGAGGCCGAGGTGCGTTTGGCCACCTTTGCCGGGCGACACGCCGCCCACGACTCGCGTTCCGTATTCAATTGTGTCTTTTGCATTCGATGTAGCCTTTGTATGTCAGTTTCCAGACTTGGAACAGAGTGCACTGCAAGCATACCGCTTGGCCTGTGAAGCCTGCAGAAGGTGTCAGTAACCGGGCTCGACTGATCCGACGGCGACCACAACACAACGTACCTTGGTAGATGACACGCGTGCTTCCGTCGATGCGCAGATTGTCAATCGTGCTCTCATAATTGCTGCCGCATCTTGATCTTGAGGTTGAAAAGCCTCGGTAGCAAATGCGCCTCAACGGCGGCGTTGTTCTGGAGAGCATTGTGAACAGCACTGGACGAGCCGCTTCAATCATCAGTGAGCAAGACTCCTGGCTTCACTACAATGGGCATCAACACCCGTCGCCAACCAATGCGCCTCCAATTGAGTCCTTCAGAGGAACAAGTCAACTGTAACGACCATCTCCGTAGTCGGCATCCGTGCAACTTATGTGTTGGGAGTGGCCACCAATGAAGACGGCTGGTGTAAGACGCGACATGCCGAGGCCCGCCCCCGCGCTACGAACAGCCCGGCTATATGGGTTCTGATGTCACCGCTAAGACGCCAGTTCCTGGCTGAAAGCCTGGAACCGGACGCGTCCGGGATGAGCTGCCGAAGCGACAACCCGAAGGCCGCAGCTTGTAGATGCGATACGGTTTGAGGCTGCAGCGCGCTGAAGATGGCCACTGTACCATGTATGCCTTGTCTGGATATTTACGACACTTTCTGTAACCCGAGTCTTGTTTATACGGACTATTCGTACAATGTAATATCCGCATGTGCTCAACGTACAATGTCATTCCGACAAACATTGAAATGAGGTCTAGAAGAACCGCCATATAGAGTCCGCCGGCTTGCCGCTCTTAAACCGGCTATACAGCCGGCAGACGGGCCAAAGAATGAGCATCACCAGCGCCCACGTGCCAAAGTACCCAAACAGGTTATCAATGCCCCGCGAGTTGTCCGGGTTCATCGGGTCCGCGACGCCCGTGTCGTGCCCGAACAGGCCGACGAGGATCAGCGCAAGCAGAAAGACGAGCAGCAGATGGGCGACGTAAAAGAAGAGCGCCGTGGTGCCAAAGTCGAGCAGCATGGTGAAGCGCTTCGCGACGCGGACGGGAATGGCGCCGAAGAGGGCGAGGAGGAAGAGGTTGCCCGCCATGGTCATGGCCCAGAAGGCCAGGTCGGGCGGGTACTTGACGATGTAGAAGAAGGAGGCGGGCGAGACGAGGTAGGGGTTCGTGTCGGGGTGTTGCTCGTGCTCTGGCGTCTGGAGACAGCCTTCGGACAGGTTGCCGAAGCGAAGCACGCGGGTCAGGACGAAGACGAGGGCGAAGAGCAGGCCGGCAAAGGCCTGGCCGGCGGCAAGGGTCCGCGGGTTCCACGCCCTGCCCACGACGATGCGGCCGTACAGGAGCCCCAGGATGGCAAACGACAGCCAGGCCATGGGCGGGAAGCCAGAGAGCACGCGCCCTTCCATGACCGGCCAGAACCAGATGCGGGCGAAGGGGTTCTGCGGCACGCTGGCTGCTGCCCAGGCGGTCCTCTGAGTGTGCTGCATCCATGTCGGCAGCGTGGAGGACGAGGCTGAGCAGTGGCCGTGGTTCTCGGAGAGCCAGATGTTCCAGAAGATGGTGACGACGCTCAGCGCAAGCAGGACGGCGTTGTGGACGTGCCAGGACAGCGATGCAGCCCGGCCGGCCGCACTCGGCTCTCGCGTGCCTCGGCGTGCAAGGAGAGGTTGGACCTCGCCCTCATCGCCAGCCGCATCGCCAGAGCGCTTCATCACCTTGGTCAACCGCTCCGCGAGCAGCCTCTCCGTCCTGTCAAACGCAAGCCACAGCAGCCCGGCGAGGAAGTAGTCCACGGCCAGCGCAAACAGCACCATGTTCAGGAACCAGACCTGGCCGCCCGTGACCGCGAAGCCAAACACAATCGTCACGACCGTCAGCACCGCCGCGCGCACGGCAAAGTAGCGCACCAGCCGCAGCGGCGACCAGCCCAGCTTGGTGCGCGAGCGGCCCAGGTACACGACGCCCATGCCCAACAGGAACGTGAAGCCCGCGCCGCAGAGGTGCGTCAGCGTGCGCACGAGGTACGCCGTCGCGAAGTTGAAGCGCCGCACGGGGATGCCGTCGGACTCGGAGTCGCGGTTCGTGCCGTGCTGCCAGGTGTGCAGCGCCATGGCCGTGTGGTCGAGGGCCATGACCATCATGAGCAGCCCGCGGAGGAGGTCCGGCGCGAGGGCCCGCGTGCCGGTTGGTCTGGTGGTGCCAGCGGAGGGGGTGTTGGCTCGGTTGAGACGGGCAGAGGAGGCCTCGACGTCGGCGGCGCGGTCGTAGACGGGGAACGAGTCGTATCGGTAGCCGTTTTCCGTCCGTTCGCCGCGTGCCTCGGGGCCGGCTTCGTTCATCGTGACATCGTTGTCGTTGGCTTCAACTTCGACTTCAACCGCATCGTCGCCATCTCGGGTGGTCGGGCGCGGCGCCGGCGTCTGGCCCGGCGCCCCGGGTTCCTGCGGTCTGGTCATTCGAGGGCGAGCAGCTGTCCTGGCCGCTCAGCGCACATCAAGGGCGCCAAATGCAGAGCTGTGCGTGCCAGGCGAAGATGCGGCTGGCGAGTTCCGGGTGGTCCGGCGGCATGCCATGTTGGCTCGACCCTCGCGGGCTGCTCGCAACTTATGGGCGGAGCTCGGCGGAGTTTGGGCGAGTTCCGATGGGCTAGATCGTGGACCTTTGGTGTATTGGTAATCCGGATTTAGCGCTGACGGACTTGTTGATGCGGCTTCCGTTGGCAATGTCGAACCAAGGAATGAGTGGAGAGTGAAGCTTGACCAGGGAGGTGAATTCACAGCTTCCTGTTCTGGTTCAGAACTTCAGATTCATCGTCCATCAACGTCATCCTCGCCCATCAAAGGATCACAACCATCCTAAATCCATTGCGCAAGTACACGGCCAAGTTTTGTTCAAGTTGCTGACAGTCACACAATGTTCCTGTTACAAGTCCGCTGCACCTTCGGCACGACCATCCCTCCAACTCTTCTTCACCTCGTCCAGAAACGCCCTCGACCGCAGCACATCCAGCGCCACGCCCGTCAGCCCCTTGGCAACCCTCGCGGCCCTCTCGTACGCATCCCTCGTCCCCGCCGCCTCCGCAAACTCCGGGTTGTGCGGCCCCTGCCCCCGCGGCCCGGCCCGGATCGCAAACGCCGGGCTCAGGCTCGGCATCGCGTAGCTCACGTCGCCCTGGTCGGTGCTCGCCTGCGTCTTGCCGCGCGCCGCGTCGACGCCCGGGCTCTCGGCGATCCTGTGCGGCGGCGCCAGCGCGTTGAAGTACGCCGTGTAGGACCGTGCCAGCGGGTCGTTGGCGACGTGGTCCTTGTAGGCCTCGCCCGGTGTGATCGTGAGGCGCGCGCCGGTTGCCTGCGCGCCAGCCTCGAAGCAAGCGTAGACCTTCTTCCGGAGCTCCTCGAGGCGCGCCTGCGAGTCCGCGCGCACGACGAACAGGCCCGCTGCGTAGGCGTGGATGATGTTGGGCGCGAGGCCGCCGTCGGTGATGTGGCCCTGCACGATGTCGCCGGGCATGTTCTGCTGCCGCAGCATGGAGACGTTGTTGTAGGCGGAGACGAGCGCGTCCAGGGCGTTGATGCCCAGCCAGGGGTTGGCGGCGGCGTGCGCCTCGCGCCCGAAGAACTCGGCCCGGAACTGCGAGTATGCCGTGGTGCGCATCCGGGCTGCGTCGGGTGTGATGCCAGGGTGCGAGATGAGGTTGATGTCGACCTTGTGGTCCGAGTATGCGCCGGCTTCCAGGAGGCGGATCTTGCCCCCGCCACCTAGAGGCGATACGGTCAGGCAAGGAGAGTAGAAATACGGGCTTTAGAGGCTCACCTTCTTCTGCCGGGGTACCAAAGAGGACGATCTTGCCAGAGAGGTTGAGCTTCTTCAACACTTCAGCTGCAGCGACGGCGCCGAGAACAGAGGCGCTCGCAATGAGATTGTGTCCGCAGGCATGTCCTATTCCGGGGAGGCAGTCTGTTGCACGTCTCGTCAGCCGCCGGTCCTACAGGCCGCCCTCGATGCAGAGCTGAGCTGCCTACCCATCTCCGCGTTGAACGAGACGACGGACCCCCATTTGCCGCTGTCAAACACGGCCACCCATGCAGTCTTCAAGCCGTACGCGGAACGTGTCACGGCCCAGCCGTCTCGGGAGGCCATGAAGCGCGTGAGGACATCGTGCGCGATGAATTCCTGGTACCCCAGCTCCGGGTTGTCGTGGATCTTTCGATTCACAGGCCAGAACGTTTCGGCCGCGTCGTCTACGGAGCGGCTGATGTCGTCGAGCAGTTCCGGGGCCTTCGTTGGCTGGCCGGCATCGATTACCTCGTCCAGGTAGTCCTCCTTTGATATGACCACGAAGCCGTCGAGTTCATCGGCGTCGACAACATGAGCCATGTGAGACATTGTGAAACTACCTCTCGGGTACGCGCGGGTGCATCCCAGTCACCCTGCGTCGGCGACTGCACAGTTCAATGCCCGGTGAGGAAGTGGGCAGATAAGAGTGACGCACGCGAGCAGCCGTATGTAGCCCGCCTACAAAGGTTACAAGAGCTCACTGACCCGCGCGACTCCGCATCGTCGGCCGCCGTCGGCCGCCATCGGCCTGGGGTAGCTCCGCCCAGCTCGGGCAGCCGGCGAACATGGACGAGCTGCACGACGCAGGTTGCGGGGAGCTGCCAATCAACGTGGGGGTTCTTCGATATCCACCTCGCGGCGGACCGTCGCTTGGTATTAGCCGATGGCAGCGGGCAGCGGTGGACGAGTGAATGCGGTTGCATTGTTATCTCAACCTCGTCAACAGGACGGCCGGCACCGGCGAACTCCTCGACGCCTCCTCGGCCTAGACTGCAGCTGGTCTCCTCCACGAAACGGCCCATGGTTGCTGTTATCTCGTCTCTGAGAGATGTGAGGGCAGCAGGCAATGACTTTTAAGTTTGAATCCGCAGCACCGCAAAGTTCAAAGCGTTTATGAAGTTGCATCTACGTTGTCGGTGTAACTGTTGTTAAACATCGCAGCCCGACGGCTCATCGTGCACCGCAATGACAAGCAGCCAAGCTCCCGAAGCAGCACCAATGGCGGACCATCGCGAAGCAGCCTCGGCGTCGGCCGAAAAGGCCATCTCTGCCGTCACTCCGTCGGACCCTTCGCCTCACACGGAAAAGATGGTGTCTCGCATCACCGACGAGGCCGGCGACCTGGCAGTCATGGCCATCTCTGCCGGCGCCGTGGACGAGGCGTCCAGCAAGAGGGTCCTGCGGAGGATTGACCTGCACATCCTACCCTTTCTCTGCATCACGTACGCCCTGCAGTTCATCGACAAGACATCGCTGGCCTACTCGTCCGTCTACGGCATCATCCAGGACAACAAGCTCGTCGGCCAGCAGTACAGCTGGGCGAGCAGCATATTCTACTTTGGGTACCTCATCGCCGAGTACCCCGGCGTGGCCCTGCTGCAACGCGTCTCCGTGGCCAAGTTCCTCGGCGTCAACGTCATCCTCTGGGGCGGTGTCCTCATGACCACGGCCGCCTGCTCGAGCTTCGCGGGCCTCGCCTCCGTGCGGTTCGTCCTGGGAATGACAGAGGCGACCATCTCACCGGGCTTCGTCGCCGTGACGGGCATCTGGTGGTCCCGCGCCGAGCAGGCCGGTCGCTCGGCCCTCTGGATCTCCTTTCTCGGCGTGGGGGGCTGCATCGGCGGGCTGCTTGCGTACGGCATCGGGCACATCGGGGGCAGCCTGGCGCCGTGGAAGTACATCTTTCTCATCCTCGGCGCAATCACCGTGGTCTGGGGCGCGGCGTTCATCGTGCTCGTGCCGGATGGCCCTGCCAAAGCCAAGTGGCTGACGGAGCAAGATAAAGTCGTCGCGGTGCAGCGCGTGGCTGGCAACAAGACGGGGACGGGCCGCAGCAGGAGATTCGACAGAGCGCAGGTCATGGAGGCGGCAACCGACCCCGCGGTCATAGTTCTCGGGCTCATATCGTTTGTGAATGCCATTGGAAGCGGCGGGCTCAGTTTCGGCCCCCTCATCGTGCAAGGGTTTGGCTTCAGCCCGTTCAACACCATCTTGATGCAGCTGCCCCTTTCCGTCGTGCAGACTGTCGCGCAGCTCGGGTCAGGGGTCTTGTCCAGCAAGATAGGCAGTTCGCGGCTGCACGTGGGCAGCGTGGCGATGATACCACCGGTAAGTCGAGCTCGGCCGAGGCGAGGCCACCGTTATGCTGGCGACTGGGCAAGGTGCTGACTCGTCCACGGATCATCGGCGCGTGCCTGATCAACCGCCTCGATGCCGCCAACAAATGGGGCCGGCTGGTTGGCGTGTGGCTGCTGGGGACGTATCCCGTGGGCTTCCTCGTCATCCTCGGCCTGCTGTCGAGCAACATCGCGGGCAGCACAAAGAGGTCCGTCGCCAGCGGCTGGGTGTTTGTGTGCTACTGCGTCGGGCAGATTGCCGGGCCGCAGTTCTTCAAGAGCACCGAGGCCCCCAAGTACCCGAGCGGCATCGTGGCGATGCTGTGCGCCTTTTGCATCAACCTCGCGCTCAACCAGGCGCTGCGGCTGCTCTACGTGCGGGAGAACAGGAAGCGTGACGCGACGCTCGAGGGCCTGGCGGAGGAAGAGGTTGAGGAACTCAGGCGCGAGAGCGAGCTGCGGGGCTTTGAGGACGCGACGGACAAGAACAATGTGAGCATGCGTATCCGCACACAGATGTCGCATCATCAAAGAGTCTTCATGTTGCTAACGGATTCCACGCGTTCGCAGGCCATGTTCCGGTATGTGCTGTGAGCGCGCGAGACCCTCCACGGTGCCGGCAAGAGGTGCGATGAACAGCGTCTGGGAGTCATCTCGGGACCAGGTGTCGATCCTGGAGATGAGGGCGTGCCCCTGCGAGGGACAATGGCGAGTGGAAACTGGTTGAGGTTGTCGCAATGCTCAACTGTCGCGGTGCGCGCTGTGTAGTCGTTGCCTTGGCTTCATTGGCACTCCGTAAGTTAGGTACTCGAGGCAGCAATCGACCAGCCGTGACATTGTGCTATCCCAAGCTTGCCAAGCTCCATGGCCGTCGGCATTCTCCGCCCCGTTGCTGACCGTTCTGTCGACGAAGATGGAAAGGCTGCCGTTGCTCAGAGATGAACGGGGCAGAGTCGGCACCCGTACCCGCACGTGACCCTGCCGCAACGCGAGTGCGGAGCTCAAGCTCCCGGTCCCGCCAGCTCGGGCCCGATCAACCTTGTTGAACCAACGGTCAACCCACCCACCTCCGCGGACTATTTGACACCTCTCCGTCCACTTCTTGGCGACGGCACGGCACGGCGCAGCTCACCTCACCTCCACTGGGGGTCTGGGACCGGGCCACTGTGCGCTGCGTGCCGTCACTGCTGTGTGTCGGCGCGCGCAGGCGGGCACGGGGCAGGCACCGGCACTGGCAGACACGTCGTGCATCGTGCAGTCGTGCATTCGTGCATTCGCGGGGCATCACCAGCGTCATTGGACGCGAGGGAGCACGGCATATCTACACGGCGTAAGGTGCCTTGCACAGACGCCATCGTGGCTTCTACAGTACCGGCACCAGCGCCAGCGTCGACATGCGGCACAAGACCAGCCTGCCCTCCGACACCTCGTCCAACGACTCGCATGAGTCGTCGCCCGAGGCTCCGCCAGCGTCCGGCTCCCGCTCCGGCCCCGGGGCCGCTGCTCCTACACCCGGCCGGCAGGCGCTCAGCCGCCGCGGCCACTTCAAGTCCCGCCTCGGCTGCTTCAACTGCAAGCGCAGGCGCGTCAAGTGCAACGAGCTGCGCCCCGAGTGCTCACCGTGCCGCCGTCTCGGGCTGACGTGCGTGTACCCGACCTCGGCCGCGTCCTCATCGACACCGATCCGCGCCGCCCTGTCGAGCCTCACCCTCGAGGACCTCCGCTTCTATCACCAGTTTCTCACCACCGCGTTCCCCACGCTGCCTCTCCGGGGGGGGCAGGTCTGGTCCCAAGCTGCGGCCATGTCGTACAGCGTAAGATGCCCCTGATCCTGTGCAGCCCACGTCCTCTAACCCAATGTGTGGGTGGCTGCTCTGGCAGTCGTACACTCATGCTCATGCTGTGGTTCTTAGTACGAGTACCTTGCGCATGCGCTCCTCGGCCTCGGGGCTTCCCACCTCTCGCAAAATGGCAACACCGACTACACGGCCCAGGCCCTGCAGCACCGCGTCGTCGCCATCAAACTCGTCAACGAGCAGCTCGATCATCCGCCCAAGAGCCCCGCCGACGCAGACGCCTTGTTCGCCACCGTCATGTGCCTCGTCACCCAGTCTTCACTAATGTCCGACAGCATGGTCGACTACCTGACCATGACGAGGGGCGCCAACCTTGTCGCAACGACCATTGTGCCAGACTTCCAAGCGTCCATCTTCCGCGCCTTCACCGCGGAAGGCCACATCAAATCCCTCACCTCCATGGTCTGTGAGCTGCCCAAGGATCTCCTGCTCGTCGACAACTTCAGGTCCTCGGTAACCAAGCTGAAGCCGATATGTCAAAAGCCCTGTGAGCTAGAGTATCTAGCCGCTCTCGTGCGGTGCATCGAGGCACTGCGTGCGTCGTCTCTCGACGGTAAGTTTCCATACACAGTGCACCACGCTGCGCCGTGACGTCGTTGCTAACTATACGCCACGCAGCCTGGAAAGAGTTTGTGCTGTTATTCATGCTGCCCTCCTACTTCAGCAACGAAGAATTCATCTCCTTTATTAACCCAGAAAATCATGCCGGCCATCTGCTCGCCATCCACATGTTCCTACTCGACTATATCCTGGGCCGGTTCTGCATCGCCCCTTCAGACGAGCCGCCGTGCCCCGGCCGAAAGAACGTCATCATCTCTTGGACAAAGAACATGGCCGAGGCCCTTCCTCGCGACTGTCAAAAGTACATTCAATGGCCGCTTCAGTATTGCGAGGTGCTCGCTCGCCAGGACGCGCGATATCTGTTGAGCCCATGATGCCGTCGGGACTTGGGCAAGTTAATTTCATCAACCGCTACCCGGTCGCTTCATGTCCGGCATAGCCAGCTGGTGATCAGCCCCAAGGGTCTCACCGCTTGCTTGAGCGCATCCAGCTCCAGTTGTGCGCTTGTGACAACAAGCATCGGCGAGATGATCGCCTTGGATACCGCGCCTTGCCCCGTCATCTTAGTTCGGGAAATCTGGATGAAGCAATCCACACAATGTTGCTCTATGTTAGATGCCAACCATTGAGGGCACTGGCAGCAGACGACTGCGAACCAAGCTTTCAGCACACCTTTGTTACACAACATACGAGTATGCTCAAGGCTTTTGCTTAGACGGTTCGTGAAAGTGCAAGTGGATCGGAGGTGAGACTCCACCACACGAGTGGAGGGCTGTACCAAGAGATTGCCGTGGCATCACTTGAGTTGCTGCCTGGCGTCGAATTCTGCCCACACGGAGCACAAATCGGCATGAAGATGAGCTCGAGCCTACCGCTCGCTGGGCTCGACCGAAACATGTCCAAATATGGTTGGGCCGGCCGTGGCGGTGTGGCTCGCTATTCATACTGCACAACGCCGACGGCGTCGCCTGCGACGGCGTCGCCTGTGGTGTCAATAACCACTGAGTCTCTTGTTGGCCGGTGCCAGTAAATACCAACGGTTGACTCCCGTGTATACTATGTATATGAGCAACTGGCTCTATTAGAATTGGAGTCGAGTAAATAGTCGCTTATGTCTGGTGAATTGCCCGGGTCAAACTGCATTGCCATGGTTCCCGTCTTACCAAGCTGGGCGAAAGTGAAGCATTCATAAACTCCAAAATCTTGACTTTGATCACAAAGGCTTTGCGGAGAAACCCGACGTCCCGTCCATCTGCAACACCGCTGCGTACAAGCCCGTCTGCGTCGCCGGCTGCTTCCGTCTGCTTTGCGGCCTGGGTCCACGAGACTCATCAATCATCGCTGTCCATGTGGGGCGCCGTGCTGTGACAAAGGATCCGGCACAAAGAGAGGTTAGCCAACGATGCCAGCACGGGTTACGCGCCACTTCGACCTTCATAAGAACCTATATTTGGGTACTGCTGTCGTAACGTGCCTCCATGCAGGAGTTGGGGATGTCACCATCGTGGACAGGCGCGTTTGAATTATTCCAATTCCGTTCCAGCAACTCGTTGCACCCCACAGTCATACTTAGGGTCTCTTAGGCTGGGCTCATGTTTCGCGTTAACCTTTGCTGTGGCTTGTCAACTACTAGCATACTAGCTAGCTATAATATCCTGGGTAAAATGCATTAGAATGTGCTTTTTCTAGGAGATATGTTACCAATAGTACCTCGGTCCGCGTGGCGATAGCTACTGTTGCATGGTGGGACGAGACGCGTCTGGCGTCCTACCCTACACCTCATGTCTCCCTCAACCGTCATGACCTGGACGGCCGCAGAGCTGCTATGTAGCTTGGGACTGCAGCTAAATGGAGAATTAATTTCACCCGTGCAACGATTCACTCAAGTAAACGTCCGGCATATCAGGAGCGGACGTGCAAAGCACGCATTATCGCCGGGACATATGGTCTTCGGCGCTTATAACACACAATAGCATTGTGGGCATTCATAACAAATCATCACGTGATTCATTGGACAGCAACGTCCTCGAATCTTAAACGGTCTGGTGGTCTAGTGGTATGATTCTCGCTTAGGGAAAACCCTGATGCATTGCTTGCGAGAGGTCCCGGGTTCAATCCCCGGCCAGACCCTTTCTTTTTGCGTAATTTTATTCCATATTTTCTTTTTTTGCTTCGTGATTTTGGGGCGTGTTGCCTGGCTAGTGGTGAGGGTACGTACCCACACGGCGCGTCTGGTGGGGCCACGGAGCTTGGCGACGGGTAGTGTGGGGCTGGCCCTAGCTGGTTGGCCATCACGTGCCTTCGCATTTCTGGTGCGTCAATGGCGCGTCAGCGCGTCATTCATTGGGCGTGTCGCCTGTTCAGCAATGGAGCAACAGAGCTTATTGTCCCCGGCGCTGACAGCTGCTGGCTCTCAGCAGTTGACGAGTACAGCAAATGTGCCTCCTACATCTACGGATACCTCCCACAGCCATCAGCCGCGGTCCGCGTCGGCCATCTCAGCCGCGATGAATTCCATCTTGTCCTCGATCTTCTCGCCGCGCAAGGAGTTGCCCGATACTCCGCGCGCCCGACCGCAGCCGACCCCGAAGACGTCGCCGACCAAGAAGCAGCAGGTCCGCGCAGGACGCGCCTCGACGGGCGGGCTAAACGAAGCGGCTACCACTCCGGTGAGTCTGCGCACGATTCCTCGCTGGCCCTCGCGGGCTCCCGTCACAGGGACTAACCGAATGCAGGTTCGCAAGACGAGCAAGGGCCAGCCTTCCAGCGCAGTTGCGTCGCGAGAACGGGGCGGCAGCACTGGGAAGCGCGGCACCGCGAAGCCTAGCACCCAAAAGCCCAGCACTGGAAAGCGAAGCACTGGAAGACGCAGCGACGTCCGTGCCGACGATGCCGACGCTCCGCTGTCCCCGACGCCTGCCGCCTCGAAGCGAACACCTCGAGGTGCGCCCAAGAAGCAGCCCGAAGCGAGCGTGCTGGCCGAGAAGCGGGGAAAGGAGGAACCAGAGCAGGAACCAGAGCAGGAACAGGAACAGGGAGACGAATACTCCTTCAAGCGCTTCGGCAAGTACCGCTGGGCGGGCAACTCGATCGAGGTCCAGGTCGAATGGGTCCAGGGCGACGTCACCTGGGAGCCCGAGGCCAACCTGCACCAGGACGCGCCGGAGAGCCTCTTTGCCTACTGGGAGCGACAGGGCGGGCGGCCGACCAACCCGTCCGACCCGGACCTGTACGACATCTTCGCCATCCGCAAGCACACCAAGGACCGCAAGCGGCTGCTGGTCGAGTGGGTGGGCTTCGGCCCCAAGGACGCGACGTGGGTGTCGCGCGCGGCTGTGGAGGAGACGGCGCCCGACGTGGCGGCCGAGTACTGGGCGAGCGTGAAGCCAGCTGCGAAGAAGCGGCGGACGAGAAGACGGCAGTGATTTACAAGGGGGTGTGTAATGGCAATGTAATTTTAGGATGATGGACGGAGGGGGCGTTACGGCAATGTCGCGTGCGGCTGTTTTCTGTTTAGGACAGTGCTCTTGGTCTATGTCCACAGGCCTCTGCCGTCCGTTGCAAAATGACCTGATTTGATATGGCATCTGCCGTCGTTAGTGAACGGTTCCACAAACAGACTCAATGTCGTCATAAATGTCTACACATCTCAACGTCCTACAGTAGCGACTCTCGCCGGCCTCGTTTACTCTACATCGTCGGCTTCAAACAGCGCTCGACCTTGGATTCATCTGGTCCGTGGTTGTCTTCGGCTATTACCTAGGTAACTTATGTGCTAGGACTTTTCTACCAGTGAGCGGCAACGGCACTTTGCCTGACATCGACCTCCGTCCCTGCCTCGGCCCAAGGTCCACCTTCCCCGCGCCGCCTTCCCGGGACTCGCCCCGGCTCAGGAACTCGGCCGCATTTCAATCACGTGTGAGTACTTCGTATATCAGACTTGATGTCGACAATGTGCGATTGATCATCGTCCGCGGTATCTGCCCGTTTGCTTGCCTCGCTGGCACGAGCACCTCGCGCATTCATATAACGATGGCTGCGACAACGCCCTTTGCGGCGGCGAAGCGGCCGATTCGCGTGGCCAACTGCTCCGGCGCCGTCAGTAAGTCGAGCTGCACGGATGGGATTCTGATGCCGTGATGCTCTTACTGACGCTGCTGCAGCTGATCCGGGCATCCACATGTACAACCAGGCCAAGTATGGACCAGTCGATGTCATCACCGGCGACTACCTCGCAGGTACGCCACGCTCCCTCTGTGACGATATTCAACGACAACTACCTCAATACTGACGTGCCTGGCAGAGGCAACCTTGGCCAATGACGCCCTGAAAATGAACGACGAGGCCCAGTCCGGCTGGGTCCAGACGGCACTCGCCGGCATCGACATGTCGCTTGACCTGGTCAACCGGAAGCGCATCAAGATCATCGTCAATGGCGGCTCGCTCAACCCCAAGGGGCTGGCCGAAAAGGTGCACGGAATGGTGTGTGCCCGGAACCTGACGCTGTCCTTGACGGTGTGAACCACCAGAAGCTCACGCGAGTGCAGATATCCGACCGTGGCCTGGACCTCCGCGTCGCCTTTGTGGACGGCGACAACCTCATGCCCAAGGTCCACAGCCTCATGAGCAAGGAGGCCGCCAGGTCCCCGCTCCGCCACCTCGACGACAGTAACCCAAACGTCACGCTCGCCAAGGACATGCTCTCCTTCCTCGACGACCCGGACAACATGCCCATCATCGCCGCCAACGCGTACCTCGGCTACCGCGCCGTCAGGCGGGGCCTCGACGAGGGCGCCGACATCATCATCTGCGGCCGCGTCGCCGACGCCTCGCCCGTCATCGGCGCCGCCGCCTGGTGGTACGGCTGGGACGAGGCCAACTTCGACGCCCTGGCCGGAGCGCTCGTCGCGGGCCACCTGATTGAGTGCTCGACGTACGTCACGGGCGCCAACTTCGCGGGCGCGTACAAGTACCCGCCGAGCAGGTTCATCAACATGGGCCTGCCCATCGCCGAGATCGCGGGCAACGGCGAGTGCGTCGTGACCAAGCACGAGGCGCTCGCCGGCTTCGTCACGCCCGACACGGTCAAGTGCCAGCTGCTGTACGAGCTGCAGGGCAACATCTACCTCAACAGCGACGTCAAGGCGGACCTCAAGCACGCCCGGGTCGTGTCGCAGGGCGAGAACCGCGTGCGCGTGTCGGGCGTCAGGGGGCATCCGCCGCCGCCGACGACCAAGCTGGCCGTCTTCTACCGCGGAGGCTACCAGCTCGAGATCCTCATCAACGCCGCCGGCTACGCGACGGACCACAAGTGGGACGTCCAGGAGGCGCAGATCCGGAGCAAGCTCGAGGAATGGGGCGTCGTCGACACCATTGATGTGCTCGAGTTCCAGCGCGTCGGCACGCCGAGGGAGAATCCGGACTCGCAGCTGTCGGCGACGACGTACATGCGAGTGTTTGCCCAGGCCAAGGACCTGGCCGCCGTGAGCACGGTTGCCGGGGCGTGGAACTTTTGCTTCATGGCTCACTTTCCCGGTATGTGGCCTCTGGCTTGGAGAGACCTGTAGCTAGCCCGAAACTGACGCGGGTCTTAGGGATGCATTGCTCCTTGGACTTCCGGACCGTCCTGCCTAAGCCGTTCTTGGGATACTACCCGGCCGTCGTACCCCAGACAGAGCTCGACGAAGCCGTCACGATGCTCGACGCCAAGATCGCTCAGAAGCAGTGGCGCATTCCCGTGGGACCACCCAAAGTCACGGATGCCCTGGCGCCGCGAGAGAACCACGAGACTGCCGGCCCCGTGTCCATGGACTCCTTCGGCCCCAAGACGATGCGCCCGCTCGGCGACGCCGTCCTCGGCCGCTCCGGCGACAAGGGCGGCAACGTCAACCTCGGGCTCTTCGTGCAGACGGCCGAGCAGTACGACTGGCTGCGGTCGTTTATGACGCGCGCGAAGCTGCAGGAACTGATGCGCAAGGACTGGCGGGACTGGTACTACATCGAGCGGGTCGAGATGCCCGAGATGTATGCCGTGCACTTTGTGGTGTACGGGCCGCTGGGAAGGGGCGTGAGCAGTTCCAAGCTGCTGGACAACTTGGGCAAGGGCTTCGCCGAGTATATACGCGCAGTTTGGGTGCCGGTACCCAACAAGTTCCTCCAAGAGGCGGACGCCAAGCTGTGATTGACAAATGCTGCTGCATTTAATTCATGGAGTTAATCAAAGTTGAACAAAACAGTACCCAAGTCGTGTCGTAATGGAGTAGCCATGCCGGAATCTATGTATGCAAATCTACATGTTTTTATGAGTCTTCACCTTGCTTTGCGTCCTTCGCCATTGCGGCTATCCGAGGCGACGACGGAACACATCCATCTCCTCATCACGCTGCTGCGTTTGCTAATGTGCGAACCTAAAGTCCAGCCTCTTCATGCCCTCGTCCGTTGTGTTGAGCGAGTAATGCTCCCGTTCCTCCCGTGTGAGCGCGTTCCACTTCTCATCCCTGACCCGGTTCCTCCAGATGTAGAACGCCTTGACCAAATAGAACAGCACCACGTTGAAGCACGTTATTCCGAGCAGAATTTTGTTCCCCCTCCGGTACAGCGGCTTGTCGTCTTCTCTGTATATATTGGACGCGATAATGTTGCCGCTCTGCACAAACATGTTGTACAGCGCAGCGCTCACGGCTCGCGTGCGGACGGCGTTGCTGTTCTTGGCGTTCCAGCCGACGAGGATCGCGTGGCAGTAGGGGTAGCTCAGCAGACCGGTGAGCACCGCGTATCGGACCCACGGAGAGGCATCCGATGACAAGGTGACGAGCGCAATTAGCCAGGGCAGGATCCAAATGTTGGATACCGAGGACATGATGGCCCGTTCCTTGAAGCGCTCCGAGAGCCAGGACAGGATGAGGAGGTTGACGGCGAACAGGAACTGCGACGGTATGGCGAGGAGGTTGGCGTTGAAGACTGAGAAGCCGAGGCTTCGCAGGATGTACGACAGGTACGTGCTTGGAGGGCTGGGAGGGATGTACGCGATGAGGCCGATGAGGTATAGGGGCCACTGTTCCCAGTCCTTTGTTACTTTCCAGAGCAGGCTGGGGCCGACCGCTTGGCTGCAAGTAGGAATAACGTTAGAATTAAGTCGGAGACTCATTAGAAGGGGCAAAAGCCCATACCGGTTGTTCATGTCGCCCTTGCTTGGGTCGTCCCGCAGCAGGCGGTTAACCAGAATGGACTCTTCACGATCGGTGAACCAGCCATCCTTTCCGCGGAACCAGTTTCGCGTTTGGCAGGGCCCTGGGGGCATCAGACCCCATGACACGATCCCAATGATGAGTGTGACGATGCCCTCAATCAAGAAGCTTGCACCAATGTTAACCCCGTGGCACTTTGTCTGAAGAAACGTCAGGGGACCGCCACTTACAGCCATTGCCATCCACTCCAGCCGGCGACACCTCGCATCTGCAGCACGCCCGACGCAACCAAGGAGCCGACAATGTTCACCGTGCTGAGGGCCGTCCAGAACCAGGATAATCTGATGGGCAACTCGTTGGACTTGTAAAAATACGTCAACCACAGAACAATGTCACTGCCTGAGGTCAGTACTTGGTGCTTGCTTCAAGAGTTTACAACATCCAGCACGTACGGAATGAAGCCGCCCATGAGTAGCCCGAGCAGAGCCTTGATCGCGTAGTATCCGGCTCGGTTGGAGAGGAATGCCTGGCACCCGGCGGTGATGGACCATCCGACCATGATGGACGGGATCCACACATCCGCACCGAGTCTCTTGCTGACGAGCCCGCTGGGCAGCTCGGCGGCGAGGAAGGATACCAGGAAGATCTTGAAGTTGCGTCAGGATAAGCCAGGAACCAGGATGCGTACACACTCACTGTTTGACCGTAGTTGAAGTCGTTTGTGTTCATGCCCAGCTCCGGAAGCTATGCAGTTCGTCAGCCATGGAGAGCACCACTCGGATCCCGCGACCATCTTACCATGTTGTCCGAAATCGCCCTGTTGACATTCCGTCGGTGGAGGTCGAGGGCGCAGAACATGACCCATGCCCAGGTCATGATTCTAAAGTCGACCTTGGAGGTGTTAGCTACAGCGGGGAACGTATTTGTTTCACTGCAGGACCTGCCTTGCGGACCAGCTTCCGCTCCTCCTCTGCACTCCATGTAAACTTTGGGTCGAAACGGTGACGGTTCTCGTAATTGGCATTCTCGTAGACCTTGCGCCAGTAGTCCGCCGTGGAGGGGTTGCTGAAGACGTGTGTCTCTGTTGAGCCGTATCCGTCGTCGGGTTGTTCCTGTATTGAAGACCCGTCAGGCGTGCTTGATTCGTAGACCAATGCTTGTTTCGCATCCGGTGCTGAACGGTCGGCCATGGTTGCCGAATGCCCGAGCCGTGTGCGTAGCGAATGGGGTTCAGCCGCGAGACGAATGAATGGTGCCGTGTGTCGTAAACAGTAACAGAGACAACTATTGCTTAAAGGCGTGCAGAACAGTGCAGTCGCCTAGTGGACGGGGTGCTTGCCGTCCAATCCGGAACGGACATATATACAACTTTATTTCAACGTCTGGTTCCTCTCTGTACAGCCACGGCCATGCTCTATAAGCATGTCGCTATGCCTGTGGGTGATCACCTCATTGTCGAGCCCACATTGCGTGTTGGAGAGCTACCCAATGGGTGGTGCTTGATGGTGGAGGCGGAGACCATCACGGCGGCTGTGAAGTATTGCATCATGTCGGGGCTTATCAGGGTGTTGGGCAAGCACTCAGACCGACCGTCTTCAATCTTTCGCACCACTGATGTGGCTTGAGGTGAATGCAACTGCTCTTATTGGCACCATCGAAGCACCATAAAAGATTCTCTCCAACGTTGCCATTAAGCCGCTGTTGTGCCTTTAAACCTTCGCCAAGATCATGCGAGCTGCGAATGTTGCCGAGTTGCTGGCTGCTGGGTTGGCAGCATGACAACTCCATGCGACGGCGAGGCATGCAATTCACGACGGTGATGGCGCAAGAGCAGACGGACTGGGTTGGCACTTTATATATATGACGCTTGGCTGGCCAAACCGGGTTAGCAGACACTCAGACCCGCATCTGCAAGTCGCAACACCACATATGCCACCTAGGACTGCGATAGCAAATAACGATGCCGAGCTTCTTGGCTCCATGTTTCTGAGGTTGTTGTCAGATAGTACTTTTAGTATCCATACGCCAATCATGGGACCTAGGTGCTCACATCGTGGACCGTCAATTGCGCGGGTATGGCGCATTTCCGACGACTATCTCGAACTGCCTTGCTTTTGAGCCGACGCTTCACTAGATGTAGCTGCTCGAAGCAACGACAAATCCAAGCACAGAACACTTCGAAAAGGGGACACCACATACCCCAGCTTGAACCTGCACGTATGCGAACCTCTCAGCAAGAGCCCGTCGTTCAAACCCGCGCTTTGCCTCTTAGGTCTGCTGGACGAGGTCCAAGTCTCGATCAAACCCTGCCAGTGACGTTACGTTGTATAGGCACATATTAAACTCGGGCTAGTACTCGACGAGACGAACATCACTCTCCACCTGTCCATGGCAAGGCCACCCTCCACATCTTGCTCAGCCATGCCCCCTGGCCTGCGTAAACTTGCCCAGCACCTCCGCCACGACGCGGTTCTTGCTCTCCACCGCTACATCTGTGGCGCTTCTCCCGTGCCTATCAGTGTACTGAGAATATGTATTCCAGGCGCCCGATATCCCGGTATCCCCCAGGGGCTGCCATCCGACGGACCCAACTACCTTGCCTTCCTCAAGAAGCTCCGGTCCGCCATCGGAAGCTTGGACCAGACCATCTCCATCGCCGCGCCTGCCTCATTCTGGTATCTGAAGGCGTTCCCTATCGCTGATATGGCGAAGCAGCTCGACTACATTGTCAACATGACGTGCGACCTCCACGGCCAGTGGGACTGGAAAAATGGGTGGTCACAAGACGGCTGCGAGGCCGGGGACTGTCTGCGGAGTCACGGTTCGTACCATGGCCCATGTCGTAGACTCGTAACTATGTCCCGCCAGGCAAAGACTAACATCTAGCAGCCAACCTGACCGAGACAATGTACACTCTAGCGATGAGTAAGTGGCCCCTCCCCTGAAGCCCTTCCCCTTGGAGATTCTTTTATGCCAATGGTCTCACCCGGGAAACAGTCACCAAGGCCGGCGTGCCAACGAACAAGATCAACGTCGGCGTCTCGAGCTACGGCCGTTCCTTTGGGCTCACCAACCGAGCCGCCTGAGAAAAATCTCTGACTGGCGCCGCATGCATAATCATGGGCCCCCAGTCGGGAGCCACACCCGGAAACTGTACCGAGATCGCCGGTTACATCTCCAACGCCGAGATCGACGAGATTTTGGACCTCAATGACACGGGCACCAAGTACGTGTTTGACGCGGCTAGCGATTCCGATACCATCTTCTACGGCAACAATTGGGTCGCCTACATGTCGGACACGACCTAGGACTCCCGGACGTCCCACTTCCGCAGCCTGAACTTTGCGGGCACGGTGGACTGGGCCGTCGACCTGCAGGAATTCACCGACGACGACGGGTACCCCAACGATGACGACGACATCGATGACGGCGACGAGCCCCCGGAGAATCCATTCCAGAGCTGCGATGTCACGTGGACCACTATTGAGGAGCTCGACGCCCACACCGACAGCGTGCCGCAGCACTGCGTTGCCCAGTACACTGTGACGGCTCTCAAGTGGCTGCTGGCCGAGACGCTGAGCAACTATACGGATCTCATCAACAACAAGGGCTACAAGGACAAGTTCAGCATCTACGCCAAAGGCGGTTGCTGGCACAGCTGGGAAATCGCTCGAGGACTTCATCAACAACAACGGTAGCAGCTACGCGACGTGCATCGTTAGCGAGACGTCCATCTGCTGCGACGAGTGCAAAGCAACCAGAGCACGCCTAGCTACTGCAACTACTGTTTCGAGGGCGAGTGCTACAAGCAGTGCAATATTATCGGATGCTTCGACAAGCGTGGCGACGGCGCTACCCAGCCCGTGCTCGTCTCCCATGAGGTCAATGAGACGGAGCCGTGCCCGCCCGACTACACGAAGCGCGGCTACGGGCCCGACGACCCCTACGAGCAGAGCGTGTTCTGGACGTGGACCAACTCGTCGGGCTTCTTCGCTGACCTCGAGCTGAGCACGGGTATCCCCAAGGGCAAGACTAAGATGGGAAGTTATGATTTTGGCAATGGCCGCCCGCCGTCAGCCAAGCCCGACGACGAATGCTGGGGCTCGGGCCTGTACTTCAACGTGCCGCTCATCAACGGCTACTCGAGCTCTGACGTCGCCAACCCCGGGGACGTCGTCAGCAGAGGCCTGGACAGGATCAAGGGACTTACAGACCAGATAGATAGAGTTCTAAAGAGCATGAAGCTCGACGGCTACCTCGGCGACGAACTGGAGCTGGTCGACTCGCTGTCGCTGCCCGTCTTCATGCTGGCGTCGGCCACCGAGAACATGGGCACTGTTGTGCAGATTGCCGACGACATCACCGAGGAGCAGCGCAAGGCGTTTATCTTGGCCTTCCTGAGCGCCATCTTCTTGATCGTGCCCGTGCTCGGAGAGGTTATCGGCACCCTGGCCGAGCTGGCCGAAATAGGCCCCATCATGGCCCTGGTGGGCGCAGCGGGTAACGCCGCCCTCGACATCTACACAGTCGTCGACGCCCCAAGAACGCGCCGCTCGCCATATTTGACCTTATCCTGAGCCCGCTGGCGCTCTCCGACGCCGCCGTCCTCTCCAAGGCCGCCAACGGCCGCCGCGGCATGCGCGCCGAAGAGGTGGCCAAGCTGGGAGACAAGGTCAAGGCAAGGATGGAAACAATCGACAAGCTCAAGGGGACATGCGTGCCGAGCATGGACGGCGACAGCTAAGTAGAGCATCTGAAGCCACGGCCAGCAGAACATAGCGCAGTTCTTGCCATATATAGACAACCACTGTAAGAGCGTTTATTCGTGCCCGATTAACTCCTTACGCGTACTTAGCAACCATCTTTAGCAGTGCCTCCTGAACCTCATTAGGGCTGGTCGCATTAAGGTAATGACCACCCCCATCAACAAACGTCAACGTCGCCTCTGCCGCGGATGTGAACAGCTTGATGTGCTCTGCCGGCACCTGTTTGCCGAAAACGGGATCCTCGGGGCCCTAGAGCGATATCAGCACAATGCAACCTCAAAGCCCAGACAGCTTGCTGTGACACGAACATGGAGCCAGTAAACCGGGCACTTGATATCTCTCAGCCGAAGCAAGAGGCCATCCCGCTCCATCAGGCAGGCAAGGGCCATGCGCAGTTTCTTACGCCCCTCATCGCCAGAGTATACAGATTTGAGCGTCTCGTCCCAGAATGACAGTGTCTCCGGCGGGACAGTCCCAGAGAAGCCAAGACTGGCAACCATGCCACGCCAGACGTCGTCAACGACAAAGTCGGGGGTCGGAGAAACACTGCACCAGCTGTCGTAAAAAGGGGCAAGCTGTGTCTTGGGATCCCAACAGCCCTTTTCACGAGAGGCGGCCGACTCATAGTCCATTGAAGTGCCGAGGGGGAGTAGGCCCAGGATCTACTCTCAATTAGCACCGCCTTCCACAAGCAGGCCATGAACCATGCCAGGGGAGGGGGGATACCCTGGACGGTGCGAGGAGTGCCATGCGGACGACTACCCAACCCCCTTGGCTTGTGCCCAGTGCAAATGCTTTGGGGACATTAAGGGCGTCCATCACTTGCAATGCCATGACGGCTGAATCCCAGTATGTGAACTGCTCTGAACCGGAGCTGGTGGCCCCATGGCCCAGAGGCTCGATGGCAAGGAGATTGACAGCATCAGTAAGAATCTTGCTCTCAAACTGAGTGTTATACAGGGACGAGGTCGTGCACATGGAGTTGATGAGAACGACAGTAGGCTTTGCGGGGTTTATACCATCGCCAGAGACGCGGTAGCCGGCTTGAATGCTGCCAAGATGCGGGACATTGACGGTAGTTGTGGCGGCCATTTTGGGGTTTCTGGCATAGAAGCTTTCTAAATGATATCTGGTTTATGACGAAGCGGGGTTGTGAGGTAGGTAGCTCGGCGTGGCTAGAGTCTTGTACTGCTTGGGTTATATGTTCAAGCCCGACCTGGACCTAGGGCATTCAACACCAGTTCTCTGCACCCGTCTTCGTGAGTCTGTGGTACGGGCGGCCGGCTTTTATTAACTCATGCTGTGTGTTTACCCCGCTAACCCGCGGACAAACGTTCACATAGGATCCATGCCTTCCGAAGCCATGTGGGCTGGGCGGGTAGCTGGCACATGGGAGCGCGGGCCGCTGAAGACTGACACTGGCTCTAGACGCCTCTGTTCGGCTGTATTGCCTTGCGGGGAAATGCCAAACGACCCGCGAGCACTTTACTCGAACAAGTTGCCAACCGTGCCAGGGGTTGTTTGAACTACTGACCTTGGTGCAAGTAGTCCAGGGTGTTAATGGGTAACGGGCGCAAGGGTACGCTGTTAGTCCACCTGAATCCCTCCTTGCACTCCGTAACTTGGTACGTGCATGACTCGAGTGGCTCCATCGTCGACATGCCCCCCTGGAAGCGGGAACCAGGTTTCTGGTTATTGGGAGAATTATTAGGTCCATTATGACGTTTACGCTTCGTACATTTGTACACCGGTCTTGCCGGTCAATGATCTCATTGAGCTCGTCACCGATGGTGAGTGTGCGTGGAAGGGAATACCGCTAGCCATCATTCAACACCAGTAAAGGGGCGACAGGATTATGGACCGAGCCATCCAGTCTGGAAGACTCGTCTTTGTGTCCTGGGTACCGCCGTGACAAAATCTCGTCACGTCCCTCCGCGGTCGAACTGCCTACGCCCAGGAGTTTTCACCTGGTCCAGAGGCAAAACCCAACCTACTCGTACCAATACAGTAATGAACAGCAGAGGAGACTAGCGGCGCGGCATTTCAGTGAAGAGAAACTGACAGGTCTGTCCCATGCTGAGAATGGCTTTCCTTAGCGGCACTGTTAACTGGACGTCTGGCATGGCTAGCCAGGGACCCATGGAGCGCCGTGTGGAGGCAAAATCGGCAGTCAAGTGCATTTCGCCGCTTAAAACGGGGAAAGGGGCCTTGTGCGTTGAAAGAGCAATGCGCGAGGTTTTTTCTTTTGCCTTTGGGGCTTTAACATTTAAAATACCACCATGCCTTCTTAAACCCTCGACAAGTCGAATGCGTGAGGTTCCTCCCAGTTCACGGGTTCAATGGCGTCCGACGACAAGTCTAAACTCCCAGGCTTGCCGGGCTACGACCCGGACAATCTCCAGCCATGGACTGTGCAGGTCGTCGCATCAGTCACGGTGCTTGCGGTGGTCGCTGTCGCTTTGAGGCTGTTGAGCCGTCGACTCAAACAGCAGCAGCTTTGGTGGGATGACCGTATGATCATCTTCTCGGTTGTAGGTCTCCAAACACCCTGAAGAGAAATAGCCGGTTGAAGCATGTGAACTTCTGGCTGACTCGCAAACAGTGCTGGAACTTGGTAGTTGTCGGATTCATTTTCGCGATGCACTCTGCTGGTATGGGCATCCACGCAGACAAGGTTGACCCCGGGGACATCGTCATGATGGCAAAATGGCTCGTCGTGGCTGAGATTCTCTACGCCTGGAATCTCGGCTGGACCAAGCTCAGCCTGTTGCTCATGTACTATCGCATCTTCCACTTTCCATACTTCAAGAAGATGGCGTGGGCTGTAGGGGCATTCGTCTGGGCCTGGGTTATCTGCATCACGTTTCTCTTCATCTTCATCTGCGTCCCCGTCCAGAAGCTGTGGTACCCTCAGCTCCCCGGGCACTGCATTAACCAGGTTGGCACCTGGATATCCAATGCCGCCTCGACCATCTTCACAGATCTTGTCATCTTGCTCATGCCCATTCCGCAAATCTGGAAGCTGCAGTTACGGAAGACGGAGAAGGTGGGCCTAACTTTGGCGTTCAGTTTGGGCTTCTTGTAAGTTGCCACACAGACTCAATAAGTTGGCCAGCAGCGTTCCTGACACATTTTACCCACATAGTGTCGTCTTTGCCTCTGCGTACCGAACCAGCGTCCTCTTCACCTATGCGAATACCGACCCGACATATACCCTAGCACCGACAGTGGGCTGGACCGCCATCGAAATGTCTGCAGGCATCGTCTCTGCCTGCCTCCCCACCCTTCTTCCGATCGTGCTGTACTGCGCCCGCTGGTTCGGTGTTAAACGCAGCGTGGCATCGCCAGCTAACGGCGATGCGCCGCTGACATTTGGTTCCAGCGGCAACCAGTCCAAGTTTAGCAATAACCGGCCCCGCGGAGTGGACTCAAACACCCGCAGCGAGGAAAATCTCTCTGGCGAGAGGCACAGCGACTCCTTCTACAGGCTCCCTGACCACACCGATTCTGACGACATTATCTACCGAGCTGCTGAGATGGGGAGTGACCCGCTAACATCCCTCGAATCGAAGCTGCGGCCGGATATGAAGGGCTGCGGCCATGCAGTGAGGAGCTACAGAGCGAGCAACGCGGTGGACAAGAAAGATGACATCCCGCTGCATGGCATTAGGGTGCAAAAAGTATTGAAGCAGTCCGCCTCTAAAGGGTAGCGTAATTAGCAGCCTGAAGCTACACTTCCAAGGGGCTCTCGCTCTCGGGAGGCACCCTGTCTCATAACGCCATTGAGTTATATGCGACTTTGTTCATTTCCAATATCAAAGCCGGCTACTCCCTGAGTCTATTACAGCGACCCGACTCCCCTGCTGGACAACAAGCCGTGGGGGCGTGGCAACCTAGGTGCAATCTACTCCCAACTCCTTGGTGCTTCTAGGTGATCCTGCAGCATTGAGAAATCGGCCGAGTGCCATTAATGGAAAGTAATGGGGGTATAACGTGTACCCGATGTAGAAGAAGTTGGGAAACCCTGTCCCTGTGTACCTAGACTCTGGCCATGTCGCACCAGTCCCTTGCTTGTCAGTTTGCGTAGCGACCAGATGTGAGACACCGGCAATGACTGAGGCATCGTGTGGAGCGCAAGTAGTCAAGACTCCCATCAGACCCCACGCTGTCTGAGAGGCCGTTGACGGACCGCAACCTGCCAAGGATACATCCTTGTACGAGTCAAGAAGCTCGCCCCAGCCCCCATCGGGATTCTGTGCCTTCTTGAGCCAGTCTGTTGCACGACACATCATGTCTTGTACGCTTTCGCTCCCCACGGCAAAATACTGCAATCCACAGAGGACATTGCTCGTGCCGTAAACATAGTTGACGCCCCACCTCCCGTACCACGCTCCCGTAGACTCCTGCGTGGCAGCCAAGTAAGATGTGGCCGCATCACAGGCTCGTGAAATTTTCCTGAAAACTTCCTTGTCGATTTTAGCAGCTTTTGAGCTCTTCAACATGAGCCCGAATGCCTCCAGTATCCTCCCCGTAACATCTGCAGTCGATGGGTCGCACAATGAGTCCATGTCGCTGAATGGGATCTTGTTCAACCACAGTTTGTCATTATCCATGTCGAAAGCGCCCCAGCCGCCGTCGCGATTTTGCATTCCGCAGATCCAAATGGCCGCGCGAGATACCACCAAGGAGTCAATGCTCTCGGGGTTTTGGTTCAAAAGTGTAAGAATTGCGGCCCCTGTGTCATCTATATCGGGATACCACTTGTTGTTGTACTCGAAACTAAACCCACCGGGGGTGAGTCGAGGATTGTAAGCACGCCAGTCGCCTTCGGGGCCAATAGGCTGGCGCGAGGTGATCCAGTGGACAGCACGCTGTATGCGATGGTCGTGGAGATCAACCCCGGCATCACAAAGCGCTCGTGTCATGAGCAGAGTGTCCCAACCGGGCGATACACACGACTGAAGCCTCTTTCCCGCCTCATCCTGCCAGGTAAAACGTTCAATGGCTTCAATACCTCGGCAGATGACGTCGTCTGTCATGTCGTATCCTTCCAACAACAAAGCCTGAATCCCGGCATGCATGGGTGGTATGATACCAGCCCAATCACCCTCGACTTCTTGTCGTTCTAGTATCCACGATACACAATGTTGAAGGGCGGGGCGCCTCAATGGGAACCTTTTGAGTCCGCCTAGCCAGTACAATGCCAGGTCAATGCCGACAAAAAGAAGAGCAAAGGGGTCACGCCAACCGCCGCCGAGTACTGGTGGGTAATATGTAACCATTTTATGGGCTGGATCTAGCCAAAGTTCGTCTAGATAGTTGTTGTTTTGGGATAAACCGTTTGGTAGAGCGTAAGTGTGCTCGTGATGCCGAATGATCATTAGAGGAACTAGCGTAGATCTCGCCCATGATGAGAGCCGATAAATATTCATGGGACATGCCGGAGGCATGTAGATAAACTCGGCTGGGAGCTGAGGCACCTCGTCCCAAGGGAATAATCCGAACTGGGCAAAGAATATTCGAGTGAATACTCGAACTTTGGCTACACCGCCTGCTCCGCGAATGAAATCCCTTGCCTTGCGCATCTCTAGCGTGGATGGGTGCATGCCGAGGATCTTGAGGGCGAGATATGCCTCTGCGCTTGTTGAAACGTCTCCAGGATGATGCGGGGCAGTTGACCAAGATCCATCGTGCCGTTGCTGTGAAAGAAGATATCGTTTGTATTGAGGGCCATCGGGAATAGGCAGACCCTTCAACGACTGATAGAAGAAGATATGCTCGGCTGTGATTGTCACGTTTGCTCGAAGCTCGCCACACCAGTGTCCGTCCGGTTTGGTGATATTCCAAGCATACTCTATACCAAGTGCGGTACAGACTTTGACCTTGGGCAGGAGATTTGTTGTTTCGTCCATCTTCAGCGAGTTGCTGGTCATATTGATCGGCGTATGTCGCAACGTGCGTGGGAGGGGTGGTGCTCGATGCCAGCGAAAGGTGGCTGGCAATGTCCTGGGGTTCGATGATCAGCAATCCAAGATTGTTTTAGAATATTGGGTGACATGAATTTGTCGAGACCCGGTAAACGTTTAATATACCAAAAAAAAAACCCGTGGACTGACAAGTGGGCTCGGTCAAGTGCACGTGGCATGGGGTATTCAAGACAATTCCCAGCGCCTCCATGGAAGCCGTGCCGTTCACTTGCAGGAGAGCACGGAACAAAAGGTCTGTGTTACCGAATAGAGAGTTTTCCTGCACGAAGGCCTCCATCCGGTTGGCTGCTAATAACCGGGCGGCGCCTATAGCTGCATGTATGGTCAATCACAGACAACAGCGTGCATGTAAACGACGTGGTTGGCTTTATGGCTCCGAAATAAAGGCGTTCCGCGGCGAGTCTACCCGTGCTGCATATGCGTGCTGTCTCACCACAAGGTCAGCTTGATGGCAGAAGCAAAATCAGACGCCTCCATCCACAACAGGCCCTGTATACGCACCTCATTACACCGAAAGTCCTTTTAATCGCGCATCGCAGCCATAGCGGCCCTAGATAAAATGAATCAAATTCCTCGTTGTGTGATACGTGCGACCCGAAGGGTACACCACTTGACTCACGTCTGTCGGGCACCCTCAACTTGGTACCGCACACCTCGGTTGGGCAAGGGAAGTGTGATTCGTCCAATTGAGCCCTTCAGCCATCTGCTCGATGTCTATTTAATCGCCAAACCCTCCCCACGCGCCATTGACGCTGTCTTGTCTGCGTACCTGAAGCATTTCGACTTTTCCGGCGACGTCGACTCATCCACCTTGTCCTAGCGCCAGTCTCCCGCAAGATACCTCATTGCCATGTATCGTCTTGAATTCGCCTGCCTGGTCGCAGTCACACTGCTGCTTGTGGCTCGTGCGCGACGATGGATCATGCTACACAAGTTTGCCACGTCCAGACGGTGCAAACCCGCGAAAGCCGAGCAAGTATGGGACTATCTGGGACTATGCAAAGCGTTTTCGGCAACTCGCGCTGTTATTTCTGGAAGGCTTCTGAGCTACATGGATGGCCTCTGGGCGGTTCACGGGGACACATACACATCAACAATCATGGGCAATCAGGTTCTCTTTACCCGCGACGCCTCCAACATCAAGCAGATCCTGGCCAGCCAGTGGAGTGACTATGACGCTGCAAAGGGGCTTCGCATCCGCATGTTCCAGCATTTGGCACCTGGAGCCATTGCTGCTGCTGACGGGCGCTGTTGGAAAGCCCTGCGCAGCATGTGGCGGACGCAATTTGTCTCATTGGACAACTTCTTTTTTATCGAGTCTCAAGAACGGCACTTTCAGCGACTTGCAAAGCGAATACCTGCAGGTGAGACAGTAGAGGTGCAGTCGCTCTTCGTTGATCTCATGACAGACTTAATGGGGGACGTAATGCTTGGTGACCCTCTGGACTGCCTGTGTCCGGATCAGTCACCCGCGAAGAGACGCTTCACGGAATGTCTTGAGGTCATTTCCGACCAGATGGCTAAGATTGGGTTCCTTGGGCCGGCAGCGGTTCTTCTAAGAAACACAGAACAGCTGGAAGCAACGTCATACCTGCAAAGCTATGTCGAGCGGGTGATTCGGAAGAGGTTGCATGATCTCAACCACACCAGGGAGACAGAGCTTCACAGAAAAAAGCGCTGCGTACTGGACAGCCTTATTTCTCGTACCACCGATGTTTTGGAGCTCAGAACCCACTTGCTATCGCTTATTGTCGGAGCAAACCACTCTGTCGGCAGCCTTTTGTCCAGCACCATATGGGTTCTTTCCCGAAACCCGGAAATATTCGAGAAGCTGCGAACAAGCATCCTAGAAAAGGTTGGACACGACGCGCCAACCAGAGAGCAACTGAAAGGCTTTACTTACCTTACTCGTGTTCTCTACGAAGGTAGGCAAGCCATGTTTCCGTTGCCATGAAGCTGCTCTGCCTGATACGTATTAATCACGAGATTTAGTGCTAAGGCTCTATCCACCTTTGCCGTTCAACGCAAGGAGGGCAAACAAAAACACTTGGCTGAATCGTGGTGGTGGGCCGGCTGGTGACGACCCAATAGTCGTGAAGAAAGACCAGTGTGTCGTCTTCTCGATATGGGGGAGTCAGAGAAGCTGTCTCAACTTTGGCAATGATGCCCATTTGTTCAGGCCTGAAAGATGGACGTTGCTGAAAGCCGAGACACCTGGGTTTTTACCCTTTCTTCTTGGGCCAAGGCAATGCCTAGGGCGTATGTTTATTCTGTGATCCGAAGAGAATGACTGCTTACTATCATCTCAGAACAATTCGCGCTACTTGAGGCAACCTATATCATAGTGCGTTTGCTGCAAACTTTCGCACAAGTCGAGAGTAGAGATGGCGATGACTTTAAGCCAGACCTTCGTCTTGCCCTGATGCATGCAGATGGGGTCCGAGTTGTTCTCCGATGACCTTCTGATGTAGCTCCAAAGCAGCTGATGTGGACAGAAGGAGCCGTAATTGCCTGGAGGAAACGGAACGAACATGGTATTACAATACTTGGGATAGCGAACCATGGCATGTATAAAGCGCAAATGCCGGCCACACGCAAACAGTAGGTTCTGTGACAAAGGCTCTAGAGCGGAGACCAGCAGTTAGCCGACTTCCGCGTGCAGTAGGGCGAAAGCGTGAATTTCTGCTGACTCGTACTTGAGCTAAGAGCACTGGCTCAACGGCTGACGAATATTGCTTCATGAGGTTTCTTCAACAAGCTCCGCGGTATTCTAGATAGGACCCATGGGTAACCATGTTGCGGCAGATTAAGTTTGTCTTAAGCAGCTCGTATCTATGGGGTACATTGCACGGCATGCTCGACATCCGTTAGCTGACACCTCATGCGTAGTATCCTTGTCATGCATATGACCAGTTCCACGCGTTTCAGGAACTTGCACGTCATTGAACAGAACGAGAGTCGAAACAGCATACTTGATTCACTCTTGAAACGGTGGATTTACGTAGAATGGGCCTTGTGACGATCCGTGCTCTACTTGACGTTACATGTATGTTCTTCGTTTATTTGCCGCAAACGTGAAAGGTTCATCATGTTCCTTGTTAGGTATAAGAAGAGTATTCACAGTCTTCGTATCTTGCAAGTAAACTTTATCCAATTGTACGCGTTGTAGCAGGCGACACAATGCGTCGCTACGATTCAAATTATCCTACTTGCCGAAGGCGTGCTCGCAGCGGCTCAACGAGCAAACACGATAACATGTCCTATCATTCACCTGCAAGATGCTGGTGCCGGACCATTTGTTCACCTGATGGAAATAGGACTGGGTATGCCGCCTCAGAACATAACGACAATCTTTGATACTGGAAGTGGCGACTTGGTTGTGGGATAAACTGAAAGCCCATATGTCAATTTGCAATGTTTCCGAGCGAATCATTAAAGTTTGGTACCGCCAACCTTGGTGCCCCCTTTCTCCAGGCAGCGTATACCGTGTTCGACACGGAGAGAAGCAGGCTTTTGTTCGCCCAGGCAGTAAAGAACAGCACTCGTTCAGAGGTGCGGGAACTCAGTGCCAACTGGAATGGGACTATACGAGGCACAGCTTATGTAGTGGATTCAGGAAATTCAAGATTCGAGACCTAGGAAATGGCGGGATTCTGCACGGTGCTATGTTCGCTACGTTGGTAATAACGATAAACACTAACGAACTCGTCTTTACCACACGGGGCGTGGTTTGTAAAGTCGAACTGTAAGGTTGGCTGGCATGGAACGGGGGAAGTGGACGGGGGAGCTAGGGGTCTATGTCTTTTAAGCTTAAAAAGACGGGAGGTTCATTACGGCCGGTCCCCATGTCTCGGAAACACTGAGTGTGCCGGGCTTAATGGGCCAATAGTGCCACCTCACCTGAGCTAACAACTAGATGGGATAATTGGCGCTTCCTGATATTTGTCAATCAACAGTCGGAAGTGGTCCACGGCGTCGCAGGGTACAGGGGGCTGAGCCGCGGGCATGCAACCACTTGGCTTTCCTTGCTTGGCTTTCAATCTAGTCTTCTGGGTCTATTACGGATCCCTTGTATTAGTAGTAAGGGTAAAAGGAAGCTCGTGAGTAACTGAAGACCATGGAACCGAGTCTTCTGTACCCAAAAGCTCATATCCATAGTCTCGAACGCGACTCAGGCCCAAGTCTCAAACTACACGGCCAACGTGGGCAATAGTCTCAGGTAGGTCTACAGTAGCTTTGGGGAGGCGTCGAGCAGACTCTGAACCTCTGTTATCCACCGTATACTACGACTAGCTCAGCTGCGGTGAAGCCAAACAAGCCCATCTCGAAATGAATCAGGAGCTGACCAACAGCAGCCACAATCAATATATTGACCCATTTTGACCGCACTTCATTTATACAGCACGTAAACATTGCGGCCTAGATGACACAGCTTCGCATTTCCTGACCCCAATTTGCATCCGCAACACATTCGTTGCCGTCAACCACCCTGCTTGGGACATCAAGACGTACACAAACATATGCTCACCCCTTTCCTATCAGAATGAATGTGTACGCAGCCATTGACCAGAGTGCTCCAATTGCAAGCTCTTCTCAAAAAGAATCCCCCGATTGATTGCAATCTTCTATCCCTATCGTGGTTTCCATACAAAATATGCAGGTCAAAGCCTTGGTTTTGCTCGCGGGCCACGCCGGGGCAGTCGCGATCCCGTCCGATGCAGTCTACGACGAAGACACCAACACCCTGTCGGAACGGGGCACTCCGAATTCCCTTTGAGAACGCTCCGTTGCTCCTCGAATTAGCAACGAGGACAATTGCTTGCGAACCCTGCGCGACAAGAGATACAGCTCCAGTACCAGCTTCTTTTGCGCGACCTACATGCTGTCTACCGCCACGAAGACGGAATATGCTGCGGCGACAACCTATAACACGGCGACTGTATCCCATCAAGCCGCCACGGCCACTGACCATGCCGTCGTGTAAGTCTTTTAATGGGAGTGGCTATTTCCTCCCCCGGTCTGTCTACTGCCAACCCCAAGTGTGGCGAGACTGTGGCTTCGCGTCCGATATCGCAAGGCTATTATTAGATAGAAAAAGTAGAGAGTGGCGTGCTAGATATACAAGTACGTACATGACATATGGCAGCCGACTTGCAGGACGGCGCAGTTAACTCATGTCCTATCAACATCATGACTCCAAACTATTTATACACTAAGGTAGCTTCCTAGGTACTCTTTGTTGCTATGAGAACACAGGTTCAGGTGTCCGAGGGTCGCACTTAACGTCACTGGCCAGTGAGGCAGCGCGATAGGATAGTATTTCGCCTTCGAGCGCGAAGTGTACGTGAGAAGCATAGAGAGGTCTTACGCTGCATAAAGTTTGCCCCAACTGAAAGACCACGTGCGAATTTGTGTCTTGGCGAAAGAAGTGCTCGGAGTTGCTCAACGCCCCCATGAAGATCACGTCGCCGTCGGTCAGGATTGAGAGGCAGGAGATTCCGAATGAAGTTCAGTTTATGGCCGTTTGCTCAGGTACAAAGTAGACGCGGAACTAACTTAGTTTCACCAGAACACTGAGCTGGCTGCGCACGCTGTACCCAAGACTAACGAATAGTATAATTCTGTTACCTATGACTCGCATTATCTTTTTGTGTTAGATAATATACTCCTCTAACTTAGGAACCTTGGTGATTGGATTCAGAAGAATATAAATACTCTAGACAACGCTAAATATATGGCAATATCAGCCGAGGAAGTTACATGAACTGTACGATTGCAATTAGAAGAGAAGCGTTAGGCGGTTTGCTTATGAAATCTATTCTATTCTTGTATTGGTACTCGTACTTCGTATTACTACTACTGACGGCCCTCAAAATACATAGTCCCTGCAGGCACAGGCTTCATTGCTTTCGCCTGAATAGCGTTGTGAGCAACACCGGCAGCTTATTTAGAATTAAAAGCTATCTAACAGTCCTGCCTACCGCTGAGCATGACGTTCCACTTGGTAGGGTGAAATACCTGGCCGCCCACCATGTCGTGCAGTGAGGTGTCCCCGCAGGCGTTCCAGATATACTGCGCGCCATCGACAATTGAACCAAAGGACATCAAACGCTTATCATCCGGCGTCTTATTGCCTAGGGTTAGTATAATAAAACTCAATCGTATCCCGGCGTGTAATAATAGACTTACGTCGTTGCACATATAAATTCCGGTGTCAGTGGAGCAGCTGACACGCGAGCAAACTTTCGGCCCGGGCAGCATATGCGGGCGGCCCACAATGTACGAGAGACGATTGATGCCGTCGCTATATGCTCCTAAATTAATGTTGCCATATACAGCTTCGCCACAGAGAACGTTGGCGCCGGTAAAGTCGGTGCGTTTCTCGAGGTCATGCGTGGCGATGGTAGTGCGGTTAAAATCCGTATCGAAGTTTGGGTTGATCTTTAAAAGTTGCTTGTGTAACTCTTGTATCGTGCCGTTTAGTGTCAACGTTGGTCCGTCCGGGAACGCCTGAATGTCCCAGAAGGCAGGAACCACTGTTACGCCTGGAATAGGGGCGCGGGGGACGATGTCCACGTTGGCCTGGCTCGGAGCCGCACGGACAACCGCAAGAAGACTGTATAGAAGAATGGGCAACATAGTGAAAAAGAGAGACCTCGCCTGAGTTTGTAAGAGAAGGAGAAGCTTGGGAATCCGTATCCTCATCATGTTTCGTTCGGACCGTTATATGTATAGTCAAGATCCAACGAATGGAATCGTCATTCAATGATAGCTATCCCTTGACCGACGTGTACTCAAGATCGACCCTTGCGCTATTTGTGTTAACAATGCAGCGACGAATAGGATGTGCTAGTAGAAAGGTGACTAGTCAATACTCGTTTATGCCTCAGCCCCAAAAGTCCAGCGCAAGAGCCAAAACGATCCCCAGGCTCAGGGCCCCATGCACAATGATTGGCTTATCAGAGTGGTGCCTGAGATGCCGAGATCCGCTTATCCGACATACATGTACGGGCCGTGCTTGCCAGCTGGTATTGTTGATTCGGACGGTTGACACGGCAGGCGCGACTAACATTGCTATTGGCTATGCGAGTGAGCATCTCCTAGGTAGCGCCGAAGCCGGTATCTACGAAGGCGACTATGGGTCCAGAGAGCATGAATTTGAGACTTAGACTCTAAATTAGGAAACCAAACCAACCGCCGGACTGCCGGCACCAATGACGTGCAGCTGAAATGGAAGCACTGACTGCCAACAGCCTGCAGTGCGTCGTGTTGGGTTCGACATTTGAAGCTCACTGAATGACCAGTGGAATTTGAGATTGGAATCCATGGGGTCCACCTGGTTTCTCTCTCCGGGGTTGCCTGTCGCATTGGGCAAGGCCATGTATTCTATCGTCGTGGTCCAAAGAGGTTGGTGTAGAGGATGGAGTTTGGGTAGGACGTTGGGACTCTGAAAGCGGACGCATATCGACCGATGGATGTCACAGGCAACAATCTTCTTGAGCCATTCGGGCTAACAGTCCATGCAACGTTCCTCTCAGTGACCTCGTCCATGACATCTTAGGAGCAACACTGTGCAGGCCCATGGGCAGCCGACCGATAATTACCCCGCCATCAGCCGGTCATCCTGAGTTCCTGACATCGATCGTACATGGCGATTGCGCGATGAAGGAACACGTACCTGCTCAGGACAGCACGCGCCGCGCCCTGGCACGTTGGCGCACTCGTACAGACCAACGCTGCGCCCCGGGCTAACTTCTGGGGACTTTTTTAGGCCACTTGATTGAGGGGTATGTGCTTTGAATTGGCCCCCTCTAGAACGGGTTGTCCTCTTCAGGCAGCAGCAGGGACAGGTAGTCGCGTGGAGAGGATGAGGGTGAAGAAGAATGAGGGTTTCATGCTTGTGCTGGCCGGCCTTGATACTGGGGGGACTCAAAGAAATGCCAGATTCCTTCTCCGTCCAGTTGCCTCTACCAGCGAAATGCCAACTTGTTGGCAAAAGGCTGAATAGGTGTTGGGGAGAGGACCAACACAACAAGGCACCAGGTCTTACGCTCGGCCGTTAAAAGTTAGTTAGGGTCAGCCCTGTGATCAGGGCTCGGACCTTCGGGTCAGCCTTATGACCGCCGCCCGGCCCCTGGTTGCTAAGCTACTTCGTACGTACTAAAGGGCGCCCAAGCCAGGTAATATTCAAGGGCCTAGAAGAGTCTCCCCCCCTGTATACTAAAAATACATTGTAGGCAAGGGAATTACGAAGTATTAGATGGTATTCAGATTTGTAACAGTAGGTTGCTTCCTTTGACCCGTTTGGACAAGAGCAATCATGCTCGATTACCCCATAATTCTTAGCTGCCTATCAACTCTATTACACGCACAATGGGTGCCTGGGGGGCGTAGGGGCGGCATCTGCCACAGGCCGAGGGCTGGCTCCTGCGTCGAGATTGACACCAACGGGTCGGAATGATTGTAAATGGATGGGGTTGAAGAGTAGGGGTTTGATGAAGGGGCCCGGCAGCGCGGTTACAGGATCTTGCGATCGATACATGTGTGTGTGCTGATGATGACGAGGAATGACTGGGCATGCTGCAGAGTGCCGATTGACGAAGCAGTTGACCGACGAGATCAAGGTCCATTCGAAGAGTGTGCAGGTTGGTGCTGTACAGTCCGGATTCCTGGACTGGATTTTGGAGGCAGGCGCCGGTTCAGTGTGCGAGAATTGAGAACGAAGAAACATTCATGGTGACAGCGGTACTCAATGCAAAGGCTAGTAAAAGATGTATATTGAGGTGCAAATCGGGAACCATGGGGGTCGTGGATGTGAGAAATCGTTGCCAAGAGAAAGTAGCAAGCTGGGCTCAACCGCGGTCGGCGGCTCTGGCCTTGCCACGAGAATTGTTTCAATCGTGTGAAATCCCCGTCTCGTTCCAGGAGCACGGTTCTCAGTATGATTGAGTAAGAATGCCGCCTTGCAGCCTACCTCGAGTCAAGGAAGCTGGCCATCTTCTCCAGCATCAAAGACAGCACGGTCGCGCTCAACCCACACAACCCCGACGCTCGGGCTCAGGTCCATTTCGTCACCGAATCACTGGGCGCAGAAAGCAGCATGCAAGCTCCCACGCTGGTTTGATAAGCATGTCATGAATCCACGACAGGTAGTGATCCACGCATAGGGTCCTTCAGTCGTGTGAATCACACCACCGCGACGCGGGGAAAGATGGCTGTTCTGGGTGCTGCCAGCTGGCGGCACGCGTCGCAGCTACTGACTAAATCACGGCAGCTGCTGTTTGTGGCGTTCTTATTTTATCGGCGTCGTGAGAAAGGAGGAGAGGATAGTTGTTCACGGACGGCAAATCTGCGTGGGCCTTGATCCTGTCGCGTAGAAGATATATGCCACTATAATGGCTGCTGGAAAGACAGCAGGCCTGCACTTTTGCTTGTATGGTGAAGCGGATTTATCCGACATATCCTTCTTCCCTAAGCTCGGAGCGTTTCGGATTCTCTCAAGGTAGGTAGCCCGTTCTAAGCTCTCTCCGGCTATGTTGATCGGAATTCTAATGCTGGTTAGGGGAACTTTGAGAGGCAATACTTTTTCTCGAGCGGAACGGGCGTCGAATCGGTCAGCTGCAAGTCGAATTTCGAAGCATTTTGGAGAGATTTGAGAAGCTGGAAACCTTGACAACAAATTTGCGATGCTTTTGTCACCATTGGCTGAAGGAATCAGAAGGGGGCTACGACACGGGCAGAGTTTCATGCGCGCTGTGACGGAGATGCTGCCAACAGTTGTCAAGATACTCTCGATTATAGTTTATCAAAGTTTAGACGTATTATGGGAGACTCTTCGTCTAGGGGAAGAGATGGCGGCTGGGACTTTTCGAGATGCCGATGCGCCGCCTACCAAGTGATGCAGGCGAGCCTGATTGGGATTTTGATGGGAGCGTGCTGCAAGAGGTTCAGCAATGACGGATTGCATTGCTCAAGGCTTTCAAGGGAACGTCTGTTCGTGTGGATGTTTTTTGCCTTTTAGAAGACTACGAATCGTGGCTTCAAAGCACTTAATGCCCACAGTTGAAGGGGCCATAAGTTCTTAACCATGACCGTGTGACTTCATCAATGAAATGTAATATACGTTGATTCGAGGTGTGCTTCCACAATGATTTGGACCTGGCATCTTAAGCTGGCAGAAACGAAGACATTCCGTGTTGACACACTGATGTCAGGCTGCGGACATGGTGGAAATGGCAACTATAAACAAGCAGCGTGCATTCTTTTGTTCATCAGAGGTCTGGGCCTTGTCTTAACGGTCTCATCCAGCATGTAGTTTAGCGTGGTGATTGGCCCTCAACTCCTCATGACGGCACCAAGCGCCTACAGACCCCTGCGCCAGCTCCACATACGTCATCCAGGCCAGGACTCCCAATGAACCTTGCTTTAAATCCTCACATGGCATTCTACATAGGCCCAACCCGTGCAAAATCGGGCGGGAGGCCATTTTTGACACATGCAAACGACGGTAGGATAAGTGGGAGACGGGTATCGTAATGCAACTTCTGCCTTGCCTGTGAGAAACTTACACGGCACTCCGCCTGCCTGTGCATCACCGCATCACCGCCGTCATGAGGACTTCACTTCCACATACCATTGCTATCTGCTTGCGGGTCGCAGGTGCCGAGGCTGTGACGGTCACTTCTCCACCGGCAATCCCGTCAGACGAGCCACAATGGAAAACCACGCACCTCTTCACCTCGGCCATCCTCAACAGTACAAACTTCTACCGCTTCGAGCATAACGCTAGCGATATCTCCTGGAACGGCACGCTCGCCGACTTCGCGTCAGACTACCTGGATGACAACGGCTGCAAGTTCCAGCACTCGGGCGGCCCCTACGGCGAGAGCCTGGCGATGGGGTATCCAAACGCCACGGCCAGCGTCGAGGGCTGGGGTAACGAGCGCCACGAGTACGATTTCAGCAATCCGGGGTTTCACGAGGATACGGGTCACTTTACGCAGCTTGTGTGGAAGAATACGACGGATGTGGGCTGCGGACGGAAGTTGTGTGGCGAGAGCGGGTGGTATCTGGTGTGCGAGTACTGGCCGAGGGGCAACGTTGTCGGCGAGTTCGACGACGGGGTCGATAAAGAGAAGGGAGTGGCGGCGCTTGAGAGACCACGTATAAGGATCACTCTTGCGGTTGTGGCTATGTGTGTTCTTCTTGGGCTGTGATGGGACGTCGTCTGGCTTCAATCAGGGCGGTGTCATTGGGATCAAATCGGCTATTCAGGACAGATTTTGGAATCAAGCTTTCATTCAATCAATGACGTGGCTCACGAATAGAGAGTTCCATCTATTCATGACACTATTGTGACATTAGCAATCAGATGTAAATTAAAATAATGCATAGAGGACTCCTTATTTCTCATCGTTAAACCAGTCTTTGTTGGGAACCGTACGTCGGGGTGGAAAGACTGCAAATAAGACCGAGCTCTCCAAGAAAGGCAGTCTTCTTGCCCTTCTCAATTATACCGACACCTGGTCCAACCCAACACACGAAGACATCTCTCATGGTAGGCTTCGCCATTTGCTGTTTCCCACCAAGACGTATCAACTGATACTGAATCTGGTCGTCTTCGAAGTGTGGGGCAATATCTTTGGGCCACCTTAACCTCCCACCGAAAACTGCACCGTAGATGGTCCAATGTAGTTGGGAAGTAACTAGCCGCTCTCTGCGTTGATATTGAGTAGAGCGGCCCGTGACTTTCTTAGTTCGGATTCGTTGTCAAGCTTGAGGGGCATATTGTCTTGGAGAAGTTATAAAGAGTCCTGACGTCTATGGACGATAGAGGCGGCGCGAATGGACGACTAACACGTCGGTATGGCATAGTTTCGCCACTGGGAGCGGGAGACGCTGTACTCTCGTTGCCCGTGGTGCCAATAGACGCGTCACACGTCGCACATCTTCCCCGGGGGCGCGGAAGAAGCTGCCGCTTCCCATTGCCTCTTTCCGCGCCTTTGCACATCGAATCATCTCTCGATAACACAGGTTGACTGAAACATCAGGTCACTGGTCGCGTAAGGGGATTTCCGAATCGTCTATATACCCCAAAATAGGTCAAGACAAGCCACAACGGGCCTCGGTGGCCTCCTGATGTCTCAGTACTAAGTAGGTAGGCAGAGCTGTATGTCCTGCGGAGAACTCTCTAGGGACTAGTCCGTAAGCTTGCTCCACCAATATTCAGCCTGTTTAATGGCAAAATGGCTCAAGAGGGCGGTTCATGCGACGGAGAGTCTTTAACTTTGTATTGACTCCCATATTGTTCACAGGCCTGTGCCCCTTCCTCCAGTTCTTCGCTATTCCTCTCCTCATACTTCTAATACTCTAAGGTCTCTATCGCACTCTTTCTTATTTTCAGAACAAAATCCTTTCGAACTAGATGCAGATCAAGTCTTAGCGGATCTAGCGTCAGGCTGTTCTTTATAGCAGATCCTACCAGCTAGTCAGGATCTGATACTAGCCGTCCGATTAACTTTACCCGAGAGGAAGAGCACCGACTTCTAGATAGTCTTATTTAGGGTACGTTACTCTAACGCTTCTTAGTAACTAAGTTCCCTAACGAAAAACGGTTTAGCCTCGATAGTACCAAAGGTCTAGTACTAGGTATCCTCTCACTAATCAACCGCTGCGCCGACGTCCCCGGCGATAAAAGCATTGTTGTAGGGAGCTGCTATCATGGCCGACTGATAATAACATCACCCTGCTGGGCTTTATAAGTTCCATAGGCTCACTAGACATCGTATTGGTCGTTTCCATCTGAGCTATGAATAGTAGAAGCCCCATCAGCAACCTTCCCGTCGCAATCCCTTCAAGATCTAACAGTTCTGGAACTTTTAACTAGGCGCCTCAATCTGGCAAGATACTAGGAGGGGAAACACGCATTCCAGTGACGTTCTCATCCCACAGCGTGCCTTCTAAGGCGTATCTCCTCAAGAAATCATGCGTGAGCTGGATGGGACATACCTCGGACTGTTCCGAGAGACCCCCCTCCCGTCCATCGGGCTCGGGCACATCGGCGAGCAGTACCCGTATCTGGCCCTCGGGATCCACTTCGCGCCAGCTCCGCTCGTACCTGTGGAACACTGGCTGGAACTCAGAACAGTTGGCAAGAACGAGTGTAATATCTTTTGACCGCTGCTGCTTCCCGTCCTGCCTGGTAAGGGCCAGCGCTTCGAGCCACTCCTTCTTGAAGTCGATGCCGGATAAGCCATACCATTCGTCATCCAATCCACCTTCTGGCGCGCTACCCGATCCGTCTGCTCGTGCGAAGATGGCCATTTTCAGGTGCTGTAGACGAGCCAACCGGCTCCAAATGAAATCAGAGTCGAAATCGAGGTTGTAGAGCGCGAGGTGGCGCAGCTTCGGCCAGCAGGTCGCCCAGACGGGTGGCTCGTCTCGGCCGTGCTCGTAAACATTCAGATACAACTCGTCCCGGACACTGACAAATTCCTGGAGATTGACGAGGGCGGAGAAGCCTTCACGCAGCAGCGGCCGCACGCGATGATGATCATCTTCCGGGTACAGGCTCCGAAGGGGCATGTCTATGACTAGCCGCCGGAGGGTCGGTGCGACGGCCACAAGGAGGTTACGCACAGCAGTGGCGGTGGGTAGATCATCCAATGGTGAGTCGGGGAGGTATAGGCTCAGGGAAGGATTGTCGTGGTCGTCGGTCTCGTCAAGCTCACCAAGAACAGAGACATCCTTGTGCTCCTCCCAGTCATTCCCCTCCAAGAGGTTCTCCCGCAGGTCCGAAAATGGGTTTAGGAAGAGTTTAGTGATTTTCCAGGGGATTGGGTGAGGGGCCTGAGCTGTCGAAGCGAGAGGGAAAGTCGGGTGAGCTAGACTTTGAACCAGGACTTTCACCCTCTCCTTCGAGTCGATATACATGCAGTGCCGGCGGAGGAGTCTCGAAGCTACTGGGTAGATCGACCAACAGACTTTGGTCAGCGCGAGAAGTGTCTTGGTGATCTCGTGGGACGAGGGCAGGATTGCATCGGGGTTGCTTGGAGAAAGGCAATTGACGATGTCGAGTATGATCTCTAAAGGTAATCTCGACGACTTATGCAATGTTCGACAGTCCATTCCACTGTGCTGAAGGTTGAACTAAAATGTCAAAAGGTTCGTTAACAGGCTCCTTTTTAGGCTGGCTCGCATAGTTCTTCCAAGAATGAGCTTTTCGGTAAGGTCAATGCAGGCAGGACATTGGCCGCCACTGATTCCGCCCTCAAAGCAATGCAATAATCCGTTATTCGTTAGCAATGAAGGGCCGGAATCCTTGGGGAGACAAGATGTCGATGATGCTAAAATACTTATGCATTCTGTGGTCAATGGTTGATGGTGGGACCGGTGCTTCTATGTATCTATGAGCACCAAGTTTGAAATTGCGCCCACGCTACTGAGGGAGTTACGAGTAAGTTCCATGGTGCCGCGGGCCCGCGCAGGGGCTTCCCGGACCCGGCTCCGGTTTGCAACGTCAGCAGTCCACTTCAAGCCCGATCGAGCGTTATTAGTCGAGGCGGTAAGCCCTCTTCTATTTGGTATGGCTATTTATATCCTTTATCCTTGGCTTGACTCATACTGGTGATGCTGAGCCATCCCCTAGTGAGGGGCTGTGTACTCGACTCCGCATCGGGTTTATGCGCTTTGTTATTGTGGGGTCAGAGTGTTTCGGCGAATGCTATCCGTACTTCGTACGGACTAATATTACGGAGTACTCTGAATGTGGTCCCCAAGGTCCCATACCCCAGAGCGGAAGCCCCTAATAGCCGTGACAGTACGCCATCACCGAGAATTCTCATAGCACCTGCAGACTCGACTCATAACCCTTGCGGGGTTGATTGTGTGATATCTATTTCCGCTTCGCTTGGACTTGGACTTTGGGAGGTGAGCGAAAAGGACGAGTGTTATGGAGTACCTACTACGTTCGTAAAGGGGAGTCTCTCTGGACGAATGACGCGAGTCGTCATTACCCCGGCGACACCCCCGCGGCCTTACGGACTACTGTAAACGGGCTCCTAGGTAGGCCAATTGCTGTGAACACCACCTTATTACTAGCTCCGACCTCCTGTAGCTGCGTCCCCCTGGTGCCTTGCATACGAAGTCGTAGCTCTCTTGGTTCTAGATGCCATATTAACCTAGCCCTTCTATTCCTCTACCGCCGTTTCTTCACGGCTTATTTCGACTTTCTAATTCTTCATAGTAAAATACTTTCTATGACGATGGGCGAATAGCTCGTCAAATCACGAAGTTCGTGAAGTGGGGGCTTCTTACTTCGTAGGAGGGGTAGAAGAGGGCATCCGACAACCGGAGCGAAGAGGCAATTACTGGGGACATAAGATAACAGGCGAATCAAGGATGAGCCCGATGCGCCCCCTCCCTTCCTACCGGCCTCGAGCCTGGATCCCACGATGGTGCCTCGTCGCCTACTACGACCATCATTAACAACGGCCCCGTCGGAGCCAAAACCCATGCCGACAAAAAGTGTGCATGCACGGCTTGCGAGTGTTCCAATTTCTGTCGATGGTTGCCTTGCCTTTAACCCCTAGGAGTAGCCTCAGCCCTGAGGGGCGAGCACCAGGATGACGATCACTTCCGTTGCGCTGGACTGGAGCTTAGGAGTCTCTGTTAGAGCGGAATTGTCATTTGAGTCTTAGGGGTAAACATGGCATCTGGTTGTAGGCGGGGGTTTTGTTCTTAGTTGCTTTGCTGCTAGCCAAAGGACGACTCGATTAAGTACCCCTGTTCATTGCTCCGGTTCCTAAGCAAACATAAAGACAGACGTGATATGAGTACACTGAGTACCACCCCCCTGAACTAATGAGAACTCCTACGGACTAGTTAAATTGGCTGCTGTGTGGAGATTTACAGCCATATTCACAGAGCGGCCTATATATATTCGCCAAACCCACCGAAAGGTTTCGAGACTAATTATAGACCCGGTGCATTGCCCAAGGGCTCGCACGCTCTTCGCCCTGAGTTTCCTTCTCCGTATCCGCGAAGAAAGTCTGAAAGCTCTTTTTCTGAATTTCAGGCTACCGTTAGTGGCTTAGGTGGGCTATAAACTCGTACATTCATGGTCTAACAACTAACTCTTAGTTACTGGGGTCACCCGAAATGGAACCGACTGATTGATGTGATAAACATAACGAAAGAATTATAGTATTGAGACGGCCCTTTTATATACATAGCGCAGGCCCACTGATGAAGTGGCATTGATAGAAGTGCAAGCAGCTTAGCCACACGGCAGCCGTCAGTTTGATTCAAGACCATCATAGAATATTCTGAACGAAAATGCCTGTACCATCTCAGATGGGAATTAAGTGGATATATTCATCTCACAGCTCCAACGAATGTCTAACGCTAGATATAGTTGTGACAGACGCAGCCCAACCTTAGATACGACACGCTTCCGGATGATGTACTCAGGCAAGAAATATCCCATCTATGTGAGCCCGATTAACGGCCTAGTAGTATCATAATAATAGTCAGAGGTCTCGTCGGCGGCAACGACAAAACAGAGTACAATATCTCCACCCTCTTACATATTTATGCCAAACAGCCCGCCATCACTCTCGCGAAAAAAATCCCCGAGTGCCGATTTTTCGAATTTTGCCGTCTGCCTGTGATGGACAAGATCTCTTTTAGAGACAATGCAAGGGAATTGGCAAGTCAAATCGGGATTTCCGCTTCCAAAGGAGGAGGGCCAATCCTGCTTTGTGGCATAGTGAGCAACCGACTTAGTATTAACGAGGCGTTGCGCATCTTGAACACTGACCATTCCCACGGGCACTACGATATGTATGGGAAGTCAAAGGAGAGAATTATTAGCGTTTTGTACATTTGGACGCCACAAACACTCCCTGAGCCAACGACGAATTGAAGTTGCCGAGGAAATCCCCCGACCGTCATCATTTAGTCACATTTGGCAAGGTGCGAGACGGATGGAGCAAAAAGCTTCTAAGCAGCATGTCATCTCGGTCTGGGGGACCGTAAGAATCCCTCAGCACATGCCAGACTTTCATAGCCCGTCACTAAATGCACCACGTCGCAGAGGCCCCATTACGTTTCAGAGGACCAGGTACGGCTACGCATACCAGGGACTAACGAGGCCTTGCTAGAGTTCAATGGTGGAGATTGGCATATCTTCGCGTCAGATACGGGCAGAAATACAGGAGAAAACACCACGCGCATCTACCAAGCGGCCAAACGTCTATACCAATCTGTGCTTCTTCAAGGGCAGTATAGGACAGCCAAAGCCGCGGGAGTAGACAGGTATGTTTGTGTCCTGCTTACACATCCTCGTGCCCCCGCCCCTTTTGTTTTGTTACAAGATTGCTCTCCTAGAGCATAGCGTAGCATTTGTCGACAGACCTCCAACCAATTTCGTTCGTTCCAGAAGAAATATAAACGTTCCGATTCATCGACCGGCCTCCACAAATGAGCGAAGCATGGAGAGAAAATCACCGCTGCAATCAATATCCATAATACCACTGGCATACCCTGAAGAGTCTAAAAAAGCATTGCTTCGAGAGTATTTTTTCGACTAGATAGCCCAGCTTGTGATAACAGTGGTCTTGCTCTGCGCCAGTTGCGCCATTGTTGGCCAAACAACAAAACTGGATCGTGAATCAGATTGCGAACCGCAATATGTCACGGCTACCAAGGCTGACGGCTTTATCCTTGGAAGTCAGCTACTCATCCAGCTAGTCTCTATACGCTGGATGCTTTATCCCTTTTTTCACAACGACAACCTGAAATTGAAGCCTACACGGTTCTGCTTCTCGCATCTTTTGGTATTTTGCTATATGTTGTTTTGTATTGGCGGTCTTTAATTACGGAGCAAGTTGGAGGATATCAACATACTTACTCTTGCGTCAGGCCTTTTCCAAGTTGTAGCCGCCGCTGTACTTAGCATTGGTGCAGCAAAATCAGGTCCAAACGGCAAGATGAAGGCTCTGGCTAGGAGTACGACGTTGAAGATGGAGGGTGGGCACCTCGACTAGTTGCAGACATTCTCCCACGGAACAGGATCATTGTGTGAGATGCTCTGCCACTTCAAGCAATGCTGGAACAGAAAATGACATTGAATCGATAACTCAAGCCGAGGCAACCTTTCTTTAAAGGTGCTATCGCTATTGAATCTTCTTGTACTAGCTAAGTCTCTTGTCTTGGTTTCACGAGCTCTTATACCGAGCCTTTGAGTGTGTCCTCCGCACTGATTCGTTATCCTACACCACCTCGAAAGGTGTACTCAGTGGTGGATCGCTCGATTTCACAGAGCTGAACACATCCGCAGCTAGACCATGATATACTCGGCATTTATAATATTTTCTAGCATTTTATAGCAGGCATCTATTATTCATCAGTTTCAACTATGTAATATTGAGTTTCATGTATCGCATTCTAGAAAACTATCTCTATAGGGCGGCGTCATATTGCGTCGCATCCCGTGCCTTTTCTTTAGCAGTCTTCAAAAGCTAGTTTTCATCGCTAACGGGGAGTTCTATAACCAGCACCGCGTTTTCGTTCTCTCGTCTTATATCGGTAGAGTCGTAGACGTAGCGAATATACTTTACCTAGTGTATTAACGGGGTTTCCAGAGGGTAAACATAGCAGCCCTGTTGCTTCTAATAGCCAGGGGATGATTTATTATCTCTAACAGTGGCTTTAGTGAGCACAGAACAGCCGCTAGCTCTCCGTAAAACGCATTCTGTTCCGTTCTTATGTCAAGTGTGAAGGAGAACCGCTCTAGCTTTGGCCTTCCTCGTACCGACATTTGGGTGGCCGTCAACGGTGGCAAACTCCAGAGTCTCGCCGAACATTAAATAGAATCTGCCAGGCTCTACAGTGATGTGATCACTCGACTTTCGTTGCAACAATAATAGTAATTAGGCGCAACGCTAGGGTAACTCAGCCGACTAATCGTGCATAGTGACCGTCGCGGCCACCGAGGTGCAGCCACCAAATCATTGATGACGTGTCTTCCTGGCGACTGAGGTGGCATTGGCTTAGCAGATTGTAGTATTCCATTTTGTTTACCTTCCTGGGGAAAAGTCAGCTTCCTTGGACAGGTCGTTCTGCAGGTGGTGCAAGGGTCCATGGCGTGGTCAACGGCGCAGTCGCGGGATAAATACTAACATTTTGGCTAATGGTCTTTACATGTTTGACATTGTCGGGATCGGTTTGTGCTGGCTTATCACGTCAAAGATAGCAAGTACTGGGAGAAGAACGTCGTTGCCCCTGCATCAGCTAAGGAGAAGATGGGAGTTTCAGGGTGCGAGGTGCCTCATCAAGTAGCTAACAAGAGGTTTTCGGCCAGGCTGCGGCGGCAAGTTGAGGCACCCATGGTGGCGTGCTTTTAGCCGATAAGAAGCTGCGGTCTGGATTGGTTGCGAAATCAGTTGAGCTCGTATGGTTACTTAGCAACCATGCTGCTACCGAAATTGCGTTCCTTCATATAAGGGTCATCGAAGGGCTTCTGTCCCATTCTAGACCAACACATTGCCGACATGAGAGCCTTGTCTGTCTCCTTGCCCTTGAAGAGTAATTCCGACACTCCATCACCCAGGTGCGTCACAGATCGGTCCTGCAATTGCTGTTAGCCTCGAACCCAGCTGAGGAAGGGCGGGGTTTGATCGTACTAAACCCAATGTCAACTTGATGACTCCATCTGCCCAATAGTTCGTGTATTCATTCCGAGGATCCTTCCCTCTCGTAGCAAGGAGAACGTTTTCGGCTACGACGGCGGCTTGGCGCATGGCTGATCGTGCGTTCGGATTTGGAGTTTTGGTGTCTGCAACGTCCCCGCAAGCGTAGACGTTGGGGAGATGGTCATCGGCCACTTGTAAAGTAGGCTTGACTTTGATGTGTCCGTTTGATGAAATGATACCGGGCGAAAGGCTTGCCAGGATGTCCGAGGATGGCTTTTGCCCAGTGCAGTTTACCTGTCGTTAGCTGATATTAGTGCCATGCTGTGCCATAGGCTTGCGGGCTAGCAAATGGTGAAGGCAACTTACGATGAAGTCGCACTCTAGCTCGCGACCAGACGTCAGGACAACCGTTCTAGGTTTCGAGCGCTCTTCCACCACTCGCTCCCCGAGGACGACCTCAACGCCAAGACGCTCAAGTCCTTCAAGCGCCGACTTTTGGAGCCCGCTTCCAAACCGATGCATGACAGCCTTGCGAGAGTGGACCAGAATGACGATCTTGTCTGGGTAGAGGGCCTTTGTGTCCGTTGCAACCTCAACACCGGCCGCGCCACCTCCAACGACGACAATAGTCTTGCCTGACTCGATTTCGTTCTGCATCGCTTGCATGAGCTGCATGCCTTCCAGTTTATCCGTGGCATTTACTCGTGACGGCAGGCCCTTTTCAACACCCGAGCCTGTCGCAATGACGAGAATGTCATAGGGGACTTCCTCGTTGCTCTTCTCAAGCGTCACGCTGTGCTTTGTGAGGCCTACAGCACGATCCTGAAGCCAACATAGTACGCCCTTGGGTTTGTTGAGCACAGTTCCTCCGTACGGAATGAATGCCTTGTGTTCATGGCCCTTGATGACGCATAACCTCGGCAAGACCCAAGTGAACTGAAAGTGACTATTCGGCTCGATGACGATGACACGGTACGGACTATTCGGCGGTAAACTTGTTGTCAGAAGATGCGCCACATGGTTTCCGGCGAATGACGCTCCGACGATGACAATGTTGCGCGTTCTGGACGAAGGCTCAGAGGGTCCAAACCAACGCGCTTGACGCTGAATCCAGACCGTCCTGAGAGCACGTCTAAGCTCCGAGTATAACACAAAGACGACGTAGCCCGCAAGCTTAACATACAGCGTTGGCTTCTCCAACATCTTGCGTGAAAACACAACCAGTGTCCAAAAGTGGTTGAATTGGCAGATGACATGTAATACAGTAAGCCCTCACATGTTGGAGGAATAATAAAGTAACGAAGACGATATGAGGTAAACTCCAGGCTAGCACAGATTGTCAAATCGCCTCGGATGAAGGGGTCTAAGCCTCTTCGCAACCATGATCTTCGGAGATGACGGAGTGTTTGTTTGATTAGGATTAGTCCGTAGTATGCGGCAAATATCTCGCAAGATCAAGTACAGCCACCATTATCAGATCATCTGATAATCTAGAACCAACGGGATTGTTACTACGTACGGACGTACCTACTTTGTGCTGAAAACAAAAAATCGCTAGTCTCAAGCCACAATCATGTTAGTTTTCGCAAAGTCAGGGTACCCTGTCCGTCTCCATTCGTCAAATGTCAGACCCCCCGCGGCCGACGGCATTTTCACCATCAGGGGTACCTCAATGTCCATCTCCGTGCCCAGAACCTCGGCCTTGTGCACAATCTTCTCAGGCAGCAGCTCGAATCCCATCTTCTTGTACAGATTGACTGTCGACGGCGAAGACTCAAAGTAGACGGGCAGACCAATAAGGTCGCCCATCTGGATGCCCCACTGCACCAAAAGCGCCCCGGCCTTGCGCCCTTGATGCTTGGGGTCCACTGCAATAACGTGGCAGTCTAGGTTGTTGTTAGTCGGAGGCCACCAACCACGTTGCTTCTCGTTCGGATAGAATCGGCAAGACTGACAGATGTACGGCCGACCGCCGAAGAGCTTCTCCCTAGCCTCCCACAGCGGGTTCAGGATCTTCTCCGCGCGTTCTCGCTGCTCACCCTCAAGCCAAGGCACGCCGAGGTTCTGGCGTTCCTCCAGGGATCTCTCCCTGATGTAGAGATCACCCAGACCCATGCCGATAATGTCCGCTGTTTCTACATCGATACACTTCAAAGTATACTGATTGGAGGCGCTGTGCCAGTATTGCAGCGTTCCGGCTGCATGAGTCTCTCTGAAACTGTCGTCCAGGATTCCGGGGAAGAGGATCTTGAGCATGATTTGGCCCATCTTATCATGTTCAAAGGCGGAAAAATACACGTCGTAGACACGACGGATGTCTGGAATGAGGGCCGGAAGAACGACTTGAACCATTTTGGGCAATGTTTCCAAGCGCAGAAGCTTGAGCTGAGGTGAGGAACAAATTCTCGATAGCGGGTTGACGAAGATTCGTTTTAAAGGCTTCCAAGTATAACACCTGCTTGAACGATAGTAAGGACAGCTGCTCACCTTAAATAGTTGATAGCCACATGCTCCCGGGCCCCACCATTCCCGAGCCTTCGCCATTCAGCCATCGCATTGCAAGCCAAAGTCGGGTTCACGAACCGGGGCCGCAGCACCATTGCCCGTTGTGGTGTGCTCAAAAGCAAAGGCTAATGACGCGGTCGGATTCATTTTGACGGGTGAGGTTTTTTTTGTTGCGCACAGGAGCTGAATGAAGCCATCGCCACGGTGCCCGCCCATGGTCATTTTACTCCTGTGGCAAGACACGTGCAAATACCCTCAATAGTTGGCTTAGGATCTCCACGTCGCTCTTCGTAAGAAATATTCCAACACAGATGAAACACAGCTCTTCTGCGCTCATATTTTTTGCTATTATCTAACAGGCTGTACAGTTTGCTTTTTGAGTCTCACTTGCAACTTTTAACAAGGTGTACATAATTACATACATACAAGAAGCAAGTTAGCCGCAGCACCCAATGCAACAGAAATGCGTCCTCCTAGTACGGTGCCAGGCTTTCCTCAACATTAATTCAAGACACTTTCCGTCATATTAAGCACGTTCCTAAGCTTGTCTGTGTCTATTTGTGACCAAGCAACCGCAAGACCGAGGACTTTTGCGGCTACCCCACCACTCTGGTCCAGCTCTTGCCACGATGCCGATTGCCAGCATTTAGAGCAGGTGCAAAACAGCGGCACCAATGCCGGCAGCAGCAAGCATCACAGGAGCTGCGTTCATGTTGACACCCTGGCCTGGTTTCAGCAGACATCTTCATTGCGAGGTGTAAAAGCTTACCATGTTAACCACGACGGTGGAAGGAGTCGGCTGAGTGCCCGTCTGGTTCTTTGAACCGGAGGGCTGTGGGCTTGTCGAAGGAGCCAGAGTAGTCACTGCGGAGGTTGGATCACGAGTCTCGACCGGGGTAGCCTCAGACGAAACAATCCTGGTGGTAGGCCGTGCAGACTGGCCGGTACTAGACAGGGTGGTGAAGATAGCCGAGGAGGGGGTGGCTGCAGGGGTGCTAGAAACCTGGGATACGGTGGAAGGCTGCATGAAGATGTTTGTGTTAGTCAGTCGAGCACTCAGGATGAGCACAGCCCTTGACTAGTGCTAATGGTACATACCGAAGGACGAGGAGGGATACTGATGGGAACGCCGAGGTCTGCGCGCTTCGTTAGCTCGTCATCGGACCTTTCGGGTTTGTCGGGTCAGACCTTTGCAAAGGCCGACGCCGAAGTTCATGGCCTCATTGGCGCCGCTACCACACTTCGAGTAGGCGCACTCGGTGAAGTAATCCTGAAGGTCCTTGCCCTTGCAGAAGCAGAGATACATGTTGTCCTCCTTGCAGCTCAGAGGAGGGTGCTCAGTGACCACAGACTGGAAACAGTTGACCTGTCAACAGTACTGGTTAGCTGCCGTCGAGGATAGAGTTAAGGTGGCAGCCATACAGCGCAAAGAGACTGCGCCGTGGCAACAGATAGTACACCGGCGGCGACAACGTAGACGGTCCTCATGATGGCAGTTGGGGTGTATGGACTCTGGTCAAAAGATAATTGATGCTTGGAGAAGATGCAAGCAAAAGACAGTGTCAAAGTTGCTAGAGAGAGAGCTTGAGAACGATACCAGCACTCAGGAGAACAGAACACAGCCCCGGGCCATTGATATAGAGGCATTGGTTCCAAAACTATTCGACAAATGTTTACCGAGCCACGCCTCCCAAGCACAGTTGACCTGAAAAATTGAGCCGCCCACTTGTAAAACAGGGTGGCTGAGACAAATTAGCGCAAGGCACAGATAGTCTCGATCGTGAACCCAGTGAGACTTATCAGATCACCAGATAATACTTGATCAATGGTCTCCGGCGGTGCAAGGAACCATCACCTCGTACGGAGGTCGCTTTCAAAATAGTTGTCCAGACAGGGGGGCAAATCCCTGCTCGAATCCCTGTTCAATTGATTGAATCCCTGCACGTAAGGGCGGTGAATCGTGCTAGGAACCACCGCACATATTTTGTAAGGTAACTTTCCCCTCCTCATTCGTGTAAACCACGCATCTTGTTCCCAATCGCCATGGCCCCAACTCAAGATATCGCAACGAGGGCCTTTGTGCTTGGGCTAAAGTGTTGCGGCACGAGTACTACTGAGGCTGCCTCTATCTCGGGGGTCTCTATCCGTCAGGTCAACCGTATCTATGCTAGGGCACTTAAGCGTGGATTCGATCCAAGCTGCCGGCCCGTGAATATCAAGGATGACTTTGTTAAGGATGAACCTCGCCCCGGGCGCCCGTCGAAGCAAACGAAAGAAATGCAAGAGAAGATCGTGAGCAAGGTCCGCCGCGATAGGTATGGGAGAGAAAAGACGTGCGCTGATATCTCTGGGGAGCTTAGTGCTGAGGGGATTCCCGTTTCCTCTGTTACGGTGTGGCGGGTTATGAAAAAGCTCGGGTATAATAAGACGAAGCCGACGAGGAAGCCTAGATTATCGAAGAAGATGAGAACGGATCGTCTACGCTGGTGCCTTGAGCGTAAGGACTGGACCCTTGAGGATTGGAAGAATGTTATTTGGTCTGACGAGACCTCCGTCGTCTTACTCCATCGCAGAGGCAGCTATCGCGTTTGGCGGAAGAGCGACGAGGCGTTCGTAAAGAGCTGCATTCGTGAGCGATGGAAAGGCTCTTCTGAATTTATGTTCTGGGGTTGCTTTTCCTATGATCGGAAGGGCCCTGCGCATTGCTGGTCTCCGGAGACTGCGCAAGAGAAGAAAGCCGCTACGGAAACGATCGAGAAGATGAACGAAGAGCTCGAGTCTGCCGCAAAGGAGAAATGGGAGCTTGAGAATTCGATGAGACGATTGAACCTACGCCAACTTCCTGGAAAGAAACCCTCGTGGCGATGGAATTCAAAAAACGGCAAGCTCACACGCCGCAAGGGGTCAGGGATCGATTGGTATCAGTACCAGAAGAAGATCCTTATCCCGAAGCTCTTCCCTTTTGCGAAGGAATGCGCAACGGACCGGCCGGGCACGCTCGTTCAAGAAGACAAGGCTCCGGCACACAGTCATTACATCCAGCAGCAGGTCTATGACCTTCATCAAATCCAACGACTCCTTTGGTGCGGCAACTCTCCCGATCTCAACGCAATTGAGCCAGCCTGGCCTTGGATGAAGAGACGCACTACGAGCAAGGGGGCCCCGAAGAACCGGCAAGAAGCTATTACGGCTTGGAACGCCGCATGGAAAGAGCTACCGCAAGACCGTATCCAAGTTTGGATTGAGAGAATCCTAAGGCATGTACAAATGATAATCGAGCTTGAGGGAGGAAACGAGTACAAGGAAGGCAGGGGACTAACCCCTGCTAAATTAGGTGGGGGCGTTCCTAATATAGCTTAGCGGTAGTTTCAGCGCTGGACAACTATTTTGAAAGCGACCTCCGTATATGCATGTGAGATCTCGTCCACTCATATCGGAAATTACGTGCTAGTGTAAACCCTTGCTAGCAACGGACGCTCTGGTGGTGTGGGCGACGTTTTAGGCTTTTGGCCCGAACAGGGGACCAAGGCTTATATTCACCTGACTCCACAATGCAAGCCGCACGGGGCCCTGTTCGCCTCGCCTTCTTCTCATGATGTCCACACAGGTGCATCTGCTCGGCCACTTTCGTTTCCGCGTCTCTCCGTGGTTTCTGGCAGATAACAAATGGTACCGCAGACAAATGGCCGAGCTTGGGAAGCCGAGTACGGAGTATACGACCCCGGTACTGAATCGGAAGATTGGACGGGAACACAGATGACCGACCCGTTGGTCTTCTATCATATTTCGCACAAGTCTGACCAGAATGCTCTTTTACGGCGCGCCTCGTTCCAGTGCTGCTCTTCTCAATGCCATGTTGAACAAAGCGCCACCATGAACAATCACTGGCCACAGCCAACATCCGAGCAACCGTCCCGGACTGGTGGATGTGCAAGACTACGTCCAGTCACCTAGCGAATCGCCTGATAAAAACGTACATATGATAATAGTTCTAAAGTCACTTCTTCCTGAAGACTTTACCGACGCTGATACTTCTTTGCGCCCGGGAATCGCGAACACACCCATTCCTCATCCCAGCTCGGCCTCGTCCCTCCAAATATCCTGCGCCCTCATATCTGATTCGACATCTATTACAATCCTGCCACAACTCCCGCTACCAGGATTCCAAGAGCACCAATGGGCCCCGCTGTTGCAGCAGCTCCGCGACTCGCGGTAGAGCTGGTGGTTGCAGCAGTTGAACCTGTGGGAGTCGACGAAGACGTAGGGCTCCCTGTGGCAGTACCAGTTGGCGAAGCCGTGCCTGCCTTGGCTTGAGCGGTTGCTGCAGCACAGAACTTGGCACCGGCAGGAAGAACTTTCCCTAAATTCGTACGTATTCAGTGTTAGAATGGAGCCATTGAAGTAAACTTGTGTGTTCGCTGAGGTTGGAGACGCACCAACAGCCTCGTCAGGGCCACAGGCCTGCAGAACGCAATTGACGCCAGCGTTGTAGATGGCCTCGTAATTTTTTTGAACGCACATGCAGACAGCGTCGTCCAGGGAACAATTTGTTGCTTTTCTCGTGGCATCGTCTAGACAGCTCAGAGAGCACTTGGGAAAGTAGTCTTGCCTGCTTTGAGCTGCCACGGAGCCCACGAGGACGGATGCTAACAGGAAGGGTGTTGGCTTCATGGCTAGAATGGGCTTTTGATGAGCTGCTCTGTAGATGAAATGAAGATAAGAAGCACTGAAGCTGTCCGGCACTGTCTTCGTAACTTTCGGAAAGTCGTCGCCGCCTGGTAAGTCTAACAAACTTGAACAGATGTGAGCTGTACCACCCAGTACGGCGTGCTCCGTACACACGTGTCTTTTAAACCGAGCGGCGAGAATATTCAGGCTCAAGCAAGCCAATGCCCAATGCAGGCTGGAAGCGCACAACTAATCGTCTAGTACTCCGTACTCCGTACACCCCTGACAAAGCATGCCCCTTCGCCAAGTGTGGCGGGGGCATTCACGACAATTGCCTCATCGGCTAACCGGGGGACCCGCATGACCAGACTTTTGCGACTGGTCATGGATGCCCCAAATTCCAAATCACCGGACATGGCGCCAAGAGAGCCGGCGGGCGGGGTGCGCTATCTAGCCTTGGCTCCGGGGACTGGCCTGGACCTTGGACCTGGGATCTGATAAGATTTTCTCGATTAACCTCTTTAAGCTGTCGGTTCAGCTATTGAGGCGAGCTCGCATGCTACTGGACATGTGACATTGTACCGGACGCTACGGATGTGTCACAGCCTCACAGGAGAGCCGCGGCCATATGCGCGGGACCTGGTCTGCATCCACACGACCTTTTCCCTTCCCAAGCCCTTGCTTCCCTGTGTACGTAACCGAACCGTCTGACCTTCGTATGTACATTTGCGTCCTGGGATTCCTTTTGGTCATTACAGACACGGACACGCAGCATCGGGGGGAAACTCCTGCCAGTTCACACGCACGTCAATGTTGGTATATCAACTCTCTGGATGACTTGCTACATTGCCAATGGGTAGTATCCATTGCTATATTCATTACCATATTTTGTTTTGTCGCTTCGACCCGCGAGAAGAGCTGCGATGAGTGTGTTTTCGAATACAAAGCTTACTCCTGAGCCTGCCTCAGTCGCAGAGACTATGGCGACTGTAGGAGCCAAACCCGAAAAGAGCGACACCAAGGGCCAGCCTCAACAGGACTCGGTCAATACCGAGAAAGAAGAAGCCCACTTTGACGATGGAAAGCAGGCTGGCGTTAAGAAGATCGAGGCAGCAGCTGCAGTATGGTCCAAATGGCACCTGATCGCAGCATATGGCAAGTCAGTATTCGATTCACATGTGGCTCGAGTTGAGGGAGAAATGCTAATGTTCTCAACTTGCAAAGCATATGGCTCATCTACTTCCTTACCTCGATCATGGAAGTCGTCGTCCGAACCCTTGACCCCTTCGTTACTAGTTCTTTTGGGCGACACTCGCTCACTGCCGCCATGGGCATCATTTCCAGTATCGTTGGCGGCCTGTCTAAGCTGGCCATCGCCAAGATCCTGGATACCATCGGTCGGCCTCAGGGCTTAGCGTTGACGTTATTCGTGTGGGTGATGGGCCTGGTCATGATGGCGGCTTGTAACAACGTCGAGACATATGCAGCTGCTCAAGTCTTTTCGTCTACAGGGTACTTTCAGGCTCTTCTACGAGACGTTCGGCAAGCATTGTGGCTAACCTTGTTTGGACAGGGCCCAAGGTGTAAGCTATTGCTTAACCATCTTCATTGCCGATACCACAACCCTCGTCAACCGTCCACTCATGCTTGCTTTTGCAACGTCGCCATATATTGTTACTACCTGGATTGGTGGACCTATGGCCAACAGTATCCTGGCTGGCCCTGGCTGGCGATGGGGATTTGGTGTGTGGGCGATTGTCACACCAGTCGTCGTCCTCCCCCTTGTCGCCATCTTCGGGTGGAGCCAACACAAAGCGAAGAAGCAAGGCCTTTCAACAAAAAGCTCTACCAGAAGCCTTAGCCTCAGCACTGTCAGAGACTTCGCCATAGAGGTTGATCTTGTCGGTCTCCTTCTCCTGGCCGGCGGCATGGCTCTCTTTCTACTCCCGTTTGCGCTTTGGCAATACCAGGACCAAGGTTGGCGTAGCCCCATGATTATCTGTATGATAATCTTTGGTGGACTACTGGTCATTGCGTTCATCGCGTGGGAAAGGTTCCTTGCTCCCGTGACATTTATCCCCCTTCGACTTCTTACGGACCGGACGGTTTTCTTCGCTGGCCTGATGTTTACTTTTATCTTTGCCAACTCACTCATATGGGGTAGCTTCTTTACTTCTATGCTACTCGTTGTCTGGAACACTGGTATAACAAAGGCGACATACATCAGCAACATTTACCGCGTTGGGTCCTGCTTTGCTGGTCTTTTACTAGGCTGGCTCATTCGAGTAACAGGGCGTTTTAAGTGGGTGGCAGCGCTCTACGCGCTGCCACTCATGTTGCTTGGCGTTGGCCTCATGATATACTTTCGGCAGGCCAGCCAGGACATCGGATATGTCATCATGACACAGATCTTTGTTGCTTTCGCTGGCGGACCAATGGTCATTGCCGGTGAAATGGCGATGATGGCACCCTCAGAACACCAGTATACTGCCGTTATCATCGCTATACTTGATCTTTTCGCCGGCGTTGGCAATGCCATCGGCAGAGCAATCTCTTCTGCTATCTGGGCAGGCACGTTTAGAGATGCATTGGCTAAGAGGCTGCCATCGGATGCTCCAATCGACAGTATATACGGGAGCCTCCCGATCCAAATGAGCTACGAGCCAGGCTCTCCTGAAAGGAATGCGATTTCTGACGCGTACTCGGCGTCGCAGCGGTACATGCTTATTACGAGCACGTGCCTGGTAGCGGTTGGCTGGGTCTGTACGTGGCTTTGGAGGGATATTCGGATTAGAGATGAGGTGCAAGTTCAGGGATATGTAGTTTAGAAGTATAATAGATTGGCTTGACTTTTCCCCATGTAGTAAACCACACTGCTTCTCGAGGAGCAACCACAAATAAGTAGAATCATGTAAGGACTGAACAAGGCTTCTGATTAAGCTTCGTGCCGACTACTAAACTATCCTATTAAGCCAATATCGTAGTCTTCCACTGACTGCATGTCCTTGGTTAACTCGTTGCACCTAACAAAATCGTCCAACTTATTTAACGCAGCCTCATATAATGTATTTAAGACGTCTTGGAATCTCTGGCGCACGTAATTCTCATAATGAGCCGATCATGCAGCTACATCTCAAAGAACTGCCTTTCAAACGACGTGCGCAAGAGATGGGCGACCTTATCACGAGTCGCGTCAAGTTTAGCAACTGCTTCCTCTAGGTGCGTTCTATCCTCTTCGAACGTCATATCCTTGGGTGTGACTGTTTTCCATCCTGGTATGCCAGCGATGAATAACGGGTGTTGGATGGCTGCTGACGCTGGGGCACATCGAGCGTCATCCCAGTCCACGGCGCTACATGCAGTTCTCATCCGCGAACCTCTTGAGGCTGTTAGTAGAAGGAGCAACCAACTTACACAGAGAGCCCTGACTCGTTGGAAATGAAATTCACAGAGTGCATGTAGCCATACTTGATGGCAACGTTGCCTGTGTCGTGTTCGGGCACGGTCTCACCGATCTTGGTACGCCGATAAAGGTAGTGAATCGGGTCGCCCCATGACGATGTGCCAGCTAGAGTGCGGATAAGACCGCTGTCAACTTCCGCCAGTAGCAATTGACGATACGTCACTTGGCTGTCTGGTAATAATTGCCAATTTACACCTGAAGCCTGCGAAGAGCCGCCGTCTAACTGACCTGAGCCGAGCTTCGTCGTCCACATGGTGTAGAGCAGCTCGGCGGGGCCAATCAGGATCGCCTTGGGCGCTCGAAAGCTATCTGCTGCGTATTCCATGAGTCTATTTCCTGGACTTTGAGAAAGGTGGGAACGTGGTAGTCGTCCGTCTGATATGCGACAGCCGGAGGCCTCGGCGGGAGGTTCCTCGAAACGTGCAGCCCTTTGCTGGCTTATTCGGCAAAATAGGCATATTTTGGTATGCGGAAGATGCAATGGTAATCTTATGAGGACTACTTGAGCTCATAAACATAGTTGGACCAGCCGTGAATCGGACCACGAATGATTTGGAAGGTGTCGTTCAGAGGAGAGGACGGGTCCGCGAGAGCGGAGGACACAACTGGAGAAGTCGGTGACGCCATTTTGGCCAGATTCAAGTTTCAAAAGTAAAGGTTGGAGAAAAAAGAGCGACTGCGGAGAAGTACATGGAGCTACTTATACTCACCGTTGTTTGGGCGAGTTGGCTTCAGGCAGCCGAGGTGATTGGTTGTCCCGCGTTGGCTGCAGGACAACCAATAACACTCACAACCATACTAATGTTGAATGCTTATTGAGTTTTAGTTGAGTAGTATGCATGTCATTTATGATCCATATTGTCTACTTTGTTGAAAGAGAACAAACACACGAAAGGCCGAGTGCAACAGGACGTCGTGTAAGTAGGAAGGACGGTTCTGCCCAGCAGCAATAGTAAGACTTTCACATAGTAATCCAAGTAAATAAGCAACAACGACGGCATAGGGCCGTTCTCAAAAATGGGAAGGAAAAACATGGAATTAATTGCCAAGGCCGAATAATGATGAGGGACTATCTGTTCTTACGGCCACAGATACCCCTTATAGGACTATGTACCCCCAAGCCCCTGACCTTCCTCCGTCTTTTTGTGGTTTTCATAATTCTTGTTATGTTGATCCGGGGTCTGTTCCGTCACCCCAACAAACTCCCTGTCATGCTCGACTCCAGGGTCGGGGACGACAATTGTGATGCTACAAGACGCAGCATCTGGGGACTCTGGGTTGGTGACGAAGTTTGATCGACTCGCGCTACTTACCACTATAAATGAACGTACATATTGGTACGTAAGTCTAGGTATGAACCTTACTATTTGCACACAGCGTAAGCGTACGTTGACTCGCGGATAAGAGGGAATCCAGGGAATCCAGGGAATAGAGAGGGTGTTCATCAAGCAGCTCGGCCTGGTGGATATCAGGTCTCTGATCGAAGCGCAAGACGAAGTCCAAAGACGAGAACTAGCCATAGGGGTCACAGTCTCTCTTTTCCCTCTCCTTTCCTCGAATTACCAGTATTTCCCGCAACTTGCCGCCCTCTTTTTATGACCAGTCATCGACTTGTACTCGAGGCTTCTTCGTAGGCTTGGGTGCCGTGATTCGACGTGCCCGCTTGCCTGGACTAGCGCCCGGCTTCAGAATTTCGTCGTTTGGATAGTCTTTGGAGTCGCTCTGGTCACCGCCCTAACTTCATCATCCTCAAAAGGCTGGAAGTCGTCGTCGCCAAACTCGGGTAGGAGGTCCTCGGGTCCTTCCTCTGCCAGCCTCTCTTCGGGTTCTTCATCTTCGAGAGGGGGTTCTTCGGGAGCAGTGAAATACTCGGATTCATCGTGTTGGAGGTAGTCAGATGACGAGGGAACTAGTATATGGCCGTCAGCTAAGGCTAAAGGTATAGGAAGGAAACAATACTTGCGTGGCTGACTGTCATCGGTCCTCTGAGAGAATGCAGTTCGGCTGAGTCGCGTGAGCTCGCGGAGATGCGCTTCCTCTGTATTGCACTGCTTCCTCGGATTGACCGGCTGTCTTTGGGCTAAATAAAGGGGGAACTGCTCTTGATGGAGATGAGACAGCTGAAAGCTGGTCATGGCGGGAGGTTGAGGCGCAGAGAGTAAAAGGAATGGCAGTGGTCGACGGATGGAGTGATATTGATTTGCGCCTGGAGAAGGAGTATGCCGACGAACTTTGGCATTGATGATAGGCAGAGTTAGTAAATAAAAATACCTCGTCACTCTTCTCTCCAGCTTCTCCTGGTCTCACTATTGATACTGATTGCATGTTCACATTGTGTACTTCCTGGTATCGCCAGGGCACCTCAACAGGAGACTGCAGGCTCTTGCACTATACTGTATTTGTATCTTGATCTTGTTCGACGCCTTTGTTAGGACCTGGCGCAGGCCGCGCCCATTACATACAAGATACTGCGAACAAGGCTCGCCGCTATGTTTGGACAACCTGTTCTTGTCCGCGCCACGAACACTGTCAGACAGTGACGTGTCCATATGACCGCATAGATTTCAAGGTGTTGTGAGCCCCATCACCTTGAATTGACTTGTGCGATTAGTCTCCTGCCACCCACCTCAGTTGGGCACATTGTACTTGGGCACCGACTTCAGCCGGACCATCAGCGGAAGTTTTTCCCATAGGGTAAACGTCTTCTGGCCCATCCAGTCCTGCGTTGGGTCAAGTAGCTCCAAGCCAAAGCCCAAGAGTAGTCTGGTCATGATGAGGCGCATCTCCACGTTGGCCAAGCTGCGCACGTCAGAATCAAGTCTTCAGTGAGCAAGGAAAGGAATGCGAGGACGTACGTCTAAAGTAGTCATTAACCAGCGATTAAAGACGGAGCTGCGTAGAAGTTAACAAATCACTCCTCCACGGATCCAGTGTCCGCTAATCATGTCTCCCTTGCCAGGTACTAATCTCATGAAGCCGGCGGCGTTTGGCGGGTACGTTCGCAGAGCCTCCGAGAGGCAGGCGTGGAGGTAGGGCATGTTGCAGACGGCTTTAATGTGTACCTCTGACAGGATAATTGAACTTGCTGCGGATCTCCTGGATAAGCTTTTGCAGTTTATCTGGGTTCGAAAAAAACAGGTAGGCACAGCCAGATAAAAGTGTCGCTGTGGTCTTGCTGCCAATGATGAGTAGGATGTTGGCATTGCTGTCAATCTCGTCCCTGTTCTGTCCCTTGCGGCCATCTCCGTGCTTCATGATGTGCGTCATGAGATCCGGGCGAGGCGACTCCTTTTCGAGACGCTGTTCCGTGCGATCAAAGACAAACAGAACCTCTTCCGCTGTTCAAGCAAGTTCTTGGGGGCGAGTCGCTTGACAATTGCCTGGAAGAGCGGGTATCGGCGGATAGCGCTGTTCAGCGAGATTGCCCGGACGGACTTGAACAGCATGCGCACCCAAGAATGGTACTCACTGTCTCGGAGATAGTTGAAGGTCTCGCCAAAGGTCACGTCGGAGATGATACTACGCCGAGTTAGCTTGATGGCACACATCCAGCTTCTAACACGAATAGTATCCGCTTCCCGCGGCGGCTACTTACTCGAAGTTGAAGAAGTTGAACCACTTCACGAGGTCAACTTCGCCCTTGGATTTGTCATTGGTCTGCTCATGGAGCCTCTGGATGAAAGCTCGACGTATTCTAGGATGAGGGACGCTTGGTCTCACAGTGTCTTGTCCGAGAAGGCGGATGCAATCATCTTTCGGATTCGGGGATGTGCCTCTGCATCGGCCTGGAGAATCGACCAAGTATTGCTGTATGGCTCGGCAAATCACATGCGGTCCTTGAGGTACGTTTCTTGGCCGCCTTTTCACCATCGTGCAGGCTGTAGGTGTCTTGTCGCGCGTTGGATATGAAAGACACCTCGTCTGGTGCTATCCTTACAACTTCGCCGTACTCTTCGTGCAGCGCATGGAGCCAACTCACTAAGTCGCACCGGAAGAGCTTGCGAACGTACGGCAACCTACTGCAAGCTGCGAGCTTCGGGCCGGGGATTCGGCCCAAGGGGTGGAAGTAGACATTGTATACGGACCGGGCAATGAGGAATAACACCGACTGTGCAAAACCGTAAGCATAACAAGCAAGGGGTAGTCGTGTACGGTTCTGGACTTTGCGTGGTCCCAAGAAAAGGCCGACATTGTAGCCCGTGAGGAGTGCCTTTCTTCACCACAGGGAGATTGCTTTAGAAGCCGGTTGTGCCCTTTGAGGCATCTGGCGTGCTTGTCCTAGCTCCCCGGTTCTCCAAGTTGAACCTGCTCGTACTCGACGTCGGATGCTGCAATCAACAGACGAGAAATGAACCCGGCCAGACCCGACGCCAGCCATCAGGCCCATCATCGGAGACGAGGGCTGCTGGCGCCGCCCGCTTTGGGGCCGCGTGTGGGGCCGCGGGAAGCCTGAATCTGAGTGGCCACCGGAGCTGTCAGGGTACGTATAGTTTCCTAATCAGGCAAGGGGACCTCGAAAGAGAGGCACGGAGGTGTCTGGCTGAGCACCTTACAAGTAGTGTCTCGGCCAGTGGCCGATTGGTGGTACTTGTGCCTCTCGGTGCGGTCCAATCGCCGTTATTAGTACTCCGACCATGTACCTGTACTTCGTACAACCGCAATCAGTCACAGGGCTCCGCGCCCTGGGTGGAGGCGAACAAGGAACCGAAGCCGCCCGTCAACCCGCCATCCCGTCTGCGTGAAGTCTTTTTCTTCAGCGGGTTTAGGGTGGCTCAGGGGGATAGGGGTTAATACCTTACCTGGCTGCTTCGTACTTCTTATTACCCAGTCCAGCGGCCAGCACTGATGCAGCCAGCCCGGCCTAATCTCACCCAGTGATGAAGGAGGATGGAAGCTCCCGTACGCAGGGAGGCACTAGTCGTCTCCGTCGTCATCCAATCCTTTTTTCGTGCCCCAGCTGCATATAATGTGCCTGCTTGCGCTTTCCATGACGTGACATAACATCGATTCGATCCATCGCTGAGCCCGAGCCTCAGCATCCCCAACGGCACACGAACACTTCGTCGGGCAGAGAGAACAACACCAACGAACCCAAGCACTGGCTCTCAATATCGGCTCACTGTGCGCCAAACAATAGAGTCCAGCAATGTCGGATCCAGCGTCCTGCCCGGACGACTCGTTTGGCCCGTGGGCGGGCACGACGTGTCGCGGCGGCTTCGACTTCACCCTTCTCTTTGAGGAGACCATCCTCTCCATCCTGCTCTCCTCCCTCTTCCTCCTTGCCGCACCCTCACGCCTTGTGAAGCTCGTCAGAGAGCCTGCAAAGCTCCGGTCGAGCACACTAAACTGTTCCAAAAAGGTACGTGCTTTGCTCTTGCATGTCGGTTGTCGAACACGCATCGTCGCGAAATGTTGGGTGGAATTGGACTGTAGACGCTACGATACTCGGCCCATGTCAACTGTTCAGCTGTCACACCGTGCTGCAATGACGAGCATCCATCCTCACGTGGCTAACCTCGCTTCTCATCCAAAAGATCGCCTCAATATGTTTTGTAGGCCTCAGTGCGGCCCTCGTCGGCCTCATGGCGACCAACTCCAATGCATCGGCCGACATCTCCATTACGCACACGCGCGCGACCATCCCGAACGCCATTCTAACCTTTGTGCTGTCTCTTATTTACGTCCTACTCTCCGTCTTGGAGCACCGCTCCTCCATCCGCCCGTCGTCCCTCATATCCATTTACCTGGGTGTCTCGATCCTCTTCGACACGGCACGCGCGCGGACCATGTGGTTGCTAGACAATGCCAGTATCAGAGCCATCCCCGCTGTCTTTACGGCCAGTCTCGCCTTGAAGGCTGTAATGCTGCTCCTCGAGTCAATAGAGAAAAGGTCCATCCTGCTGGATGAGTACTGCGACGCCGCACCGGAGAGTGTCAGTGGGCCGTACAACTTGGGTGTCTTTTACTGGCTGAGCACGCTCTTCTTTGCCGGTTACCGCAAAGTCCTCGAGCACAAGGATCTGTACCCTCTCGATGACGAGTTGCAATCTGAGACGTTGGCAAAGTCCATGTTCGGCGCATGGGACAAAGGTCTGTTTAAGTGCAGACAGGATGTTTCAATCTTTGCATCTTGGCCCTGAGGGTTCCACGAGTCCAAACCACCAGCAACTGACAATACCTTCTCGACAGTGCCCGACAAGGCCGTGCCGAATGTGCTCGCAACCACGTGGTTTGGTGCTTTCTCCAAGGCCCTCATGATGCCTATTGTCCCTAGGCTGTTTCAAATCGGCTTCACCTACGCCCAGCCTTTTCTCGTCTCGGCCGCCATCAACCTTGCGGCTAGCCCGCAGACACAGCCATACAACAACAACGGCTACGGGCTAATAGGAGCATATATCCTCGTCTACTCAGGCATTGCGGTATGATACCTGATTCATCCTTCTCTGACTGACCCCTTGGAAACTCCACTAGTCAGTTGGTTGATGCTAACATGTCTCCTTGATATCTGCTTAGGTTTCCATGGGCCAGTACGAATGGCGAAACTACCGAGCCGCCACAATGATGCGCGGGAGCCTTATTCCTCTCATCTATCAGAAATCTCTGCTTCTCGACTCTTCTGCATCGTCCACCTTCAGCCCTACCGCGTCACTGACGCTCGTGAGCACAGACATTGAGACCATCACGTCGGGACTCGTGCAGGTCCACGAGACATGGAGTAATCTCGTCGAAATTGGAATAGCCATTTATCTGCTGGAGAGGCAACTAGGCGCCGCCTGTGTTATGGGAGTTGGGTTTGCCTTGGGTATGTGCAACGCAGGACTTCGTTCTGTCCCCGCGACATTGTTCACTGTCGGGGCTTGCTGACTTTCGTGTCCACATCAGCCGTCATGATAGGTACCGTCTTCCTCGCCAAACCGACCGGCAACCACCAAGCGGCCTGGATTGAAGCATCCCAGATCCGCGTGAGCGCCACCTCCAAGGCACTCGGGGGCATCAAGTGGCTTAAAGTCTCGGGCCTGTCCGACGTTGCCTTCTCGGTGATCCGCAACCTGCGCGTGCGCGAACTAGCCATCTCGACCAAGTTTCGCTTGCTCCTTGGTGTCTCGCTGATTCTCTGTGCGTATCAACCCGTACTACCCGATTGCCGCTCTGGACCATCACGCTGGCCTTTAAGATTCGAAGCTGTGTATTGGCCGGGCGCATCACTCGCTAACTATGCGACAGCAATCTGCACACCAATCCTCGGACCACTTCTCACCTTTGCCACCTTCGCGGGGATTGCTCTACACAGCAATTCGACGCTGACGATAGCTAAGGTGTTCACCTCCTTCTCAATCATCGTGCTTCTCAATAGCCCGTTGTCCAAGATTGTAGCTGCGCTACCGCAAATTGCCGGCGCAGTTGCCTCGTTTCAGCGCATCCAGAACCATCTCAACGCCGAGGAGCGAAAGGACACGAGACTCACGCCGGACCATGATGTGAATGGTAAGGACGATGCTGACGCTCAAGCTGCGGTCGCCCCATCGGAGCATTCCACAGCGGAGGAGGTCAATTCGGCCGAAACAGCCCGGAAATCCGAGAGTCTCGCCACAACCGTCTCAGAATCCGACGTTATCGCTTCCATCTGCGGCAAATTCTCTTGGCACAAAAAGGAGCCCCCTGCCGCCGAGGTGGGCAATGAAGCTGGCATTGATGACACCAACGAAGCCGAACAAGACAATGCGGTTACTCCCGTCATTGACATCTTTCCTCGCCTTGACATCCCTCGCCGCGCGCTGACACTGATCCTCGGCCCCGTTGGCTGCGGTAAATCAACCCTCCTCAAAGCATTCCTTGGCGAGCTTTCGGGCTTTGATGGGACGATCAAGACACAATACCCTGGTGCCGTGACGTACTGCGACCAGAACCCATGGCTGCCGAACGAGACGGTTCGGGAGATTATTTGCGGTAACCCGGCGATTGATGAAGTGAAAATCGAGAAGGAAAAGGCTGCAGACGATGACGAGTGGTACCGCGTGGTGGTTCGTGCGTGCGAGCTGGAGCGTGACATCCAGATCTGGCCGCACGGGGACAAGACTCCAGTAGGGTCCAAAGGCATCTCAATGAGCGGTGGGCAGAAGCAACGTCTGTCCATTGCCAGAGCAATCTATGCTCGCCGGGAGCTCCTGCTTCTCGACGACGTCTTCAGCGGACTCGACGCCAATACGGAGGATGTCGTATTTGACAACCTGTTGGGCAAGAGCGGACTCGCCCGCAAGGCCAACATGACAGTTATACTTGTGTCATCTGATAGTAAGTTCAAGGTTCCTTGCCTGGTCTTGTTCATTTGCAGCAGGAGTGGCTCCGTGTTGCGCAAGCTGACATTAATTCCCCACCCCGCCGTGTTCCGTGCGCCGATAGAGTTGTCGTGCTCAACGAGCACGGTCAATTACGGTATGGAGGCTGTCCAGCCGATCTAAAGCAGGCAACCGATCTTGACTGGGCCATTGGGGAAACTCAGACGAAGAGCAGCCGATCCGCGAAGGACACGGGGCACAGCCAGGATGAAGGCGGCGACGATGGCGACGAACTGCGCGAGCTCCATACCAATCCAGGCGCAGAAACTGAAGCTGTGGTGCATAAAATCATGCAATTGACAGAGGTTGAGGCGGATTCGGCCCGCCAGATGGGAGACTCGGCTGTGTACAAGTTCTACGCGCAATCGGCTGGGTGGTTCACGATAACGACGTTTGTCATCTCAATTTGCATCTTTGCCTTTTGTGACTCTTTTCCCAGTAAGTCGCACGCCCATTTCCCTCGGAGCCCTAGAATAGATGGTTGCGTTCATGTAACTAACGCGTCTCCTACAGGTGTCTGGCTCAAGTGGTGGGCGGAAGCCAATGAGAAGGAGCCCAATGCCAATCTGGGCAAATGGCTCGGAGTCTATGCAGTTCTCGGCATCTGTGCCATTACTGCGTGTTTATTCGGCACTTGGTAAGCCAATCATGATGGGGAACGCTCCAACTCTCGAGATTGATCTGGCGCAAAAGCTGATCTCGAGTGACTTCTAGGCAACTCTTCATCATTACCATCAACCGCTCGGGTCTATACTTTCACAATTTGCTGGTCGACACCGTTTCACGGTAAGACAATGCTGATTGAATCAGGGGCGTGAGATGATCAACCGGCGGCTAACATTAAAATCCAGAGCTCCCATGGCCTTTCACACGGCCACTGATAGCGGAATCACTGTCAATCGATTTAGTCAGGACCTGCAGCTCATCGACATGGAACTGCCCGCTGCAGCCCTCGGTGTGGTGATAGGTGAGTTCATCGTCGCATGTGGCCATCCAAGCACCAGAAAACGAGTGAATGCACACCCCTAACACTCCACCAGCCTTTTCCTTTGGCGTCGCCCAATTCATCTTGGTCTGCGTCTCATCCAGGTACATGGCTGCGCTGCTGCCCTTCTTGCTCGCCGTGCTCTACGCCATCCAGCACTTCTATCTTCGAACGGCACGGCAGCTGCGTCTTCTCGACATCGAATACAAGGCGCCGCTCTACACGCAACTCATGGAGACGATCACGGGTATTGTTACAATTCGCGCCTTCCGCTGGGAGTCACGCTCCACGGCGAAGACAATGAGGATCCTCAACGCCTCTCAACAGCCTAGCTACCTTCTCTACTGCGTGCAGCGCTGGATAACTTTTGCCGTCAACGCCGTCATCATGATGCTTGCGGTGGTCCTTGTCGTGCTGACGACCACGTTGCGAGAGGCAATTGGCCCCGGCTACGTTGGGATCGCGCTGAGCAACATCCTCGCGTTCAGTGCCACCATGCAGGCTACCATCACCAGCTGGGTGACGCTGGAGATTGCACTGGGCGCTGTGGCAAGGATCAGGAGTTTTGCGCTGGATGTCAGGAGCGAAGACGATGAGGCTTCGGAGCGCCTGGCCAAACAAAGGCGGGATCAGCAACTGCTCGAGCTGTCGATGGAGGGCTCCGAGGATAAGCGATGGCCAAGCCACGGTCATATTGAGTTGCAAGGTATCTCTGCTTCGTACCAGTGAGTCTTTCCTATATCCCCCTCTAAGGCACCAGTGGCGTTACACTTGCTTCACTCTCTTTGCCGATCTAGCGACGGGCTGACTTGATATCTCCAATAGGTCCTCGGGGCGCGTTCTTAAGGACATTACCATGTCAATTCAACCTGGTCAAACTGTCGCCATTTGTGGACGGACTGGAAGGCATGCCATCGCTGCAACAGCCCCTTGAATGACCCCAATGACGCGCTAACCATTTCACTCCGGCCACAGCGGCAAGTCCTCTCTCTTCCTGAGCCTTCTCGGCTTGATCTCTCAGGACTCTGGCACAATCACCGTTGACGGGGTCGACCTCTCTACTCTGCCCCGCGAGTACGTACGCTCACATCTCGTCGCTGTCCCCCAAGAAGCCTACATCATCGATGGAACGGTGCGGCTCAACGCCGATCCTCACCGCAGCAAAGACTCTCTCGGGAGTGAGAGTGTCTCAAAAGCCCGCGACAAGGAGATCATTCGTGTTCTTGAGCGGGTGGGCCTGTGGGATAAGATCAAGTCTCGCGGCGGCCTCGACATGGCCATCGACGACAATTTCCTCTCCCAGGGGCAGGCACAGCTGATGGTGCTTGCGCGCGCAATGCTCAGGCAAGACGAGAGCCGAGTCTTACTATTGGACGAAGCCACGAGCAGGTAAGTCATACATTCAAGGCCCCTGCAATCCACCCTTCTCCTCGCGTTGCCTTCAACGGGATTACTAACGGAGTAACAGCTTGGATGAGTCTACAAGCTCGCTGATCGACGAAGTAGTCCGCACCTGGTTCCACGATTGGACCGTCCTCGCAATCGCGCACAAGCTGGACGCGATTCTGGACTACGACAAGGTCGCCGTGCTGGATGCCGGACGACTGGTCGAGTTTGATGCGCCGCGGAAATTACTCGCCCAGAGGAGTTCTGTCTTTAAGGAGCTGTATCTCCTCGCCACAAACTCTACATCCGTACCGGTGTCTGTTGTTGAACAGTAATAAGCATCGGGAATCCAGCATTCGCGACTCATTTTCACAACATCCCAAAAACTGTCCTTTGACATACAGCATACGGGATGGCGTCATTGCATTTGCAAGCCCTCCACTCTCAAACTCGCGGCAGGTCATTTTATCCTGCACTCTCTCCTGTCCTGTCATCTTTTCGGCGCCCATGCATGCATAGTTGGAATTTCTACTTAACTATTTTGTTGTTTTAACTAGATGTTACACTATTGAGATAGAATATCCAACGGAATGGAGAATCTAGCATCTGGAAGGCAAGCTCTGCACACTCGGTCGGTCAGTCGATGCTGTGATAAAGACAGATGTAAATGTGCCCATCATACATTTGGCAATTGCATTCGAAGCGTACCCTAGAAGTAAATTCGCCTATAAGTGGTGATTGCAACATACCCTGCTATCATATCTTCAATCTTGTCTGTGTGTTCTGGATGACATTCATGGAACGAGGGGAGCTATAGCTTGGTGTTTGTGGACTATGGTTGGGCGTACAACGCCTACACGCTTTACTGCCGTCCCTTGCTACGCATTATTGAGCAACGTAGCCACAGATATAACTGGCGATGGAAATACCGTATCATAGCTAACAGGTCAAAAAGTGCCACCCAGTCATTGCCAGACACCAACGAGCGTAGGCTCATCCGTGCAAGTATGTGCATTATTATATCAGTGCACGAAGCTGGCTGACGCCTGTTACAGCGGGCGAGACGTTGATACTCCGAACGACACTGGACATTTTAGCATCCCTATCAAGCCTCCATGCGAAGTGCATGCCCCACCTGCCTCTGTGTCTGGCGATTGTACAAAAAACGGAACCTTGTTGTGAGGTGTACATTTGACTGCTCGTAGGGGCCAAGTCGGAAGGAACGGCAGCTGTAAATCGAGGTCATATTAGCCCCGGTGAGCTTGTGCCTTACACAGCTTATTATTCAGGGTCGCCATTCCTCTGAGGCAGATGCGCCGTTTGTCCGCAGCTCGACTTCGTAGCAATTCGCCAGTGGTCTGGCCCAATCAAACCAGTTGTATCAACCACTGTGTTGCCTACTTTGGATCTATGGGCGACTACCCTCGGCATTAGCAGCTTTACAGGGACGTCACGAGGGCACATATACGCAGCAAGACCTCGTGTTTCTACTATATTTACAAGGACGGTAAAGCTGCAGATCCCTTCAAACTGTCAGCTAGCTGCCTCTCAATCGCTGGCCTCCAGGTCTCGAGATTTCTAACTTCGAAACCCTCAATCTTGGCTTCGTCGTCCCATTTACGAAGCTGGCACATTTCGCGACACCACTTGTCCGAACTAAACTCCTCCTTTTCATGACCAGACATGGGGCCCCCTTGGTAGCGCAGGCTCTTCTTGCTCGCGTCAGAAAGCTTGTCGTAGTAGTCGCCATCGACTGCACACAAGTAGCGCTTGGCCGCAACGTGGGACTCGACGAGCCGTGCGACCTTTTGGGAAAACCCCATTGCCAGCAGAAACCTTCCTCCTAAAATCTCGTGTCCGACTCGTCCAACGCTCTGGCTTGTTGATTCGCCGCCGAGGTTTTGTGCGTGCCCCCCGGTAAGCGTCCAGAGGTCCTGCGCTGGTGCGAACTGTCCAATATCATGGAGCAGCGCAGCAACCTGCGTCGCTTCGTCCACCGGCGGGGACGCAGCGGCGGCTTGGGCGGCACATTGAAGAGAGTGCTGTAGCTGCGATATGGGTTCGCCAATGTACGGCGTGTTTTCGGATGCCTCGAGAACAGACAGGACATACGCGGCAACAGACGCTGGCGTGAGGGGTGATGGAACTCCCATGTTGAGGTGTTTGAGGCTGAAAGCTGCCCCTGAGTTGCTTCAAGTGTAGACCTGGTTCGACAGTGGTGTTGGCCGCGCGAGGGTGATGTGGCAAGGTTCAACTTCTTGTGTCAATGGATATTCGGAGAAACGGGTTACTTTGCTGATTTAGACGTTTACACAACGCTGAGCTATATAGACTAATTTTACTGGCGTAGTTTACTATTCCCGGTTAGAAACGTCTTCATACAAAAACCCTACGAGAATCCACTCGCTTTCCACCAAGCCCGTTCCTCTCCTACGCACGTGGTGCAAGATCTCTCCTACGAGTACGCACGTGGCAAGAGTACATCCGTCGGGAAGGGGGGTGACATCCGTCGGGATTCTTCGGTGCTGCGTCCGACAAGCGGGCCAATCACAGTACACGCTATGAGGAGGCAGTTTGTGGTGGGCGGTTACATAATACCCCGTAGACTGTACAGTACCTACGAAGAACCATCCGTGCGGAATAATACGGCTCCAAAGATTTTGTTAGCCCGCCTGGTGGGAAAATTCTCCGGCGGTGGAGACAAGGACAGTCCGTAATAGTCTGGAACTGTAAATGCATCTTTCCGAGGCCCTGAAATAAACACGATTTTTTTTATAAAATTGGCTGGCTGGATAATACTCCGCAACTTTGGCCGATCCTTAGTTCTGATACTGGTCGTGTGTAACCACACTACTTTGTACTTCGTACACCACATGCCCTTTACCTTTTATTTAGAAAGCAACCTGATGTCCAACATCCACGCTGAGCATGGGCGAGCCGAAACCGTATGTAAGCGCGCCCTGTTCGTACGATTCTCCCTTCTTGCGCATGTGCGTCGCAGGCCATTCTATCTTCCTGTGCTCATAGTATTGCTTGTGCAGGTCACCCTCGCTGGCGCAGTTGTATGTGGCGTAGATCGCCTTCCGATCGGAGTCGCTCTTGTTGGCTCCGCTGCGGTGCGCCAGATACGATGTGAAAATGAGGAGTTGGCCTATCCAAGTATATCTGTGATTAGCCGTGTATCATCGAAGTTTGAACAAAATATAGCGACTCACCGGCTTCCAGCTCCACCGGGGTCCAGGGTTGCGAGTCCACCCAGTCGGACTCGATGCAATTGCTGGTTGTGTTGATTGGAACGTCCATGTCGTGGCTCGCGTCGACGACTTCAAGACCTCCGTTTTGGAGGTTGGACTTGTCGACGCTCAGGAGTATCGTCAAGTGTTTGACATCCTTGATGTGGTTGTAAGCAACGGCATCGATGTGAGGCGCGAAGCCACCTATCCAGTGTCAGGTTTCCACAGCCGTAACTTTTGGTCATCGTCCTGCCAAAGACGATCGCATCATGATCTTACCGCTCCCGGCGAGCTTGTAGTTAATCTTCTCCTTGAACAGAAGCATAGGCTCCCCGGCAAGAGCGTCGAGAAGGCCAAGCAGCTTCTCGCCTCGCAAAAGGCTGTTGAATCCGGCATGGCCGTCGACAAAGTTTTCTGTTCGGCAAAGGACGCGGTCACCCTTGTTGTTTACTTCCTGCACACAAAATTTTAGCTATGGTTTATCCTTCAACTCAAGTTGGCGGTTCAAACCTCGTATGGCATGAAGTCGGACTCCTCGGTTGGCTTGTAGTCGTGGACCTGTTGCGCCCACATCTGCAAGTTATTGATCTCATCCCCGGAGAGGAAATCACGAACGATCAAGTACCCGTTCTTCTTGAAGAACGAAATCTGCTCGGCCGAAACCATGTTGGATGTTGAACGTGAGACGTCAGGTGTGTGCGAATGCAAGTTTGATCCTGGACGCAGGTATGCTTTGTTCATGTCAGGTGGCAGCGATTTAATATTGATCAACTGTACATCGTATACACATACCATCGGAAGCAACCGCGGAACCAATGTTACATTTCGGTAACTAATAGCACCACTACTGGTGGATCTAACGGGCGCACGAGCGGTTGCTGTTCCTGATTCAATTCCATGCAGACGCTCCCTGTGGAGTTCGAAGACCACGGGCCCCACCAACGTCTCCTGCAGCCTTGCGGGTCTCCGTCTGGGGTCTTATCATGAATCACAACCCCAGGATAGGCCACGTGTGTGGGGCCGCCGCCGGATGACCGGCACCAATGTCACTCATCCGGCTTTTGTTTTGGAGGCGATCAATAGCGTCGCTTGTCGATGTCCCGACAGACCGTGGTTTTGATGCGGAAAAAAGCGGCAACGGTATTCTGATGGCCTGGATTTTGTATCAAGGGTCTTGACCACGCTTTATCTGAGCACGTGGGCGGACCACTGACAGTTGAGTCGTGATCCTAAATGCTGGGTAGTATCGACTATCGAGGTACAGGATGTCTTGAGTTTTGTAAAAGTACATAAGTCCAATCAACCCTCTTTAATATTTGTTGCTCGTGAATAGAAACACTTGTCTGTGTTATGCCCTGCCGTTCCGGACACAGCCGCCGCATACTTGTCCAGACACAGCCGCCGCATACTTGGCTCAACTGATAAAATTCACCCCAGCTATCAACATGAAGGAGTCCAACGTTAGTGTGGTCACAGAGGCCGACATCTCGCCAGAAGATGGTACTGGCAAACTTTCATCCGAAATCCGGGCGGAATCGAGTTTATCGGTTCGCGTCAACTGGCTGTCGTCCATCACCATGGTACTGGTTGGTGGAATGGCCTTGTTCTCGGACGGATACAACGCACAGGTGGTGGGACATATGAACCCCGTGTTAACAAAGCTTTACCCGGATGACTTCACCAAGTCAATCAAAACGAGCTTGTCTAATGCGTTTCTTATTGGCGAAGTGTTCGGCATGTTGTTCTTTGGCTGGGCCATTGACAAGCTTGGTCGTCGCACCGGCATTGTCTGGGCTACGGTTTTCCTAGTACTCGGAATCGTCTTGGCTACGGCTGCACACGGGACGAGTACTACGGGCATGTTATGGATGATCATCATCGGCCGTGGAGTTGCTGGCTTTGGAGCTGGCGGTACGTGAATATTGTTCTTTTAACGACCCCAAGCATGTCCAAAACGAGGCTAACAGCAACTATCTAAGGCGAATATCCGACATGTGCGACCAGTACCACCGAAGCGTCAGACGAGGGCCCTGCCATCCGCCGCCGGAGAGGCATACTCACGGCAGTTGCCACTGATTTTGCCATTGACCTGGGGTTCGTCGTTGCAGGCGTCGTGGTGCTCATCGTCCTAGCGGCGTACAACTACCATGCCGGCGAGGGGCTGTGGAGAGTAAGCTTTGGCTTGGGCCTGGTTGTACCAGTCGTTGTGCTCTTTTTCCGACTCCGCCTTGTCAACTCGACCCAGTATCAGAAGCATGCCATGAAGAAAGACATCCCTTACCTACTGATTCTTAAGCGCTACTGGAAACCAATGCTTGGTACTTCGCTGGCCTGGTTCATGTACGACTTCGTGGTAAGATTGTCTGAGACTCGGCCGGCTCAATCCCCCCTGGAATATTGGCTCACGTTGCATTTCCTATAGACATATCCTTTTGGCATCTTCGGCTCCACAATCCTCGCAACTCTTAACCCCGAAGACACACTGGTCCAAACAATTGGCTATGGCACCGCCCTGAACTGCTTCTATCTCCCGGGCACTATCATTGGCGGGTTTTTAATGGACAAGATCGGCCGCAAGCAGACCATGACACTCGGTTTCGTCCTGTGGGCTCTGCTCGGATTCATCATTGGAGGTGCCTTGAATCCGATTCTCAGCGTCTTTCCCCTATTTGTTGTTCTTTATGGTATCTTCAACACGCTCGGCGAAATGGGCCCCGGTGTAAGTTGAGACTCTGCCCCAGCGCTCGTCGGTTGCTGACTCTATATATAGGTCGCCACGTTTCTTTGCGCCGCAGAATCGTTTCCCACCCCAGTTCGTGGCCACTTTCTCGGCATCGCCGCTGCTTTTGGAAAGGCAGGAGCAGCAATCGGCACGCAAGTCTTTAACCCGATCCAAGATTCGTTCCATGATCCTCAAAAGGGGGTGCAGGGTGTGTTTCTCATCGGCGCAGCATTCGCCTTGACTGGCGGTGTCATTTCGTGGTTCCTCATTCCTGATAGGGAGAGAGACCTGGAAAGCGAGGACGTCAGGTTCAGGGAGTACCTTGAGCAGAATGGATACAGTGGCACATTTGGGGAGACCAAGAAGGGAGACGACGTGGTAATCCCCGGATCCAGCACCTAGGCGCTAGGGCATGTGAAAGAATGAATTAGGTCTAACACTAGCAATCTTTACGACTGCAAGTGCTATAGTGCATGAGGTCTACGGGTTGCCTCAGAACGCGGCTTAAACTCTTCAAGTTCCACGTTGATGACTTTGTATGCTATACTCAAATCTCGGACGGACAAATTGCCCCCCCCCGACACATGTGGCCATGTGGCCATCTATTAGTCACTGCAGCAATGTGATCACGCTCTTGAAATATTTGCCGAAAGACCCTTTGAAAGCCATGCCGGTTATCCATTCGACCTCCCCGGGACGTCATTCTTAAAATGCGTCATCAGCGTCTTGTTCCCGAGTCTGTCAACCTTACTCCTTGTCAGTATTTCCATACGCCTTGCCCTGTCCAGCTGCTTCTTCCTCGTCGCAAGCACTGATCGTACCTCGTGGCTGGGTAAGTGCGATAAACTGTTCTGATCGCTGGTACTTAAATGAGAAACCCGCGCAGCGTGGATCGCCGAGCTTTTCTCATCTCTGCGAACAAGTCCAGATCTAGGGTTGACAGAATTCAGAGTTGCTGTATTTATGGACTCCTTGGTTGCTAGACGCGATGTTTGGGGGATGACAGGGGCATTTCCCTGGTTTCGATGGCTTAGCAGCTTTCCGGACGGCAGTCTCAGAGACGCGTCGCCGGGGCGAACCAGGTTTGGGAAATCTTGATTTTTAGGGGCTGGGATCTCGTAAAAATCTTCGGTGTCCGGAGAGATGTCGATCCGACAGTGTCCCTTTGCGGTCATGTGCTGTTGCACAGCTTTAAGACTGTTGCGACGAGTGCCGCAAAAGATACACTCGATGTATCCGTAAATGACCAGATGAAGGTACCAAACCAGCGTCTCCAAGTCAACCGATAGACAGTCCTGATAGGGAATGATGAAACTATGAGTTGTCGCCATGTGGGCGACATTCTCATCAAATGTGCCGCACTTATCGCCACAGAACAGGCATTGATCGGGCACAAAGCTGGGTGCTTGCCGCTCATCCTGGTCCGCGTTCGATTCCGTATCGTGGGAATCTTGGCTGTCGTCGTCCTCCTCGTCACTTTGGTCGTACCAGCCGTCGATCCGTGCGGCAACCTGTGCATCGCTCAAGTTCTCCAGCACCGCCGACGACGGTGGCAAGACGACTGTGCCAGGCGACGCTATCCGACATTGTAGTTTGTACACACTGCAATGGCAAAGTCAATCGTGAGCCTTGGACTATACAGTTGAGAGTGACTTACTGCCATTCGGTCTTTGCGTGTTGTCGCCAGGCATCTGCACTGGCCAGTGCACTGTCGCACACTCGGCAGAAGAAAGGCGTTGTGGCCATCGTCAAGGCTCGTATCTCCGTTCTTCACGATCTTGGGAATTAACTTGGTAGAGATACCTTGGGCGCAATGCGACACGATGGCCAGTCGACAACAATTTTCTTGCTGCTCTCCGTCAGCACGTTGATGCTCAGCCTCTGCTCGTAGCGGCGTTCAGTGCTTTGAAGGCCTTTGAACTTGTGGCTTTCATCCAGTACTCGTATTAGTAGGTACCGCTGTTCCACTTATTGAACCTCTTCCTCCTTCTCACCCCCTGCGAAAGCGGTCGCGTGTACGGACTATTTGTGGATGGCTGAAAAGCCGGCGGGCAATGACGAACTTGGTAAATTTTTATGGTTATTAGCCAATGGCAACGTCCGAAGTCGCGTCATGTTCAGTGAGTCACAATAAGTGTTGCTCACTTCACTCGAGGTGTTGTCAATTTGAGTCAGCGTCAGCAACAGCCCCGTAAATCCTCCAATTCGCCACCGTTGGCAGCGCTCTGCGTCTAGGGCTTGAGATCCTTGGGTTGCCCAGACCAAGACGGACTATCATTGGGGCGAGCTGACTTGTGACACACAATTGTTCATTTCCGAAGGGTGGACTCGTTTAATAACACTTACAACAACGTTTCTAGGAACCGCAATTGCACGCATGCCAAGCTTCATCAATTGAGCTCGGTGCGCAGCTGGCGAAAACAAGTGGTGCGTACGAAGTAGCAAAATGCATCCCCGCTCTCATCCGTCACAATCCCTCTAGTGTTTTACGTCACCCCGGACAGTCAGTCTATTATGCTCTGATAAGCAGAAATGATCGCGATCATATGGGATTCTAACGGGGGCCCTGAGCAGTAGCATCCATCCGTCCGTCCGTCCGAGACACACATTACAAGGACAAACCCAGTCCCAATCGTGTATGTTTTGTCTAAACAGGGAATGAGCAACCTACTGTCTATATAGCCTCGGCAGAGCACCCTGTAACAAAATGAGCAGACCCACGCGTACGTGGTGAGGCACGATGTGTGTGCCAAATAGAGGCCATAAACTCTATTAAAGACAGAGAAATCCTTTCTGTCAACTGCAATCTAATTATTAAACATCTTCCTAGCAAGTTTCTGTACCCATGAAGGTCACCGTCCAAGTTAATCAGCAGCTCGCGTGGTCGTGGACAAGGCCATCGAGCCCGGGCCTGATGGTGTTCCTGGCACAACCGTGGGAGGAGTCGCCTCTGAGGAAAACATGACCGCGGAAAGCGGCCTTTGGATTGCTTCATGCACAAATGCTTACAGGTTAGCCTGTGTGCGGCTAGTGCAAAAGGTGGGGGCTCGACGACAATGACTACGTAACTGGAGAGGCTTTGCACATAATTTCATACGTTCAGGGTGCTGACCAAGAACAGAGTGTTTGAGCCCAAACGAAGTGGCATCACCTTTCGAATGCTCCCTCATACACACGGCGGGGCTTAGAGAAACCTTCTTCAAAAAGCGCCGCCAAGACTGGGGCTACCCGGCAAAATCGGCGAGTTTCCGGAGATATCGATGGCATACATTCCCTTCACTCTTCTAGCCCGGCTTGCACCAGGAGTACGACTGGTTTTACGTGGTTTTGGTTCCACGAATATTGCTAACAAACCTACATCAATATCGACTGGACTGATGTTACCATGGAGCGAGACACCAAGGTCCGGCTCAATGATTACATCGAGAATACATGTGCCCTCCTCCGCGTCACGAAAACATCAACATGCTGCCAACACAGCAGATGAAGGACCAGATCCATACATGAACCAACGTTTGCCATAAGGGAAGCTTTCTCCCGGCGGCCATCTGCTACGCCGACCTTCGGTCGTGCAGACCAAGGAGCAAAGGGGCAACTTACTCCACAGAGGGAGGAGCCGGCATGTTTGCGAAGTCGCAAGAATATTCTCTTAAACAAGAAAGCTTCTGCCTTTAGTAACAGCTGAAGTGAACCACCGGATGGTTTTGTACTGTGGGCATTACAACCTTCTCCTCAATGGCGGCACATACTCCGAACCGGCGTCAAGTTGCTGGATCAGATCAGCGTTGAGGAAGGCTCACGAACCAGATACCAAAGTTCCCCAAATTTGGACGAGAAGGAGTCCCTGATGCCAAATCCGATCTGAAAACGCACTTCCAGATCTCTAACCCACGGAGGGCAACACACGCCAGTGCTGGGGCCTGACGTTCATACTGACGGGTGGTGCGACAGGTCGATCTGCGAACATCCTCTCGCTCATTCGACTTCACGTTGCTCTTCCAAGATGGTTTCTTCGTTGCCTTTCCTGCGGCTCTCTTTCTGTTGCTGCTGCCATGGCGGCTCCGTCTGCTATTAAAAACTCCAGTCAAAGTGGTCTGTTCCAAACTGGCAACCTGGAAGCTGGCAAGTCTCACCACCTGCGCAAGTCCAGCACGGGCACTAATCAGTCTGCGCTTTTAGGGTCTCCTAGGGCTTCTTTTTGTATCCCACTTGGTTTACCTTGTCCTCCTCTTGGAGGATCCAAACCTGCACACAAAACTAAGTCTTCCTTCGGGGGTACTCGCCACGGTCGCGGTCCTGGCGGCCGGCATCTTGTCATTTCTCGAAGACCAACGCTCGCCCCGCCCTTCGGACATGCTAGTCCTGTATTTCTCGGCTTCTACTATTTTATCACTACCCCGACTGCGATCGCTATGGATTATGGGTTCCGCCGCACTACCGAAAGCTATCTGGACCGTAATATTTATTCTTACTATGGCGGTCGTCGTCTCCGAGTCGATTCGCAAGACGCGCTTCCTCCGTCCTCATTACAAGGAACTGACGACAGAGGAGACGACGAGCTTCTGGAGCCGAAGCCTCTTTATTTGGGTCCTGCCCTTCTTTCGCGTTGGCTACAAAAAGCGTCTTGAGCTTGACGACATTCCCAAGCCTGGCACGGACCTTGAAGAGGAGTCCGCAAGGACAAAGCTCGATGCAGCTTGGCGCAACGTTACAGGCCGTCATCGGCTCCTTCGAGCGACGGCCTCTGCAAACTTGTGGCCAATATTGTCTGCTGTCCCACCACGCCTGGCATTGTCTTGCTTTACATTCTGCCAACCTTTTCTCATTGAGAGCTCTGTATCAAATCTCCAGGCTTCGCCAGAGACACGTCGTTCTGAATATAGCCAAGCCCTCATCGGCGCGTTCGTTCTCGTCTACACCGGAATTGCAGTACGTACTAACATGAAACCCGGAGCATCCGCTTAACTAACAGCCTACTAAGGTATCGCGGGCCTTATACAAGCGCCAGACATACCGACTGCTTGCCAAAATCCGTGCTGGCCTTGTCTCCAAGATCTACCGGGATACGACTACACTCCGGCTCGCGGATGTCAAAGACTCTGCCGCTATCACGCTGATGGGTACTAATGTCGAGAGAATCATTGACTCGGTTGGCCAGGCTCATGAAGTCTGGGCCGCCGTACCCGAAATAGGAGTTGCGATATGGCTCTTGGCTCGCCAAATAGGGGTCGCATGTATCCTGCCGCTGATAATATGTCTAGGTGAGTACTGCAAGCCACTCAGCGTGCTGTCTTGCGGGGCTCCGATACCCCGTTTTCGGGGACAAACGTTTCAATCAAGCTGACTCCCTCAACAGCCCTCGGTTGCTGGAGCATCTCGCATTGCCGCTCGTTTTGGACCAGCTCAGATGGCTTGGATCCGACGCGTACAGAAACGAGTCGCAGTCACCGCGAGCATGTTAGGTGACATGAAGACCGTCAAGATGCTCGATTTGACTGACGCTTTATTTAACATCACGTCCACGTTGCGCAAAGAAGAACTGCGGGCGTCCGAGACCTTCCGCAAGCTGCTAATATGGCAGATTCTCACTGGTAATAAAGCCAACAACAACACGCGTTCTAAACTGCCATTAACAATTGGACTAGGAAATGCCCCTGCGCTTCTTGCCCCGTTTGCTACTTTTGTGACCTATGCCATCATCGCCAAGGTCAAAAAGGACGAGACCCTGCTTACTGGCCAGGCATTTGCATCGCTGTCTCTCATTGCTCTCGCGACGAGTCCTCTGATTCGTCTTTGTGAGGCGCTCCCGAGTTGCATGCAGGCAGTAGCTTGCTTCGGACGCGTTGAGGAATACTGCTCGAAAGAGCCAGTGGAAGCGCCTCCGTCCGCGTCTGCAGACTCTGCCCAAGACGAACTAGAAATGAGGCACCAATCGCTTCCATCCTCGCGAAAGAGCTTATTCTCATTCAAAGACGCCGAGGTTGCCTGGCCCCAGCCAGGGTCTGAGAGCGTCTTGCACGGCTTGAACTTGGACATTGCTCCTGGATTCACCGCCATTATTGGACCAGTTGCGTCGGGAAAATCGACGTTGCTGGCCACTATAATTGGGGAGACGGCACTCAAGCAAGGCTCCATATCGGAGAGATTGTCCGATGTTGCATTCTGTTCCCAAACTCCTTGGATCACAGACGAAACAATACGTCGCAACATTACTGGGGACCTAGAATTTGATGAAAAGTGGTACAACTTTACCATCAACGCTTGCTGCCTCCAGAAAGACCTTGAGAGGCTGCAAAAAGGAGACGAGACCGATTGCGGTAGCAATGGTGCCTCTTTAAGCGGTGGACAGCGTCAAAGAGTGGTCCGTATCATCCCCCAAGCATCTCCTCCTGGCACTCATCGAAACTGACTCAAGATCGCATGTACAGGCTTTTGCACGCGCGGTCTATTCTAAGCTTTCAATTGTCGTCTTGGACGACGTGATGAGCGGATTGGATCCCAAAACGGCAGGTACCCTGCTTGCTCGTTTCTTTAGCGAGGCTGGGCAGTTTCGCAAGGCAGGCATATCCGTGATTCTTGCGACCCATAGCCGTACGTAGATTTTCCCACATGCGCCTGGTACCTTGCACTGCTTACAAACCTTAGAACGTGTTCTGCCATATATGGACTCCATTGTCGTCCTTGATAACGGTAAACTTGCCGACGTTGGTCCATACGAAAAAGTCAGATCCCGGTCCACCAATCTCATAGCCCAGGCCGAAATAACTGTTGATGCTGCCTCGGAATCCGTCGATGAAACGGCCGACGTCGAGAAGCCACCGAGTCCCGAGACCTCGGCGCTTCCAGCCGATGACTCCTCTTCCGCTCTTGACAAGGATCTGAAGCAGAGGCAAAATGGTGACTGGTACGTGTATGCGTATTACGCGCGCAACGCTGGCGTTGTGCCTCTTATTCTGTGGATTGTGTTCACCTTTGTTGGGGCCGTCGGTGATTGCTATACAAGTAAGTTTCCCGCAGACGAGTTGATGGAGTTAGAGATGCTCATTTGTTTGCAGCAATATGGATCGAAAAATGGACAAAGGCAAATGAAGAGGATCCCAATGGACAGCTTGGGCTGTATCTCGGGATATATGCTCTTCTCATTGTCGTGTCTGCTGCCGGCACTGCCGGGGAGTGTTGGTGAGTTCTTACACGTTGGTACATGGGAATGAGTGTTCCCGACTCACGCCGGCATGACAGGACTTTCTTCATCAACATCATCAACGATACTGCCTTGAAGCTACATGCCGACCTTTTGGAGTCCACCCTAAGGCAAGCACAGACATGTACATGTACTAAGAACCGTGGCGCTAATCTGTATCTATAGAGCGCCGGTTGACTTCTTTCACAAGACAGATGCGGGATCAATTACGAACAGGTATGCCCGCTTATCTATCTTGGGGCATGTAGGCAAAAGTGTGTATTAATCGACCGCTGCAGGTTCAGCCAGGACATGGATCTCATCGACATGTCCCTTCCGATATTCACAATCCAATTTACAACAGGTAGTCTTTTGCCTGCTCTAGTTGTCTTGCCCTTGGACTATGATTGCTAATCGTCTGTGGCGCCTAGGAACGGCAACGTGCCTTGTGCAACTTATTATCATTTGCGTCGTCGGCAAATATCTCGCGGCCGCCGTTCCGGCTCTCATCGGCAGCTTGTTCATTGTTCAAAGATACTACCTGCGCACGTCCCGACAGGTCCGTCTCATGGACATTGAAGCCAAAGCCCCTATCTACAAGCTCTTCATCGAGACCATCCAGGGTGTCTCCACCATTCGATCTTTCGGCTGGGGCCCCGCATTCCAGAAGAGAAATGCGAATGTCTTAAACGCTTCGCAGCGGCCATTCTACATGCTCTTTTGCATTCAACAGTGGCTCGCACTGGTCCTCGACCTCGTTGTCGGCGGCCTCGCTGTTGTCATTATTGCGTCCACGACGGCTGCCACTAGTACCGTCAGTGCCGGGGCTCTCGGTGTGGCTCTTATCCTGGTCTTGCAGTTTAGCAGTTTGCTGGCACAGAGCATCCAGGCCTGGACAAGGCTGGAGACTTCAATCGGGGCCGTAGCAAGAGTCCAGCAGTTCGTGCGGGATACGCCGTCCGAGAAGCCTGCAATCGCGACTGTTCCCCCAGAATGGCCGCCACGAGGAGCAATTAACTTCCAGAACGTTGAGGCTAGCTATGGGTAAGCTGCTTCGTTGCCCAGCGCGTTGCAAGTCGAGAAGCTAACGGCGTCCCAGATCTCATTTCGAACCCGTGCTCAACATCAATCTGAGCATTGCCCCTGGGGAGAGGGTTGTTCTTTGCGGAGCATCGGGGAGTGGCAAGTCGTCTCTCCTCATGTCCATCTTTCTAATGATGGAAATTCGACGGGGGCGAATTACTATTGATGATATAGATATCAGTACATTAGGAGGCAGAACCATCCACTCACACCTCAACGTCGTGCCACAAGATCCATTCTTCATGCCAGGTACTATTAGGCTCAACATCGACCCCAGTGGCCAATTATCAGACGAGGCCATTGCGACCGGAATACGCAAGGTTGGCTTATGGGATAAGGTCGAGTCAGACGGCGGGCTCGATAGAGACTTAGACGCGTCGGCATGGTCTCATGGGGAGCGGCAGCTTTTATGCCTAGCCAGGGCCATACTGGTTCCTAGCAAGATCCTGATATTGGACGAGGCTACAAGCAGGTATGATGTTTTCTATGCTTCTTCATTTGTATGCAATTAAAACTGACCTGCTCTTATAGCGTTGACGAACAAACCGAGGCTATGATGCAGGGCATCATAGACTCCGAGTTTAAAGGCCGGACAGTTATTTCAGTGCTGCATCGTTTTAACCATGTCCATCGCTATGACCGTGTGGTAGTTATACTACACGGCGAGCTTGTGGAATCTGGGACGCCAAAGACCCTATTGGAGTCGGACTCGGCCTTCCGCAAGCTCTACCGCTCTCAGGCTAACGGTCGGTAATGACGTATTGAATGGAACATTAAGTATTTAATATATTGTGACCTATCCGGGTGTCATCTGCCGGGTCTTCATGCCGTGCTCGGCTTGTATGTGCATATGGGCGAGGAGACGAATGGTTGAGCGTAACTCGAGTTTTCATATACTTTTGTTTGTTCTCACTGTTGGTGGGAGTAGATGTCCCCCGGAGTCCCAATAGTCCATTGCGTTAAATACCAGACTATTCCAAGTCCGCCATCGTCCTTCTCTCCCTCCTGCAGATAGCCGCAGTTCTATCTCTGGGCCCCAACTGCGCCCCTGGTGGCAACTTCGACTTGAGCTACTGGAACCTGCAACTGCCGACTGACGGCGATGGAGGGGTCGACGCCATCAATAGCATCCAACTTCAAGGCTGCAATGGTTACAGCGACCCTACATTCTTCACGGATCAGTCTACCGGCGACCTCGTCATGACCGCTCCTGGCAACCCCGACATCACCGGCTACGCTAGTACCTCTGGCAGTCAGCACTGCCGAACCGAACTGCGAGTGGTCCAGCAGAGCAACGGCCAAATCGCCGTCTGGTCTCCCAGCGGAACCAAAAGGCTCACGGTGACCATGGCGGTGATCTAAGCCGACGATGGCACGCACGGAACCGCCATTGGCCAGATCTTTGCTAGCAAACCCCTTGCTGAGATGTATTATAGCCAACAGGGCGATATTGTTGTCAGCGTCAAGCCTAACCCGGACGACGGCCAGATTGTCACTAAGCTCGGAAATGTCCCTATCGGACAACAGTTCGCCTATAAGACGTCATACTCCAACGGCGCTCTAAGCATTTCTATCAATGGCAACGGCACTTCACATAGTACTTACGGCTGGGACTCGCCTCTATGCTACTACAAGTCTGGAAATTACAATCAGGGCAAGTCCGGTGGCAGCTCCGAAGTGCACATTTCGGCCATTAGCATCGTTCACTCCTAAATAAGCGTTCAATGTTAAAGTCGACGGGGGGGAAAGCAGAAGTTGGGGAGATGGGGCACCAGTCAGTGTAGAGCTGTAGAGCTGTGAATCATAGCAATAGTGCAGAGTGGAGGCTGATTCCTGTACACTACGTGAGGCTACATGATGCCTGTTGAGTTCTTCTATCCACCTCTCCCATGCACTAATGATGTGACGCTTACACTGGTTTTCTTATGAGTAATAGATACCTGCGGGCTCTCTTGCCCACTCATGTGCCTGGTCCTTGGTCAAATCGCAAACCGATAGTTGTGGATCTTGTGCGACTTTTCAGATGCCTCTTGGTTCATATTGTTAAATGGTAGCACGGAATGCTCGATAATGACTTTATTTTATCTTGCCTTAAACGGCTTGGATGTAGCTTAGTGGCTGAATAATACCGCCAGCGTAGATGGTGGCGAATGTATGGTATATTACCGTTATACCGCATATTCGACCTCCAGGACTCATGTCCGTATTGCTCATGGTGCATCGCTTCCATCGCTTCAGCAATATGCAAGTCGCGTCTCTGTCATGCAGGGACTTGCGCTGGGTCATCTCCTATTGAGGGTTGCTACCTCCCAGCTGATTCGCGTGCCAACTTTATCTCCCCGGATTGTGGTCCGATGCCGGCAGTTTTCTCCTGTGGAACAACTGCAACAAGCCGGCAAACCCGGCCCGGTATATTACCCCTGAATCGCGACCCCAGTTGTCTGGCCGTACAAACAGCACCTTGCGCGAAGCGTCCATATGATGATGGGGTGTCTGCTTTGTCCTGGCGACGACTTCGACATCCGATGGCCACTTAGCGATTGTCTCATTTCACGAGAACTCGACCACAATGGCTCCTCCCAAGTCCGAGATGCCTGCCACTGTCAGCGACGCTCTGGGCAACCATCACGCCCGCGGCGTCTCGTAGTGGTCCAATGCAGGAATTGTCAAGCTCAATCTCACGATGCTTCTGCTTCAAATCTCCAGCTACGCCACGGGCTACGACGGGTCCATGATGAACGGGCTCCAATCTCTCGACACATAGAAAGACTTCTTCGTCAACCCCAGTGGCTCATAGCTTAGCCTGTAAGCTTGCCCGGGACTTTTCTCCCTAACGATAGCTTTCTAACCCGTTTAACAGTCTGAATGCCATCCAGAACGTTAGTCAGCTTGTTGCGCTGCCGTTCTGGGCCATCAGCTGCGACAAATTTGGTCGCCGGCCTGCCCTGATCTTCAGCGCCTTCGCCCTGCTCGCTGGTGCGGCTCTTCAGGCAGCGGCACATAATGTTGGCATGTTCATTGCCGCCCGCGGCATCATCGGTCTAAGCCTTGCGCTGGACGTAACGGCCGTACCATTGCTGTTCTTAGAGCTAGCATATCCCAAGCAGCAGGGACTCATGGTCGGCATTTACAACAGTTTGGAATCTGGGCGCTTTGAGCGCCGTCTGGGTCACCTTTGGGACGTTTTGCATTGGCAACACCTGGGCGTGGCGCATACCCTCGCTGCTGCAGGGCGCATCCAGCGTTTTCCAGATCGGCCTATGCTTCTTGGTCAAGGAGTCGCCGCGTTGGTTAATCTCAATGGAGCTCGACGCCGAGGCCAGGGAGATCATCACCAAGTACCATGCGAACGACGATGGCTCCGACCACTTGGTTACACTGTAGATGGAAGAGATTCGTACTGCTCTGCGTCTCGAGGCCGAGTACAATCGGACCACTTCGGGCTCGTCGTTCTTCCAGACCAAGGGCAAACGTCGGTGGTTCTTCATCATCCTTGCTGTGGGACTTTTCTCCCAGTGGGGCGATAACGGGCTCATCTCATATTATCTCACCTTGATTCTTAACTCAATCGGCTACACAGACGAAAGCACCCAGACCCTCATCAATGCCCTGCTCACATTATGGAGCATGATTTGGAGCCTTTTCTTTATCAGCTGCTTCGGCAGGCGTACCATGTTCCTCGCCTCCACCATCGGCTGCCTTGCCGTCTACGTCACTTGGACTGCCCTGGAAGCCACCTATGAGAAAAAGACAGGTGTCGATGGCGCTGGCGGCGACGCATACGCCAAGGGTGTCCTTGCCATGATGTTTCTCTTCAACTTCGTCTATAGCATAGGCTGGACTCCACTCCAACTTGCCTATGTCATTGAAATATTTCCGTTCAATCTCCGTGCTCGCGGATTGGTGCTTTACAACCTCTTCGTTTCTCTGGCATTGATTTTCAACCAATATGTAAACCCTATCGGCATCACTAACACCGGGTGGAAGTACTACATCATGTATGTCGTATGGCTAGCCTTTGAGGTAGCGATCGTCTACTTCCTTTTCGTGGAAACTGGGTCTCTCAGCTTGGAGGAGACGGCAGCTGTGTTGGACGGTGAGGATTATGAAAACAAGCTGATGGATGAGGCTGCCCATAAAGCAGAAAGAAGTTTGGGACTGTAACGATTGAGGAGCCGCTGAGAAAACACGATTCGCAGATCATGGGGATATGCAGACAAACCATATAAACTTTTACATATCTCGCCAATCAGTAATGATTACCTAGAAACCTGTTGGCCAGATACCAGGTAGATTAGAAGGCGGCTACCCTAGAGCCTATCAGTTGTGAACCAGCGCCTAACAGCCACGGCGTTTTGATTTGTAGTAATGTGCCATGTGCCGCTACAGAAGTATTATCTCGCCTTGGCACTTTTATTGCATTGCATTTTCTATTACTCTTTTACAATACCGACTGTGCTACAAGCGCAGCGCCCACACTCGATCCATCTTTCACAAGCGCAATCCTAATTCTTCTCTCTCCTTCCAGCCCAATCTGCGGCACATCTCGTATCGCTCCTCGCACCCCTTGCTCAAATTCCGGGTACAACTCGAAGAGCGACCCGTCCACGCCTATCTCGATAGCATCTTCCTCCGGAATCAATGGCCCTGCAATCTCTGTCTTCTGACTCAATCCCAAGCGAACCAAGAGGCTGTGCACCAACTTTGCGATAAGCTTGAAAACCTTTGGAAGGGCATCTGTCCGGGACATTGGGCGATGAAACTTCTCTTCTTGATAGATAGCGGCTCCGTCTTTAGACATTGAAGTTGTGTGATTCAGTCGACCAGATTGGATGATGATTGCTGCGATGGCAGCACCCGCCAAACGAGCAGCCCGTCGAACAACGGCGGCAGAAATCAAGCGAATGCCGTGGGCATCCTCCAACGAGACTTTCCGTGCCTTGAGAGTGCTGGATATGTGACGCATTGTTTGCTCAAGGGTCTCGCTGTGGTCCTCTGCAATCAATGTCAGGAAGGCACTATTGATCCCATCTGGTCTGGTCAAGGGAGAATCCTGGTCGACTATCATATCGAACAGCTCGGCCTGTTTCAAATGCAAGATCGCCAACCTGGCCAGCTCCCCCAGATACATGCCAGATATCCGCTTTTCTAGCATCTGCCGCTTCGGGTTGGCGGACGCCATGTCAAGAACCTCGTCGTACGGCGTCGTTGATAATGCTGCCATGTCCTCGTCGAACCAAGCTCCCCATTCCGTATTCATGACCATCAACCTGTCTGGATGGTACTCGCGGAACTCGTCTCGGGTGTGAAGCTTTGTTACATTTGCCAGGCGTTCAACGTACGCAGCATTCGTCCCCGTTCCAAAAATAGCGCCAATCAGTGTGGCCGACCTGCCTGTCGAAGTGTATGCCTTTGCCATGAGCGTACCAACGCTATCGCTGGTGATGGCTGACACGAGTACCGGTAAACCCAGCTTGTCGATGGCATTTTGCAGCATCTCGCAGGGATCCAGACCCAGGGCATCGGGAATGTCCCAACCCTTATCCCATTGAAGCATGATTCCGCGTGAAAGAGACTCGCTCTCGTAGGTGAAGCTGAAGGTGAAGCCCAGTTTGCGGTAGTCGTTTCTTTCGACACCGTTGCCGCCATCGTCGACATCTGCTTCCGGGTGTTCCCTGAGAAAGTCCTTGATCTTTTCGGCGACAAAATTGAATAGAGGCACATGGCTGGAATTGACCATTAAATCTCGCCGTATGATATGTTTTGACTGTATCATTGTGTAAGTGGAATCTCCATGCAGGTCGACCGAGCAGACTCTGCAGTGAGTACCACCCAGGTCGACGGCCAAAAATATTCCCTTTTCCAAGCCATTGGGCACCTTGGTCACGAACGACGGTAATTGCGTTGCGCCATTATGTTTCAGCGACTCCTCTGTCGCCTCGTCAGTTAGTTTTCGCCAAGTAGAATGCGATGCCCTACTCATCTGCCTAACACAGTGACCCGCCGCATCAGCAACATCCTCGGGGCCCAGGTCAAACTCCTGAGCAATGCTCTTAGCCTGGGCAAGCAGCCCATGGGTGCTAACCTTGCCTAGTAACATCGCCAATGGGATAAGGCGTGTTGGGTGGCACGCAACCCATTCATTTTGGGAAAAGGAGCGGAAGATAAGTGAGAGCCAGACTCTTTGAACTGCGCTACGGCGGCAACTGCGAGGCCAGGCCGGTGAATCCGGAGGCTGAATAACACAGTTGGCTTTGTGAAATATTCCGAACGAATGGCACAGCAAAGAATGGGGGACCAACCGGTCCTTTTGCCGGAGATCGCCGGCGCCATAGCTCGTGAGTGGGGGTGGGGGGATTGGGGGTATAGAGAAGGATTGGCCTCTAACTATCCGTACTTCGCAGTATGGTCAAGCATTAAAGTTGGCTTCACTGGGGCGATGGAAGAGTTCTGTCACGGCATATAAAACTTAGCTAGCGGCATGACCCTCTCACGTTCCCAATCACAATACGGATTACATGGGTTTTCAAGGGAATATCATTTAACTTACGGAGTGCTCACTGGCGAGAACCCTTAGGAATTTCAGCATGGAGAGACCAATACGGAAACGGACTGGTATACCCGAGACCCGTGCAGCTCGCGTGTGCAGCACCCCGCATTCCCCAACAAACATGCCCTTCCCCGCGCACTCGCAGTTGCAAGCCTTGGAATTCTGGGGCTTTCACGTCATACCACCACCACCACTGGCCATTGAAACTCCATCTCCTACAATCCAATATCATTGGCGCCGAGAGTTTGGATTTGATCTCCATGTATCTAAAAGCGCAATAACCCGAGCATAGGGGCAGGGCTGACAATCCAACAAAGCAGCCGGTCCCACATCAAGACTTCGTCTGGAACTGACTCAACCATGGACGAGGAATCAGCAGAACCCAAGGCTCGCAAGGCCTGCGGTCAGTGGCCCTCACATTGTCCATCCATGAGCATGGTGGAATAAATGCCCACTGACAAGTAACAGTCAGCTGCCGGAGGCAAAAGATGAAGTGCAGGGTCGACACTGGTAACACATGTCGGCGGTGCCAGCGCGCTGGTCTGCCGTGCATCTTCGTGCCACGAGCAAATGCATCCGCCTTTATGGTACCTGCGTCATTGCCTCTGGCTGAACTGATCTCTTCAGAGACTACCAGGGATATACTCCAAAGAGTCGAGGCTATCGAAGATCACCTCGGTCTGTCTGGGCCTGCCAAGCATCAAGAGGCGGAGCCGAAAGCGGGCCTTGGCGGAGAGCCGTTAGACGAGGACGAGGCTTTGAGCAATCTGTGGCAGGCTGCTGCATGCCTCGAAAGGTGCACTTTGGGCTCTCGGGATGCTACCTTGTGGAAAAGGAGCACCATCAAGCACCTCTGGCAGACGTACGGCACTGCGAACGAGCCATTGGGGGATTCGTGACTAACGACATTTCAGATTCCACGACAAGATGCCCGGGCTGCATTTTTTCCCCAGCAGGCAAAAGTTCTCCTCGCCGCAACCGCTGCTCCTGGCATCCATGCTCTACTGCTCAAGTGTTCGTGGAGCCCCTGCAGAAGCCGATATAGCCCCCGGATACTTGACCGCTCTCTGCAACGCCATCGCCCAGCTGAGTATCCCCGGCAGCGAGATAGGAAGCCCGCCTGACGGCCCGACGGTGGATGAGTGGGCTTTTCAGACCGTCCTGGGCCTCGTCTTGGCTGGACTCTTGAACGAGGCAAATGTCCGTGAGACGGGAATTTGGATCTCGATAGCCTACTGTTTGATCCTTGAGCACTGCCCGCCACACATCGATGAGACATGCCGCGACTGGCAGAGGCTCTACAAAGGCTTGCAGATCGTCGACTTGGAGCACGCATCTCTTCACCTGTCTTGCCCCGTTATCCCTATCGAGTCGCCACTTCCGGCGCTCCAGATATCGCACCGGGATCAGCTCTATCGCCTGTCTCGGATGATGCACACCGGACTGTCTCGCTTCTCCGGCCGCGGACTGCCGACCATCTGGTCCTGCTTTGCCGGAAATCCTGCCGATGCCATCTCCTCACCCTCCCCCTTCACTCCCGTTGATGCGGCTATTATCCGGGACTGGGCCAGACATCTGGACGACTGGCTTGTGGAGTTTACCAGGGCTGAGGATGACACTGATCAGCAGCGCACGCTAGTGTTTCGCCAGTATGTCCTGCACCGACTGGTTGTTCTGTCGATCTACCATCCTGCCAGGGGTTGCAACCTGCATTCAAATAACATCACATTAAACGAGCAACATGAGCTGCTGCTTTCGGCACGCGCAACTCTCAAGCTCCACTTGAATGACAAGTCGATCTGGTCTAATTGGGATCTGACCATAATTACATGGGCCGCCCTGATAGTCATACAGGGAATAGAAGCTGGCGTTGGGGAGCTAGACGGTCAGTTCGCACCATTCGTATCGGTGTTGTTATACTATGCACAACACGAAGCTGATTGTCAACAGATCATGCAAACATTCGCATCCACTTGGATATGCTTAGGGAAACACACGAACGTAAGCCCAGTCTGCGTGACAAACTCGCAACCCGCCTAGAGCAGAACCTCCAGGGCATCCAGACCCCCAGCCCGACAGCCATGAACCACCCTGCGAGCCTAGCAGCCATGAACCCAGACTTGGACTATTCGTGGCAGATCTTCGACCAAGCTATCATGGAGCAAGTTATGGATCCTTTCTGGCTAAGATCCATAGATATGTAGCCCGCGCGAGGGGCAATATGAGTTGGTAGAAGTAGTCCTCACTTGCCTCGTACTTTAATGATGTCTCGCGAACTCTTTTAGGGAGCTTCTTGGTTAGGCAATTGATATGCGATAATAATGCGGCCCCATGTTGGGTCCGTTTCAGACCGAGGAAGAGGTAGAGCACAACACCATTATATAGTAGCGCACATACCCGGCATGTCTTAAAGGCGCGGTCGCACATGCCCAAAGGTTACTTTATCGGGTAGCTTGTACGGATCCAGGCTCGAGCTAAAGGGGACTCTTGATGTATTATCCCATACAATTCATCGATTAGGGATAATTAAACGTGAACATTATTCCTGTATTTTGCACCCAAGATGCGAGACATCAGACCTCTATCCACGTCAGTACATGCTAACGGCCACCAGCACCGAGAACAAAACCCGCATCATCAAGATGGCCTCCATCGATGGATTACGGTTACGCATCCAGTCAACAACGTCATTTGCTTTTAACGCGGATGTCCCGAATGGCGTGGACAAAGCGACAATACCAGAGAATGCAGTGTGCCTACGTATTAAACCCCAAACGCGCCACCTTCCCTCTAAATCATTCAACATTTACCATTAATTTTCTCAGCTTATAGACTCATTTTATAAATACTACAATCCCTGCTGGAAATGATGGCTATGGACATGAGAGTCTCGTGTAAGTCTCCATCGACACACCCTGCTGCATTGTGATCATATGCTTATGATAGCCTTTTAATGCAGTCAACCGTGGCATTTTAGTCGCAGAAGCTCTAGGGAGCACGCATGAGCGGGTCGTGGTGGCAGGTCGGGTGTTACAAGCGCGCCAACGGATCCCTTTATAATACTGGAGAAGCAGGAGGTAGTCCGGTCCGAGAGCCGAATCAATGTTGCCGGACTATCCAGCATATACAGGCAATACCCATTGGTAAGAAAGCACACGGAGCAGGTAATGAACACGGCGACGGCAAGGAAAAGGACTGTGCGACAAGGACTGTCGATTTCGCTGGCGCTGGCGCGACGTCCCTTCATCTCAGCCGTGTAGCTCAGAATTGGAACGCAACAGATGGTATGATCTCTTCATCCTCCGAGTTTGAATGCTTCCTATCTTGGTTGGCTAATGCTAGATTAGGCGGTATTATTCTAGTGCCCGAGTGTGCTCCGCGACCGTTTTGCAAAAGCATTCGGCGACGACTAACGTCACTGGGGTCCCGATCTCGGCAACGAGACCAACTGTGAAATCGGCACCTATCGATACAGCAATCGCGACGCCAAGTGCATCTATTGTTACGAGCCCTGCCGAGAAGTTGACGATTTCTCTTGTGGCAGTTGCTGGGGCTGTATTCGTGGCACTCGTGCTCCTGGCGCAGTAACGTCGGATGTGCTTTTGCCGGTTTCTTTCTAGAGGATTTGTATGTACTAGCAAGCCAACGCCACTTCTGCGTCAATATCATACTGTTAGAGACCATAAGGCTGGCCATACGTATTGCCTTTGCTAGCCTGGCTCGATCACTCATACTACAAACCTCCAATTATTCCCAAGGACGCCTTCATAATGCATGGTGCCCAATTGATACTACAGTCATGCTAAAGCCATACTTGCGGTGCATTCTATGTGAGCCGTGACTCACTGCAATATGATCACCCTTGTGTCTTCGAGGCTAATCTTGAGATGCTCATGAATGCAGACATGCAGAGACTTCTTCCGAAACCTCGTGCTAGCATTTCGTTACCCGTCTTGCTGTGGTCCTCGGCAGTCTATTTATTCACAGATTGCGGAAGCTGGTGTTATATCAGTTGCGCCGTTCCTATCGAAATCGTTGAGCAGATACCCCCTTTTCCACTGAAGCCGAGTCAACAATGGCCGCCAGTCTACGCTTTGGTACAGATCTGACGTTAATCCGGGTTATGGAAACACGAATAACGGTTGCTAAGTGCTCCTTTGCAAAAGGACGAGTGCTAACTTTCTTAACCATAAACAGGCAAGGGCCACTGATATTGAGAGGGTCAGGGCGATAAATTATAGTCGACCGCTCACCCTTTGCGACGGGTACAAATGGAGGACTGTTGCTAACCTGCCCCAGAATACTGCCTTCGCCTGTTGTTAATAGGTAAAAGGGAAGCAGATATCTGTTCGGACTAGCTACGACTTCACCCTTACTTTCGTCGGAGGTGAAGATGGGGACTCGGGGAGCTTTAGTAGCTCAAGAGCGTGGAAATATGTTGCGGAAGCTTCTCGGTGGGTGTGCGATGGGGTGCGTGGTGTTTGCGGAGGCGATGTCAACTTGAAGGACTTGGCGTTTTGCCAAGGCAATGCCATACTCCGTTACGGCAATTTGATAGAGGCTGCCGTTCCGATTGCAGCAATCCTTTTGCAAAGTCCAAGTAACAGCAGCTTCATGATATTTCTTTAGTGATGGTCGGAATCGATTGTCTGTAGTATGATGTAGGATCGACAGGCCGCTGTGAATCAAGATCCTTGGGTCCAGAGAAGCTACGCGGAGAAACTTTGGGCTATCTAGGTAGATGGAATCAAATCGCTGTGTCTCCCAGCTTCGCCAAAGCTCGCTCTCTGCAACTATCGCTACACATCCGCGTTTCGTTCAGTTACCTATCAGCCAACTCCGGGCTAGACAACACAGCCACAGACTCAGCATTGTCTTTTCGTCGAGGCACGTGGATACCGTAGATAAGGCAACTCGCCCCGATGAATAGGAACGCGGCAAACATGTATGAGAGGCCCATCCAAATTCCGCCTAGGGCGATGCCACGGCAGAAGGCAGATGCCGAGACCGGCCCCGCTGCTATGGCCCCTAGTCTTTGAGGCAGGGCGATGCCCGTGTTCACGCCTCTAGTCTGAGACGGAATGACCGGAGCAGTAGCTAGGCTGCGGAGGGCAGAATAGAAGCCCTAGCCTAGGGCAAAACTACAAAGGCCCAAAATGAAGACCCGCGGGTGTATAGCAAAAGCCATGAGCGCGGTTCCCGAGGCTAGAAGGCACACACTCCCCTAGATAAGGAGGATATCCTTGCCTATAGCGGAGGCGCCCAATACAGGCACGGGCCCCGTGCCTGTATTGGGCGCCGGATATCTAGGGCAGCACTAGGAGAAGAACGACGAGATTAACGATGCCCTCAACAGTAATAAGAAAGCTAGCTTTCGCAAACGTCCACGAGAATCTCTTAGGCGTATACTAGATAATAAGCTAGAGCGCCTCTTTCCCTATGCTAGCTATCAAAAAGGCACCCGTCATAAGTACTAGATTAATAACCAATGTGAGCTAATGACGATGTTGCCTTAGCTTATACCGTTTCTCCGTTATCTATACGATCTAGCCTAGCCGGTCGCGGGAAGAGTGCGGCTCACGTAGCCTAGCAGGCTCATCTACGTCGCTACCTGCGCTAGGCGATGGCGGGAGCGTCTCACATGTGACCAAGGACGCCGCCAAACCAACTAGTTCGAAGGCCACCCCTACTAGGCTTAGACACCAGGGAGTCCACGACATGGCAAGAGCACCTAAAGGGGTCGCGACGATCTCACCGAGCAGAATGGCGGCGGAAAGGAGAAAGAAAATAGACGATCTCTCCTCTAGAGGGAATATATCGGAGATCATAGTGAAGGCCATTGACGTGGCAATTTCCGCACCGCCGCCTAGTATTTAGAAGAGTAGCGTCGCCTAGACGGCCCGGAGCGGGATAGTAGAACTCCACTAGCATATCAACCGGATGGCTACTTCTTCTAGGATTAGGCCTGCCAAGCTCAACAGCATGACGAGCTTCCGGCCGATGCGGTCCGCCATCGGGCCGTGGGGCAGGGCAAGGACGATTCCAGGCAGCTAGTTCCAGGACGACATCCAGCCGACGACGAGCGCCAGCTCGGCCTAGATATTATCCGACTTGCACACGGAGGTTGGGTTCTACCCTCTTCGTCCCGGGCTCTCGTCGACGCCGTGCAGCTGTCGGCAAATGATAGTCTCGAAAATCTCTGTCTGAGGCGCGGAGGAAAGGTAGCTCCCGAAATCGACCGCAATAATGACAATGCATATGAGCACCAGGACCCGTCTCGCGTGTGTTTTCGCCTTGTGTCGAGGTTCTTCATCTAGCAGCGACCGCGTATCGCCCTCCAAAAGGGGTGTCGTCTCGGGGGCAGCCTCTGGAGGTGCGAGGCGGGGGGGTCTCATGGCTGTTCTCCGATTTGGGCCGCCTATGCGACTGTAGAAGCGTGGAAGCATCACAATGCCCCTACTTGGAAGAAGAAGGATAGACTGACCTTTATATTCGCCTAGGCCTCTCAAGGCAGCAGCGCATCACCATTGAGCGACGGGGGCGACGGCGGCGGCGGCAACTCGCCATTCAAGGCACCCCTCCGCGCATACCGGGTCGACGGGAATCGCCCGCACCTTGCTAGTCGCCGGCGCGAGCGTCAACACGCGCGATACATTGGGCGCCCTTCCTTTGCACCTAGCTGTTCAACATAGGCGCCGGTCCCTGGCCGAGTTGCTGATCACGTACGGTGCGGACGTCAACGCTTTGAACTCGGTCGGCATGGCGCCCCTGGAGCTTGCAGTGAGGGCCAAAGACGAAGATATGGTGAAACTGCGGATTTCGAGGGGTGCTCAAGTGGCCTGATGAAAGCAAAACGCTCAATGGCATATAACAACGATATAAAGGACGGAGCACGGTTTTTGAATGAGACGCACGTCCGGGGGATTTTACTACACAGACATTAGGCCAAGCCCACCCTGGGCAGCTTTTATTGCGGGCAGAGTGGACAGAAACGACCTACGATGCACTGAACCATTAATACAGGCACCATTATGGCTGAAGGGCAAGAGCTTGTGTTGGAGGGTCGCGATAGCTATGGGAATGTATTTCTAAAGAGCATTAAAAGCAACTAAATATACCGGCCATGCGATTCTTCCTATATCGACTGAGCCCTTTCAAAGGTTTACTTAAAGTTGGCAATGATATCTCGTATATTCTCGATACCCGAAGACAGACAAAAAAAGTCCTCGTAAACTCGCATAGCCTCATTTTCCTCAACCGTGGACTGCTACTTATGCGTGGTGGACTAATAGTTGGCCGATGATAGTCTTGGCGTCGCCGACGTTTGTAGCGTTATTAAGAGGGTTAAAGGCGTCGACGGGGTCACAGCCCTCGCGTCCGGGCCGCCGGCCACATAGCTACGAGAATCGCGCCGCGTTAGTCTGCTAGTCAGACCGGCCCGTCTCGATAACGACGGCACCGAGCCTCGTGCCGGTACCGCCGACCTACTTTATCGCTGAGTACATAATAATGCCGACGTCCTAGTCGGCCGGCCGGCAGAAGTACCCGCCGGCTATAAGCGTGGCGTCTACGAGAGGCATCTATACGCCGTGCTCTACCGCCGCTAGCGGCTCTAAGTCCGACACGGCGAAGTTTGGGTTACCTACAGACTCGGTGAAGATCAGCTTGGTCTTATCGTCGATGAGCTACTCTACCTTGGCCACATCAATCCAAAACCGCGACTCGATCCCTAGCTTAGGCAATAATAGCAATTTGAACTAATGACCCGTCCCGCCGTAGGTATGGCGGGGTACAATCACGTTTTCCACAGGTCTCCCGAGCGTCAAAACGACGTTGAGGATGGCTGATATACCGGACGATAAGGACACGTCGTCGACGCCGCCTTCCAGGGCAGTCATGCGGCGCTTGTAGCTGTCGTTGGTGGGCTGACAGGCCAGCATTAGATCATCTAGCTCTTTTCAATGGGGTCGAACGTGGCGGTGTTGGAGATAGGCAACATACACGCGCCGTAGAGGGATGACTCTTCCAAACCTGCGTGAACTACTAGTGTATCAAAGCGCCACCTTCCACTCGGCTTATTCCCAGTCATCGGATCCGTGATACCATTAGTGTGGACATCGATGCACACGGTCTTATCGCCATTTCTCCCATTGGATCCCATGATAAAGCTGCCGTATGGGAGGGTCGACTAGGTAGTGTAAGTTTTTGAGCTAGAAATGAAAGTGAGCAGGTTGATAGTACAAGGGCGACCATTAATGACTCTGCTCTTCTAAGCCCACCAATAGCAGTAGACAGGAATCAACGCATCTTGCTTGTTTGCTTATGTAGCTTGCAACCCCCCTTTTGCCATGACTATCTACATCTTCGTGAAAGCGGAAGAACGCGTAGGCCAGCTAGAGCTCATGACAGGCAATGACGAAACAGAGTCCGGGCGGAATGGAGTCGATGTCAAGACTACGAGCGTTTGATCCGTAAATATTGCGTTGGATAGCCGTTTGCTGCATGTGGTGGCAATCTAGTACGCTGTGCCGTATATTGCATGCACGACTGAAAGTGGATCACCTCTTTCATGTCTAGCTCTGAATTTTCCAAAGTGGCAGGGTGTGACCCGGCAGCACGTAAGTCTCAAGGGGCAATATATGGTCAGAACCAGGATACGGGAACATGAGACGTTGGTTCGGATCCGACAGCCAATCAAGCGAAATGTCCCCGGCACTCGGTGTAGTCCCAGATATCAAAAATGCATTGTTCTCATGAAGCAATGTTCTAAAAAAAGACGTGAGAAAGAGGCAGAAAGAACAGGCTCTCAACCAGCGCCGGGCCTGGCGGTCTCTAAGACCGTTACGACGCCGGCGATGGTATTATGTTGAAGCTCTGATCCGGCACACTCTAATTAATTAGGTCACGTATGCCAATTGATACGGAAATCCCTCAATTGAGAGGCATAAAAGGAGGTCATATTCCTCCCTTCCGTATGATAGAAATCAGGTTCTCTTTACATTCTCGACCCATCTGATGATTCGATCCCTTTGAGTGCGATACTACTCAATCTGCTAGTTTTTCGCAGCGTTTACAATCCCTACCACTACATAGAGGCTCGCAACTACATTTCGTGTCGTCCCTGCACTCGGGAATAGGCAAATCATAGTTGAGATAACCATCATAGGTGCATTTAAAGTTGTTTGGCGGAGCTCGGCACCTCTTTGCTAGGTCGTTGTCGTTACAGACATAAACATATCTAGGACGAGCCATGGAGGCTAAGTCTTCGCCCCCAGGCACTGGAGTTGCTAGGCTTAGGTGAAGGGTGCTCAAGGAGAGCAGGAGTACTATAGAATATTCGCTATATATTAGCGATCAAGTTTAAGAGAGGAAAACAGCCACCTTTGAGCAAATTTAGCATTATAATTGCAAAAGCTCAGAATTATACACTCGTACAGTTGTAAGAAGGGTATTGCCTTTAGGTAGTAACGAAGTCCATAGGCATTTCGCAGTACTTAAGGATAGCAAAGGTAAAAGTCTTAGAGTGTATCGCTATGAGCGAGGCCCGAATCCCAATGAATGTGTGATCAATTGATATGTGTATCTGTGTCACTCTGTCAGCTGCCCAGGGAGCCTGGAAAAGGGATTCCCTTTATCCTTTTAACTGTAGTCCCCGTGACCCCTATCCAGCTGTTGCCCCTATCCGGCGTTGGCTGTGTGTGTGTGTTAGTGGCGTCTGACTTCAATTGTAGCCCCTAGCGGCCCCTAGCAGCCCCTATTGACCTCGAGTCATCAATCCAACGAGGCTTCATTCTTCTAAGGAAGAATGTCTCTAGCCACCGTCTCTGAATACAGACATCCGAGTCATCAATGTAATGTGGCTGCCCAAGGGGCTGCCGAGTCAACCGGTCTATCCGACAGAGTGATCTTTCAAAGCTTAAATGAGTATGATAGTAGAGAGATATATCGCTCTATATATACTCGCTATAACAGCACCAGGAGGCCGGGCTTAGTTATCTCATATCCTAAACGAGACTGTGATAAAGCTTCCCATCTAATGCGGTGGTCCATTGACTAGCCTTTCGGGTGACGAGGGCAGAAATAAGGTATTTTGCGTGGTTATTTCCAAAAAAAAAAAAAAAAAAAATTTGGTAGGTCCGTACCCGTATGTTATTGGTTCGAGACTGTGCGTAGTGGGTTATAGAAGGATGGTCTGCATGACCAACCGCATTAATAGTGACCTTACAGGACGACTGCATGCCTATTGTCCTAACAAGACAATTATAAATATTGCCGACTGTCGAAGCGACAACACTCTCCGCTATTAACGGACGGACTTTCGAGCGGCCTGCATGTAATTGACTTCAAATCGAAGCGTGCGGGGTGCAAAGTGGCTCGACTCGCGTAGATGCAGCAACCATTGCGGAGGGCCGTCATATTTGCACGGCTTGTTCTGTTTCCCAGGCCAGTAACAGTAAAGGCGTTACTGCACTAATTTTCCTGCGCATGCTTTGTTAGACTCATCTAGAGACTGATACAATTTCAGGCATTGACGAGGTTCATCAAAGTACAGAAACTAAAAGAACCCTTTCACTTCACCCTTAACGATCTTTGAATAGAGCATACGTCGCTATGTTTCAGCTTGTTAGATCTATAAACGCTTGCTACTTGACTTATCATGGTTTATTAGCCACATGGGAACGCAACGCTGCGGGTCGCGATAGGTCTAGAAGGTATTCGTTGGGTTGAGTTTCTGAGGTTTTGTTAGCGACCAAAAGTTCCTGACATAACCCGCGACGGCAATGGGAGCAATGGTCCTTACACTAGTTCTTCATTTTTGTCACGGATGGTAGCGATGGTGACGGTCGCTTGACAATCGAGAGGCCTCCAACGGGCTATTGGGGGGTTCTCTCTGCAATGCAACCGGCCAGATGCAAGGTCAAGGCTGTTAGTCCGTTGTTTGTGGCAGGAGGGTCAATCAATGGAGAGGGGTATGTGCCACTGAAGTGCACGTGAAACTGCTTTGTTTAGGCAACAAGCAAAATGCCCCCACGAATGGCATGTGATATCATTCCACGCCTCCCCGTCATGCCCGTATACGGAAAGGTCGAAACTGCACAGGCACGAGCGAAAGATGTATAGTCTCGCCGACAGATGGTGGATGAAGCGAGGCGTTAGATACTTCCTCATTAAAAATAATATCACGTCCATAGGCGCCAGCCGTAACGCTTCAACTTAAAGGTCACTTTTGCTAGCCGGAGGTTGACACTTCAACCAAGTTTCGACAACTTTAAGAAGGCCAACAATCTATAACAATGTCAAGTCAAGACCCAACGACGTCTAGCCAAAGCCCAATTCACTACTCTATCGACCCTTCAGTTCACCCCTCGGCTTGGCCCGGTCCCAACCCACCTGGATATATAGCCTATCACAAAGTCGATGCTATCTTTATCAATATCAACTATAACTCTGACTTCCGCATAATACGCACCGGCACCAACAAGACTATTCACGAGGCGATTACGCAAGTCACAAAGCATATAGCCCTAGGCCTTTACCGCATTGTTAGTTTGAACGCTAGCAACCACTCGTGCGTCGTTGTAATGTCGACGGATAAATCACGGGAGGAGTTGATGTGGAAAAACGGCTTTCCATGGGATACTGAGACAGATCCGCAACCAAAAATTGAACTGTAAAGTGGTGACGGCCAGATCCGAGCGTGGACAGGAGGTTCGGGATTAATAAGAACCTTTAAGCTATCCAGTAATAAGCACTAAGCTACGACCGGCGCTAGTGACTCGTGTTAAAGGCTAACTCTCTGGTAGCCTACGGAGGGCGATAGAGTAGCCTATTAGCTAGCATGCTCACTAGATACCTTAGGCTTAGTAAGTCTATTATTCTAAGTGCCTCTTATATAAGCCTCGTAACGAGACAGGTGCTACGTTGCTCGGCAAACGGTAACGTGTATAATACCTTTTGCATGCTCGATATACGACGGTATGACATAGTCCAGGCGGAAAGTGTCGATGTTGGTTCTCGTAGCAACGGTCCTGCCTGGGAGGAGTCTCCACCGATACAGCCAACGAGAACGACGTGCGGTTCAAGCATAAAGCGTGGGCCGGGACCTCGTTTATCGTGACATTGAACAACACAGCCCCAAGGCCCAACACCTCCAGGTAATTAAGTGTCAAACGTAAGAACTCATTCTTATTCAGAGCCGTCTCACAGAACAGCACTAAGCTGATGATACAGAACAAACCATCAGACTCACTCATTAACACGGGTTTCACTAGCATGGCTCTTGTCGCTATCTTAGCTTCTGTCGCCGCCGCGACACCGATCGACGCAGAGAAGCGTGAAGCTGCTAAACAGTACTACCACCCTCCCGGTAATATTCTCGACAAGCACGAGCCGGAGGCTGCGAAACAGTATTACTACCCTCCCGGCGATGCTCTCGATAAGCGCCATGCTGCCACGCAGTACTACCACCCTGTTGTAGCTGCAGCGACTGTTATTACAAATAGACTGTTAAAACCCCTATATAGCGCTAGTGCAGACAGGGGGTAGAGTCCGTTGAACAGGGCCGACGAAGAGTCCGTCGCTATTTTGGTATCTAAAATAGGCGAGTCTAGTTTGCATAGAAAGCTAGAATTTGGGCCGAATTAATAAGACTTTTGCATAGGACTAAAGTTATATATCGAGGTTATATAGCGTCGCTATTATACAGGCTAAGCCTATAGGAGTCTTAGCTAACGTGAACCCTCTTTGTTATTAAGACTAGTACCATGGCACTAAATATAAGGCATATATAAGCTCGGTAGGAACTAACGTAGTACTAGGTTAGCCTTGAGCCTTACTCATATTAGTATCACGTAGGTTAGGTTATTTTATGTATTGGGTGTGTGTGTATTATTGTTACATGTGTCCTCTGGAGAGAGTCCAGGCACATACCGGTTCTGCACGCCCCTTTCTGCAAGTCACTCCTGACAAGTAAAGTTTTCGTCAAGGGGAAAATCTTGTCACCTCTCCCTACACACACGTGGCGCAAGAGATCAAGAGATCGAGGTAGATGTATAAGGTGACGCTTGGTTATGCAGAATACTCATCACTCGAGTTATCCTCGACGCGATGGGATCCGATTTCAAGCGGCCTGAGATATGTGTTACTTTTCCTTTCTCCGCGGCGATGTTCGGTGGACAACGTTCACGATGGTATGAGTGCCCAAGGTTGGCTTGGAAGTCTTTGAGGACAAGCGTCAATCGATGGCCCAGTGTGATGCCCTTTATGCTCACATGCCACGAATCAGCAGCGTTCGAAAAGGCACGCAGGGTTGACCTTGTGCTGTGAGTGCAGTCCTATACGAAATTTAACCATTTATGTGTATTAGTGTTTCGAGTGCTTAATTCAGAATCATGTTCAACTCAGTGCTACCTCAACCAGGCGCCTGCTAGGCGACTCTGAATCCCAACCAGAGATATTAAGCGAACATACATGTCTATACCGTTCTACCAAAACATCTCCGGGCGGCTATGCGGACATGCGACAGTTGAAACACCCATCTTGCCTTTCCCACTTATCAACACAATGGGTCTCATCAAGACACTTCATACCTTGACTCACACAATCCTGGCAGATTATGAAATCATCACCGCAGCAAATCAAGCAATGAGCGGCCGTCTTGCAATCAACCACGCACATAGTACAAATATCGCACCAGCTCCGATCGCTCTTGAACATGTGAGGCACGGCGAGGCCGCCGTAGAGTTCGGATTGTGGGATGTAGATCCCGATATCTCGGCGGAATTTCTCGAAGAGGCGGTTAAATTTCTTTACGCCAAATTTCGATACCCACCAAAATGGAGTACGCCCAAATTCATCTTTGGAATTCATCGAATGTGGATCGGCCAGAAGCAGATGTCGTGCCACCTCAGCGTGTCCGTTCCTCGCGGCAGCAAAGATGGCGGATGCCCCATATAAGTCCTTTGCATCAACGGCCGCATGTTGTGCTAGAAGCTCTTGTACGGCTTTGTGCTTCCCTGATCTGGCAGCCAAGAAGAGTGGTGTCCGGCCGATGTGATCCCGACTATCAATATCAACGCCGGGTATACTCAAAAAGAACCGGATCAGATCCACATGACCGTTATATGCCGCAGCATGTATCCCCATCTGTCCGGAAGGGCTCGAAGCTGTATGAGCTTTCCTTCCGTGCTCAAGGAGTAGCTTGATCATATCAATGTGTCCATTTTGAGAAGCTGCGTGCATCGGAGTGGTTCGGCCCACACCATCTGCGGCAACATCACAAGCCCCATGCTCAAGTAGAAGTCTGCCTGCCTCGACATGTCCTCCCGTCGCCGCCGCCTGGAGTGCAGTCCATCCCGTTTTTGTCGCAGTCGCGCTATTAGCGCCCCTCTCCAAGAGGAGCTTAACGGTGGCGGCATGCCCCTCGAAGGATGAGGTGATAAGTGCTGTACATCCCCAGTTGTCGGTAGCCTCTATATCGGCCCCATGCTCGAGGAGCAGACTGGCTATGTCATTGTATCCACGGTCCGCAGCAAGAGAGAGTGGTGGTTTTCCGTCCCTATCCCCATGCCGCTCGTTAACTTTGGCTCCTTTTCCCAAGAGCTTTTGTACAGCCTGTGCGTGATTCGAGTCGATTGCCATCAATAGTGGCGTACAACCGTTCCCAACCCTAGCAGAGATATTTGCACGCCGATCAATGAGCAGTTCCGTAGTTGTAGTGTGACCGTTCTCTATCGCCATGTGCAGCGGGGTCCAGAGCTCCTCGTTCCATGGGGTATCCACGCAGACTCCATGGTCCAGAAGTAATCTGACTATTTCGGACTGTCCGTTCTGAGCCGCAATATGCAGCGGCGCAAGTCCAGAATCGCATCGAATGGAAGCATCTGCTCCCTTGTCGAGCAAGAATCGGACCACATCAACATGTCCACGGGTTGTTGCCAGATGTATGGCTGATGCTGTCCCACAGGGGGCCAAAGAAGCCCCGCGATCAACGAGGAACTCTACAATCGGTAGATGTCCGTCCCGTGACGCTGTCTCAAGCAGTGACTCATCATAGAAGTTCCGATCGTTGAGGTTCCAGTCAATTGGACTATGAAGAAGTAGCAGCTGGAGAGTATCCAGGTGCCCACTCATCACGGCACAGGTGATGCGGTCAGGGTGGCTGATACAGATTCCGGCAGCCAGTGCTCGTCGAAGAGTGTCGTTTCGCCCGCGCCAAACGGCCCAGTCACACACATAGTTCCTGTTGAATTTTTTGTTCGATTGGTAAAGGTAGTCTATGCATAGGTCGAATAGCCGGCGGTTCGTCCTGACAGCGACAGAGATGTCTTTCTCGTCATCTAAATGCCAGACGATATTCTCGAGCAACTCGTTTGGCAAATCAAGCAGACGCATCTTGAATGCGTTCCGCTTTGTAAGCGAGGAAATGATTCTTGAGGAACGAAGAAAAGGAAAGATTGTAAGAGCTATAATCCAAAGACGGACTGCTTTTGCTCCTGTATGTTATGGGTGAGTGGCAGAATAAATGGACATGCGACGGAGGTAGATTTCGTAGAATCTTAAAAAAAGTCACTCAGCAAAATTAATAATCAATGAGAAACCTGAAACTCCACCCCCGGAATGGGTCATAATTTCATATTTAAGTTAGCGACAGCGTTCTAGTCGAATAAGAGTGCAAGATTTCATCGCGTTAGTGCTAGAAGTGGATTGTTCGTGAGGCTGTGTTAGAATGTACTCCGTACGGGCCATTAATAGTCCGTACACGTTAATAGATTTCTGCGCACGGGCCTAATCACCCCGTGCCCCGGATTTCCGGCAACGGAGGACCCTGCATCGTGCGATACATCTGCATTAGTGGCCTGGCAAGCGGCCACACGCATACTCATAGAGCTGTATTAATTGCTTTGACTTGTAAAATGCAGTAAAGTTCATGGATGATAAGTATTAGTTCGTGGTAGTTGCTAGTCCATGAAGTGATCGAATGTCCCATCGATCTAGTGCGACGGCATCATGTTGCCCTCCTCTAGTGGGTTAGCGGTGCTCGCTATTAGTATTACGAAGAATCCCAGCCAATTCGCCTTAAGCTTCGATTTCGCAACCTGGAAGTGTGGTAGCCAATGCGGAAGTATCCCGAACAAAAATGTGATTACACAAGGGTTGACGTTGCGTCGGCCATGTCAAGCATACTCGTAGGCAGCGACAAAGAGGATTAAACGCACTCGTCCAGCGCGGAAAAGCCCCTCAGTATTAGGGTTAGATATACTAAAGGCCGAGTGCAACGATCGTCGTGTAAGTCGTAGAGCCTGTGCCTGCCTAAGCGGACAGCTGTTGGTCCGTGACACGGGCCGTCGTGTAAGTTAGAGCGCCGGTTGCCGTGTAAGTCAAGACGGCTGTCTCCGTGTAAGTCAAGACGGCTGTCTCCGTGTAAGTTAGGGCGGCTGTCGCCGTGTAAGTCGAAATAGCAATACGGCGGCGTATAGGTCGCAGAAGCAATGCTTGTATAAACGGGTCTTTTATATCGTGTAAGTCAAAGTAAAAGGCAAGGAGAGGCAACCGCGGCTATCTCTAAAAAGTAGGAGGAATAGCTAGGATTTCTTATTATTAGAATCTCGAAAGCTCATAAACGTCACGACTTGCGTCGATGCGTGCATAAGGGACCATCTATTTATAGGGACATAGACGTCTCTCTTCTACCTATAGACTCGTTAGGCCTCCTAGCGTTCCTCTACTTTTTTTTTCGTTTTTCTAGTCAGGGGTCTATACTAATACCCTGATAAAATATACACGCGCGATAGAAGAGCTTTAAGTAGGATGCGAGCGGTATATAAGGCTAGGTGAGGTGCAGGCAATAATAGTAGTAATACAGACCTAAATCTCAAAAGCAGTAGGTGTATAGCAGAGTAGACGCAGAATCAGCACTAAAACAAATAAAGAAAACGAGCAGCAAAAGCCAGAAGCAGCCTATAAGCTATAGAATAATAAATTAATACGTATAGCTAGAGTTTAGTAAGGAAGGTAAAAGCTGTAAGGCTCTGGCATAAGGGAGAACTTGTATGCTTTATTACTGAGAATCTAAGCTTAAGGAAAGACAGAAAGAGAGAACAAGAGCTACATATTGTCGTAGGCGCCGTGGGCGCTGGCGCGGGTGCGGCGGGCACCGGCGTTGCCTATGTGCCAAACTATAACACGCTGATACGTATGATGCTCGCATTGTAACACGCTGATACGTATGATGCTCGTATTGCGATACTCTGGCTGTAACACGCTTGTACGTATGATGCTCGCATCGTGACAAAAGCAACGCACTTATAGGAAACGCTTTTATTATAATAGGAGAATATAGGTAAGGGACTTTGAGCTAAGCAGGGCTAACTAACCTCTTTTAACCTCTTAACTATTAGCGAGTAATAGATTAATAAAACCTTATTAGCCGACAAGACTTTATGCTAAGCAATGCTGATCTCGGCTACTCCTTTTTTCTATTTAAGCGGCTATGAGTGGATGGTGCGTACTAATAGGGTTTTTGCTAAGTTAACGACAGATATTAGACGGCCTACCTTCCCCTCGTATCCTATGTGCCGGCAGAATCTAACTCAGAAGGATAGGGTTAGGTAGGGCTGGAATTAGGGAAAACCTTATATCTACACGCTCGCTCGCCCATAATTAGTCCGCATCGTCTAAGGGGGAGGGCTTCGGCAAGCTTGCCCCTTTAATACGGCTAGCGCTAGCGCGGGGCAATTGGCGCAGGCAGGCTCCCATATCGCTCGTTGCTATCGGCCACGTCACGCAATATCTAGAAGAAAACACTCCGCCACAAAGTTTCGCAGGTTGTATTATTTACCCCTTTAACTCAAGCTAGATGTGCCGTGCGTCCCTTGCCGATAAATATCTCTTTAACGGCGTGATTTTCTAATAGCGATCAAAGCGCAGACTAAGGTTCAAGCCTAATCCCACGAGCCTAGCCAAGGGGGCACGGCGTTCTATCTAGGTCACTCAATAAGATAATTAAAAGAAGAAGCAAAGGCAATACATAGACTTTTTTACTTTGTTATGGAGTTATTAATGTTGGTCATGCAATATTAAGCTAGAAACAGGTACGCATAGTTGAGTGGACCAACGGTGATGGGTCAGTTATGTATGCGCCGCCGACTACAATAGCACTAGCTATGAACGGGCCTGTCACGATGCAGCCGCCAAATGGAGTACATGTAAATCGTACAGGAGTGGCTTGTCCAACTACCTATCCCCATATGACGCTGCCAACCGATGAGTTCTACCAAGCCGTCAACTTTGGCACGATCACTGAGAGGGAATTGGGCGACCTCGCGACAAGGTGGAATTTTGAGAGTCTGAACTTAAACTTTATCAATCGTGGATAGCGGGTTGCAACCGTGTATCGCAAACGATCATAAAACAACAACCGCCTAGTCGGGAAATAGAAGGATGTAGCAGTGTTAGTATCCGTCGATTCTGAATTGATAACTCTTCTAACGAATTCAGCGCCTGTCGACGCGTCCGCAGCCAAATACAAATACACTGCTCGAACGTACTGCAAAGCTCATGAGCTACCGTTTCGAGAATTATGACTATCGATTAACAAAATCTACCATGGACATGGCAAACTCTCGATCTTCCTTTGCGTATTCAAGGCATGCACTCTTGTCGGATGGATCTTGGGGAACATTGTACGCTTCGATAAGAAGCTTATCGAATAGGATGAACGGTACGTTATTCGATATCGAATCTATGGGAGACGCGCCAGGTTCGAATCGAATAACACATGGCTACGCCCGAATCGAATGCCTGACGTTGCCATTCGATTCGATATATTCGATAGATGTCTGTCCCTGGGCATGGGGTTGCAGGAACCAATGCTTCAGAGCTATCATTATTTATACATGCTTCCATACTCCTACACAAAGCCGTGCCAATCATTTGCTCCTGAAAGGCGCATGTGCCGTCACCGCCGATACATCGCAAGGCTTGACCCAGTACAAGAATCGAAAGAAATTGGCGTACGCAAACCCGGTATATGTGACTGGGACATATCTTGCCCCCCGACGAATCCACCACAGCGTTACTCGGGCGGCCCAACGCGCCGAGACAAGCCCCGGGCCCATTCGCGATTTAAAGGCAGCCGGGACAATGTGACGGTATATGAATGCCTTGTCATCGTAGTAGCCTCGTGCAAATGGGACAAAGGCGCGTTTCGACTCGGTGTAGCGCTGCATGTTACTCTCCCAGGAGCCATGGAACTCGGCTTCACTGCCGACGTACCACACTTCAGGCAGCAGGTCCGGTTTTGACCGCGTGCAGGACCGCTTGAAAAGCTCAATTATAGCAATAACGGATTCGCAGTTTGCTTGGAAAGCCTCGTTGTCGTCTTTGGATCCGTGGGCAAGAATCAAAATATCGGTATTAGCGAGGATTGGCTCCAGGTTGGAGTAATTGTCGACAGTCCAGTCTTTGCCAAATCGTAGTGGTGTGATACTCTTTACGTGCTCCAGAGTGAGTTCGTCGACCATGGCCTGGCCAAGGGCTCCCCCAGAGCCTGTCATCGCCACACGTCGACCCTTAAATGTCACGGCGGTGCCAAACACCCAATCCACGAAACGCGTCATTGATCCGAAGTAGTTTTGAGGGTCAATGTGATGCAGTGCGTGATATTGGGGGCCAACGAGGACGAAGCTTGGGTCCTTGGGCAGTTTGGAGTAGGAGATGTGGTTGGAGTCGTGCCCGGAGTTCCAAGCCACAACACAGGTCCGGACGACCTGAATTATAAGGACTAAGACCAACTCCTGCCTCGCTAGCAGAACTGGCCTTGGAATAAGGGGTCGGCTGACAAGCCAGCTGAGGGTGCTTCCGGCAACCTGGCAAAGCAACTCGAGTGGTAAATGCCAGAGAAGGTTCTGTACGCGGAATTCTTCGTTATATTTCAAGTTTCGGTCAAAGTATCGGTGATGAATTGAGTGAGTTCGCGCAAGCCAACGAAGGGCACGGTATGGAGACCGATGCGACTGGTGAGCTACCCAATGCACAAGGTCGAAGATGAGAGATCCAACGATAAAGTGAGCCGCGCAGAACGCCAAGCGGTATGCCAGCTCCCCTGGGGAGTCAAAGACGGCAAGATGAGAAAACGAAGACACGGCCATACTGGTGAGCCGGTGACAAAAGGGGCTTTGTTGAGTCGCGCAGCGCTTAAGCGTCCCTGTCAGTAGATGGCTAGACTAGTCGATGTTGTATCTATAAAATTCAGTTCATCTGAAGAGGATCAAGAGAATACTTATAATCATAGCTATGGATTCATGAAACTTCTCAAGGGATCAGGCGAAGCCCCATCATGCCTCAACCGCACCTGTTAGTCAACCCCCTGGCAAATTATTCCCACTCTCTTCCCTAAGACTGGAGCCATACGTCGACTGAGGCCGACAATATGGTACCGAGTGTGGATTAAGCCGAGACTGGCCTAGTGATACCACAGTGCTCGGTCCATATAGCTGTTTCGGGAGTGCTGAAATGTTGTGCACTAGTCTACACGGCATGAGTCGCATGGTTGCAAGTGTCACCAAAGCACCCGACACATCAATTGATACCAACAAACACTCACCTGTTGATATGCGACTTTACCGGAAGAAGCATTCACAGCTTTGACTCGTCAACAAATGGAACCATCTTTAGAAGTCCGTCGTTAAGTTGCTGTGGCTCGGTCTGCATCACGGAGCAGGCATTCTTGCCCTTATTAGCTTGTTTCTATTTCCAGATCTCAAGGGTGACGAGTTTGCGGCTGGTTGACGTGACTTAGGGCTGATTCCGCGGGGAGCGCGCGTGTGGCTTAGTCGTCATACGACACTCCTGGGTTTGGGCGTCAGGCTACAATTGCGTAAGGCTGATCATCGATGGGATTGTTTTGAGATTAAACACACTCCGAGTGGTCGTCACGGCCGCGTAAGACGATGCCCCTCGGGGTGGAACAGGATCGAGTCGCTATAGCTATTAGTTGCCAGCGTCCACAACGTCTGAGCTATTACCCAATCGGCGAGCGTTTCTTCCTAACTCGAGGTGGTATTGCGTATTAACAACCCAGCTTGAAATAACTATCCCTAAACTAATCGTCCTTAAGACACTGCTCAAGGCGCTTTGATAGTCGTGCCTAAAACTCTGCGACAGATCTGCCACCTAAAGATCTAGGCGGCCAAGGCGGCTTTCCAGCCCTCAGATAAGCCTTCTTGCTGATAGTCGTTATACGAGGGCGCATATCGTATTGAGGTTTTCCACTCCACCACGGGCTAGCAAGGGGGCTGCGGGTCCGTGACGTATACGCACTACGCGTAGCAATCCTTAATGAACGAACCAGTCGGCGTGAAGCAAATCGTTTCAAGTTAAACCGGGCCACCAACTGTGCATCGAAATTGCGATTCCCCGGTAACGCGTGGCGATTGCGTGGCATGCCCCGATTCGGTCAAACATGAAGAATCAAGGCCGCTTAGACCACTTCCTTGCCCTTGCGGCTAATAACCTGAAAGAAGCCGATGAAGTAATTACGATTTGAGTCTATGGTGATAAAAATGCTTGCAATCGCGTGGGTCTCGGCCGATACCCATTCCCATGGCGGCGCAGTCGGGGTGCGTCCCGGAGGTCTGCTTTAAACGCCGACGAGCGCAAGATGTTCTTACCTCGGATGCATAGACTACAAGCTCCAGGGAGGCCGCCTAGACGGGTGACTTTAGACTTATTTTAAACGTGTATGTTAACTGGATCCGAATTCCGAGTTCCGAGTTCCGACCAGTGAGGACCATATCACGTACATGGGCCGCTGCGGTAATGCCGTCGACGGATAGCTGAGGACAAGAAGTGTCTGAAAACACATTTAGTTGGCTTTATCCAGCGCTCCTAATAGGCCAGACCATTATGAGGACTATTAGTGCAGACTGTACTCCAGGACTCCAGACCAATAGTCCACGGACTATTGGTCCAGTCTACATCTCTCAGGATGGACTGGTGGTGCAGTCTGCGCCTCACGGACGAGGCTAACGGTCCAGTCTAGCTCGACCAGACTGACCAGTAGCCCAGTCCGAGTGTAGCAGACTAAAAGTCTAACTATTAGTCTGTCCAAGACTCAGCGTGCTCCAAGCAACATCCTTCCAAATCTGTGGCCCGTTGCAGGGTGCCAAGTCAACAACCACACGATCCAAACGCGTGCCCACGCGTCGAACGCGTTGGCTCGGTTTTAATGACATCACCGACACAGTGTTAAGACATGTTAATGGATACAACTGTAGCAGTGCATGGAACTATGGCACGCCAGGTATCTTGAAACCGAAACCATTGTCCTGATAAGATCGTAGAATTACATGATTTATACCTGCTTAATAGCAGCCTAATTTTACACTTGTGAATGGGCTACCTGGCTGGGTTCTAAGAAGAGTATTCGTAACGTGAGAGGCGATGAATGGTATGTTATCTTAGCGGCGATACCAGGCCCCGTTAAGTTAAGAGATGCCCGCCCTGCTATTACAGTTAGGCGACATCTACGGTATTCCATATCCGCAGCATATAGGGTAGGCTCGCTCGCGTAACATCCGTCAGACTCCAGAGCCCACTACGCCCCCCCCCCCCGCGGGTCCCTGGCGACGCCCAAAACCAAAAAAACACACTCCCCAGACTCCATCAAAGGCCCGAAACCGCAACGTCTAGACGACAGGCTGCCGCCATCTCCGCGTGCGTGAGACTTGAGGCCCGGAGTTGAAGTATATTTCCTAGTTGTAGCTTGCGGTCGGATGGCATGCAGGATGTGCACATAGACCAACTCTCATCGCCACTGTCCATGAGAGAGAATATTATGTCCCAACCCGAAGCCCATATCAGATCAAGTCCAGTCCGCGTGAAAGCTCTTTGTCTCCCAGGCATTTCCATTCACTCTCGCCATCCCTTGTCATGTCGTTTTTATTGACGAAGACAGGGGTGGGCTGGTCTCGTGGACCTGCGTCCAGGCCTACATACGCCCCTGGACAGATGTACCAGCAACTTCGCCGATCCCCCGCAAACCCTCACGTGGAGGTTCAAATTCCAAGCCCCCACCGTTCGGCCTTACGTGCGCGAGCTGAATAAAGAGCTCGAGAATCGATTCTAGTTCGACAACAGGCGGGCGCGAGAAGAGCCCGAAGCCGGCGCCGGTGGAGCGGTGCAGCGACGACCCGAGTGGTTCGTGCTAGGCGCCAGGGGAAGATGGTCCTTGCCGGCCGATGATTGGCCAGCGGGGTGGGAGCAGAGCCAAACTAGGAAGTTAGCGGTGCGTCAAGGTGTACGAAGTAGGCGGCGGCAGCTGGTAGTTTTTACCATGGCCCCCAAACGGTGGGATTGGTTGGTTGTCAAGCAATGGGAGTCAGATCTCGGTTGAGTAAGGCCACAGACGGAGGATCTACGCATCCAACGGTTGGAGGGAGTTGTTCAGTTACGCACCCTGCTGCTTGGCTCCGAATGGTTACCTATAGCCATGTCCGGGTATTTGCATTCGCCCACTCCCAAGTGTCTCGAATGGTCGGGGGGAGTTGTTCACTACATGATCTCTGTGCTCACCACTATTGAAGACTGACTAAGTGCTAAGGCGACCTGGTCTAGTCCAACAATTCTCCCCTACCATACCCCTATCAACACCACTCTTATTGTCGACTTACCCGTCCACTAGATCATGTCTTCTATCGCGGATCTCTCCGAGACTGCCAGTGTCATAGGCAGTGCCAGTCATCTGGATGATCCTGAGCTACCATGGCCACCCCGTCACTGGCATCATCGTCTTCGTCAAGTCTTAGTATCTCCCGCCACAAGACATCTGCTGTTTGGCGCTATTGTCTAACCGAAGAAGGCAAGAGCAAACCGGCAGCCTGGGTCGATTCCAACGGAACAAAATGATGGCATTGCCAGCCCTCCTTCGAGAAGAAATGAGAGAAGAAATACATACTTCTTAAAGGCCGAGCAGAAACCCTACCACAATACCTAACATTGCGTTCGCTTCTAATGGAGCCCGTAAGTCGCTGTGCGTAGACCCATACATCTCATTAAGTCCAGCATGAGCCACTGTTTCGTGGATCAGGCTGACATTGCATTCGACCGCCATTGCAGGACCAGCACCCATAGTCGCCCATGCATTGGCACTTCCCAGGTGTGCAGTCGCCGTGAGGGGGTACGCACCTCCCCTCCTCGGCGCAATTGCAACGGGTCTCCAGACTCCGCAGTGCCAGCGACGCCTATAAGAAACGATCGAGTTAGCTCGTATGAAATAGACGAATCACAAGACAGGGGGCCAGGATTGACAGGACGAACTTGGTCAGCTCCTATATAGGTATTTCCACTGTCATCGGTAACTGTCACGCCACCCGCTGAGGGCATAGCGCAGACACCAACGATGCTAAGGAGAAAAGGTGCGAAGATTGCTGTCTTCATATTGGACGGAAGAGGACGTTTGAATTGATGTTGTAAGCGGTCTTATTTATTTGAGAAAATTATGAGTCGAGCTTGATCTAGAATCTGGTCTGCGTTTTGGTAGGTAGTGTATTGTGGGATTTTGGCCGCTTATATATACGTAAGCTCAGTAAACCCGAAGAGCGAGGAGCAGTCCCGATGAAGCGGTACGTCTCCTACGGCAGTGACACGAATTCAATGACGTTAGGATCGGTAGCAACTCCGGGATAGAGTAACAGCAGTTGGTCAGCTTGCCGTCGTATTGTCTTACAAACTTCTGCCGTGACGCGGCAGAGTATGCGCCGTGGGTGATACAATGCAGTGCCGCCCGCGCCATGATGTTTCGCTCCAGAGGCATCCCATACCTACCCTTTGATCATAAGCTGACGGCAGTGCTAGTGTGAAGATACGGCGTGCATGGGCTTCGGCACGGTCCTGTTTTGTCCAACACAATCGTCACCACTGGTGTTCCCGCCGCGGAGAGTTTTCCACTTGGTATTGTTGCATAACAGGAGCCAATAACACTGGATTCGAGCGGAGGAATTAATGTACTGTAGTGGGAAGGGCAGCGCATTGCGACAGGCCATTGAATGCCGAAAGGCGAGGAAGTCGATGAAAAGTATACGCAAAATCATTTTGACTATGATGTTTCTTCATATCTCACCGCTCGACCAAGACCATGCGCTCCGTCCACCGGCAAACATCCCTTGTATACAAAGGCCATGGCCTCACAATATTAGACGTGGACAACTATCATTCTCTTCGCGAACCACGTTGAGGCCATTTCTGTTCTATTGTTGCTGCAAGCTCGTACATGATTCGTCAGCTGCACGTTCCAAGCTTCCATCGGGTTGGCCCCCCTGGGGTGCTGTACGTCGTTTGGGACTGTTGGTTACCTTTATGGGAAAATCCCGCGAAAAGCGAGCTCACTCAGTGTGTTGGAGCTCGGGAAGCGCTGACCAAAGCGGCTGTGAGTTTGGATGTTGGATGGGGATGGCTCTGATGCTGACCATGAAGCTCAGGCCATTCTGTCCCTGGGAAATGCCAATGCTCATTATTGTTAGGGTCGACTTAGCAACACATAGAAGTCACACTCCTGTCCAAACCAAAGGACGCGCTGTATTCCGGTGTCTCCAGATAGCGCCTTGTCCGTATCCGCTTCGTTCTCGGGGATCTCGGGGCCATCTGTAGCATCTAAGAAATTGTAAGTGAGATAACCACACTTTCTGTTGGCAATGTGCAACGATTCATACCTTCATCTTGAGTCGGCAGAGCCGTTGTTGTTTGGCAAAGCTGGCAGTAGAGTGAGAATAGAGGGAGGCGGCAGCGGCACACATAACGCAGCCCAGTATTAGTCTGTCGTCAACAACGATGAATGCGGGTGAGGCACTATAGAGGAAAGTGGAAGCTCTACTCTCATTCCCTCAGCTAGATGTCGATATACTCAGTTGAGACCGTTCCAGTTCCGATTCGGTTATTCGGGGCCGCGCCACGATGCTGTGATGCCAACACATCTCTCAATTCTGTCCGGCTCTTTCAGTATTAGGTATCCCCCGTAAGTCATAGCGAGTCTTGGTATTGGTATGTAAGTTTGTCTTCGTATGCGCAAGTGAAGGTCAGCAGGCAACAATCAACCTCCAAAACCGACCCCCAACCCGTCTCCGCCATTCGGCCCCTATATTCCTGGCTTCTCTCTAGGCATTCCTCCGAGTATGAACGGATGTTTCCTTGCCTGAGAATGGGCATACTCTCCAGGCCCTGTAAGATTGTAAGCGCCACATTTTGAGACCTACCTTTAACAAATATCCAGGGACTTTAGGCGTTTAGGAAAAAAAATTCCAGTAATTACTTAAGCTTCTTCTTACCGCGAAAAGTATTAAAAAAGATTTTTTATGGGGGATGGGTAATCCTCAAAGAGGTCTTCTTTCCCGTAACCGTATTCTGAGCATTCAAACGCTATTGGCTTTAGTGCGTTGGGCTGAAAAGGGCGCTTACAATCTTACGGACTCCAGAGTGCATATAACCGCTTGGCGGACTGGCCTGGGACCCTGTGTCCGATTCATACGTTGCAAGTAGGCTGCAGGTATAGTGGCAATATGCAGACGCACTTTCGCCTAACATCCTTCAATTTTGGAAGGAGAAGTCATAAAAAAGTAACGCATAGAGGCCCGCATTCTCGCAAAGGGAGGTTATCTCCTGCGACCGAACACGTATGACTCGTGAATGCACCCGATATGGCCGGCGTGACTAACCTTGGCTGGTAGGCTACCACGGCTCGGATCCGAGACTGAAGTGCCTTTGGCCTTGTGTTTTCACAGTCTCAGTTTCTGACAGCTTGCTCGTTGTTCAGACTTGCGACATGCCGTCAGCTGATGATCGGCGGGCGGTAGGTGGTACCTCCAGAGTGAGACCTATGGGCATGAGCGGCGTAGCTTTGTATTATTCAATGTGTGCCGGGGAAGTTCGTAGGACACGTGGCCAAGCTGATCAACAGTTCAGTAAGCTGCTGTGTCTCTACGAGTACTGCCTCTCTCGACCCCGTTGCCGCTGCATTGACGGGATCTGCAGCGACCAATGAACTCGACGTTGCTGCCGCAGGAGATGTGGCGTGCGGGGGTTCCCGCTGCCCGGCCCAATTCATATGTACGGCTCTGGTGCAGGGATTCGAGCAGGGATTTACCCCCTACTTCGTACAAAGACTAAACTTTTGAAATGTACCTCCGTACATAGCTGGCCGGGCGTGCAACATTCACGCAGCTCTGACATGAGCGGGGTTACATACAGTCTACGTCGGCGGCCAAGCAAGCGTGGTGACAGGATCACCTTGTGGGCTGTACTTCTCCAGCATCGGCCTCGACATCACTCGCCTTGGCCCGCCAGCTCACAAATGGAACAATACATTGTTAGGTGCATTCATTATGATGAATTCAATATGCCCTTAGTTATGGATTGAAATGAATTAATCGCCACCTTGATTATTTCTCCGTTGGGAAAAATGCTTAACGTAATACCACCAGCGATATCGTTAGAATCCATGGCTGCCGACTATGCAAAACATCAATCGCCGTCCGAAATATTAGCTCCCCCTTGTCAGCCGCGGGTTACTTCATATCAAGTCCAAAACACGAAGTGATGTTCCTTTCAGTAGTCACGGTTAGCTCTGTACCATTTTGCCATCGCTCCCTGCATGAGATCTCCGGGTAGCTCAATGTCCAGCTACCTCTTCTAATGTCGAAGGCCGTCTCTTCGACGCCGGAAATGGCACTGGCCGACACAGAATAAGCGGGGCAGCGCAGAACTGGCCAGTCTTTTATCAAATGCAACATCAGGGCTTACACGATGCTCACGGAGCAAACAGCTTCATTGCATAATGCAGTATTACCTCTTGTCGGTGGCCATACTAGCGAACCGGGGGCTGCAACGCTCGATTTGTGGGCGGACGTTCTGCTTCCAGGTCCCTCAGGCAGCGGCCGCATCAAGATGAAGATCAGGAAACACCTGTCACAATATCAGCTGCAGGTAGACTACTAAAACTACTTTTCAAACCAACCTGGCGAATAGACGGCAAGGAGACAGTCTGCACTTGCTGTTCGGCGGAGGCCACTGTCTGAAAGATTGTGTATTATGGTTGAAGAGGCATACGAATGGAAACCTCGGGCGGCCAAGGCATATTTGGCGAGCAGAAGGTTAGTGTCCGAGCCCGTGTTGCCTTGAGCCAGCGGGTTACAGAGCCGCACTGGCCGCCGCATAAGCAAGGTTGCTTGTCGAAGCAACGCAGCGCAAGGCAACCGCTACCAAGGCTACAAGGGTGTCCATTCAAAGCCTACATGCCAGTCAAGTGGCGTCAAGTAATCTTACACTGGAACAGCAAAGGCACAGCCCCCGTCTAAGGCTCCGGTGTGGTAGCACGGGTTTGTAGGCACAGTCAGGGGTAATTGCCCCCCTGAAGCGCCGTGTGATGCCAGTTTAAGTCCACAATGTAGTGCCTCAATGGAAAAATGATAGGTTGATAGTGAACGCCGGGGCGGAAGGCTGACAAGGTGGCCAGCATTTGTATCTGTTGCCAGCGCTACTGGCCAGAGAACCGCAACCGAAGAGTAATTTGCGGGAGATCCTGTACATGAATAATCTCTCGTTGTCTGCCGTTGCAACCAATACAATAACGAGACTCCGTCTCTAAGCTGTGCTAGCCATCGAGTCACAGGTTTCCTACATGCGAGACCTATCGCTTGTTCTTGCAACGTCCTGTTTTGACTCAGGTCTTCGGGTATCCGACCCGTGCGCCGCCACCGGTCGCGTGGAGCAGCGGCGCATCCCTCCTCTTACGCTGCGCATTACGGCTCTGAATGTCCCTGGTAACGATTGCATAAGGTTGGTCGCGACTAGGTAACCGTACCGTAGTGCATGTTTCATCAAGCTAGCGTGTCCAGAGTGTTAATGCCGGCCTGGACAAAGCGTCTTGTCACCGCCAGAGGCACCGTTCCCTTTCGCGAGTTTCGCGAGGAGGGATGATGCTGACTTCGGGGCAGTGATCTGGTAAGCCGGCTTGTATTTGATCTCTGCAGTTGGAACGCTTTATTGCCTTATAGGAACCCGTCTTTGACTACTTCGAAGCGTTCCATGCCCACAGAAGCCGGTGCTCCGGATATGTGTGCGCGACGCTGCCTTAGCTCAGATGTCCTGCGGGCTTTCGTGACAGCCCATTTGAAGTTGACCTGTTCCCGACGGCCCTTGCATGATCCACCTTAATTGTTACGGTTGTCGGCTGACTCGCCTTTATCGTGGCTAGGGGACAAAGAGTACATGATCAGCATCGGGCTCTGTCAGGCACGTTTCAGCCCAATCGCGCAAATGGCCTCCTGACGAAAGGCGAATCGTTGCAAGTTTCACTGATCAAGCCATTATCCCTTTTCAACGACTTGAGTGTCCGTGGAGCGAAAGAGTCTGGCACTTCCGTCCTCAGAACCCACGCATCAACCCTGCGCCAGGGGTGCCCACTCGTGGGGGGAGTAGAGCGCCCCATCATTATTACGACTCAAATCCATAGGCCTGATGCACAGTCCGCCCCAAAAGGTAGTCCGATTACATGTCTCAGATGCCGACTTCAATACGTCTTTCTGAACGCCACTTCTGCCTCGGCAGCTAGGACTCGAAAACCGTAGTTATGCAGGGTTATCGTGCCAGGGTTTGCTGTGTCACCTTACCTGTACGGTACAGCAATCCAGCTGCCGGAGGCGGAAAACGAAGATTCTTAAACCAGCGTTTGTCCGGTGCCAGAGCTGACGCACAGAGCTGACGCACAGAGCTGACACACAGAGCTGACGCACCTGGCACCATAACCACAAGCGTCCCCGCTACGGCATTTATATACGAACTTCATCCTGACTCCCCATTTCACACAATTATCAACAAATACTTCCCAAAATAAGGGTGGAATGAAGACCGAAAAGGGGAAAACAAAACAAGTTAAATGGCTGGAAGTCGTTAGGCTCTGGCTGTCGATGTCGCTTCGAATGGCACACGGCCGCGAACGATCGACCAGGCCCTATGCTAATGAGGGGTTCGACCGTTCGATGCAACTAAAACGTCTCTTCTTGCACAGTCTTCTGCGATTGTTGGTAACTGTAGGTCTCGCACTAACGACAGTTGCTATTCTATGGGTATACTCTAGTAGAGAGGCCATTTCGAGCTCTCAGAGACAAGAATTTAATGCCCTTGTCATCGGCATGTCGATCGGTCTGGGACTCAACATTGCCAGCTCGCTCAAAGCCAACGTTAGCGAACTTCGATGGTGGCTACTTAGCCTCGGGGAAGCATCACCTCGGGAGGTATTGGATAACCTGCTGCGCTAAGCACACAAGCAAAGCTAACGGCAATCACACAGACGGATTTAATTCTTCAAAGTGAAAACCTCAGTCGGTTAACACAGCTGGGATGGACGTCTCGTCGTTTCACGGTCCAGCTATTTGTTATTCTATGGTTGTGTTTCAACTTGGTGAGTTGACTATGTTTTTCATGTGGCTTATTTTAACGAGCGGTAGCACTTCAGAGCTCTCAAGTTGCCGTAGCTTTGCTCGGCCTAACTTACAACACCAATGATGCCACCGAATTCATGATCACCAAGCCAGGACTGGTTACAATACCCGATATGTCAAATTTAGATTTTGGAGGTCCTTTTGAGGGAATCTCGGACTCGCAAGCCACTATCGCTAAGAGAAATACGGCAAATAGGTAAGTGAAAAGCAGATCGGGCGAGACATTGCTTTCCCTTTCCGTGAGCCATTCAGACCAAAGGTTTCCTTTAATAACAACTTCCAAGATTTGGATCAATGGTAACTGTATCGCGCCTGGTGTGGCACTCCAGCACGATCCCGGTCGAGGAAGTTTTACCTAGACCTGGTTCCAAGATTACCTCGCGCAACTACCCGATCTTCTGCGAAGCGGACAGTACTACTTGTCGATATGTTTTCCAAGAAAGGACTACAGAAAATTCGAATTACGACGCTACAGTATCTACTCGGCGATATGTCCCCGCGTCAACATCATGTCAAAGCTGGAAAGTCACCAGTGGCGGAGATGGGTTCCAGAATTATATTACCATCGCAGATGGCTTCGACACTACACATGGACCACTTCCAGCACTCAATGGGCCAGACCAAACGCTTTTCATGTTCAATCCCAAGGATCCACGCGCGTCTGGCAATACATGGGCGTTGATTTCAGTACTCGAAGCCTCGAATGACGACCCTTGGTTCTATATCTGCAATGCTACTATCGGCTCCGTCGTCAATGCCGTCATCAAAGAGCACCAGCTAGGGCTCAGCGTACCAAGGCTGGCATCTCAAGCTATAGCTCTTCAGGGGTATGGCTCGTCCACTATGGGGTTAGCGAATAGCACCCAAAAACTGCAATTTCAGAGTTATCCGGCCGGAACGCTGTACGGAAATGGTTCGGGCGGCGACGCGACAGACATGGGCAGTACAATCTCAATGTTCTGTGTTGGCGCACTCGGAGGCCTTGCAATCAAAAGTCCGGACATCGATGTTCCCGGTATGGAACCCATTAGGAGCGCCGTGGTCGAGGTACCATTTTGGGGGCATGTGTATTCGATTTTGGGATTCACAGTAGGCTTTCAAGCGCTCCTTGCAATCTTATCCGTCACGGTTGGCAGTCGCGTCCAGGTTAATTGCCATAGCCATCTCGCCATGGCGACTCTCTTGAGACCAGCTGTACAAGATCTGTACACGGGAGCCGGTACATCAGATGGAAGGCAAATTGCCAAGCTGATGGGTCCTAAAGCAAGACTTGCGTACATGTCTGATGAGTCGGGCGCCTACCAAATAGTGAGAACCGCATAGTTTCTTTATCTGTAAACAAGCCTAAACTGTTAGGACGGTTATGTTGTGCCGTAACAGTAGATAGTGGGCCTCTCAGGTCTATTGCTTGCTTGTCCTTGCCCCTGGTTATGTAGCCCAATATGTTGTAAGTCCACCTCGACGACTCGAAAGCTCGAAAATTAGGGCTGCAAGTGTTTGTAAACCCTTTCCACCATCCGTTTCTTCAAACCCATTGTTCCAAAGTCGAGATAGGCCCAGGAACAGAGGATGTGGCCATTATGACCCATATTTGCCTCAACCTTCTAATGTTCCGAATCAAATCAGTGTTGCATAACGTTGCTTGAAGGTTGTCGATGGTTAACAGTCAACATGCTATAAGGCGGCATATGCGGTAAAAGCTGACATGCGGACGCAAGGCCAGCCTCCGTTCCACATCTACTTGCATTCTCCGCCTTCAAAATCTCATTGGAGATCAACTTCAGATGCCGCCGGGGGACGAGTTCTATTCATGAAGAGTTTCAGGCCGAGAGATGGTAACTGAGGCACGGAGGGTGTTGCGAGGGAACTGGTGCATACATGCAGAGCCACGTTCCATTGCATAAGTGGTGGAGGTTGGCAGCAACATGACGTCGCGCTATGCAGTTGGCGATCGGGTCTGCAGCTACTACGCTCAGTCTTACAACAACTATCCCATCGTTGACGGGGAGCACTGTGCTCGGATCCCGGACAACGTCTCCTTCGCGCTGGGCGCATCTCTGCCCATTGTGTGGGCAACCACATACCACTCGCTGGTCAATGTGGCCAAGCTCCAAGCGGGAGAATCCATCTTGATCCATGCCGCTGCTGGAGCAGTCGGTCAAGCCGCCGTCATCCTGGCCTAGCATCTGGGCGCCGTGGTCTATGCCACTTGTGGATCGCAGGAGAAACGCGCGCATCTTGAGAGCATTGGCGTCCCGCAAGATCACATCTTCACCAGCCGATCTACCGCGTTCGGGCCTGCGCTTCGTGCCGCGACCAAGAACAAAGGTGTCAACGTCATCTTGAATTCACTGGCTGGTGAATTGTTCCGAGAGTCTCTGGAGTGCCTCGCGTCCTTTGGTCGCTTCGTTGAGATTGGCAAAAAGGACTTCCTGGATGACGCGCTGATGCCGACGAAATTCCTGCTTCGCAACATCACCTTTGCTTGTGTTGATCTGGTGCAGATGATCGCCGAAGACAAACCGCTTGTGCACCGCCTGCTCAATGACGTGGTTGACTTGGTCGCGAGCGAGAAATTGACTCACCAGGTGACTCTCCAGCTATACAAGCTTGGCGAGATTGAGGCTGCCTTCCGCCTGATTTCGGCCGGCAAGCATACGGGAAAAGTTATCCTGACGGTGGATCCAGGCGAAATGGTCCCGGTGCGTAAAATTCGTTATTTCTCTCTTGAGCGTGCGATCCGAAGGTATACATACTGGCGTGATGACACTCGCAGGCACTGCCAGAGACCCCGTCCTTCCAAAGTTACTGCCCGAGGCCACCTACATCTTGGTCGGTGGTTTTGGTGGGCTAGGGATTCGTTTCATCCGATGGCTTGGCGCGAGAGGCGCGCGGACTATTGTCACGCTGTCGCGATCGGGAGGCAAATCTTTGGCTGCGAAGGCATGTATCGCGGAAATGCACAGCCAAGGCGTCAAAGTTCTTGCCAAGACTTGTAACATTGCTTCTAAAGAGGCCGTGGGAGTTGTGGTAAGAGATCTACAGGCCGTCGATGGGGTAGGCCCGATTCGAGGTGTCATCAATGCCGCGATGGCGCTCGAGGTCAGTGATATTACCACCTATACTAAAAACCGAAAGGAGCGACTCGCCAACTGACTGACCGCATATGAACAAACAGGATGCATTGTTTGATCAGATGACCTATCGGCAATGGGAGGGGTCGTTGGCCCCCAAGGTTGCTGGAACCCGCAACCTGCACGAACTCCTGCCAACTGACATGGACTTTTTCGTTGTCCTTTCTTCCAATGCCGGCATCCGGCCACACGGCACACGGCCCAAGCGAATTATACGGCTGCATGTACTTTCCAAGACGCCTTCATGCAATATCGACGAAACCACGGCCAGCCCGGGTTTGCGATCGATGTTAGAGTCGTTGGCGACGCTGGCTTTGTCAGTGAGGCCCCAGCCGTGTTCGCCAACATGAAACGCTAGGGCTTCGCCATCATCTCAGTCGTCGAGCTCCTCGCGACGCTCGATTACCTCCTGGCGGACAGCGGACCGGAGTGCCAAGCCACCATTGGCTTGGTCCCCGACGCTGGCGTGAAGATACCCGACTGGTTGGAGCAGCGGCACATCGCACACCTGGTCCAGGACTCTGCTCTCTCCACGGGTGCGGCGCTGGATGCAGCGGCGCAGACCACATCGACCAGATCAGGCGTGCCAAGACTGCAGAAGAGGCAGTCGAGACCGTCGGATCCGCGGTGCTGGCCGAGCTGAGCAAGTTAACTGTCACGCCGGTGGACCGCATCGGCCGTGGCTATAGCTAAACGGGCACTATATATAGTGCTATGCTACGTAGCATTCTACTATATATAGGAACTCTAATATCGGGATATAAAGTCTATAATACCGTCTTCCCTATCCACAGCCTAGGTAGTATCGAAAATTATGTTACTGTATATATATACGTTTAATTAGGCATGAAAAACTTAAACTATGCTATTAGAGCGCTATAGAAGATAAACTTTTCCTACTAACTTTATTAGTATCCGATTTAGAGCTATATAAGCGAGCTAATCTAGATCCTTGCTACTTTATACCGTATTAGCCTAACGGACGATTAGTTACGTAAGTGGTAGTAGCTAACTTATCGGTTAGGCTACGATAGCGAGGACCCATCGCCCTTTAGGAGTGCCTCTAATATAACCGGAGGTTATAGTAGCGTGTTCTCGATTACTATATCTGCCTTGAGGAATAGTATGTACATTCTATCCATTCGCTTTCATCTGCGCATACCCGATGCGACTAGGACGAGTTAGCAATATTATCGGCGATTTTCTCAGCCAGCATATCTAACAATCATCAGCATGTGAATATAGCTGTTAGATAGACTAGTTGACTTAGGCAGCAGCTATTGGTTAAGGAAGCAGTGGGAATGCCTTAAGACTAAGGGGCCAAGCCGGAAGAGACGGCTCCTGCCTGGCTAGGCAGCAGAGGCCACATAGATAAAAAGGGAGGAAATCCCTCACTAGGGGCCAGACAGAGAGAGCAGAGTTTTTCATGAATCTATTAGAATTCAACATAAAAAGGAACCGCTTAACGCGACAATAGCACGTCAAGTGCCCACAGTGCCGCAGGTCCAAGTTTTACTCACAGACAGTGGACTGCGGATGCCCTGGAGGCAAGATGGGAAAAGAGCTAGCGACAACGACCCTCAAACCAGTGACTGACCCCCCGAACACGGGCCTGGCTATCGATGACTGCTAAGGAGTCAGTCGAGTTGCCTATCTTGCACGTTCCGGCAGGGTGCCAGAGAGTCATCACGTTGTTCTTGATGAACTCGAGGATTTGCTCGTCCGTCTGAACACTCGGGCCAGGATAGTATTCCTCGCCGATGACGATGGGAGCCAATGCCGCCCTTTGGAAGGTCTCCCTGATCCGTCGGAACAGGGCAATGGCCACTGGCTGGTCACTCTTGGTGGCCAGCCAATTGGGGTTGATCGTTGGAAGAACAGACGTGGCTTTTGATGAGATCGTAACGTTGCCTCTCGATGTAGGTGCCACAAGCACGCCTAGAATGGATGCATATTGGGCTAAACCTAAACCCTAAGCTAAACTGGTTGGTTAACAGGTCAGAGACGTTGCCAATGTATATCGCACCCGAAATGTACTGCGCCATTGTAATTAGCATTCGGCCATCATCTCCTACCGGGAGTTGCGGAGCTAGAAAGGTACCTCAGCCTTGGGCCAGTCGTTTGGAAACTGAGACAGCGCCTGGATTGTCTCAGCCGTAAAGTTGACTCGAAGATCAGTCGGTATTTTCTCCAAGCCGAGGAAGTCGGCGACCGGGTTCGTCATGACTTCCCTGTGGGCTGACGAATACCGGAGGAACTGCGCCGCGAGGAAGCCCCAAATGTTAGCAACGGGAGTCAAAGTTTGGACGGCAACACGGTAGGATAGCGCAAAGAAGGGATGATCCCACATATTCTAGCCCACGCCAGCGAGGTCGGAAACAACGGTAATCCCATACTGTTGGAGGGTAGAGGAAGGCCCAATACCGGACACTAACAACAGCTAAGGTGACTGAAATGCGCCGGCCGAACTACCGGGATGTTTAGCTTAGTTGCATAGCTATTTAATGTATATTGTTATTACACTTCTTGCCTAAAGAACTAGTACCCAAAAGGCCGTTAGGATGGATAGACAGAGGTGTAGGACGGATAGTAGGGGCGTAGGTTATCGGCGGGGCCACGCGCACGAGAAGCTTGAGCTCTTTAAGGCCCTGATCCACGAGTCCGTTAAAAATAAGCCGGGACTGTGCAAGAGTACGTCCCTACTAAATCTTAGTGCGAAGGTTCTCTCGTACCGTCTAGGGTTGCTTATGCCTAGTCTAGCCTAATTCGAATGACCTGTAGGAATACTATTACCTTCTGCTCGAGGGACTAATACCTCGAGCCTTGCACTCCCTTATTTATATATCTATAGAGGTTCGAAAAAACTAGTTGAGTTCTTCGAAAGACATCCTTAAACATGGTCCCGGGAGCGTCTAGTGGCTAACTGCAATACTAACGAGAGGCTATAGGCGTAGCCCGCGGGCTAATATCACGACGAGGGATATTAGCGGCTGAGTCGCTGCGGATGTGTTGTTGTTAGTAGTTACGGCCCTGCTGCCTCGGGCGATATAATATAAAGGATATTATTGCCTATGCTATTCGGAGATTACCGTTATCGTTATCCTCCACGATAATACGGTTATATAGGGCGCTATCGAGGGTGCTGAATGCCTAGGAGCCGTTTATAATAATAAGTAGGTTATAACCGGTTAAAATTAGTGAGGTCTATTATAACCTTACTAATTTTAACCGGTCTATAGGGCAGAATAAGCCGCTTTCTAGGTTAACTATGCCTATTATAGGCAAATTAGCGGCCCTTGCTAGGTTAGTATATTAGAAGCAGGGGTCGACGGGGTTTTATGCTAGGTGGACCTTATATTCCCTCCGTTATGCTGAAAATCCCTACTAATTCGGGAAAGGTGGCGAATTTATGTACTTTGCACCGTCCCGGCTTATTTTTAACGGACTCGTGGATCAGGGCCTAAGCTTTAATCTTGCCACGAATAGTAGTACTTGCTCGCTCTCACCTAACTGCGTTCCCGGAATACTATGCATGTGTTCACCCGCCATACGTCCCCTTTTCCCCTCCCTCATCTATCTATCCACACTCACACGGATCACGTCTTCTCTTTCCTTTCTAAGCGGGCCCTCTTGCTATTAGCTAAAAGCTGCCGTGCGTATTTAAAAGCGCCGTGCATACTTTGTAAAATCTCGCCGTGCGTGTTAAGCAGTTTCTATTATTATTACCAGCGGAGACTAACTTAGAGCTACGCTCTAAGTTGGGTGGAAAAGGCTAGGACGGCCGCATAACTGGTTTTTGCGGTGACTTTTGTCGCGTTAAGCGGTTCCTTTTTATGTTGAATTTTAATAGATTGATGAAAAACTCTGCTCTCTCTGTCTGGCCCCTAGTGAGGGATTTCCTCCCTTTTTATCTATGTGGCCTCTGCTGCCTAGCCAGGCAGGAGCCGTCTCTTCCGGCTTGGACTCCTTAGTCTTGAGGCATTTCCACTGCTTCCTCAACCAACAGCTGTTGCCTAAGTCAACTAGTCTATCCAACAATTTTGGGCACCCCGCCAAAACAAAAAACATACCCCTGACGAGACAAGCAGATTTACGTGCGCATCGCGTAACTTTCTACTCTAATTAATTAGGTATAAATATAAGATCTTAATCGTAAATTTTAAAATGATTAAGTTATTTAATCTTATATTTGAGATAGTATTTTAGTTTGAGACCTATTGAGGTATAATAGAAAATATCCGTAGGAGGCGGTAGTATAGCTTTGCGCAATATTCCTTATAAGCTTAGATAGTCTAACCTAGTCCTAGCCTTATGCGGCCGTCCTAGCCTTTTCTACCTAACTTTGTGTTTCATATTAAGTTAGTCTCCGCTAGGTCTAACCAACGGGTAAGTGTTATAGGATTTGCCTAGTCTGTCTTAGCTATGCTAGGACCAGGGGCGCAGGAGTTAAAATAGCCAAGCCCGCCCTCTTTTATATTCTATTTCTTATACTCTTTTCTCACCTTTATAAACTATTATACCGAATCCTCGATAATATTTCTATATCTTTAAAAATGAAGTATGGACTTATTATTTTCTTCTTTACCTTCCTTACTACTACCTTAGCCGGTCGAATTAAAACCGGCAGCCTTTCAACAGAAGATAATTACGGCGTAAGTAAAAATATAACTATATAGTCCCTTTAATACTTATCCTTAATTATATTTAAAATCAGAGCACTAATATTTCCTATTTACTATATAGGCATGCTTTACGGAACATAACGAATGCTGGTATTATACTTTATCTTTGGACGGATGGCTGGCGGACGGGACAAGGAGACCCCCAAAATGGACTCTTAATATAAAGCCTTGTTATACAACCCCTGTGAGTGCCTTTTTAAAGCCACGCCCTTTCCCCTAGTAACTCTCATCCTAAAATAAAACTTGAGCTTCCTAAGCAATAAAATATATAGGTATACTAACTATTAGAAAATATAGTGCACGGTAGATAATTCTATGTGTATGTATCGCCGTTCGACTCAAGTTGCTATCTGTTTGTAATGCGCACTATGACAATGGGAAGCAGAGGGCCAGAGTCATCCGCACAGGAGGTCGGATTAGTTATGATCCAAGACTTGGGAGTTCAAAGCGTGACGTCAGCAACTCGGCATCTACTAGAGAGAGAGAGTCGTCACTCATGCGCTTGCCGGAGTCTCTTCATCTAAATACAGTCCTTACTTGCTCCTGCCGAAAGGATGATCTCTTTGGTGGCTGTGAGCTAAGATTTAAAACCCAACTAGTTCGTCACCCCCACTCCGATGGCCCGCTTATGGCTGTTGAACAAGATCTTCTTCATTCACGGCGCGAGAGGTGTAGAGGGGGCGGCAGCTTACCGCGATTGAGATAGGCACCCTCGCTGATGAAGATATTGCAGCCCCACGTGATATAAACCGGTTACTCTATGCTTGTATTTTCGCTAAGTTTCCCGAGTATAGTCTTAGTAATAATAGTAATGCTAAGAGTTATTATAGTAAGGGGAAATAGGATTTGGGGTATTTGTGGGGTTTTTAGGTATAGCACTAATGTGCTACCGTAGGCTTCTTATGCGTGCCTATCGGAATGCTTGGTTAACTATCGAAAACTCTGTGGGTGCTTCTACTTACTGAAGGCCAAGGCTAAAAGGGGAATTTTAACCATCCCCTCAAGCGTTAACTTTTGCTATGCATGGTAAAGAGCCATCCGAGAAAGAGACTCATGATAGCACTCAAGACAAGGAACGGTCAGAAACCGGTCATACAAGGTTACGATTGTTCCGGCATAATTCCTTAGGTAAAGCACCTTAAGATGACAGGCCTTATTGAGCCACTCACGGCAATTACAATGGCCGTGTTAGACGAGAGAATAGCATGAAAAATACTGAAATGATACGAAGAATTAACCAGTTCCCTTGCACTTAAGCCAGGCCAGTCTTGGAGAACAAATCTCTCTTCTGGATACTAATCCGGTATGACTTGCCCTTGAAGTAGAATAGCAAGGTCGAACCAAAGACTATAACATTGATACAAGCAACTATTCCTGTTAGTCTATCCGCAGATCCTCTTAATATGGGTAACCCCCCAGGAGACTGTGGACTTACCAATAAAGTAAACAGTCATCATCCCACTCAGCACAATCCAATCATTGATGAACCAAGACCAGGCCCATGCAATAATCGACTTGATCACGGACACGGTGATCATAAGCTCGCCCGCTAGTTCGCGGTGGCAGTCAAGCGCATATGTCATGGAAAGATTGCAGCCCATCTGAGCGCTGATGCTGAGGACGCCGAAGCCCACGATGGGTCCGATCCAGTGCGTCTTATAGTGGTAGCACGGACCAGCGATGGCGACTCCGACGAAGTTGAGGATGGTGGCAATAAGGGCGATGGGGAGGCGCATCTCGGGCTCACGGATGCCGTTGTTCTTGCGGGTGTAGTAGAGGGCAATCTGATCCGCCAGGCGACCGCAGAGATAAGTACCGATAATACTGGACGAGTGAGATTCGGTATATGCAAATTTGTCTTCCGAATAATTTACTCACCTGCCAACGAAGGGGGCCAGGAAGATAAGACCCTGAGCACCAGAGTCAAAGCTGTACGGACTAATTCAAGATGTCAGATGACTGCTTTTGAAACATATCTCATCACTTACGGAGGGGCAAAAAGTTGGGCGATGGTCAACGCTAGAACCACGTTCCAGGCTATAGAAGATTAGAGGATGTTGTCTGAATCCGGGTTCAGGGACCACTTACTCAACGACATGCCGTAGACGAGAGAAGCCCACAGCACAGTCGGATATGTGCACAGCACAAAGGGCCTGAGGAAGGCCTTCCGGTAGGAGACATGAGGATTGATGGCATCCTGACTCCAGATCTTTATCGATTCTATGTATGACTTCTCAGGGGCTTGCACTTCTGCAACCGCGTTGTCCGACCGAGCAGACGAGCCAACATCTGTCTTATCTCCCATTTCCGCTAACGCATCGGGGGCAGCAAGAACCTCCTCTTTCTTCTCTGTGGATGCAGCAGAGGCCAGGCTAATGACTGGACGTGGGCCATAGTAGACTGTCTCAGGCATGAAGAAGAAGATGGTGATGAAGTTGACAAAGATGCCGAAGGAAAGGATGAAGAAGGCCCTACGCAATATTAACGACGTGCACACATGCGTCAAGATGTTCGAAAAGGTTACTTACCAGTCCACCCCAAGGTATTGAATGACATAGGCAGACAGGATGGGACCTAGTTCGTTGCCTCCGAGGACCGACAGACCATAGATGGAGATCTTCTCCTCTCTGTCATGCAAGAAGAAGATGTCTGTAATCGTGGAAGGGATCAAAGCCTCAACGGGACCCGAGAGCAAACCAACGAAGGCTCTGCCGACAAAGAAGGAGGGGAAGGTTGTCCGAGAAGCCCTAGATACCCATCAGACGGTTGACTGACAACAACAGAGGGAGCCTACTTACATGCCGCACCACACGCAGCCCAGACCCATTGCTAGAGTCGACAGTAGGAATACAGGACGACGACCAATTTTGACTGACAGGGGCTTCCCTCAAGTCAGTATTGCTTGGGTACATGGCTGTTAAAGGATAGGAAGACTCTCGGCTTACCATCATAAAAGCAGTTGCAACACCTGATGCAATGATACAGATACCGGCAGACCAGGCCAGATGGCTGATGGGAATGTCAAAGAAGGCAGCCTGCTGGACCATGCCGCCGGACATGATGGGACCGATGATGCTTCCCAGGAAGCTGTATCCCAAGCCGTTGATGTAGACCTGAGTAGAGTCAGTATACCTGGCTTGCCACTAGCAAGGCATGCAACCTACCATCCATTTCTTCCACTGTGGCCAGCGCAGAGGATCATTAGGGTCTGTCAGGGACGGCTGGGGCACCAGGAGAATGTGACCATCTCCCTTCTTTGCATGTTGCAGATGGTGGATGCTGTCACTCTGGTTCTCATCGATGAGGATCTCCGTGCCTGGAGCAGTTTCGTAGGCTTTGGTGATCTCCGCCATTTCGCCAGAGATACGTGAGAAGCAGTGTCCTATGTGCAAAATGACTCAAAGGCACAGCTGTCAGATCCACACGTACGTCGGAATCATGAGTCACATTGACACCTCACTTGGAGGCCAGAGTCGTAACGGTTTCGGTACATTTATGGGTTGTACTTGCCTTGGCATGTCGTCGCATTAATTGGTCTAGGCCGGCGGCAATGTTCCATGTGATAAGAGAGGCGGCGAGAAAGGAGAATGACAACCGCAGGGAGGTAGTAAATGAGTCGAGCTGAAATGCGCGGCCCGCGCTCCTAGTCTCCAACTAATACTAGTAGATTGCGGCGGCGCCGGGGCTGGCTAGATCAGATCCGGGGTGGAGGCAACGGCCATGGCGGATCGTACCCCGGCAGGATCATGCATCCGATAATTACTAGAGATGGGTGATCTACAATATGGTCAGCGCGATGAGTAAAGTCGCACCCTGGAGATTGAGGCGAGTTCTATGATAAGGGTCTGATAAAGATCCTGGAGACAACATTGATACACCTTCATAGCGGCAAAGTGCAAGACATCATCCCAAGTTGAAGCCACTCTCGTCCTATTCCATCGGTCATTCGTCATACATCATCCCTCAGAACTACACCAAGATGGGAATCAACTCTTCCTCTCACGAGAGCCCCTTCGTTGCGGCGCTGGAGGTGCAGCCCAAGGCGGCCCTGGCGGAAGTGCTCCTGGCTGACAAGACAGAGAATATTGCCGCGGCAGCCTTCACTTGCAAAGATGCTCCCATCGAGAATCACCGACCGCTGAAGGTCAGGGTCATCGGGGCTGGGTACTCGGGAGTGTACATGGGCATCAGGATCCCGCAGCGTCTGCGTAATATCGACCTCAAGATATACGAGAAGAACGAGGGCATCGGCGGGACCTGGTGGGAGAACCGGTACCCAGGCTGCGCGTGCGATATTCCTTGTAAGTAATCACAGCGCGTGTTGGGACTTGCTATTCTGAAAAGTTGCTGACTTTTGATTGCTTGTAGCGCATTCCTACCAGTACACCTTCGCTCCCAACAAGAACTGGTCTGGCTTCTACGCACCTTCCAAGGAGATCCGCGAATACATCCAGAGCGTGGCCGACAAGTTCGGAGCCACGCGCTTCATCCACCTGCAGCACAAGGTGATCAGCGCCATCTGGAACGAGACCGCGAAGAAATGGTAAGAGACTCCATGTCTTCATCTAGCCATTCTTTGTTCCCATGAGTATTATTGGCTGATGTGAACAGGATCATCACTATCGAAAAGACCGACACGGGCGATATCATCACCGAAGAGGCAGACATCGTCGTGGCCGCGCGTGGCAACCTTAACGACATTGCTTGGCCAGAGATTCCTGGCCTGGAGACGTTCAAAGGAAAGAGGATGCACTCGGCAGCCTGGGATGCTGACTACGACTTCAAGCGCAAGAAGATCGGCGTTATTGGCGGAGGTTCGAGCTCGATCCAGATCGTCCCTGAGCTGCAGAAGGTCGAGGGCGCGCAGCTGAGCTGCTTCGTCAGGAGCAAGGTCTGGATCTCAAACCGCTTTGGCGACGAGATCATGCAGCAGTTGGGCTGGGATCCCTCCGAGACTGAGTGTAAGTGTCCATTCTGTGAGCTACATTCAGAGTATCAAACCTAACTTGTTGATCAGTCTCTTCTGAACGCCTTCAGGAGTTCGCCAGCGATGATGCAGCGTACACCAAGTTTCGCAAGCGCGTCGAACATGATGGCAATATGGTGCACAACTCGACCATCAAGGACTCCGATATGCAGACACTGTTCGTCAAGATATTTGCCAAAATCACCCAGGAGCGCCTCGCCTCACGTCCTGACCTTCTCGAGTCATTCTCGCCCACGTTTGGCGTTGGGTGTCGCCGTCTCACCCCTGGGCCTGGATACCTCGAGGCCCTGGTCCAGCCTAATGTCGACTTCATCACCCAGAGCATCGCGTCGATCAACGAGACAGGCCTCAAGCTCGCAGGCACCGACGGCCGTCAGATTGACGTTGACGTCCTCGTCTGCGCGACCGGCTTCCACACCACTTCCGTCCCTCCCTTCCCCGTCGTCGGAAAAGGAGGCGAGACCCTTGAGAAGAAATTCGCCCCCTTCCCCGCGACCTACCTCTCGCTCGCCGTGGACGACTTCCCCAACTACTTCATGATGCTCGGCCCCAACTCGGGCGTCGGCGCAGGCTCGCTCACGTGCCTCCTGGAGGCTGAGGGCGACTACATCGTCAAGTGCATCCGCAAGCTGCAGAAGGAGGACTATGTGACCATGGTCCCCAAGCGGGCGCGGGTGCAGGATTTCTCCGACTATATCGGGAAGTACTTCCGCAAGACGGTGTACATGGACGACTGCAAGAGCTGGTACAAGGCCGGCGTGGGCAACGGGGACCGCATCTCGGCGTTGTGGCCGGGGAGCATCCTGCACGCGATGGAGACGTTCCGGGCGCCCCGGTGGGAGGACTTTGAGTTTGAGGGGTTGCATGAGAACAGGATGCGGTGGTTGGGCAATGGATGGAGTGTTTGCGTGATGGAGCAGGAGGAGGAAGGTGATCCGAGCTGGTATCTGAACGCTGATGTGGTGGATGTACCGCCCGAGGGACAGCCCGAGTTGGATCCGAAGGTGAAGGCGAGGCCCTGGTCTCACTGACGACGCATGGTGTCTAGTAGCATTCGCATTCGCATTGTCATTTATAGAAAGACTGTTTAGATTATTGTATTTTGAATTCTTTTTCTGCATCTATCCAGACACTGTCTTGTCCCTGTTGCCCTTCTGACTGAACAGGTATTTCCCGATAGGATTTTCAAGTTGGTAACATCAACTTCAAGGTCACTGGCTGGCTTGCTCCTCTGGGCAGTCATCCATGCTGCCATGATGCTGGGTCGTGCCAAGGCCGCTCTCGTTAGTGATCGAGTAACAATTGGACCGACAGTGGGCTCTTTGGTACACGTGACACTGGAAGGGATGCGGGGTGAAATGGTATCACGAGTGATGTCCAGGGTGTCGGGCCGCGCCCCTTGCTGCTGGACGGACTGGACCCCTAAAGTCCCAGAATGATTTTTAGCAGCTGAGATGAGGCGGAAGCTGTAGCAGGGGTAGCTTGCCCTGATCCGACACCTGGGCAAGACAATATCTAGGCTGGGGATTTGGGGATTGAAGCCCGAGAAGCTCGCATCAAGACCGCTGGATTGAACTCGAGAGTTTCTTCTTGACATTCTTGCTTCCTCCAAACCGTTTATCTGAAGTCGGACTTGTCAACATCGCTCCCAGACAGATTCCTCAGACTCGGCGCCCTACCATCACGATGTTCTCCTTCCTCCGAGCGCCGCTTCCTCCGCGAACGAACAACACGGAAAACAACCCCATCATCTACAAGGCCGGCCGCTCCTCCGTCACCTTCGCCGCGCCGGGCTCCGACTACATCATGACCCATCGCATCCCGCCCACGACCAAAGAGCACGGCATCTCCATCATCGAACCCCCCTTCCACTACCACATCTACCAGGACGAGTTCTTCCACGTCCAGTCGGGCAAGGGCCGCTTCTTCCGCGGCGTCGACCCCAAGCCCTTCGCCGTCCTCTCCGATGAGCCCGGCGGCCAAGCCACGGCCAGCGTCAAGGCCGGGCGGTACCACCGCTTCGAGAACGCGAGCGAGACGGAAGACCTGGTCGTCGACATCCACCTGACGCCCGAGTCGTACGAGAGCGAGCAGCGATTCTTCAGGAACTTCTTCGGATACCAGGACGACTGCAAGACGGCCGGGACGCCGCCGAGCTTCTTCCAGCTGATGGTGTTCCTGCATAGCACCGACACGCCGTTTGCCGTGTCGCTGCCGACGGAGTGGATGGGCAAGGTGGCCAGCCGGCTGCTGCTGTGGGCGGTGGCGTACTGGGGCCGCTTCGTGCTGGGGTATAAGCAGAACTACCCCGAGTACTACGAGGAGGGGAAGACCACGTGAGAGCAGCGCTGAGAGCAGCGCATGTACAGATCCGCAAGATAGTAGCTTCATACTTCGTATAAATCACCATCTTGTCTTATCGTGCCCCTGTTCCTGATCCCTGGTCTGTCATACATGCACCAAGGGTCTGTGTCGCGTGGCATCCCGGGGATCTCCCGCATTATTGTCGCCATCCCACAACTCCCAGAGAGCGATATGCGTGTGATCCTCCAGTCTTTCTTATCGCTTCGGGATTATGGCAGTGTTAGAAACGTGCATGTGTGTCGGGCATCTCTCGGTGTCTTGCAGGGAACGCAGCCGCAATGCGGATAATGTACTTGGAGCCTTGGAACATACCCGGATTAAATTTGACGCTTTCCATACTCAGGACGGATTCTCACGACGACAATTAATTGACCATCAGCAGAGGCTTCGAGACCGTTGACTATTCGTGTTCAAGGTAATTGACGCACAGGAAAGAAACCATCACCAAGCCCATCTGTCTCGGTTCAACTCCCATCAACAATCACCATGTCCTCCGAAACCTGGGCATCGATCCCCTGGACCGCAGCCGGCGCATCCTGGCACAAGCATCGCGTTCCCTATATCCCAAACGCAACATACCTCCACACCCTCGATCTCTGGGTGCCTCTAGCCTCCGACAGCCCGCCATCGCCTCCTTTCGCAGAAGAGATACCTCACCGCCCCGGGAGTTGGATCATCTACATCCACGGCGGTGCCTGGCGCGACCCCCTCGTCGACTCGTCCTCCTTTGAGTCCGCCGCTCTCAACATCCTGGCAGCCAAGCACACCACGCCTATTGCAGGAATCGTATCTCTCAATTATCCGCTCTCCAGCCATCCCAACCACCCGACGCACCCTGCGCCGCCTCGTGATCCCTCGCAGCCCATTGACATCGCGCGCACGGCGAAGCACCCGGACCACATTCTCGCCGTGCTCTCAGCCTTGGCGTATCTCCAGCGCGACCTTGGCGTGGCGCACGACTACATCATCTCAGGGCACAGCTGCGGCGCGACCCTGACTTTTCAAGTCGCCATGGACTCCCAGCGGTGGGCTGGCATTGGAGACAAAGAGCAGGTCATCCCGACCATCAAAAAGCCAAGTGTTATTGTTGGCTTGAACGGTCTGTACGACCTGGCTCACTTCATCAGCCAGCCCGATGAGTCCCACGCCGCGCTTGTGCCTATCTATGACGCCTTCACGAGGGGCGCCTTTGGTGACGACGAGAAGGTATGGAAGCAAGTCTGTGCCACCGATGTGGAGGATTGGGCCAAGGAATGGCCTGAAGGAAAGACGGTCGTTGTTGTGCAGAGCAGGGAGGACGGCCTGGTGCCTTATTCTCAGACGGAGCTCATGAAGAAGCAGCTAAGTGAGACTTCCAAACTTGAGGTCAAGGAGCTGGATGCAGGTGGAGATCACAACGACCTGTGGAGGCAGGGAGACAGGCTCGCCGAGATCATGCTGGAGGTTCTGGAGAGCTCTACAAAGGCATGATCAGTGAAGCATGGCCTAGATAGACCATCAACCCATGAAGCAGCACACGACAAATACTACCACAATGTGATTCGTGAATCTGTGAGACTTTTGATATCTACTACACTAGGTCTGCTTATTTCCTCAAGAAATACGCATCCCATGCCTTGGACATTTGATCAAGTCCAATCTCATCCCACAAAGCTCGAACCTCGGCCGACGGCCCAGCAGTGCCACCAGTCAGAGTATTCACAACTGGTTCATCACTTCCACTCTCCCCGTAGACTCTCATCTCTCTCGAAGCTCGGAACTCAGACCACGGGGACTCTCGGTACGCAAAACGAATGACATCTTTAGCGAATCCCTGTGCAACCTTCTTTTGTTGATCACCCATCACGTGCTCATAGTTCAGGAAGACATAGGCCACGTCCTGCACGTGCGTCGCGCGCCCCTTATGAGGCCCGTCCCAGGGGTTCGGCTCCTTGAAGTAGTAGAGCCACGAGTCTGCTAGCCAGGAGGCGGCGTAGGCGCTTGCGGAGGTGAAGTACTTGACATCCGTTCCGAATTGGAGGATCTTTATCCGCGCCGTCTCACTGTCAAGCCCGTTAGAGGATGAGAGCCCATAGAGACCCAGGAGTTTCTCGGCATTCTCCCGCTCAGGCTCAGGCACTGCTCTGATGAAAGTGCTGGCAAAGTCCGACACAAACGACCCTTGGTCCCTGTTAGCGAAGATCCCGAGCACCTCGTAGATACCGCCATCAAAGCTGGTCGAGCCGATCATGAGAGGCACGTTGAGTTTGAATGTATAGCCCGACTTCATAGTCCCAAAGCAATGAAGCGCGGCGTCGTCCACAACCGGCCCAAGAGGAACGTTCGTCGGGACTTTGGAGAGCACTTCCTCTCCGGGCCTGGCAATCAGGCTGGAGGCCTGATCTGCTGCCGACAAAGACGAGTCGATTTCAAGCGCCTGTAGAACTGTCGCATAGGCCCCCTGTGCCACCGAGGCTGGCACGAGCGTGGCAGCAATCTTGTTCCCGCTGAGGCAAGCCGCTCTCTGGAACATGGGTTCGGGAGTGTCCAGGTCCAGGAGGTGCATGACTGAGCCTAATGATTAAGTGTTAGCTAATGGACGTCTTTGGTGACCCAGGAGTGAAGTGGGGGGTCTACGGACTTCCGCCGGCGCTCTGACCGAAAGCTGTCAGCTGCTTTGGGTCGCCCCTAAACCCAGCAATGTTGTTTGACAGCCATTGGAAAGCCGCTTGCTGGTCAAGGAGACCTCGGTTTGGGGGTGATCCGGCGGCTCTGAGTTCTTTGCTGTCGAGGAAGCCTGGAGCTCCAAGTCGATAGCTGGAAGAATCAGTATCATTGTTGGGCCTTCGGGAGCGACGGGCTAAAAATGACTCACTTGATGGAGACCCCGATGATGGGCTTCTCTATGGAGGCCGAATAGGAGACGATACGGGCGAGGTCGTAGTGAGGTGCCCAGTTGCCTCCAAAGAGAAATCCACCGCCGTGGACGAAGACCAGAACGGGGAGGTCTTTGAGATTGCCCGGCAGGGCGGTTGGTACAGTGATGTTGAGATTCAGTCCCTCTAGATCCGACATGCCAGGGACAGCGCCCGGCTTTTCAAGAGATTGCTGAATGAGACCGAACTCAATATCACAACCCAAGGGAGGGGCCAGGACCGTTGGACTGTGGGACGGTTGTCAGCTCAAAACTTCAAATCCAGTAGGACAAGAAAGAGGCTATGGAGTAGAAAACTCACCCGAACTTCGTGGCATCAATAGCTTCTCCATAGTTGGACTTGACCTGAGGAGCTGCAAACCGATGGGCGAGTGTCGCGTACGGAATACCCAGATATTGCACTACGTCCTTGTTGGTTGTGACACCAGTCACACTGCCCAGGAGGGGATGCTCCAGGAGGAAGGTCATGATGGACTTGCTCTAAGGTGCCAAATGGATAGACACTGGGTGGTTAGTCCCGCCTTCAAAGAAAACAGCCAAAATTCATTCATGCTACAGTTGTCTGATGAAATTTCACCCCTTCCTCCCTCCCCATGCCCAGATATGAGGTCGTCAGGTCGTGATCCTGGCGGCTGAGTATGGGGCTTTCCCCAGGTTAGGTGTCAGATCCGACACCCATCCCATCCGGGTCAGGTGCATTTTCCGCCGCCAAGTCCAATAAAGTTGCTGACGATCCCAAGCTTCTAGAGATCTATCGTAGGGGAGATAACCTGCCTGGGGCGCTGCTTTCAGCCATGATCCCGGCTCAGGCTTGACTCGGTCTCGTTAGCACGCCCCTCCCCCATACCACCCAAGTGGCTAGTCGAGTGCGCTAACGATTTCCTGGCACGCTAGTCTACAGCGTCTACGCCCGCCGAGTGAGTGTCATCTTTCGGGGACTTTGGTAGTATTACTAGTATCTCGAAAGAGAAGCAATCCGGGCCTGAGGGCGACTGAAGGAGGGGGATGGATGCCGAACAGCGAGTGCCTCGGTCTTCTCGGAGGGGGACGCTTGTCAACCTCCTGGGCCAGAATACCAGCTCGTCGTCACGTCAACTCAACCCCGTTGGAACAGCCCGCAGGTCAGGGTATTCGACACATCGTCTTCACAGCACAACATCGCCATAGTCCCGTGCACAATGCCCCGTCCCAAGGTCCGCCCCGAAGACCGCCAGCGCGCCGCCAAGGCCTGCATACCGTGCAAGAACAGCAAGAAGAGATGCGACTCCCGCACTCCCTGCTCCAACTGCCGCCGACGGGATTGCGAAGCAGCGTGCATCTATGACGCGGATGGGTACTCTCCCCCTCGCTCGGCAGAATCGCGGCGGCATAGCAATGTCCGGAATCACCTCGATGGCCGGAGAAGGACGCCAGCACAATCCATGAGCCTCGATGAAGACATGGAGACAGTGAGCACCATGTACCACGATCCAATGTCGACAGGCGCGAGACATGCGCCTCAAACTCCCGAGTCGAGTCTGGGCCCGTGTTCCGACGCGACACCAGAAGCCCTCGCGACGCCTCGGATGCCAATTGCGCATGGTGAGGTTGCAGGAGGGCGGATGATGGTCAACTCGAAAGGAGAGAAAGGTGGGTGATGCACAACCCTTCATCCTGTCCCCTAGAATATGGCTAACTCCAACCCCCCAGTCTCCATGGGAGACTCTGCGTCTCTTTCCTTTCTGCACTTCTTACGACGGACACTCCTCCACTACATGGGTCCGTCACCCTTCACAGACAACAAGCGGGCAAACGTCATGCTCGAAGCCGTCATACCGTTGAAAACGTCAGATGATGTCCCAGACGGAAGCCCCGAGAGCCAGCTGGACGTCGAGGAGAAGAGAGAATATCTGGAAAGGTACTTCACAGCGGTATGTGTTCACTCATCACTGATTCCCTTCCAGACTCAACCTCACGGACTGGACTGATGAAAGATATGGTAGACGACGGGCTTAATCTACCTGTTCTCACCACAGCAGTTGTCGGACATGCTTGATGAGAGAGAGAAGACCCCCTCGGACACCCGCAGCCCCCATCAGCCCCAGTCGACTCCCCTGCGTGATGCCATCGTCGACCTCGCTATCGCCATCGCGGGCCAGTGTTGCGAAACCACCCCGAAGAGCTTGTACCATGCCCAGAGGCACTTTGAACGAGCACAGAAAATGGCTTTTGAGGGCATGCTCCTCGACCCAAGCTTGGACATGATCTGTATCTTCCTGCTAATGAGTGTCTACATGCTCGGCGCGTGCAAGCGCCACGGGGCCTTCATGTACCTTGGCGTGGCCGCCAGGTCAGCGCATGCCTTGGGCTTGCACGTGCCCGAGTCATATCACCACTTGGAGCCTGGGGAACAGAGGTTTAGGTGAGTAAGGCATGAGAAGAAAAGAATCGCAACCATCGCGGTTAGGTACTGACAAGTTTGGGTCAGGTCCCAAGTATGGAAGAGCCTTCGCATCCTCGACATCGCCATAGGCTCAGTCCTATCTAGGCCGCCAGCATCTTCACCCAAGGGACCATTGCCAGACACCTTCCTGTCTATAGGTGACGGGTTGGAGCCTTCATCTCCCGAGTTCCTCTCCATCTCATCCAGCTTCGAAGTCTGCACGATCCTGGAGCAGATAATGGACCACCTCGACCACGAGCGCGACGTTAACATCGCCGCCATCGAGGAGTTCCTTACCAGACTACGACTGTGGAGCCAGTCTGTCACATCCACCGCACAACCGCCACATCACATTGATGACTCGGTGTGTGCATTCAGGAATCAAGCCTCGTTGCCTTCTTCCATTGATGAATGAAGCCTCGTTGCATTGATGACTCGGGACTCAATTGAAGCTGTAAACGCCTCAATCGCGAAGTCTAACGCCACTAACACGACTAATACGTAGCCAACGTTGGATTACAAGGCATCACAGGCCTTAACGGCATAGATAAAAGGAAGCTCTTTTCCACTCATTTAGCTAGAAATCAAGAGTCTTTACCAGTCAATTATCTCACCTTCTCACGCGTTACAGTCTCTGCCATCTACTGTGCGCTTCTCGTCCGTCACATGGCCGATGTCACCAGAGCAGAGACGACAGGCGCTAGGCAACTTTGCCGTCTCGTGCTTTTACTATTTCTCCGTGATATTGATCACGAGACCCGTCCTGATATCGTACTTGCTTATGAAGTTGAAGCTGCTGGATCCTTCGTCGGCAGCTTCAGCCACTTGTCGGGTATCGTCACCAGAGGCAGAACAGATTGCCCAGGTATGCATCGACGCTGCCATCTTGATGGCTGAGACGGCAAGGAGGGCGCAGTCGGCGGGTTTGTTAATCCAGAACATGTGCTTGTTGAAGTGAGTTCCAACCGCAGCCTTGTTCAGGTTTCCAAAAGCTATCAGGTTTGTGCTAACTCCGGATTCAAGAGCCTGGCTCTTTAGCGCCAGCTTGGTGCTCGGCTTCTCCATCTTTGTCGACGCTTCATCATCTGGATCACCCACGAGTTTCGAGGCCGAGGCCGCCCTCCACGGCAGCATCAACGTCATCAAGGAGCTAGCATGCACCAGCCCCCAAGCTCATCACTATTTGGATGTCCTCATTGAGTTCCTCGGCGCAATCAAGAAGCATCGAGAGCGCATGGTCCCTTCCCGCCGAAGAAGCAGCGGGCAGTACCTAAGCCAGATCTTCGTTCTCGACCAGGGGAGGACATCATCCACCGACCCAGGGATGGAGACGCTGCCATTGATGAGTTCAGTCGGCCCTGAACCTGGGGCTGGAGGTCATACTTCGAGCGCAGGCTTGTGGATGCTTCAGCAGGCTGCCGAGGCCACTCAGGGGATGAGTGACCCATGGAAGCTACCAGATGGCAACGCTGCATGTAACGATCCTGGCTTGCCTGGGTCCATTGCCGCTTCAGTTTCTATGCCCATGGGAGCGTTTGATCTGGATTGGGGCTCCATCTCTGTACAGGTCACGGAGAACTCTCTCTTTGAGACTGATCCGTTCATGAGCATGTTGGACCAGTTCTAAACGATGTAAATGTCGGGAGATTGCTGTACAGATACCCTTGCAATATGTATCGATTATGAGAGCGATTTGTCTATGTAGTACTTGTGGAATGGATGGTGTCTATTCTTTGCTTGACCAGTCGTCACCCTATTGAGGCCACTGTTAGTTTCAACTCATTTGATATCAGGAATCTTAAGGGATGGAGCACTCACCAGACCAATAACCTCCTGCCCACGACAATAATCCTTGGCGAGGACTGGGCCCATCCACTCAGGGAGAGTTCGGTCGATGCCTTCCTCCGTGTCAAATCCCCTCCCACCACCCACCAAGATTGCCTTACCGTTCAGCTCCTTGTCTGCAGCGCATTGCACAATGATCTCTCCTACCTGCTCGGTCGTGTTGATCGGCAGGCCTTCCTCCACCCACTTTGCACGAACCTGGTCCATCAGCTGCGTGTCTGTCGCCCAGGGACAGATGGTATTGATTCGGACGCCGTATTTCAAGGGCGACCAGAGACGCATACACCGCATGAGGCCTACGACGCCGTGCTTGGCGGAGCCATAGGCGAACAGACCGGGAGAATCGATCAGACCCGCGATGGAGGAGATCAGGATGATGGACTTGGAGAAAGGGGTATGTGAGACATTGGGCAACTTTGTCTCCTTGTCTTGCTTCATGTACGCAAGAGCGATGCGGCAAAACGACACCACGCTAGTTAAGTTGATGTTGATGGTGTTGTAGATGGGTTCTGGTTCCTTCTTGACCGTCTCAAGATCCAGGTGATCTGGTCCGAACCATCCGTTGGGTTCAGTGACGGCAGCGCACGAAATGGCGACGTCAACATGACCGTGCCGCTCGTACGGAGTCTCGAATAGGCGCAGCTGTGCCTGGTAGTTGCGGATATCCAGTTTCTGGAAATGAAGAGAGCCTCGGGCCTCAGATGGTGTTGCTTGAATCGACTCGACCAGCTGGCCGCCCTTTGTCTCGTCCCAGTCTCCGAAGTAGACGTGTGCTCCTCTGGTGTAGAGCAGAGATATGGTTGCAGCACCAATGCCCTGCGCACCACCTAGAGCAAAGGGTAAGCAAAACATGAATTAGACACTTAAACACTCGGACTCTCACCCGTCATCACGACAACTTTGCCCTTGACATTATTTGCAAGCTCTGGGGAGAAGATTATCTCAGCCATGGTTGGTTTTGGATCGAAGTGCGAACAGAATGAAGACTGGTGCCTGGAGTCAGGGAAAGATCAGGTATCGAATGCCCTTCGCAGTCTAGAGTAGTATGAACAGGATGTCTTGCAGTTTTGATACGTGAGAGCGTATCCACGAGTTGCTTCAAGCGCCACAATAACGTAATTGCCTTTCTGACACGGCTCGTAGTCCCCAGTTCTTGGTTTGACACTCGTGATGGGGTGCCATGTGGTCCCGTGCAGCATCCGAAAGTGCCGCTGCCGACAAGCTAACCCAGGATCCGCTGTGAGCCGAGTCACGGGCCGCGAGGGAATTGACCATGCCCAAGATAAGGATGGCCTCGCGACGATACAAGGAAAACGCCATTGGGAATCTCAGAAGATAACGACGGTTTCATATCTGTCGGCAGTAGGAATTGTATCGGGATCTCCCACCAGAAGTCATCCATCGGTGACATCCAGAGCTGCTGCACTGGTTGGATCTCCTGCCTCTCGCCAATCTTGCGACTACTAACGAATTCATTCGTCCTAGACCCTACACCACCGAAGTCTCAATCTCCAGACCCAAGTCTTGCAATCATGCCCGTGACTTTAACCGACTCAAGAGCGCCGGCCGAGTCCGACCGAAATCGCCTATCGGTCATCGTCACCGGAGGAGCCAGCGGCATTGGTCTTGCGATAACCCGCCACTTCGCCAGTCAAGGTCACCAAGTCGCCGTGCTTGACGTGACTTCCATGACCGGCCCCGAGATCGTCATGGAGGTAGCGACAGAGTATCCCCAAGCCACTGTCAGCTTCAAGTGGTGCGACATATCCTCGTGGGAAGCCCAATCCATCATCTTTGAGCAGGTCTACCGCGAGCATGACAATCGAATCGACGCCGTCATGGCCAATGCAGGAATCTCAGAACAGGGAGCCGGGGCGCTTGACTGTGTCCCAAGGGAAGTTGCTCAGAAGCCGTCACTCAGAATGGCGGACATCAACCTGAATGGAACAATCTACAGTGAGTCACCGAGGACTATAGGTTGAGTCTCCAGTTCAAGAGTGTTTTCTGATCACAAATCTTGTAGCTGTGGCACTTTCTGTTCATTACATGCAGAAAAACGACATCGGAAGCCGTCTTCCGTCCTCCAGGGGGTCGATCGTTTGCACAGCATCGAGCGCCGCCATTTATCCCTTCCCTGTTTCACCTCTCTACGCAGCATCAAAGGCGGGCATGGTTGGCTTTGTCCGGTCTATGGCGGTCAGGTTGCAAGAGAGCAAGATCCAAATCAACGCTCTGGCGCCAGTTGTAGTAAGTAAGTATGCATTTTGGAACCACTCAAGTTTGTCATGGTCTAACAACATATGTATCAATGCAGAAACCAACATCACCCCGGAGAAATCCTTGTTCAAGCAGATGATCGTCACTCCAGCTTCGACCTTGACTAGGGGGGTAGCCAAGTTCATCGATGACCCGACTTTGACTGGCCAGTTGGCCGAGGTTCACGGAGAGAAGGTCACGTTGAGGCCAAAGGCAGAATATGTCGATGCGGACACCGAGAAGAACTTGAAGATGTTTTGGAGCATGGGTCATGCATAGTCTTCGTTGAATGTCAATATCTCACTTCTCAAATCACTCTATGTTTGAGCACACTCTGTCCGTGACTGTTGCATTCAAGTCGCCAGGGATTCCACGAGGCCATGTTGGCTATCCATGATTCTCAAAGCCACACATTGTGTGTTCTCATCCGATCCCCTATGGCTTCATGCTGCCATATCCCTGATGAGGCTCAACTAGTGCCATCTTAGGCCACTAGCCGCTCTCGGGCACCGACATCGCGCATCCATTGAAGACCCTACGTTATCATCTTCAAAGCCCCAACAAGCCCAATCTCAGCATTGATCTGGCCTTTGCTAGATGATGACAGCCACATGAATACGGTCGGTGATAAGGGTCGGGTAGGCCCCGCCCTTAGCAGCGGCAAGGGGGTCCTCATGACTCGCACTCACTCGCCCCCCGCACCCGCCAGCCACCACTTACAAGCTAGACTCGGACGGAAACGAGAGCCCGGGCGCTGGGTCCAAATCCCTGAAAGCAGTGCCTGCCTGCCTGTCGTCGACACTCCCATCTCTATCAGTCCTGTAGATCCGGGGTTAGGGGCTGAGATATCGGGTCGATATGAGTCGGATAGAGGACCCAGTGCGTCGGGTCCGTACAGACAACGCCCTTGACTAACACTCATTCCAACTTCAAAGTCACACTGACAGTGGTTCGTCACCACAGCCGCATCTACCACGTGGAAATACAGGAAGCAAATGTCTATAAGTCCACGAGGTCCACGATAGCTCCACCATATTGTTCGGTAGGAGCCGAGCCTTTAAGTTGTCCCTCAGTTCACTCATAGGATCTATTCACTTGATGTTCACCTGTCGTGTTCGTGCTTAAGTCACCACCAAAGACCACCATCATGGAGCTAGGCATCCTTCGCGACCGCCACCTCGGCCACGTTCCCGGCACGTCCTTCCTGGACGAACGCGGTGCAACAGCTGGCATCGAAGCCGGAAGCGACACCCACACGGGCCTCAAGCATGACCCCAGCGGTCAGATCGTGCTCGTGCCTCAGCCTTCTGACTCGCCCAACGACCCTCTCAACTGGCCCCGATGGAAGAAGGAGATGTTCACCGTCGCTATCGCCTTCGGCAGCGGCTGCGTTGGTGCCTGCGGCCCTCTGCTCAGCTCGGCCGTCGTGCCCCTCGCTGCAGAGCTCGATGTTTCCCTTCAGCACTTCACCCTAGGCTTCCAGGGCTCCTGCATTGCGGCCATCGGCGTGGGCAGTCTGCTGTGCAACTCGCTCGCGGTCATTGTTGGGGGCGTTCCGGTGTTTAGGGTTCCGGGTAGGCTTAGCAGAGGAGGGCAGAGTTTGGCCCCCGGGGGCGAAACTCGTCTACGGTTTACGTAGAAATTATCATTATCACGCTCAAGCTTATATTATAATAGAATTGTCTAATCTATTCGCTATATCTATTCATGGTTCGCATCTATTATTATTATCAAGCATTATTATTATTAAGCATCACCATTAACTATTATAAAGCTATGTGGTAAAGCATAGGGCGCAAGGTCACCGTTAGCCAGTTTCGCCCCCGGGGGCGAAATGTGAAGGATAGTAGCGTGTAGAGTGAGTGTATGTGGTTTCGCCCCCGGGGGCGAAATGTGAAGGATAGCAGAGTGTAGAGAGAGTGTGTGTTGTTTCGCCCCTGGGGGCGAAATGTAAAGGATAGCAGAGTGTAGAGAGAGTGTATGTGGTTTCGCCCCCGGGGGCGAAAATGCAGAGGGAGAGTAGAAACTAGTGTGAGAGTGTAGTTTGGCCCCTAGGGGCGAAACTATAACCTCTTCGATATAGAGGAGCCGGGAGTGCTAACTAAACGTTGCTAAATTTTCGCCCCCGGGGGCGAAACGTAAGGTAGTATAAGGGACTAGGGTTCGCTAGAGCTCTTACCCCTTTAGGCAAAATGTTTTTATAAGTTCTCCCCCTATTACCTAGGTTCTGAGGTTATCGACGTGGTGTAGCGTATTGCTAATTTAGCTTAGCACACGCAGGGACTAGGGGCCCCCGGCATGACCAGGCATCGCAACGAGACATCTCCCCGGGAGATTGTATTAGGCGTTGGTTAGCCTGCATTCTAGTCGTGTTTTTTTTCCCGCGGGACTTGACTCACTTAGTCTCCTACCCGAATACTTGCGTTAGAATCTAGGACACGATACGGGGTTATCTAGTATATTGCAAATGAGATAAAGCGTACCTCGAGCAAAACTATATATAGTGCGCTGGCGAGAAAGCGGCCGCGCAAACCTACGAAAGACGATAATAAGAGTAATGCCTTATATAGCGGTTTAAAAGACGCCGAGTCTCTTCGGGAGTAAGTATGACTATACCTTCTCGCGATAGCCAAACTTCCGGTAGAAGCTCTTACTTCTACGTGGAGAATCGGCTAAAATAGGCAGCTAGATCGCCAGCATATCCTAAGCCTCTGCTACGCCTTTAAAAAGGGGGGGTTAGCGCGCAATTCGGCGGAAAACCACCTGCTCGTGCTCTATAGCCCGCAAGCTATAAGCCGGATAAAGCAGCATTTAGAGTCGAAACGGCAGCCCGTATGGCCCGGCAACCGCATCGATGAGCCGCTCTTATTTAAAGACTAGCGGGAGGTGAATAAGGATGAATAGCTAGAGCTTATAGCAGGGCAGCACCGGGTGGCCGCACTAAAAGAGTATGTTAAGTAGACCGGTTCCGGCAACGACGATCTCTAGTAGACCTACGAGTTCTATAATAGAGGTAAGGGAATACGAGCATGATTGCGATAGCGGATATCGGCAGCCACTTACCTACTACTAGAAACACTCCTAGTAACGCTTAGTACTAAGCTACGCGTAAACCGCAGTATCCTATTATTGCTAGATAGCTACGGCTAGATCTAGATATAACTAATCATAGCGTCCTAGCAAGACGGCCAGCTATTCTACGGGAAGAAAGACAAGGTAGAGAGCTAAATAATTAATATTCTATAACTATAAGCCGCTCGTTAGTTCCCTATTAGACGCTTAATTACCCTATAGAATAATAGAAGATAGAAGAATATAATCACCCGCTAGAGCGAGACGGCTATCGGCTGGGGCTACTTTAGTATCTCTACCTAGGAGTAGATGGCGAGCCGCTAGGTTAATAATATAAGGGCCGCCTTATCGCATGACCGTCGCTAATAGAAAGCTAACTTTCTAGCTTAAGTACTAGTTCGCTACGTTTAATCTCGTTATAGAGACCCTCTAGAAGCTGCCTAGAGATGCCGTTAGTAAGGTTTAGGCGGCGGATTGGGATAGGTTAGCGGCTCTTCTAGATGTTAGACACGAAGGCGACCGATCCGTCTACCTATAATAATACTTTTATCTATTAAGGAAGGAGAAGTTAGAGGGAGACTAGGGACACGGGGGGCTATAGCGTCGCGCGGGGTTCCTCTAGGCCTATAACGACAAGGAGTATCGCACGTTATACTAGTTCTTAGCCAACCGCCCGGATATCTCGTTCCCTGACGTTAGAAAGCTCCTTTAGATAAGCAAAGATAACGGGCATATAATAACGTAGGTTATAACGTATGTTGCGATATAGCTAAATCGAAACCCGACCGCGATTTTCGACTGACGAAGGATAAATAAGCCCCTAATTCGAGAGGACCTAGTTACGCAGCTGCGACGACTGTCTATACCATAGGCTAGCGGTAGAGAGATAGAGATAGAGAGGGCAGAGAGGCGGTCTATTTAGCTCGAACGGGGGGTACTAGACTTTATCCGGGAGAATATCGACGAGTAGAAGAACCCTATGGCGAGGGCGTTCTTAGATATAATACTAGATCCTAAAGCGAAGGTAGAAAGCGCGTACGCCGAATGGTTCGTCTAGGGGGTATAGATCGGCCTTCTTCGTGTTATTACGGATTTTATCGGACCTGCTTTCCGCCCCTAGTGGACTATGCTAACGTTAGATCGATGCTTGCCCGTAAGCAAACCGGCTATCTCGTCTCTAACGCAGGACCTATATAGGCGGCTCGTTCGAGACGTACTAGAAATCGCCGAGAATCCTACTCTTAATAATAGGCAAGCGCTAAAGAGCCTTGCTAAGGTAATTGACAAAAGCATTATCGAGTAGGTAGAAAGCTAATATAAGAAGGCATTGGGTAGCTAAGACGATTGTTCCTATAGTATATAGTTAACGGAGGCCGAGCGGTTGGTTAAAGCAGCGGCGACGAAAAACACGGAATACTATCGACCCGCGGAGCTATAGACGCGTCTACTAGAGCACGCTACCGATCTAGCTATATTAGATAATTAGCACCTACTACCTTTATTATACCTAGCCGCAAGCTCTACGTCTAATATGGAGCGAGATAAGGCGTATCGGACTCCGTTACTGGAGCGTAGCCCTATAGCTCGCGACGATATAAATAAAGAATCGCGACGCGAAAAACAAGGACGAATAGAGCAAGACTTATCCCAAACGCAGGCATTATCGGGTCGGAAGCTAAATGCAAGGGGACGAGCGCCTATGCCGGTAGTTAATAGGATATAACCCACCCTTATCGAGAAGCGAGATAACCGCTAGCTATAAATAACGCGCCGTGACGAGACAGACCCTAGCCGAACCTAGTCCCTTCGGCAGTCCGTAGCCGAACGTAGTCGACGACCGCTGCCCTAAGCGCCGCTAATCTAGTCCGTTGGTTAAGGGAAAGGCGCTACTTAGAAGCAGCGCCCTAAGGCCGCATCGTTAACTTAAAGTCTCTACCCTATACTAAAGAACATATTATACGGTATAAGATACCGATCGAGCTTAGAGATAAAGAGATAGGAATAGAATATAAATACTTCCTTTATAAATAGCGTAATCTAATAGCTATTTGCGTTAGTTTACTTAATAAAGGCGGCTATTACTAGCTAGGTAAACACGCGTTAAGCGAAACTCAAAAGCTAGGTTTAGATAGTTAATATATGCCGTTCTCCGAGCCCTAATTAACGCATTTACGTTCTCGCTTAATTAATTATTAGTTTCGTAACTTATTTACCGATAGAGTTTTTCTATCTAGCTGGAATTTGCTATTCTTCTGTTTTTATCTTTTATTATAGCGGAAAAATCCGTGGACGCCTGCTTCTTTATTCTTCCCGATACTCTCTTTACTTCTTATCCGTGACGTCTACCGAGAACTCGTTATAATCGTTATACCCTGGCTCGCCGATAAGCTACGTAATCTTATACCCTTGAGCTTTTATATTCTAAATTCGGCATAGTCTCGGAGGTGAAGATAAGCCGCTAGGGGTGTAAACCTAAACCTAAGAGGTCCTTAGGGTTAGGGCGAGGAGAGCTATCGCCGTATAAGATTAGTTAACGATCGCTATAGTCGCGCTTGACGAGGTTTAGTATTATAGGGAGGTCTATAGCGCTATCGCACTACTTTTCCCTTGCTAATATACGTCCCGAGATAGAGCCTAGTCTATAGCTAGAAGAGACTGACTTCGAGGATACGGTAGACGACGTGATCGGAGAGACATACTACGAACCGGAGGGCGTTAATAACGACGAAGATAATAGGCAGGGCGGCTATGTCTCGCTAGGCTTAGCGGATAACCTATACCTACGAGATGCAATAGCCAATACCGACGAGAACATATTAGCCACGGACTAGTTACGAAAGTAGAAGATTAACCATTTATTCGGGCAATATAAGTTTAAGGGTACTATCTCTAGCTACACCTTCATGGATCGTGCGAACTTCTAACCGTGTTTGTTTGGAATAGTAGACTAATTTCTAGGCAGAACGTCCGCGCCCGAGTTCGACGGTACGGCTGCGCTCGATATTATCTAGAGGCTATACACGATCGACTATAGAAGCAAAAAGTATGGTTCTACGGGCGCTAAAGAGGCGGACGAATACTATCCTGCTTTCTATCTCGACTATATTAAGGTAATTAGACGCCCTTTGCGGCCCGTTACCTAACGTAGCGAACGATTCTTCGATAATATAACTATCTCTTTCCGCTACTAGCAGGCGCCATATAGCGCTAAATATAGTAAAGCCCTATTATTCGATCTCGTTAACCGCATATTTTGGCTAGCTACTAGCGCGAGCCGGGAGATTTAGTTCGTCGTTATATATCTAGCGTGGCTAACCGTATTGGCTAGTTCCTATCGAGATACGTCGCACCGCGGTAGTGCCCTCGTAAAACACTATGCTAAGGCGCTCGCCTCTTACGTTAAAGCAGTATTCCTAGCGGGCGAGCTTCTTAGCGAGGGCATTGAGCCGTCTTAGGCGCTCGGCGGCGAGTAATCATAGACGATAATATATAATAAGTGGGCCTCGTTTCAAGAGCTCTTTATAGAGGGTTAGGGCGATTTTATCTCGAGATACTCGCATAATCTATTCTAGACGGAGAACTAACTAGCCTTCTACGCGTACGACTACGGCGTAAATATTAAGATCGAGGTAAATAAATAGATCTAAGCTCTTAAACGAGAAGCGCGTATTCGGCCGGACGATGACGAAGATAAAGAAGACGAGGGCGACGATAACGACGATAGCGGCGAGAGCAACGAGAGCGAAGACGAGGATAACGAGAGCGGGGAGGAGAGTCGGCAATAAGATAACGGGTAGACTAGACGGTAGTATAGTAGTAGGTAGGCCTAAACTAGAGTATCGAAGGGAGCTAACGGCTATTATAGGATTATCGGTAGATACTGAACGGTAGTAGAGGCAAAGAAGCGAGAGACTATCGAGCGATAGGCTAGGTCCTAAAGCAGGCGATCCGCCGAGACTAAAAGAAGAGGCTCAGAGGGCACTCTATAGCGAAGGTCTCCGTTAGCTATGGGCCGAGTTAGAGCAGAAGTATGATCTAGACTATCTCGAGAGTATCTCCTACGCCCTCGTAGTTAATGTTTACTATATTACTGCTGGCCCGTTAGGCGAGGAGTTAGGGCAGGCCGTCTATCTCTTAGTAAACCGGAACTCTCTTAGTAGAGAGTACGCTAGCTATAGAGACTATATGTTCTACCTATTAGGATTCTATCCCGCTTACGGGAACTTCTCGTCGCGCGAGCCGCTAGCCTTCCTCTCGAGGAATCTATTAGCGATTATAAGAGACAATATAAGCTATTAGAACGAAGGCGCGGATATTCTCTCCTTCGGCTTCTTCTAGGCGTACTCTAATATCAAACGATTAATATAGTATCGCGCTAGCGATCTCTTAGCTACCCAAGGCTCCGCAACCGCAGCCCTTACGGTCCCTGCCTCTAACGTAGCTAGCTCGGCTCGAGTTAAAGCTAAGTAATATAAGCTTCTTTAGCGGCTAGGTGGCTGGCTAACGCTAGATAATCCAGATACCTCAACGCCGTTTACTCGAGAGAGGCAGCGCATTAAGGCAGCGATCGCGGAAGAAGAGTTCGCATTCCGTTTTAAGTAGGTCGTTTCCGTCTAGGTTCCTAGGCTCGTACGAGGGCGGCGAAACTTTCTGAATATCCTTTAGCCGATCTTCTAGCTTATAAGGTTTTTCCTTAAAGAAAAGCAATATTATTCGTGTATCCTATAGCGCTTTCCTCCCGCTATTTTCCCTAGTATTCTTATTGCATTCGCTAGGACGTTCGAGCTAGCTATCGGGGAAATAAAGTAGAGATTCGATAGAAACGGTGCATAGGGGCTTGGATTGGCGCTATCCGAGGCTATGGTAGCCTTGGATCGTCTAGGGAACTACTGCTTTACCGGGGATCCACGGGTGCTTCCCTCTAAGGTCTTTAGGTTACTAGAGACGACGGAGAGCCTGCGGAGGGCGGGCTAGCCTTTTATTAATCTAAGCATGCTCGACTTGCGCCCCGCCAAGGGCATTATTAACTTAGGGCAATAGCCCAGGCTAGCGGACGACCGGCTAGTATTAATGCATATAGCCGCACTAGCGTACTACTATGGACCTATGGTGGCGGCGAACCGGCATAGCTAGCTTTAGTTCGTAGAACTAGGTGGGCGATCTATTCGTGGAATCTTAAGTGCCGGTTATTTTCTCGAGGAAGTGTTCCGTGATTTATAGATACTATAAATGCGGATATTCATAAGCCACTAGTTTAACCGAAGGCTCAATAGCGGGTTACGGAGCGGTCGCGGAGACGTAGCGACCTAAGCTAGCGCTGCTCTTCGGGCATAGGAGGACTACGATAACCCTTTTCGCCGAAAGTAAGTTATTAATTTCGTCTTACACGCTCTATCCGATTAGAACCCCCGCTATATAAGGGAACGTAGAAAGCTTACTAAGCTAACCGATATACCTCTAGCTAGCTCGAGGCGCTGCCTAAGGAATTAATCCACGCCGCTAGGGATACCTCTTGCGAGAGAGCCGCGTTAACTATAACGAAACGAGACTTTGCCGAAGAGCTATATAACGCTCTTGCGAAAAGCGACGCGTTAAAGGCCGTAGCATTTGCGCTGGTATACTCTACGTAGTTCACGGTAGTGCGGGCGGCGATCTAGCACATAGGCATCGACTCTATCACAAAGCACTAGTAGATCGACGGCATCGCTGCCTCGATAAAGGCGAACTATATCGAGTGGGTCCCCGGGCGGCATAGGCAGAAGCTAACTTATAAACGGATCGTGAGGCTCGTAGGATTAGCTATAGCGACGGAGGTGCTAGCGGCTCGGCCCGGCAGCCTCAAGCGTGCGGCCCTAGAAGCTACTTAGCAGATGCTAGAGGGCCCACCTTAGAAGAGGATAAGAAGGCGAAAGATTAACTTTGGCTACGAGATTCTGTTTAAAAGCGTACCCCGCCTAGTCTAGGAGGGTTTTGCGAGGTTAGATAGTCTATTTAAGAAGGGCGACTAAAGGGTATTGGAGCATTATTAGCTAGCGCGAAACTGCCTACTATAGAGCCTCGGGGACCCTCTTTATGATATAATGTTAATGATGGTGCTTACTATTTGCGCGTCGTCGGCGACGCTATACGTAGAGCCTAAGGAACGCGCTTTTAGCGTTACGCCGAAGAGGAAGGATCTAGACCTTTTAGCCGCGAATATGGTAACGCGAATGCTATGGTTTTTTAAGCTAGGAAAATTCCCGTGGGATAAAGACGATGGCTCTATACTACGGATCCCCGAGATAATAAAGAAGATTAGTAAGTCCTCTTATATGCTAGAGAGGTCTAACGTAGCTAATACCGGAGCAGAACACAAAGGCGTTAGTAATCGAGTCTTGCGTGCCCTTAGCTAGATCTAAGTTATTAATAATAGAGATAGTCCGCGAAATAGCGAGTCGAAACTCTTGTCTATGGAGGAACTCTTTATGCTTCGGAAAGAGCTGCTATAGCTAAGGAAGGACCCCGATAGGTTCGTTAGAAGGGTTTTCGGCACTAACGATAAAATATAGGTAGATAGGTGCTCGTCTATTATTCGAGAATATTAGTAGTCGCGTGTCGCCGCTCTTTGGTTAGGCTAAAGTAATGCGCGCGCCTAGAGATATTTCGCCTAATAGCCGCATTCGGCCCCCTTATATGCTAAAGCTACGCTATGACGCCGTAATTCTAGGTAGCTCGTTCGTATAGGATAGATGCTCGACCTTATAAGAGAGACTACATGACTAGTATATAGCGCCCTTATGCGTATATTTATAGAAATATTTAGAAGCGTCTCGAATCTAATTATAGTAGACTAGCTCTAAGGCGAACCGCTATACTATACTATAATATCTTTTCCGTCCTAGTGCTATACCTAGACTAGAAAACGGGACGCTATCTCTGCGTAGCGCACGCCTACTTAGCTATCTAAACTTATATAACTGCCTTAAATAAGGCATTGCCCGCCTTAACTAAGACCTTAGTAGCACTATCCGGTCCGTACTAGTATAAGGTAATGTTTCTAGACTCCCTACTCGGTTATACCTTAAAGACCGAGAATTTATATAGGTTTTAACTATATAAGACTTTGACGACCGGTAATATAACGCGTACGGTTTCTTGCGTCGCCTAGTTAGTACCGTCTAACGTGCCGCCTCCTACTAGGTTAACTCTAATACTCGCTACGCTATAGAAGCTCGATAGGCGTTAGAGTTGCTTTGCTATCGTACGTTCCTTATCTTTAGACCTATAGCGATATATATCGATAGTGACCGTGATATTTCTAACCTATAGTGCTATAGAGATATAAACCCCGCTATTCGTAATAGGGTTATGTAAAAATTTATAGAGTAAATGTAGTCCGATAACGAAGCGGTTTTTAGAGTAGTATATCTCTACTACCTCTTTAATTAGCCGCTCGGGTATAGAGTTAGGGTAAAGTAAGAATCGTTGCCGCTGTGCGGCGGCAATCTAAGGCGCGACTATCGTAGTGAACTCGACCTAGTTCAAGACCGCGTCGAGCACGATAGGGCGAATTTATTATACTAAGTAGCGGCGTAGGATTGCGGAACGTTCTTCGTTAGTAAGCTTATCGAACTTAGTGCGGGCCGGCCCACCGAGTATTTAGGTGAGCACTATTCTGTCTCCTGCTATAATATCTTCTAGCTATTTAGGGCAATTAGAAAGGCGCTCGGCCTAGTGTAGGCGGTTAGAACCAGACTAGGCCATGGTAAATAAATAATTGAATAGGGGTTGCGAGATAGAAAAGAGAGGACGTAGGCTTAGCGAGGGTATAGAATAGAACCCCTTCGTTACGGTAGTAAGCGAGCGTGGACGGGGCATAGGTAAGATATTAGGGCACGATTAAAGGATAAGTACGCTAATTAAGCTAGACCGGAAAAGCCTATCATAGCTGCGAGGCAAAGGCAAGGTAGACCTTGAAATCTTTACCATACAAACCTGCGCCCCACCCATGATTGCATGGGGTAGACCCCGTCCAGGGTTAGGGTATTTACAAAGTGTTCCCATATGGCATGTAGTTGGTTCAAAAATCCACGAGGATGGAGGGCGTAATTGGGCGATTAAAATAAGATAATTTGCAGGCGCGCACCGAACGCGTAGAGCGCGTAATTATTAATTCAACGTCGCGAAAAAAAGATTGTTGGGGTGCAGGGGGAGGGGCCAAGTAGAACGTGGCAACCAATGGGGTGAGCCGCCGTGCGCCGTAGAGACGGGCCGACGCGACCATGCAATTAATTCCCGTATTTGGCCAGCAGTTCGCATTTGCAGTCGGTTTATATAACGAGAGCCCGTAGACACCACGACGGTAGGCGGGCAATATATCCGTGATATCGCAGTACGTTCATAACATATACAGCGAGGCAATCCGTATTTGTCAGCAAGGCCAATCACGCCCAGTAAAAGTAGGACCGACAAGAGACGAGCAGCGACAGCAGAGGCAGAGACGAGCGACAGCAGACAGCGTGCAGCAGACGTGCAGTTCAAGGTGATTACACAATAAGTTTAATTTTTAACGGTAAAAGTAGGGCCCGACATTAACGAGCGATAAGACAGGCGACGAGCGACGGGACAGGCGACGGGCGACAGGCGGCAAGACAAGCGTCAGGCGATAAGAGACGAGCAACCGGTTACACGCGCAGCCGTACGAAGTCGTCGACATGGAGCCGTTCGTCCATATGCGCGAGTACCCGTTCGTGATTTGCAAGATATGCCAGGTTGCATGCGTGGCCAAGGAGGTGGTTAGCCATTTAAAGGAGAGGCATGTGTCCGTCAAGGCCGGAGAAAGGAAGAGGATTGCCGATAAGGTAGGTTCGATCCCGGGTATTATTCAAGACCAAGACGGGTTACGTGCGTTCGAGTTGCCGCCGCCGACGATAGACCCGATCCCGTTTATTGCGCCGCCAGAGACCAATGGGTTGCGATGCAACGACGAGACATGCCGGTACGTCGTCCGCACGGAGTACAGCATGCGAGAGCATTGCCGTAACGTGCACGGGTGGGAAAGCACCCGCAAGAAAAGGGTGGACGTGGTGCGGCAGGCCGCGCAGAAGCGCCAGTTGCCGTGGACAGCGGGCGTGCGATGCCAGCGATTTTTCCGGTCACGGGTGGCGAGCGGTTGGTTCGAGGTTGGTCGAGCCGACGAGTCGCCCGACACGCAACCGGCGGCGACGGTCGAGCAGATCGTAGAGCGGGCCAGGCGCATTTACAGCAGCCAGGGCGAGCGATTCGAGACCGAGGCCGAAGACGCGATCCGCGTTGCCGACGACAAGACGGAGCCGAACGGATGGGTAAGCCATGTCGGATGGGCAGCGCATTTAGAAGGGTTCAAACCCGACAAGTTGCGCGAGACGATGGCCCCCGTTCGAGAGGACGAACCCGTATTGCAGAGGATGTGTGCGAGTTTGGATCGTGTCATGGACCAGGCCCGGGCGACGGCAACGTTAACCAAGGTCGGGTCGCCGGCGTTGCACGAGATCCAGCGCAAGAACATCGACGTCAAGCCGAGGTTCCCGTTCGTTAACCGCATGGAGGACGATTCGTGGGCGCGATACAAAGGCGTGTGGATGAAGTTGTTGTGCATTTTGGCCCGAAACGAGATGAGTGGCGACGGCGTCCGCCCGTACCGATTAACGAAGCGGCAAGACGAGGCGTTGGATGCGTTGTTGGACGCCATAGTGTTACCCCCGGACGCCACGGGCCCGGCCGTGACCGACGCGGACGTGGATCGGTTGAGTTTGGCGTTGGTGATGGCGTTGTTGGACCACCAGTTGAAGCGCGGCCATTACGACAACGCCATCATTAGCGGGTTGGCCGTGATGGGGTTGCGAGACGACGGCGGGTGGGTAGATGTGTTGGAGTACACGCCGGTATATTCAGGGGTCATCAAGGTCGCGCGCATGATGGTGTTATATCAGTCGTATTTGGAGCAAGAGGACGAGGTCGGGCAGTTGATGAAGACAAAGGGGTTAGAGGAGGATTACGCCCGGGACGAGGCGACGGCGATATTCACCATTGTGCGCGATAAGGTGCAGCGGTTCATGACGCGGATGACGGGGTTGCCGGACGCGTTGCCGACCCCGATGGATTGGATTTACGAATCGTTAACGTACGGTATGAAGATCCGGTTCACAACGCCGGCGCAGGGGACGATCGATTGGGACGGACAGCGCATTAAGCATCGAAACATCAAGTTCACGATGGATCAGATGACGGAGATGTTGCACGCGTTGGCGGGCGAAACGCGGGCGTTGTTGGAGCGGTTGACGATGGTCGAGGTCGAGGGCGTGGAGAGGTTACCGACGATCGAGTGGAATAATATGGAAGACGACCATGGCGAAGACCGGGTCGGGTATTCGTTTTTACACGACGAACGCAACGGTTGGATGAGCAAGGGCGACGATTGGGTGTTTCGGCGCATCACGGAGTCCAAGGCGCGGACGAAGTCGTGGATTTCCGAGGCAGGCGGCGGCGACAACGGCAGCGACAACGGCAGCGACAACGGCAGCGACAACGGCAGCGACAACGGCAGCGACAACGGCAACCCGTTCAAGGCCAGCGCGGTGCGGGAGTACGGACGCGCCGTGGAGGAATTCCGGGAGCGGTTGTTCATGGTCATGCATATGGTGGCCGGGCAGCCGGGGCGGTCGACGGAGATTATGGGGATCCGGTTTGTCAACACGGTCAACGGAGGGATTCGTAACATTTTGGCGCACAACCGGATGATATGTTTCGTCACGTCGTACCACAAGAATTTCCGCAGCACGGGGCAGGCCAAGGTGATCCACCGGTATTTGCCGCGCGAGGTAGGGGAGTTGTTGGTGTGGTATTTGTGGTTGGTGTTGCCGTTTTGGCAGCGGGTGCAGGGGGTGGTCAAGCAGGCGGGCAAATGCAGCGCGTTTTTATGGTCGGACGAGGTAGTCAGTCGAAAGGAGGATACGGAGGAGACGAAGACGGAGAGGAGAGAGCGGGAGAAGCAGGCGCGGGAGGGCCGAGCGTCGGAGGCCCCCACGTTCGAGGCGGGAGACGGCGAGGAGGCGAAGGGGTTCGCGGATTGGATCCGAGAGCGCAAGTGGACATCGGACCGGGCGCGACGGATCATACAGCGGCACAGCGCGCGGTTGTTGGGGACGAGGGTAAACACCAGCGCGTGGCGGCACATGGCGATCGCGATCGCCAACCGGTATTTAAGCGGGGTGTTCAAGGAGGAGGGATACGGGGACGAGGAGGAGGAGGACGACGAAGACGACAACCCGTTGGATTTGCAAGCCGGGCACGGGACACACGTGGCGGGGATGATTTACGCGCGCGAGTTGCAGCAGGGGAATTCCGGCACGGCGTCGCGGCGAGAGCAGTTCCGGGCGATCAGCCGGCAGTGGCACCGGTTTTGGGGTTTCGGCGCGGCGGATCGACCGGGGGCGGGGCCGGGCAGCAAGCGACGTCGGGACCCGTTCGAGGGGCCGCGCGAGGAGGCACGGCACCGGCGGTTCGCGCGGTTAAACCGGGTCGACATCCGGGGGCAGTTGCGGATGATGATGGGCGCCGAGGCGGCGTTCCGGGGCCAGCAGGAGAAGGTGATCCGGTCGATCATCCGCGGGGAGACCCCGATCGTGCAGATCACGGGGACCGGGGGCGGCAAGAGCATGTCGTTCATGTTGCCGGCGTTTTGTTCGCGCGGCGAGGGGACGACGATCGTGATCGTGCCGTTAGTGGCGTTGCGGGAGGATTTGCACGTGCGTTGCGAGAAGAGCACGATTGCGTCGTACGTTTGGAACAGCCGAGGGAGCCACCGGGTCGCGCCGTTGGTGTTCGTGACGCCGGAATCGGCGGTGACGAAGGGGTTCCAGGATTTCGTCAACCGGTTACAGTCGCGGCAGGCGTTAGACCGGGTGGTGGTAGACGAGTGCCACGTGTTGTTGGACGGCGATGCCAAGTTCAGGCCGCAGTTGTTGGCGTTGGGGAACGTGTTGCGAGAATGGGGGGTGCAGAGGGTGTTTTTGACGGCGACGTTGCCGCCGAGAGACGAGGAGGCGTTTTACCGCGTGGCCAGGATATCGACGGCGCAGGTGCAGATGTTCCGGTCGCGGACGACGAGGAAGAACATCGCATACCGGGTCGAGGCGGTCAAGGCGGCGCCGGGCAAGCAAGAGGAGGAGGAAGACGAGAAGGTGTGCGGGATCGTGCAGCAGTGGATGCGGCGGCAGGAAGACGGGCGGGTGATTGTGTACGCCGGGGCGATCGAGCGGGTGGAGCGGTTGGCGGAGGCATTAGGTTGCGGGCATTACCACGCCAAGATGGACACGGCGGAGGGGAAGGCGTTGCGGTTGAAGGCGTGGAGGCAGGAAGGCAGGTTGGTGGTGGCGACGAACGCGTTGGGGTTGGGAGTGGACGTGCCGGACGTGCGGTTGGTGGTGCACGCCGGGATGCCGAGGCGGTTGCGGGATTACGTGCAAGAGAGCGGGCGGGCCGGGCGGGACGGAGGACGGAGCGTGGCGGTGGTGGTTTGCCGGCAGGCGAGGGAGGCCCAAGGCGGCGAAGCAGGCCAGGGCAGGGGAAAGGGGAGGCAAGGTAGGGGACAGGAGCAGCAGGAGCGGCAGTGGGAGGAGGCGGTGGAGGAATTTATCGAGGGCAAATGGTGTCGACGGCAGGTGTTGGATAAGGTGATGGACGGGTGGATGGAGCGGGACGAGTGCGAGGCGGACGAGGCGGGGTGCGATATATGCGCGAAGCAAGAATTCAACGAGAGGTTGGTATGTAGGGTGAAGGAACAGGAGGAGGAGGAGGGGAGGGCAGACGGCGATGCGGCGATGACGACGGACGACGAGGCGGCGACGAGGACGCGCGAGATAGACGAGGCGTTCGAGATGCAGGAACGGCACGCACGATTCGAAATGTGGGTTACGCAAGGGGAGAGGATGGAGGCAGCAGACGACGCAGAGGAGTTCCGCAGCCAGTTGGAAAGATTGGTCGAGCATTGCGTGGTATGCGCGTTGAGTGGACAAGGAGGTGTTTCGCACAAGGCGGAGGCGTGTCCGCGGCAAGGCAGCGAGGAGTGGGACGTATTCCGTGCCAATACGGAGCATATCCAGAGGGAGATATTCACGAAGAAGCGGTTACAGGATTTTTCGGGGTGTAGATGGTGCGGATTGCCGCAGGCGATATGCGACAAGTGGGTTGCGATAGACGAGGACGGCGGGCGGTTTCGGTTGGTGAAAGAGAACAGATGCCAGTACGGCGGCGTGTTGGTCAAGGGGTACGCGTGGGCATATTCGATAAGTCGAATTTGGGTAGAAGGGGTGATACAGCGGATGATGGGGGAGACGAAGGTCGATATAGAGGATGAGGAGCGATGGTTTACGTGGTTGGGGAGGAAAGTTGGATGGGGGGGCATGGAAACGAACGAGTATTGCCGGGGGTTTCACCGGTTATATCGGGCATTAGAGATTAATTTGTAGAGCAAGAATAGCAAAGAGATTAGGCGGCGCGGTATTACGCAGTATTTATCGTGGTATAAACCGTTAGGCGACGTGTAAATCGGGTAGTATATAAGAGTATAGGGTAGCGATTTATAGCACGGGGTCGTAGAAGCCGACGCGATAGATAGAGGAGGGGTTTAAGAGGCAGCAACACCAGCAAGGTAGAAGAGGAGGTATTTACGAAGAAGCGATGAATGGATTTTCCGGTGTATATATAGTACGGGTTGCCGTAGGCGATATGCGGGCGATAGGAGGCGGCAGATATAGACGGCGGGCGGTTTCGAAGAGCAGCAGGCAAGGATTGCCAATACGCGGGGGTATTAGTGAAGATATACGTATATGTATTTTAGTTAGGGACAGGGACAAGGCAGGGGACAAGAGCAGCAGCAGCAGGCATAGGAGGAGTCGGTAGAGGAATTCGTCGAGGGCCAATGGTGCCGGAGATAGATTTAAGAGTTAGCGGGAAATAGAAGCCCGTGGTGAGATGGTGGCCGCGCAGCGCGGATAGGCGGTTGAAATGGTTAAATCGTTACGTTAGTGAGAGTCGGATTAGGGATTACGGGATAAATAAGGGGAAGTGAATGCATATACGATGAATGAGGTGGTGCGCCGTGATATTGTATTGTAGTACAGGGTAGCAAGTAGTAGACGGGTTGGTGGTAGGCACGTCGAGCGTTGGGGTAGTTCGTATGACGGCGGACCGAGAACGGGTATAGGGTAAGGCGCGGCGTGCGAGAAGCGGGAAGAGGCAGGGCCAAGAGTGGCGGAAGAACGTCGTGAAGGAGAGTAGGCGGGATGGAGAATAGAGCAGAGAATAGTCCAAAGCGGTTTTCGACGTCATGAATAGAAGGATACAACCCGGGTGTTTACAGCAGCAAAGACGCCGGTTTTGGCGGTTCAGTGATGTCAATGAAGATGTATTCGTGCGTCGAAGCAAGGGTTACGAAAGTATTAAACAGAGCGGCGAAACGAAGTTCGTCGGCGGGATCCGTTAATATCAGGAGCAAGCATCAAGAGCATCAAGAGCATCAAGAGCAGCGAGACAAACGCAGCAATATGCGTTTAGAAAGTGATGGTTTTGGTTAAGGCAGTCGTCAGGTGAGGTTCAGGGGCAAGGTCACCGTCACCGGTAACAAACGCGGCAGTATGCGTTCGTCGAGCATTCGTTTTTAAGGAGGACGGCGTTAGTATAGGTTTAGGAGCAGGGACACGCATCGGCCGTTACACGCGTTAGGAAGGTTCGAGGTGAGGTGGCAGACCGGTGTGGTTCGAGAAGCGGTCAAGAGCGGTTACGTGACGGGACGGAGGAGAGAGTCGGTTTACGAAGTAAAAAGAGCCGTCGGAGCGCGAGTTTACGCCGAGCAGGACGCAATATGCGTTTTCACGCGTCAAAGACGGCCAGGGCGAGGCGTTGTTAAGCGGAAAGCAGGGTAGCGGTTCGTACGGTGACCGGCACCGACGCCGTGGCAGGCGTTCGTTAAACACGACGCAAGGCAGGGGGGAAGGGGGGTTTAGGTGTGTTTAGGACCAAAACGAGGGAAAAAAGGCGCACAAGCGTTAACGGCGCAGTAGTGGTTTTCGACGAGGCGCGTTCGGGGCGTTTGCGTTTGTCGCGTGAGCGTGAGCGTGAGCGTTAGAAGACGGAGCAAGCAGACGAGGTTTTGTGGTTTCAAGTTAACGAGCAAAGCAGCGTTTTAAGGGTTCAGCAAGGAGAAGGCGGCGCCGTGGACGAGCGGCGAGACAGGGGAGAAACAGCAGAGGAGAAACAAGGGGCAAGTAACGAGAGGCAAGAAGACAAGGCGGTAGACGAAGAACGGGGGACGAAGAACGGAGACGAAGAACAGGGGACGCAGAACAGAGGACACGCAGCAAAGGTTAAGCAGCAACGGGGCAGTGAACAAGAAGCAGGACACAAAAGTCGCAAAACGAGTAGCAAGAGAAGAAGGAAGAAGCAAAGAGAAAGACAAGAAACGAAAGGCGAGACGCAAGAGACAAGAAACAAAGGACGAGAAGCAAGAGACAAGAAAGGAGAGTCGAGAAGCAAGAGTCCAGCAACGGGAGACGAGAGAGGAGTGTGTTTTTGGTACGTGGGTTTGCCAGGAGGAACAAGAGGACGTAGACGCGCGAGGCACGAGAGGAGGAGTAAGGCAAGAGGCGGTAGAGACGCGGCGGGTAGAACAGAGGCAGGGCACGGGTTACAAGAAGCAGCAGAGGGCAAGGAAGCGTGTTAGAGCGAGGGAAGGCGGGAGTCGCGGGAGTCGGGGGAGTCGCGAGAGTCGGGGCAGGAGGTAACGAAGCAGGGGCAGAGTGGCGTTGTAGGAGCAAGTGTCCGGAAACAAAACGCGCACGAAGTCAGTCGGTTCGTTCGGTGTCACAAAGACGAGAGAGGCGAGTGAAAGGGCAAGACAGCAAAGCAGAGCGAGAGGAAGCGAGACAAGGTCAGGGTGAGAGAGCAGACGGTTAGGGGGAGGTGTTGTCGAAGGGTCAGGGGCAGTCGTCGGACGGTTAGGGGAACGGTCAGGGGGAGTGCGGTTTCAACGGTTCGTGTCGCGGTCGTTCGAACGGCGGTCACGGCGGTCACGGCGTTACGAGGCAAGGCAGTCAAGCGTCGTCGAGCGTTAACGTTAAAAGCGCAAAAGCAAGAGAAGTAGTTGAGAGGGACGGCGGAGTGCGAGAGAGGTGGCAAGGGTAAGGAAGGGAAGGCGAGTAAGTCGACGTGGAAGTCGTGAGTGGAAGGTTGTGCGGGCGGTCGGCGAGAGCGTCGTTTCAGGAGTTGTGTTGTTTCGCGCAACGTGTGGTACAGTCAGAGCAGTTCGCAGCGTAAAGAGCGGCAAAGGACGCAAGGTAGAGAAGGAAACAAGAAACGTTACGTTCGAGGTAAGGCGGTCGAAGGACGGCACGAAGGCGCGGGCAAAACGTAGCGTGAAGTGTAAGTCGAAGTGGGGCAGGACGTTTTTTCGACGTTTGAGTAGTTACGTTAAGAACGAGCACAACGGACGTTTTAGCGTGTACGGCGTTAAAAGGAAAAAGCAGAGGAGAGGAGACAAAAAGTAAAGGGGAAGGAAAGACAAACGCAAAGTGGTTGCAGAGGAGTTTGCGGCGAGTTGCGGTCGTGTTGTTGTGGTTGTTGTAGGCGTAGGGTAGGTGAGGGCGCGGGTGGCACAGCGGGTTGAGTTGGACGTTGCGGTGAGACGGACGGCGACGTCGGTGAGGCGTGGCGGTCGAACGAGGACAGCGGGACAGGCAGGGCAGGAAAAGAGGTCGAGAAGCACGAAGTCCGAGGTGGAGAGTGGTTTTTGGGTTGAGTCGGCAAAGCAGAGTGAAGTCGCGAGCGACGGCGGTTGGCGGAACGTTTTGTTTGAGTGGCAGGGGTTACGGACGACAGCGCACGGCGCAGACAGGCGCGCGTTAAACACACAGCAAGCGTCGAGGCAGCGGCGAGGGTTTTTGAGGTCGCAGAGTCGGAGAGGGAGTAGTTTAAAGGAGCACGGTTCGTTTTGTTAGTTTGGGCGCGCAGGGCGGGAAGTGGAACACAGGAAACAGGAAGCAGAAGAGGCGCACGGCAACAAGGGACGAGCACGAGACAGCAGGCAGTAGACAGGAAGCGGACGGGACGTCAAAGACAACAGGAAAGCGGAAGCAGAGGGCAACGGCGAAGCACGGAGACAGAGAAGAGACAGGGTGCGAACAGTCAGTGGCGCGGAGGAGGTGCAGGGGACGTGAACAGCACGAGGCGCGACGAGCGAGAAGAGACGAGTTCACAGGGAAGCAGAAAGCGTTGGAAGACAGCGTAGAAGTCGTCGGGAGAGGCGCGGAAAAGGGTTTTCGGGGTTAGAAGTAGCGACAGAGGTGGTTGCAGTGAGCAGGAGGGCAACGACAGCGTCGGGGTAAAGCACGAAGAAAGGAAGTGCACGGAGGAGCGTTTACACAGGGTTAGGGGCAGGGAGCGGTTGGCAAGGTTAGGGTTCGTGCGGTTGAAGAGGGTTAGGGGGAGGTGTGGACGAGGTGGTTCGTGCGAGGTGTTTGGGGTCGTTTAAGAGCGTCGTAGGCGCGTCGAAAGAAGGCGTTTAAAAGGTGTTCGGAGGCAGTGTTTTGAAGCGCGTTGAGAAGTTGAGGGGAGGTTACAGTGCGTGTAAGTGTCGAAGCAGCGCAGAACAGTTCAAAGAACGTTGAAGCAACGTCGTGTGAGGTTTTAGGTGTGGTGAAAACGGTAGCGTCGAACGGGCAAGGGTTCAAAACAGTGTTGGAAGCAACGGACAGGTTGCGTGGTGGAAGTAGAGGGTGTTGTTTAGAGCAGCGGCGGCACGAGACGTCGGTTTAGGGGGTAAGCAAGTAACGGTGACGGTAACAGCAGACGGGAGGAGGGACGGCACGGCGACAGAAGCAAAGGCGGCAGGACGGAAAAGAGCAGTAACGGAGGAGCAGCAGCAAACGTTCACGTGGTAAGAAGCGGAGAAGTCACGTTGCAGAGGCGTCACGGGTCAAGAAGGTAAGAGAACGAGGCGAGGAGAGACGTAGAGTGAGCACAAGTCAGAGCGTCGCAAAGGCGTTTTGACGGGTGAAGAGAGGCGGTAGAGTGCGTTCAACGGTCGTTTAGAGGAGTTTTAGTTGATTTGCAAAGTTTTTTCGTGGTTGGGGAAGTCGTACGTTAAGGCGCGGCGCGGTCACGGCGTCGTGTTTGGTGCACGAGTTAGGCAAGTGTAAGCACGGACAAACGCACGAACAAACAAAGGTTGAGTTAGTCGTCACAGAAAGAAGGCAGTGGCACAAGTTCGGTTCAGTGTTTTTGAGGTAAGTGAGTGTTTTACGGAAAGGCAAGAACAGTACACAGAGAAGCGTTTTAGCAAGAGACAACAGTGAGCAGGCGGAGAAAGGGCGTTGTCAAGCGTTGCAGTTCGTGCAAAGCGGCAGCGGTACAAAGCGTCGAGTTTAGGCGGGCGGCGAGAGCAGGACGTAGGGAAGGTACGGTGACAGAAACAAGACGTTAGGAGTGAAACGCGAAGCAGTAGGCAAAGAAACGGCAGAAGAAGGAAGGAGGGAAACGAGGACGGTTACGTAGAGTAGTAAGAAACGACAGGCAGACAGCAAGGGAACGGTTACAGGCGAGGCGTACGGTGGCGGGGCGTTGCGCACGGGACGGTTGTTGCAGTAGGTTCAACGACAGGTTCACGACGAAGACAGTCACGAAGTCGTTTTGTTCAGGTCAGGAAGAGGCAAAAAGGGACGGGACGTACAGGAGACGTTGAAGCGGGTTCGTACAAGTTTAGGGGCAGGCGTCGTCGTCCAGGTCGAGGTGGGTGAACAAGACAAAGAGGAGAAGCGACAAGTTAACAGGCGTCGTAGTTTACGGCGGTTTACGGCGTTTTGGTGCGGTTTTGACGTTTAGGGCGGTTTGCGGCGTTTGCGACGTTTGGTAGTGTTTTATAGCGGTTTACGGCGTTTTGCAAGGAGGAAAGTGGGGCAAGTTGTGGAGTTGAGTTAAAAGCGGTTTTGAAGGAGAGTTTTAGGGTTAGGGAGAGTTGTTTTTGAAAGGGTTAGGGTTAAAAGAAAGGTAGTTAGGGGGTTGTTTTGTGAGGGTTTTGGAGGGAGTGAAGGTTGTGAGGTAGTGTTTGTTGAGTGGTAAGAGAAAGGTGTAGAGAGTGTTAGTAGAGGGTGAAAAGGGTTTAAAAGGAGGTTTAAGTAGGAAAGTGTTGAAGGGGTTTTTTTTTGTTTGGGTGGAAGAGAGGGAGTTAAGAGAAGGTTGTTTGAGTGAAGGAGGTGTTTAGAAAAGGTTTTAAGTTGGTTAAGGGTTAGAGTTTGAGGTGAAAAGGTAGGGAAAGGTAGGGTAAAAGTAGTGTAGCAGGAGAGTTGAGGGAAAGAAGGGTTAAAGTTGTTAAAAAGGGAAAAGAGAGAGGTGTTTGGAAGTGGGAGTGGGAGTGAGGAAGAAGGAAAAAAGGGAGGGGTGGTGTAGTAAAAGAGTAGTTGTGAGAGAGAAGGGTAGAAGGAAAGAAGAAGAAGTGTTAAAGGAAGGGTGTGAGTGAAGGTTAAGAAGTTTTGTGTTAAAGGAAGAAAAGAGAGGTGAGGTGTGTGTAAGGAAGTTTGGCAGGAAGGGGTTTTGGTGTTGAGGGTAAAGAGAGTTGAGGGAGTTTAAGGAAGGTTGTTGTGAGGTGAGTAGAGGAAAGGTAAAAGAGGAGTGAAAGCGGAAGAGGAGAGTTGAGAGAGTTTAGAGGAAAGGTGAAAGGGAGAGGTGTTTGGGAAGAAAGGTGTGAAGGGTTAAGTTGGGGAAAAAAAGGAGTGGTGCAGTTGAAGAGTGAGAGTAGAGGAAAGGAGGGTTGTTGAGGTAAGGTTGTGTTTGGTTTAGGGTTGTGAAAGTAGAGGAGAGGGAAAAGTAAAAGAGAGAGTGAAGTTTTGTGTGTTGTGAAGAGGTAAAAAGGTTAAAGTAGGGAGTTAGTAGGGAAGGAGGAGAAGGGAGGTGTAAGAGAGAAGAAGTGTTTAGAAGTAAAGGTGAGGGTGAGTTGTTTAAAGGGAGAAAGGAAGGGTTGAGTTTAGGGGTAGAGGGAAAAGAAGGTGGAAGTAGGAGTGTAAGGAAGGGGTGGTGTAGAAGGAGAGGGTAGAGAAAAAAAGTAGGAGAGGAGAAAGAAAGGTTAAAGAAAGGGTGGAAAGGTTAGGGTTAGGGTTAGGGTTAGGGTTAGGGTTAGGGTTAGGGTTAGGGTTAGGGTTAGGGTTAGGGTTAGGGTTAGGGT